>CM062938.1:36735807-37423307 GCA_031878705.1 Tapirus indicus | reverse complement strand
AACCCTAACCCTAACCCTAACCCTAACCCTAACCCTAACCCTAACCCTAACCCTAACCCTAACCCTAACCCTAACCCTAACCCTAACCCTAACCCTAACCCTAACCCTAACCCTAACCCTAACCCTAACCCTAACCCTAACCCTAACCCTAACCTAACCCTAACCCTAACCCTAACCCTAACCCTAACCCTAACCCTAACCCTAACCCTAACCCTAACCCTAACCCTAACCTAACCCTAACCCTAACCCTAACCCTAACCCTAACCCTAACCCTAACCCTAACCCTAACCCTAACCCTAACCCTAACCCTAACCCTAACCCTAACCCTAACCCTAACCCTAACCCTAACCCTAACCCTAACCCTAACCCTAACCCTAACCCTAACCCTAACCCTAACCCTAACCCTAACCCTAACCCTAACCCTAACCCTAACCCTAACCCTAACCCTAACCCTAACCCTAACCCTAACCCTAACCCTAACCCTAACCCTAACCCTAACCCTAACCCTAACCCTAACCCTAACCCTAACCCTAACCCTAACCCTAACCCTAACCCTAACCCTAACCCTAACCCTAACCCTAACCCTAACCCTAACCCTAACCCTAACCCTAACCCTAACCCTAACCCTAACCCTAACCTAACCCTAACCCTAACCCTAACCCTAACCCTAACCCTAACCCTAACCCTAACCCTAACCCTAACCCTAACCCTAACCCTAACCCTAACCCTAACCCTAACCCTAACCCTAACCTAACCCTAACCCTAACCCTAACCCTAACCCTAACCCTAACCCTAACCCTAACCCTAACCCTAACCCTAACCTAACCCTAACCCTAACCCTAACCCTAACCCTAACCCTAACCCTAACCCTAACCCTAACCCTAACCCTAACCCTAACCCTAACCCTAACCCTAACCCTAACCCTAACCCTAACCCTAACCCTAACCCTAACCCTAACCCTAACCCTAACCCTAACCCTAACCCTAACCCTAACCCTAACCCTAACCCTAACCCTAACCCTAACCCTAACCCTAACCCTAACCTAACCCTAACCCTAACCCTAACCCTAACCCTAACCCTAACCCTAACCCTAACCCTAACCCTAACCCTAACCCTAACCCTAACCCTAACCCTAACCCTAACCCTAACCCTAACCCTAACCCTAACCCTAACCCTAACCCTAACCCTAACCCTAACCCTAACCCTAACCCTAACCCTAACCCTAACCCTAACCCTAACCCTAACCCTAACCCTAACCCTAACCCTAACCCTAACCCTAACCCTAACCCTAACCCTAACCTAACCCTAACCCTAACCCTAACCCTAACCCTAACCCTAACCCTAACCCTAACCCTAACCCTAACCCTAACCCTAACCCTAACCCTAACCCTAACCCTAACCCTAACCCTAACCCTAACCCTAACCCTAACCCTAACCCTAACCCTAACCCTAACCCTAACCCTAACCCTAACCCTAACCCTAACCCTAACCCTAACCCTAACCCTAACCCTAACCCTAACCCTAACCCTAACCCTAACCCTAACCCTAACCCTAACCCTAACCCTAACCCTAACCCTAACCCTAACCCTAACCCTAACCCTAACCCTAACCCTAACCCTAACCCTAACCCTAACCCTAACCCTAACCCTAACCCTAACCCTAACCCTAACCCTAACCCTAACCCTAACCCTAACCCTAACCCTAACCCTAACCCTAACCCTAACCCTAACCCTAACCCTAACCCTAACCCTAACCCTAACCCTAACCCTAACCCTAACCCTAACCCTAACCCTAACCCTAACCCTAACCCTAACCCTAACCCTAACCCTAACCTAACCCTAACCCTAACCCTAACCCTAACCCTAACCCTAACCCTAACCCTAACCCTAACCCTAACCCTAACCCTAACCCTAACCCTAACCCTAACCCTAACCCTAACCCTAACCCTAACCCTAACCTAACCCTAACCCTAACCCTAACCCTAACCTAACCCTAACCCTAACCCTAACCCTAACCCTAACCCTAACCCTAACCCTAACCCTAACCCTAACCCTAACCCTAACCCTAACCCTAACCCTAACCCTAACCCTAACCCTAACCCTAACCCTAACCCTAACCCTAACCCTAACCCTAACCCTAACCCTAACCCTAACCCTAACCCTAACCCTAACCCTAACCCTAACCCTAACCCTAACCCTAACCCTAACCCTAACCCTAACCCTAACCCTAACCCTAACCCTAACCCTAACCCTAACCCTAACCCTAACCCTAACCCTAACCCTAACCCTAACCCTAACCCTAACCCTAACCCTAACCCTAACCCTAACCCTAACCCTAACCCTAACCCTAACCCTAACCCTAACCCTAACCCTAACCCTAACCCTAACCCTAACCCTAACCCTAACCCTAACCCTAACCCTAACCCTAACCCTAACCCTAACCCTAACCCTAACCCTAACCCTAACCCTAACCCTAACCCTAACCCTAACCCTAACCCTAACCCTAACCCTAACCCTAACCCTAACCCTAACCCTAACCCTAACCCTAACCCTAACCCTAACCCTAACCCTAACCCTAACCCTAACCCTAACCCTAACCCTAACCCTAACCCTAACCCTAACCCTAACCCTAACCCTAACCCTAACCCTAACCCTAACCCTAACCCTAACCCTAACCCTAACCCTAACCCTAACCCTAACCCTAACCCTAACCCTAACCCTAACCCTAACCCTAACCCTAACCCTAACCCTAACCCTAACCCTAACCCTAACCCTAACCCTAACCCTAACCCTAACCCTAACCCTAACCCTAACCCTAACCCTAACCCTAACCCTAACCCTAACCCTAACCCTAACCCTAACCCTAACCCTAACCCTAACCCTAACCCTAACCCTAACCCTAACCCTAACCCTAACCCTAACCCTAACCCTAACCCTAACCCTAACCCTAACCCTAACCCTAACCCTAACCCTAACCCTAACCCTAACCCTAACCCTAACCCTAACCCTAACCCTAACCCTAACCCTAACCCTAACCCTAACCCTAACCCTAACCCTAACCCTAACCCTAACCCTAACCCTAACCCTAACCCTAACCCTAACCCTAACCCTAACCCGAACCCTAACCCGAACCCTAACCCTAACCCTAACCCTAACCCTAACCCGAACCCGAACCCTAACCCTAACCCTAACCCTAACCCGAACCCGAACCCTAACCCTAACCCTAACCCTAACCCTAACCCGAACCCTAACCCTAACCCTAACCCGAACCCCTAACCCCTAACCCGAACCCTAACCCTAACCCTAACCCGAACCCTAACCCTAACCCTAACCCTAACCCGAACCCTAACCCGAACCCTAACCCTAACCCTAACCCTAACCCTAACCCTAACCCGAACCCTAACCCTAACCCGAACCCTAACCCTAACCCTAACCCGAACCCTAACCCTAACCCTAACCCTAACCCGAACCCTAACCCGAACCCTAACCCTAACCCGAACCCTAACCCTAACCCTAACCCGAACCCTAACCCTAACCCTAACCCTAACCCGAACCCTAACCCTAACCCGAACCCGAACCCTAACCCTAACCCTAACCCTAACCCGAACCCGAACCCTAACCCTAACCCTAACCCTAACCCGAACCCGAACCCGAACCCTAACCCTAACCCTAACCCTAACCCTAACCCGAACCCGAACCCTAACCCTAACCCTAACCCTAACCCGAACCCTAACCCTAACCCTAACCCGAACCCTAACCCTAACCCGAACCCTAACCCTAACCCTAACCCTAACCCTAACCCTAACCCTAACCCTAACCCTAACCCCTAACCCGAACCCTAACCCTAACCCGAACCCTAACCCTAACCCTAACCCTAACCCTAACCCGAACCCTAACCCTAACCCGAACCCTAACCCTAACCCTAACCCTAACCCGAACCCTAACCCTAACCCTAACCCGAACCCTAACCCTAACCCTAACCCTAACCCTAACCCGAACCCTAACCCTAACCCTAACCCTAACCCTAACCCGAACCCTAACCCTAACCCGAACCCTAACCCTAACCCTAACCCTAACCCTAACCCGAACCCTAACCCTAACCCCGAACCCTAACCCTAACCCTAACCCTAACCCTAACCCTAACCCGAACCCGAACCCGAACCCGAACCCTAACCCTAACCCTAACCCGAACCCGAACCCTAACCCGAACCCGAACCCTAACCCTAACCCGAACCCGAACCCCTAACCCTAACCCTAACCCGAACCCGAACCCGAACCCGAACCCGAACCCGAACCCTAACCCGAACCCTAACCCTAACCCTAACCCGAACCCGAACCCGAACCCTAACCCTAACCCTAACCCTAACCCGAACCCGAACCCTAACCCGAACCCGAACCCGAACCCTAACCCGAACCCTAACCCTAACCCTAACCCTAACCCGAACCCTAACCCTAACCCGAACCCTAACCCGAACCCTAACCCTAACCCGAACCCGAACCCTAACCCTAACCCTAACCCTAACCCGAACCCTAACCCGAACCCTAACCCTAACCCGAACCCGAACCCGAACCCTAACCCTAACCCTAACCCGAACCCTAACCCTAACCCGAACCCTAACCCGAACCCTAACCCGAACCCTAACCCGAACCCTAACCCTAACCCTAACCCGAACCCGAACCCTAACCCTAACCCGAACCCTAACCCGAACCCTAACCCTAACCCGAACCCTAACCCTAACCCGAACCCTAACCCGAACCCTAACCCTAACCCTAACCCTAACCCTAACCCTAACCCTAACCCTAACCCGAACCCGAACCCGAACCCGAACCCGAACCCTAACCCGAACCCGAACCCTAACCCGAACCCGAACCCGAACCCTAACCCCTAACCCTAACCCGAACCCGAACCCTAACCCAACCCTAACCCTAACCCTAACCCGAACCCTAACCCTGACCCGAACCCTAACCCGAACCCTAACCCTAACCCGAACCCGAAGCCTGACCCGAACCCGAACCCGAACCCGAACCCGAACCCAAACCCGAACCCTGACCCTGACCCTGACCCGAACCCTGACCCTGACCCTGACCCTGACCCGAACCCTAAACCCTAAACCCTGACCCTGACCCTGACCCTGACCCTGACCCTGACCCTAACCCTAAACCCTGACCCTGACCCTGACCCTGACCCTAACCCTAACCCTAACCCCTGACCCTGACCCTGACCCTGACCCTGACCCTAACCCTAACCCTAACCCTAACCCTAACCCCTAACCCTAACCCTAACCCTAACCCTCACCCTCACCCTCACCCCAACCCCAACCCCAACCCCAACCCCAACCCCAACCCCAACCCTAACCCTAACCCTAACCCCAACCCTAACCCTAACCCTAACCCTAACCCTAACCCTAACTATAACCCTCCCCCTAACCCTAACCTTCACCCTCACCCTAATGGTAGCACTAACTCTATCCCTAAAAGTTACCCTCAACCTCACCCTAACCCTAGATCTAACACTCAACCTAACCCTCACCCTTATCCTCCCTCTCACCCTAACAGTAAACCTCACTCACAATCACCCTCACACTCACCATAACCCTAAACCTCACACAAACACCACCTATAACACTAACCCTAGCCTTTACCATAACCCTAATTCTAACCATAATCCTAACCCTAACCCAATCCTGAGGCCTACCCCTACCTTAACCCTCACCTTAACCCTAACAGTCACTCTCAACCTAACCCTCACCCTCACCCTCCCCAATCACAGGGCTCTGAGGGTGTAGGGGCACCCTCTTGTGGTGGCCAGATGCAGGGGAAGGTACACTGGGTTCACATTTGCTTCAGTTGTGTCCCATATCCCCCTTCAATACTTCTGCTCAGGTCACTGCTTGTGTTCTTTGGAAGCTGTGGTCTGGCCTGGTTTGCCACCACCAAGACTTGGGAGGAGATCAAGGCTATGCCTCTGCCAGCTGGTTTGACCCGGACCTCACATCTCCCTTGAAAGAAAAAAACACAGCCTCATGTCACACCTGAACCTTTCAACTCCAGGGGTGGAAAAGCTTTGTCAAGTCAGAAGGCTGGGACAGGCATGCCAAAGGAGTGGCAAAGCAGGCGGGCCACCTAGGGAATGAACAGTGAACCCACCGGGCACGCTCTTCCATCAGCAGGACCCACCCTCAACTCTGGGGTCAGGAGAGACTACTTTCCAGCTGTCTAGGGCACTACACTTGGGAGATATCAGACAATAAGGGCCAAGGTAGGCCATCCCCTGGCCCTCTCCCTGAATGCACAGATGGGGGCTAAATGGAGAGGAGCACCCTATGGCTTGCCTACATTAAACAAAGGAGGCCAGCCATCCCAGCCACTTGGGCCAAGAGTCTACCAGTGGGACAAGAGTAGAGGAAAGAAGCATGAGTACTGAAGCTTTTCTGGGAGGTGTCATCGGCCCTGTCAGGGGAGGAAGCTCCTGATCATGTGTGTGCAACATGGAAGGTGGCTCCTGCCACATACGGGTCCTTGCCAGCCATGTCCAGCCTCCTGAGGGACGATGATGGTCTTGGCTGTGGTGGGTGGAGGGATGCCAGCATTGAGGTGGCATTCCATAGTTTCCTGGGTTGCCCTGGGAGAGGCAGGGACCCCTGTGGCATGGCACCAGGGAATGGGCTGCCTCTGGACACTTCTGGGGGAGGGACTCATCTCAGGGTCAAGAGATTGTCAGTTGCCATGACCGTCACTTGGAGCAGGACTTGGGGATCTTCATCGCCCATGCCTCAGTGGATTTCATCCTGCCCCACCACCCACATTGATCAATTCCCCAGGCATCCAGATCTGGATTGGGGACCCTGTATGTGACCGGAAATCTGCCTTTCCGCCATGTCCAGCCTACACTGCGATTTTCTTGGCCGTGGTGGGAGAAGTGGCAGTGGGGGCAGTGGCAATTTTGGCAGCGGGGGCAGCTGTGATCCAGACATCTGAGATCTCAGGGACCTGAGGAGAGGATGGTGGGCACACCAGCCCCCTCCCCACCTCCCCAACCTCTCCCACTGTTTCTACCCACTCTCCTCACTCTGAGTGCCCAGCTCCATTGAGATAAACCCGTCACTCCACCTGCGCCTGCACAGTGACCGGGGCCTCCGGCCTCACAATGACCCTCACCATTGCTAAGTTGCACAACTTGGTCAACAGACTATAAATCAGTGACCTCTACACTTTTAAATGGGTAGATTTTATCTCAAATCTTTAAACTGTGTGATGAATAAATGCATATGATTAAAGAGTTAACACAGAAACACATATTATCCTGAGTGCTTTCAGTCCTCTTCTGCTGACCTCTGGAGACATAAACAAAGTGCACCCAAATGAAAGAAAAGCACTATTTATTCAGAACTTTCTCTATATCACAAGGGAGTCAGCCACCATCACTTGTCTTTGGCTGAAACTCAAAGGCAGGCAGAGGAGTGAGGAAGCTTTCTGGTGGAAAATATAAATGGCATGGCCTGATCTGAGGTTGTGATCTGGGGAAGCTGAAGGCAAGTTGACTAGAAGACAGGTATCCTACCAAATTTCTCAGGGGAACATACATGGCTTTCCTCCATTTGGTTCTAAGTAGAAAACAGGATTAAAAGTGAGGCAGCTGTCAGTCATTGACCAAGCCCTGACAGTTTGGGACCTATTGCTGCAAAAGTTTTGGTCTGACCTTCTGGCTAGTTGCTGCCAGTTGTAGGTCAGGGCCTCTTTGGTTGGAGTGAATGGTGGTTCCCCTGCTTCCAGGTGGATTTAGAAAATTCCAAGGACTGAAATCCCTCCCTTGTCATCATCAATCAGTGGGATACTCTTCATGGGTAGAGAAACTTTATTCAGTGTTTTCATAAAAACAACTACAATTACCTGAAAACAATGCTAATAATTACAATAATGATTAGTAACAACAATGACAATGGTGATTTTTATTATTACTATAAAATTTAGGATTACTCACGTCACTAATCTCCACCATGTTGTCTTGTTTGTTTGTTTTGAGGAAGATTAGCCCTTAGATAACATCTCCTGCCAATCTCCCTCATTTTGCTGAGGAAGACTGGCCCTGAGCTAACATCTGTGCCCATTTTCCTCTACTTTATGTGGGACGCCGCCACAGCATGCCTTGATGAGCAGTGAGTGAACCCCAGTCCACAGCAGAGCAGTGCGAACCCAAGGCTGCAGTGGAGCATGCGAACTTTAACCACTATGCCACCAGCTGGGCCCCCATGTTGTCTTGTTTTTTAATGCCTGTTAGTGGGGCTTGGCGTTTTAGGTGTCACTGCTTCTTTTACAGACTCAGAGTTGTTACCAGCCACAAACACAAGTTCTTTTACCTGTCACACAAGAGAGAGACCAAAATAAAAATGGGAATGCCAGGTTTATGGCAAGGAAACAGTTTTCTTGAAAGGCAGCCAGACAAGGATATGGGAGTAAGTTAGAACTCAGATCCACCTCCCTGAAAAGAAAAAGATAGAGGTTTTTATTTGAGGTTTTAGGTAGGGGAGGGGGAGCATGTGGCCTTGTGGGTTGGTGCCTTTCCTCCAGCCTGCATTTGGCCTTGTGAGGCTGCTTGCAGGGAAGTGGATAGCAATATAAGGGAATCTGCAGGTGGGTGTCTTTGGTTGTCTGCCTCCATAGTGGATGGTGGATTCTGGTGCCAGGAAGATGAGGAGTTGGGGTCTGGGAGGCTTCAGCTTCTTGATATTCTCTGGATATCAGTTTCCCTGTAGTAAAACTTCAAAGGACCCATAACTAGCAAAAATATTAGCATGGGACCACCTGGGCTCAAACAATTTGCAACTTCTATTTGCCTTGTGAAGTTCAGGGATACAAAGGTTTAAAAAATGGTATTTACATATGAATGTAACTTAGAGAAGCAGGGAAGGGGGATAAGTGCTTTCAGTTTTAACCCCATATATGCTGGGTTCAGTGTAGGGGAACTGATATCAGGGCCAGTATCAGAGTGATCCTTCCCTGGCAATGGGGAAGGACTTTGTGGTCTGTAAAATTTTCAATACCTACTTGATTGTAAATAGCATGCCTGGGGTAGAATACTGGGATAATCTTTCAATAGTTATTAATAACTAAGAGTTGTTGGCTGGTGCATAGTTTCCATGGATACTCCAGGGTGGAAAGTAGATTAGGTACAGTTTTATGCACATGCTAGCGGTTAATGCTATTCTAAAATAGGGAAGCACTATTTGTGATGAAGAACAAAGCAGTAGAAAATGCAGAGGTTAATGCTGCTTGGAAGCAGCACATAATGTAGTAGAGTTGACTCTTCATAGAAAATATATCCTGCTCTGGATGTTACAAGGAAAACTTGAATTAAGTCTAAAACCTGTTGCCCAGGGAAAATATCTGTCAGACTAGTATGAGAATGTGTGACGGCCTGACAGGGACTATGTGGATTAGGCAGGGGGTTATTTTGACTGCTCAGCCCCTCTGAGCCTTCATCCACTCCCATACTCACACCAACATTTTTGCTAGACAATTCCAGCTTTGTCAGTGATCCATGAGAAGAATCAGAACTGACCCCTTGGGCCAAGAAAGGCTGGCTCTCTTTCTCTCACACTCTCTCTTTCTCTCCATGATCCTAAGAAAGGGTTATCTCTGATCATAATATTGTGGTTTGCATTTATTCTGTTCCAGTCCTCTTATGTAGTAAAGAAATTAGCCTTGCCAGATGAGAGATCTGGCCTTTGCCCTTGGCTCCTGATAGGTGATCTCTAAGTCCTTGAAATGTCCTGCCTAATGAATGTCTTTGTTTACCTGGGGACTTTGGGCCATGCCAGGTAGTCTAACAATGTGATTTATGGTGAAGGCTTTGAGTCACAAGGCGTCAGCTCCACCTCCAGAGCAGCTAGAAATTAAAGTTCAGCCATGTGTATTGTTGACCATGTCTACACAATGAAGCCTCAACTCTGGACACCAAGGCTTGGGTGAGCATTCCTGATTTGCAATACTCTGTGTGCATCATCACACATCATTATCAGGAAAGTAGTGCTGTTTGCACCTCCACTGGGAAAGGACAACTAGAAGCTCTGTATTTGGAACCCTCCTGGACCCTGCCTCATGGCTGTCTTTTCTTGGCTGATTTTAATCTTGATTCTTTCACTATAATAACATGGAGCTGTGAGTATAACATCTTTCTCTGAGTTTTGTAAGTCCTAGCACATCAATGAACCTGAAGGTGGTCTTGGGGACACTCAACCTTGTAAGTGATGTCAGAAAGGAGGGTGGTCCTGTGGACTGTTTTCAATTTCACGCAAGGGTAATGTGCTTTGAAAGCATTTTAGCATTGGAAGCCCATACCCATATTGGCATGTAATGACAATATTTGAGCATCACATTGAGGAAGAAGAACCCTTTCCTTTCTTCTGCATCTAGAGAAATTCCTTCCAGGCTAGAAATTTTTCTGAGTCCTTCAGTCACTGTAGCTTCTGAAACTGCTTGAGAGTGATGGTATAACTAAAGAGCACATGATCCTTGGGCACTGAATGTGCTTTGCATTTTCTCTCCTTGGAGGGATATCAACTAGGACTGACCTTTAAATCTGAGGCAACCCAGGGAAAGTCCTTATTTTTCAGAGAAGAAAGTCATTCTCATAAAACAGAAGTTGGGATTCAGAAAAACTTAATCTGACTAGTAAAAGGATTGGTACATTATTGGACATCTCAAGACATATACATGAAAAGAATTCAACTAATTTGTGCCTGGCATTTTTCCTGATGTATAGAACTTGACAAAAAAACCCAACTTATATTATGAAATAACCCAAGACTTTATTTCAATATTTTGTGCTAGTAAAGTTACGAATATCTTCACACTGAACTTGCCTTACCAGTACCTTTATTAACCTAGATCATCAAATTAAGTTGGACCAGTTGATCCTCTTTTAAACACAAACAACAGAAAATGGAAAACAGCAAAAGGAACATTTATAGCTTCAGGTATTGCTTGGTCTATATTTTCAAATGATTTCTTCAGGGTTCAGTTTTTCTCCATTTGTTGGATCTGCCTCCCATTTTACTATCTTCATTCTCAGATTTATGTGGCGACCCCCGATAGTCCTGGGCTTGTATATTTCCAGTGTATAAGATGTGAGAACATGCCTGAGTTATAACATCTCTATTTAGTCTACCTCCTGGTTTTTTTCTTTTCTGTGTGCCTCCTTTACTTTCACACAGCTAGCACACTCACAGAACACTTCACTTCTGACACTTTTTGTGTGTATGTGTGAGAGGAAGACCAGACCTGAGCTAACATCCATTGCTAATCCTCCTCTTTTTGCTGAGGAAGATTGGCCCTGGGCTAACATCCAGGCCCACCTTCCTCTACTTTATATGGGACGCCGCCACGGCATGGCTGACAAGCAGTGCGTCAGCAGGCACCCGGGATCCGAACCTGCGAACCCCGGGCTGCCAAGCATGAACTAAACTAGTGTGCCACTGGGTGGCCCCCACTTCTGACACTTTTGGTCATCGAATGTGTGGGGTTCTTTCCCCATACCAGGTACTTTTCTTTGACCCAGCTGGGTGTCCTACAATTCAACTCAATTCTGACACTATCTACCTGGAGATAGTATCAGATCCCACAGGTTAAGGGCTCAGGCATACACGACTGCTCCCACCCCACTTCAGATCTCAAGTGCAAGAAATAGGTCCCCAGGTTGCCCACAACTTCTGTCCAACTGGGCTACAAATTGGAGGTTCCCACAACTCCCTCCTCGGGTCAATTAATTTGCTAGAGTGGCTCACAGAACTAAAGGGACACACTTACATTTACTAGTTTATTAAAAGATATGATAAAGGACACAGATGAACAGCCAGATAGAGATACATAGGGCAAGATCTGGAAGGGTCCTGAGCGCAGAAGCTTCTGTCCCCATGGAGTTGAGGTGCATCACCCTCCCAATGTGGATGCTTTTGATGACCCAGAAGCTCTCCAAACTCCACACTATTGAGATTTTTATGGAGGTTTCATCACATAGGCATAATTATTAACTGCATTTCCAGCCACTCTCCCCTCTCTGAAGAATGGGGAGAGGGGCTGAAACTTCCAAGCTTCTAATCATGGCTTGGTCTTTCTGGTGACTAGCTCCCATCCAGGATCCCATGCAGAATTGCCTCAAAAGAACAAAAGATGTTCCTAGTACTCATCACTTAGGAAGTTACAAGGGTTTTAGGAACTCTGTGCCAGGAACTGGGAGCAGAGACCAATATACATATTTTCTATCTCACAATACTTTTTTTCTAATAGTCTCAAAACAGGAATTATGTAGTTGACTGACCATGACTGGACCAAACACCCATCCCTGAACCCATCCTTATCAGTGTATGAGTGCTCCTCTCTGACAGCTCAGACACGAGGCACATGCCCACCATGGCACTGAAGATAAACTTACAAATGAGAGAGATGTGTCTTCCCATAGAGAGTTGAGAGAATTACAGGGAAGATGGATGCAGGACAGTTTCCTCACCCTCATCTCAAAGAAAAGGAAAAAAATGCCAACAAATATTCAGTAAAAAATAATAAAACTTTTGTGTCCAAATATAAAGTACTATGGTAATTTAAAACAACTTTTACCACTGTGATTATGAGGAAAACCTACTTCATAGTGGAACTTGAGAAGGATTTTTATCAGCTATCTCCATGAAAATGATTTTACTTAGATTTTTAAACTTCAATGTTTTGGATTATTTCGATTATAATGCATTTCAATGAATTATTGCATAAAACAAAGCACAACCATTAAGACATATTGCAAGTGGCACAATGCAAATTTACAAAGCTAACTGTGACAAGAACACGGTAGGATGCATTGGATTTAGTCAGACTGGATTCTTGTTCTACTTCACTCATTTACTTGCTGAATGACCTTGGGTGAGTTGCACAAACTCTCTGAACCTCATTCCTTCTATAGTAAAGGAGGGATATCAACACCTACCACTGAGGGGGCACTGATGACAGTAGACATGTTGAGAAACTTTGAGCTAAGATTGGACTATTTCCTTTTTTCCCTTTGTTCCAGTCCTTTCTTCATTTTCCTGGCCTTTTTACCATTTTGTTTGTCCTTGATTTCCCAAATCTCTCCTGATCTTCCCTTGCTTTAAGAAGGCCAGCTGACTGGAGGTTGGTTAAGTCAGGGAAGTCCATTATTTACAAATAATTTGTTACTCCTTCCCCAGATCTGCTACTCACCACATAAAGTGATAATGCCCCTCATTGTACCCCTTCCTTTAATTTAAGGCATTTTATGTTTTGGGAAAAAAAATTCTTAAAACCAAAATATTAAACATTAGTGCTAATTAAAATGTGATTAATTAAAGCAATGTGAAGAACCCTTTTTGTGATTTTTGTGTCCATTCAAGTCTCCAAAATTATATGCTTAGAGTTGATACCATGACTTGTCATAGAACCAGTTAATGTTTGCCTCAGAAATAACTTGAATGCTAATCTGCTCCAAGCACCTTATTTTACAGATGAGAAAACTGAGACCCAGAAATGTGAAGAGGCTTGCCTCACATGGTAGATCTGTTGGGGATATTGCTGAGATTGGAATCTTGATGGTGATGTAAGTATTTATTCCATGATTTTGGAAACATAAACTTTCTGGAAACCCCTATTCCTCACTCTGGTCCCTTCTTGGTCTGAGTGATAGCTGCTCTAAGAAGCATCATAGTTAGCCTTCCTTGGTGCTGGATTTCTTTTTGTGAGCTGGTGGCCAGTGGCAGCATCTCCTTCCTTCTTCTCTTCCCATGCTGCCTCCCACCCATGGGCTCAAGTATTAGATAACTTGCCAGAGAATCTAGAAAAAGAGAAGGCTTACCTCAACTAGGCTTTCTTATTCTGACAGATCCCATGGCCTAATGACTGGATCCAAGATTTGCTCATGTGGTGTGTGTATGATCCTTCCCTTTCCCTTCACACATTGGCCTTTCTATCTTTAACAAGTAACTAATAATTACACCCATTGAATGCTGTTGTTGTAAAAATTAAATGAGGTAGATATGGAAATGCATTGAAAGTTATAAGCAATTTCATAGTTTTAAATATGTGTTGTGTGAATCAGAGACTGATTCATTCTAACACAATTGACACATTTACCACTTTTGAGGTGGCAGTGCTCTGTGTAGCAACAGGTACCCAGAGATGTGCAAAGTACACCTACATCTCTCTTATCCCTAAAATGTTATTACCATCCTCACCTCTTATTATCAGTCCCCACCGCTGTGGGAAGGAAGAGAGGAGAGCGGATAGGTGATTTCCACCCTCACCAGCTGCTCAGGCTGGACAATTTGAGCAGTGAGGTAAGGAAAAGTGGGAGCTAATAAGAAACCCTGTTTCCAGACTTGCCCTGGAAACCTTACACGTACTTCACTTTGTCAGGATGAGAGAGGAGTCTACCTTTTTGACCCTGTGCCATGGAAGCACACAGATGTAAGGCAGAAAGTCCAAAAACATTTTTTAATACAATAAAATAAGAAAGAACCTAACTGGGGGAGGGAGTGAGAGATAAAGTTAGAAACCAACAGCTGGACCATCAGCAATGTGGTCAAGCACTGTCAACTCTGTCCCAGGCTGGGAGTGAGAAAAGCTTTGAAAACCTCTCTTTACACCAGGCAGCACGTCTGTCTGCCTGAGGGCGCTGTGTCCTGGTGAAGGGCCTCTGAAGGGCTCTGCTCATCCTCCTCACTGACAGGAGCCTCACTGTTCTGTGAGGGCAGTGCATGACATTGTTTCCTTGGGAGAAGCCCTCTTGTGACTTTTACCCCTGTGAGGTAGCCTGATGGTAGGACTTTATTTGGCTGCTTATTTGAAATCATGAGCAGATGTCTTTCATGTGAAGGAAAGGGATTGGAGCAGCTGGACTCCACAGAAATATTTATTTTTCATGTGACTGTCTTTATAATTGATGAGAACCCCAGAGAAATAACATGTGAGAGAATGAGGCTGTGCCTTATCCTTCTCCTGTGACCCTCACACAGGCTAGAAGATAAGGTGAGCACCAAAGTCTGCCTTGTCTGCTGGTTTATGTCCTAACCTGTGTGATGAAACTGTGCAGGCTGCTGGGAAGAGCACAAACCCAAGGATAGATGGCCTGATGCTGACTTACTCTATGATCTTGAATAAACCTGTCTCTTCTCAGGATCTGGCTTCAGTTTCATTATATACATATAATGAAAAGATTTGACTAGGATTTGACTGCAAAGTTTCTTCCATTGATGATAATTTATAAGTCCTTTGTTGGATCATGATGTTCTCTTCATCAGCACCATCACTGTAACCACTGCTATTTGTTCAGCTCACATATGTGCCAGGCATTGCACTATAATTTTCACATACATTATTCTATTTTATCCTCATTTCAACATTTTAAGGTCTATCTTGTTATTCTTATTTTACAGATTAGGATACTGAATCACAGAGAAGTTGCAGAATTTGCTTTAGATTGTTTGCCATGAAGACACAGAGCCAGAAAATTGAGCCAAGATTCCTTGATTCCAAAGTTTATGGTACCTACCTAAAGGAAAAGTTATCTGACACTGATGGATTTATTTTTAAAATTCATGCATTAATTTCTGAGAATTCTTCAGTAAAATCTATCTAAATTCTAATGCAAATTATTATATTTTTGAACCAGGGACAATTGGCTTCCCTGACTATCCCCACAGGTTCCCTGCAAAAGGAGAATAATAATACCTTATACCATAATTTGATGACACAAATTAAATTACATAAAGTAAGGAATATGTGGAAACTAGCTGATGCATTGTTAGTACACAACGACATACAGTTTTTCTCCCTTTGGGGGAGAAAAAGATAAGACCACAAGAAAGAAGTCATCACTTCACTATTGCTGCTCAAAGCAATTTCACTTGGGTTTCTAATCATCTTTTATGAGGATTGATAAATGAGAGGCTTTATGACTAGTAACAAATTCAGTCTGAACTCAAATATGGCCTAGACATGGCTCTCAAATCAATGGCAAACGATATTTTGAGGGACTGTATCTATTCACTGAAAGTTCTATGAGCACAACTAGAATGTGTGGGAGGAAGCCAGAGATGTCAGCTTGATAAAGTAAAAAACTTTCTAATTTAAACTCTTCAAAGATGAATAAATGGCTTCAGAAGATAGTGGGTCTTCTGTCACCCTAAATCTTCAGATGGCGCAGGGAAGAGGCGGGTTCTTTGTTGGGTGGGGTTGCACCTTTAATAACCCTCTCAGTGCTAAGACATTATGCTTAAGAGATTTTATGATTCTTCTAAGATTTAATAGACACTGTAAAGGAACCAAAGACCTCTGAATGCATTATTTATTTATTTATTCATTCAGTTTTTTCTTGAGTGCTTCTGGATACCAGGCTTTAATCTAGGCACTAGAGAAATAGGGTAAGTAAAACATATTTCTTATCCTTGATGAGCTAATCAATAAATGGGACTACATCAGACTAAAGAGCTTCTACAAGGCAAATGAAACCATGAACAAAATGAAAAGACAACCCACCAACTGGGAAAACATATTTACAAATCATATATCTGAAGGGGGATTAATTTCCAAAATATATAACGAACTCATACAACTCAACCTGATCAAAAAATGGGCAGAGATGGGCCAGCCTGGTGGCATAGTGGTTAAGTCCACATTCTTCACTTTGGCCCAGGGTTCATGGGTTCAGATTCCGGGTGTGGACCTGCACACCACTCATCAGGCCATGCTGTAGTGGGGTCCCACATCCAAAAAAAATGGAGGAAGATTGGCACAGATGTTGGCTCGGAGATAATCTTCCTCAAGCAAAAGGAGGAAGATTGGCAATAGGTGTTGGCTCAGGGCCAATCTTCCTCACTTCAAAGAAAAAAAATGGGCAGAGGATATGAACAGACATTTTTCCAAAGAGGATATAAAGATAGCCAACAGGCACATGAAAAGATGTTCAACGTCACTAATTATTAGGGAAATGCAAATCAAAACCACAATGAGATATCACTTTACACTGGTCAGAATGGTATAATTACCAAGACAAAAATAACAAATGTTGGAGAGGATGTGGAGAAAAGGGAACCCTCATACACTGCTAGTGGGAATGTAAACTGGTGCAGCATCTATGAGAAACAGTATGGAGATTTCTCAAAAAATTAAAAATAGAAATACTGTACAATCCAGCTATCCCACTACTGGGTATTTATCCAAAAAACTTGAAATCAACAATTCAAAGAGGTTTATGCACCCCTATGTTCATTGCAGCCTTATTCACAATAGCCAAGATGTGGAAGTAACCCACAAGCCCATCAACTTATGAATGGATAAAGAAGATGTGGTATGTGTGTGTGTGTGTGTGTGTGTGTGTATATATATATATATATATATAATGGATTACTACTCAGCCATAAAGACAAAATCATCCCATTTGCAACAACATGGATGGACCTTGAAAGTATGATGTTAAGCAAGATAAGCCAGAGTAAGACAAACACCACGTTATTTCACTCATATGTGGAAGATAAGCAAACACCTGGATAAAGAGAAGAGAGTAGGGGTTACCAGGGGGGAAGGGGGTTGGGGGCTGGGTGAAAGGGGTGATGGATAAAAATTAGACTGTTCGTGGTGAGCACAATGCAGTCTAATAGAAACTGATAAATAATAATGCACACCTGAAATTACACAATGTTATAAACCATTATAACCTCAATAAAATAATTTTTATAAAAAGAATCCCTGATCTGCAGGATGAAATAGTTTGAGGCTGTTGGCTGTCACAGGGTGTAGCACAAACAGTGGAGGAGGGTTGCTCAGTCACACCATTTGCCTGACCCCTCTCAAAGCATCATTAAGGGTATCTGCCCCCAAGGCACAACAGGGGCTGACTGGTGGGTCTGGGGGTTCACTGGGAATTCTGTCTGCAGGACTGACGCTGATTTCATGTTGGATCCAGAGACTGAGGGAGCAACCCACAAACCCACCAGCTCCACATGGACGCCAAGCTCTGTGGCCTCCCTTCCTTGCAGACTGAGGGGCCCTTGTGTGCTGGGTCAAGAGAGCCTTGTTCACTTGAGCTCACCACAGTTCCAAACTTCCATCCTGTGGGTTTGTGAAATTGATAAACCACTCTGTAGTTTCAGCATGGGAAACTGCTCACCCTAGCTGTTCCAGGCAGGCACTAGAAGGTGGGACATTTAGGAAAGTGAGTTTTCATCAAAACTTGGTGAAATTTCCTGACGTGTGCAACTAGGTAAAGAGAGTAACTCCTCTATCTGACAGTCAGTGGGGAGAGGCTACCTGTGGATCTGCAGCTTTTTCGGTGGCTGTTGCTTTGAGTTAGAAGACCTATATTCCAAAAGCTGGTGTTCTGGGGAAGCATTTTTCTGGCACCTCTATTTCCCCCTTGTTAACTGTGCAGACCAAGCCTACTTTAGCCAGAGAGGCAGCTTTGGGCATCACGGAGAGCTCTGGCCAGTGGCCCTCATTGCAAGCCTGACCCTGCATCAACCAGGTATGTACTTCTCCTGTTGGCCTCGTCTCCTCCTCTGTGAGCTGGGAATAAGGATACTGCTCAACTTTCCTCACAGGGCCATGAGAGCACTTTGTAAACAGTCAGGTAATGGACTGGGAGGGTAGCCATTCAACAGGAGTTCTGGATGAGCCTGACTTGCAATCTCCCAACTTTGTGCCAAAATGTGACACACTCAGGAGGCCATGCCAAACATTCCAAGACCATGGGGTGGAGGAAAAGGTGAGATTGTGAATGATCTTTTTCTAAATTAATGTATATATTTGCTCATTTAAAAAAAAAAGTGGGGTCAGCCCTGTGGCCTAGTGGTTATTCAGCATGCTCTGCTTCAGCAGCCCGGGCTTGTGGGTTCAGATCCTGGGTGTGGACCTACGCCACTCATCAGCCATGCTATGGTGGTGACCCATATACAAAATAGAGGAAGATTGTCATGGATGTTAGCTCAGGGCAAATCTCCCTGAGCAAAAAAACAAAAATCTTTAATATATATAGTAAAGATTACTGTTTGCATGAGTGGTGCCAAAGGTACAATTTGCATAGTTAGACTGTCCTGGGCCACAGTGCTTTTGGAGCTTTTTCTAGAATAAGGAGAGAACAGTCTCCTCTGTGAAGTGAGGAAACCAGAATATGTCACCCCCAGATGGGTCACATTGGCACATAGAGTCTTTGGAATTTGAGGCACTTGAGAAAGAGCAGGCACAAGAAGGACACTCTACCTCTCCCTTTTCTTCCTGACCTGAAATCAGGAGGTAAAACTCCCATGGGAAAGGTGCCCTTCCTGAACCAGGAGAAAAGAACACATTCTTATCAGTCCAGACACTGCACTGGAGGAAGCTGCAAACAAAACCTCTACTCTAAGAGTTTCCTCCCATCTCTTGACCTTCTCACAGCTGGCCGGCCTTGGAAGCCTAGAGCCACTTTCCTTTCTCCTGTCATTTCTCTAAAACTTGATTGTTCTCTGTGACAGATACTCTAGAATCTGGAATTCTGAGCTCCCATTTCAAGTGACTTCTGCTTTAGGCTTCTCCCCGTGTGACGTGCACTTGCATACATCCATAAACTCTTTGTTGTTCTCTTCTGGGTTTGTCTTTTTGTTACAGGAGTGTCTCAGCCAAGGACTCAGAAAGGGAGTAGTGGGAACATCATTTCTCCTCTCCTGCACCTGCTGAATGCAGGCATACACACCAGAAACTCCCCCACCCTCACCCCCAATGGGATTCCATACATGCTTGGGGTCACACACAGTCTACATACATGTGCACTGACAAAAAGATTTAAGAACAGCCTTGGTTGCTCTGTAATGTTTCCAAGTGCTGCCACTCCTCACCCCCCACCTGCCAAGAGAGAAGTAAGTGACTCAAGAAGTAAGCCGATTCAGAAATTAGACATAATTCAGCTTGTACCTGCTGTGAAAGGTGGACAGGGTATGCTTGGAAACGCTGAAATTCTCCCTGCCTTTCCTTGACAGGAATGACAGCACCTATACCTGCTGTCATCGGCAATTTTTAGTCACCTTGAGAGGAAGAAAATATGTCAAATGGCTGAACTGAGATAGGCAGGAAGCTAGACATGAGCTAGGAGCAAGGCCACTCCACCAGGTGCAGCATCCTAATTACCAGGCAGCATGCAACACTTCCCCCGACCCTGACCAAGAGTAGACCCTAGCCTCATTATACCCTCATTTGCATTGCAGTTTTGATCCCCCCCTTGCAGGGGATCACCACCATGACAGTTCTGGAGATGCCTATGTAAGGAAAAAAATCTCACCCTCATGACGTGGGGGTGGAGATAATGTCCTGATTGGTCCATGTTCCAGGACCCTCACCTGCCCCGGGACCCCCATTTTCCAAAGACAACCAACCACCACAACTTCAGGGCAGATGCTCACCTCGAGCCTGCCCCCCTCCCTTGGGGGTGTACTTTCATTTTACCAATAAATCCTCCTCTGTTAAAACTTCCACTATGTGTCTGCTCTCAAATTCTTTTGTGTCTGTGGACCAAGGACCTGAGACCTCACTGCACCAATCCAACTGGTGCTGGTGACAGAACCCTGGTGGTTCATGCTGCAGATGACAAGATCCTTTCTGAAAGACCCAGGAGCTCCCTTGCTCTGGGTCAAGGAGAGAGTGTTTTGTTCTGTTCTTTAAAACTGTGCTTTAAAATAGTCATCACCTACAATGTGGTCTTTTCATGCTTCATAAGCCTACAGTCCAGTGGCACAAGGTATATTCACATTCTTCATGTTGTGTTATCGCTTAACGTTTTATTTTATTTTTAAAACACTCCTGGGATCACCACTTAGAGTCACAATTTGCCCAATGATAGTCCCTCCTCTTAATTTGGAGGTGCCGTCGGTGGGGTTCGTTCATGTTTGTTCATCTTCCTTCCTCTTTTTAGGGGTGAGGAGGTGGTGGGTGAAATCACCAGTGAGTGTGTGGCATGAGACTGAGGATTTCCCATGGGAAGCAGGTGGGAGAGGGAGGACAGATGGATCAAGTGAACTTGAAGATGAATGATAAAAACCTGCACAAAGAGCAGAGTGTTGCCAGTAGGAGTTTGCTTGCTGGGCCCATAACCCAGGGCAGATGTGTCAAACCATCCCCTGTCAGGCCTCTCCTGGCCCTTATGGCTCCAAGCCTGCATTTGTCCTATGAACTCTAACACACCAATGTAAGCATGGACCCATTTAGAGCCAGTTTAAACAGACCCCATCTCTTATCAACAAAGTGATTAAGGATCACCTTTCAGAAAAACTGCAGAGTCACATAGCCAGAGCATGTGTAAAAGAAGAAATCATAACTTGAAACAACCTCAGAACCAAAGATCCTCCTCCCCATGGAACCCAAGGACAGGGACATAACTGGGACTTGAAAGCCGGCCTCTTATCAGAGGTGAGGGGTCTGTCATTCAGGAAGATCCAGTGTTAAAATTCCTTCTCCACTTCATCATAAATGTTTAGAACCCTGTCATAAATGTTTAGAACCCTGTCATAAATGTTTAATGCCTGGCCATAAATGCCTGAAGCCCACCAATCAATGCCTGTCCCACCAGCATGTCTGCATGCCAACCTGTTCTCCCTAACTGTGATACTGAGACTCTTAATCTCAAGTTCATGTGCCCGATGCCCAGCAAGCCAAACACTGAGATATGGGTGCTTGGAGATAGAGAAATATTTATTCAAATTGGCCAAAACGAATAGGTGGGAGCCTGGGTTGGCTCAAATCCACCTCCCCAAGAACAGAAATCAGGGGGTTTTTACAGAGCTTGGCAGGAGCTGCTTCAGAGGAACAAAGGGGTCACTCCCAATGAGCCTATGGGCAATCTGAATTCTGGCTTCAACAGCTGCTGAGGGTGGGCCATCTGGTGATTGCAACCTCCCCGAGGGCATTCTCTTTCTCCTGCAAAACAACCTCACAAGTTCATGAATGTGAGACCCCTGAGTCACCCCTCAAGTTATACAGAAAAAAACAGCAAATTGATTTAATATCTACAGTGCCCCTCAGCTTCAACCTCTCAAATTTCCCCACAAATCCTGAATCGGGGAGACAGATCTGAGGGCACATGCCCCCTTTTCCCCTGCAGATTGATCTTGCAGAATAAAAGCTGATTTCTCCCCCCAAAGGCTGATGCCATAATAAATTGGCTTGTTTATGTGCATCAGGTAGAGAATGGTAATTTTGTGTGGTAACAGCAAGATCATCTGTTTAGTGTTCCCCTTTGACTCAGCTCCTCCTTCCCCTTCCTGTTCCCCCTGCCCTGTGCCCCAAGGAAGATGTAAAGTAAGACATCAGCCTCCATGTCCATGATTCTCAGGTGGTTTGGCAGGGTTGGGGAAGGCAAAGGACTCTGTTTGCCCCAGACAAGGCAAGTTTCTCAGACACCCACCCTCCCCCAACATCCTCCCTCCCTCCCTGCCCTTTGGAAGCTGCAGCCTAAGGGTGGGGGAGTTGAAGAAAGCCATTCAATGGAGAGAAGCCCGAGGCAAAGTGAAAGGCTCCGACTTTACCAACGAGCTTTCTGCACTTGAATGAAGCAATTACATGGGGCCCGTTGGAATGAATTGACCTGACCTCCCCTCCCCAATTCCTGACTGGTGGGTCCCATCAACTCGGCAATGGAAGCTAGGGGTTTCATCCTAAATGGTGAACCAGGCACCTTATCTGCAGGAAAATCCTGTATGAGTACAACTGAGTTGGTATCCCAGGCAAAGCCATCAGAGTGGCAAGATGATGGTGGATGAGAGGAGACATTCTGGGACTGCCCTCCCCTATACCTCTCTGGCTAAGAAGAGGGCAGGGGAGCTTTGAGGGTGAGGGTGAGGGTGAGAGTGGGGGCAGGGGCTGGGGAGGGACAACTGGACAGTAGGACAGTAGTAGCTGCTGCCTGCCTGCCCACCTGGGGGCTGAGGGCTGAGAGCAGCACAGGGTAATAAATAAATGGCAAGCAATAGGATACATTGGAGTATATGAGGAAGCCATTTGGTGTAAAACTAATTCAGCCTGACCCTGTTTTCCCAAAAGGGCCTAACATGGCCTTTGAACATGCATTGTATATCTGCTTTAAGCATTTACCATGTCCCAAAGAGAAAGTCCAAACTTCATGGTAACCACTAAACAATCAGAACAGAGTCACATATGAAAAATAAGGAGAAAACTAGAATCATCACACAGAACTATCAAACTGAGTTGGAAGTGTGAAACACATGGGACGAGAAACAAAGAAAATGCAAAAAACTGGAAAATGAGTGATAAAACAGTAGCACTAAGCCCTCATATATCAATAATCACTCTAAATGTAAATGGATTGAATACTCCACTCAAAAGACACAGAGTGGAGGGATGGATTAAAGAACAAGACCCAACAATATGCTGCCTCCAGGAAACACATCTCAGCTCCAAAGACAAATACAGACTCAGAGTGAGAGGATGGAAGACAATATTCCAAGCTAATGGCAAACAAGAGAAAGCAGGTGTTGCCATACTTATAATCAAAGTAGATGTCAAGATAAGGGTAATGAGAGACAAAGAGGGGCAATATATAATGATAAAAGGGACACTCCACCAAGAAGACATATCACTTATAAATATATGTGCACCCAACACAGGAGCACCAAAGTACATAAAGCAACTATTAACAAACCCAAAAGGAGATGTAAACAACAACACAATAATAGTAGAGGATCTTAACACCCCACTTACATCAATGGATAGATCATCCAGACAAAAAGTCAATAAGGAAATTGCAGACTTAAATGAAAAACTAGATGAGATGAACTTAATAGATTTATACAGAGCACTCCACCCCAAAACAGCAGATTACACATTCTTCTCAAGTGCACGTGGAACATTCTCAAGGATAGACCATATGTTGAGAAACAAGGCAAGCCTCTGTAAATTTATGAAGATTGAAATCATAACAAGCATCTTTTCCAACCATAATGCTATGAAACTAGAAATCAACTACAAGGAAAAAACTGGGAAAGTGACAAAGATATGGAGACTAAACAACATGCTACTGAACAACCAATGGATCATTGATGAAATTAAAGGAGAAATCATAAAATATCTGGAGACAAGCAAAAATGAAAATACACCATACCAACTCATACGGGATGCAGCAAAATTGGTCCTGAGAGGGAAATTCATAGCAATAGAGGCCCACCTTAACAAACAAGAAAAAATACCAAATAAGCAACCTTAAACTACATCTAACAGAACTAGAAAAAGAACAACAAACAAAGCCCAAAGTCAGCAGAAGGAGGGAAATGATAAAAATTAGAGCAGAAATAAATGAAATTGAAACAAGCAAAAAAACAGTAGAAAGGGTCAATGAAACAAAGAGTTGGTTCTCTGAGAAGATAAACAAAATTGACAACCCTTAGCCAGACTAATAAAAAAGAGATAAGCCTCAAATAAATAAAATTAGAAGTGAAAGAGGAGAAATTACAATGGATACCACAGAAATACAAAGGATTATAAAAGAATACTATGAAAAACTATATGCCAACAAATTGGACAATCTAGAAGAAATGGATAAATTCTTAAACTCATACAACCTCCCAAAACTGAACCAAGAAGAAATAGAGAATTTGAATAGACCAATCACGAGTAAAGAGATTGAAACAATAATCAAAATTTCCCAAAAAACAAAAGTCCAGAACCAGATGGCTTCTCCCAAGAATTTCACCATTCAAAGAAGACTTAATACCTATCCTTCTCAAACTTTTCCAAAAAACAGAGGAAGATGAAACACTTCCTAACACATTCTATGAGGCCAACATCACCCTGATACCAAAGTCAGACAAGGACAATACAAAGAAGGAAAACTACAGGCCAATATCGCCGATGAATGTAGACACAAAAATCCTCAACAAAATATTGGCAAACCGAATACAGCAATACATCAGAAAGATCATAGACCACGATCAAGTGGGATTTATACCAGGGACACAGGGATGGTTCAACATCCACAAATCAAGCAACGTGATACACCACATTAACAAAATGAAGAATAAAAACCACACGATCATCTCAATCGGTGCAGAGAAGGCATTCGACAAGATCCAGCATCCATTGGGGCCGCCCGGTGGCGCAGCGGTTTAGTCCGCGCTTGGCAGCCCGGGGTTTGCGAGTTCGGATCCCGGGCGCCCGCCGACGCACTGCTTGTCAGCCATGCCATGGTGGCGTCCCATATAAAGTGGAGGAAGATGGGCACGGGTGTTAGCCCGGGGCCAGTCTTCCTCAGCAAAAAGAGGAAGATTAGCAACGGATGTTAGCTCAGGGCTGGTCTTCCCCACAAAAAAAAAAAAAAAAAGTATAAAAAAAAAAAGATCCAGCATCCATTTATGATAAAAACTCTCAACAAAATGGGTATAGCAGGAAAGTACCTCAACATAGTAAAGGTCATATACAACACACCCACAGCCAAATCATACTCACCTCTCTGAGTTTTCATCTTTTTAGGAGAGCTCCCCATGTCATGTAAAACTTCTAGGAAACAAATTCATATGCTTTTCTCCTGTTATTCTGTCTCATGTCAATGTTGTTCTCAGGCACAGCCATCAACCACAAGAGGGCAGAGGTAAGGTTTTGCCTCCGTGGCATCTTCCTTTCTGGCATCTTTGAACTCAGCCTCCTTCATTGGCTTGATCCTTCAGTATGCCAACATGCTCTCAGCCACCACCTTAAAAAGCTCTATGACTGAGCTGTGTCCCTCAAAACTAAACACACCCTTGCCATCTGATCCAGCAATCATACTCCTTGGTATGTATTTATGCCCCAGAAACTCCATCTTGGAGAAAACTTAGATGCTTTCTCTGTGCCTTTGTGATGTAGATTTTCTACTCCCATCTTCTCTAGGACCTGAGATCCATTCTTTGAAATGCAAATGTTTCTCATCAGAGGAAAAAAAAGCCTTAGCCATTTGAGCAGGTAAACTTAACCTTTCCAACTGCCAAAAAAAATTTGGATTCAGTTATTCTTTCATAACTAGTAAGTCTTATATTACTGTACCTGGTTCATTGCAGTTATTTTTAAACAATAGCTGTGGAGTCTCTGTATATATGTGTCTATATGCATGTTACATATATGTGATATTTTACCTCTGGATGGTATAATTTCTAAAAGAGTTCTATTTAATTGGCTTAAAGTAAGCGCTTATATAAATTATTTATTATTATTTCTAAATGTAACAAAATCTAACACAAATATTTTTCAAGTTAACAGGATATAAAATAATCTTTGGTAAATAAAAGCTTATTTAAGTTTGTTAGTTTGATTGAAATAGACATGTCCTCAGAGTTATTAGCATTGGATAGGATGCAGACAGGCAGCCTGGGTTTACCAGTCAAATAAGCTTATGTTACCTCTGTTACAAATTTATCAGCAAAAATAACAGCTTAGAATGATAGCTAATTTTGTCTAATGTTTCATGAAGTTTTCCTGGGTAGTCTAAATATAGCTGGGATATAATATAATTGGGAGCAAATGATTTAGATAGATGCAAGTGAAATAAGTTTATAGATATAGTTTTTGGTTTTTGTTTTTTGTTGTCTCATTTTTCTTTTTTAGTCTTTTGGATGGTAGGTTCTCAATTCCTTGTGGATACCTGTTATAGAAGAAATTTACACCCAATTCTCCCAAATCTTAAAGGTGCATCAGCATTGACAATGGTCATTCATGTGCAGGGACCATTTGTTAGTGCCATCAAGTCAATTCTGACTCCTGGTGACACTGTGTACAGCAGGGGGGAAACCTGCGTAATCTTTTTCTTTTTTAAATTGAGGTCATATTGGCTTATAGCATTGTGTAAATTTCAGGTGTACTTTATTATATTTCAGTTTCTGTATAGACTGCATCATGTTTACCACTGATAGTTTAGTTTTTATCAGTCACCATACATATGTGTCCCTTTCTCTCTTTCACACACCCCTCACCCCCTCTGCCTCTGGTAACCACTAACTTGTTCTCCTTATCTATGTATTTGTTTATATTCCACATATGAGTGAAATCATATGGTATTTGTCTTTCTCTGTCTGACTTATTTTGCTTAGCACAATACTCTCAAGGTCCATCCATGTTGTCACAAATGGCATGATTTTGCCTTTTTTATGGTTGAGTAGCATTGCTTTTGTGTGTGTGTGTGTCTGTGTGTATATATATATATACCACATCTTCTTTATCCATTCATCCATTGGTGAGCACACGGGTTGCTTCCATGTCTTGGCTATTGTGAATAACGCTGCAATGAAAGGGGATGCATAAATCTCTTTGAATTGTTGATTTTATCTTCTTTGGATAAATACTCAGTAGTGGAATAGCTGGGTCATATGGTATTTCTATTTTTAATGTTTTGAGAAATCACCATACTGTTTTCCATAGTGACTGCTCCAGTGTGCAGTCCTGCCAGCAGTGTGGGGGGGGGGTTCCCTTTTCTCCACATCCTCTCCAACACTTGTCATTTCTTGTCTTGTGAATTATAACCATTCTGACAGGTGTGAAGTGACATCTCATTGTAGTTTTGATTTGCATTTCCCCAATAATTAGTGATGTTGAACATCTGTTCATGTGCCTATTGGCCATGTGTATATCTTCTTTGGAAAAATGTCTGTTCATATCCTCTTCCCATTTTTTGATTAGATTGTTCATTTTCTTGTGGAGTTTTATGAGTTCTTTATATATTTTGGAAATTAATCCCTCTTTGGATATATGATTTTGTAAACATTTTCTCCCACTTGGCAGGCTATCTTTTCATTTTGTTGATAGCTTCCTTTGCTGTGCAGAAACTTTTTAATCTGATGTAGTCCCTCTTATTTGTTTGTTTGTTTGTTTCCCTTGCCTTAGTAGACATGGTATTTGAAAAGACACTGCTAAGACTGATGTCAAAGAATGTACTGCCTATATTTTCTTCTAAGAGTTTTATGGTTTCAGGTCTTACATTCAAGTTTTTAATCCATCTTGAGTTAATTTTTGTGTATGGTATAAGATGATGGTCTACTTTCATTCCTTTGTATGTGGCTGTCCAGTTTTCCCAACACCACTTAGTGAAGAGACTTTGCTTTCTCCGTTGCATGTTCTTGGCTCCTTTGTCAAAGAGTAGCTGTGGTTTTATTTCTGGGCTCTCAATTCTGTTCCATTGGTCTGTGTGTCTGTTTTTCTGCCAGTACCATGCTGTTTTGATTACTATAGTTTTGTAGTATAATTTGAGTTCAAGGAGTGTGATATCTCCAAATTTGTTCCCCTTTTTAAGGATTATTTTGGTTATTTGGGGTCTTTTGTTGTTCCACATAAATTTTAGGATTCTTTGTTCTATATTTCCATGAAGAATTTCATTGGGATTCTGATTGGGATTGCATTGAATCTGTAGCTTGCTTTAGGTAATATGGACATTTTGCTGGTCCTCTTCTTCCTTCCTGCCCTTTGCAACCCTCAACCCCAGGAATCATCCTCGGACCCCCCCCTTCCCCACTCTGTGTGGTGGAGCAGTGGCAGGTCTTGTGTGCATGCCCAACCACCTGGTGCTGGTGGGTTGGGAAGCGCCCACCCCATCCACAGGGCCATGGGTCGAGTGGGGATGCACCTCGTTGGTGGAGGGAGGAAAAGGGCAGTGCCCCTCCAGCGCAATCCCACCTGGGCCCCCCCTCCTCCACCCCTCTGGGGCCTTGCCCCAGGCTGGGACGGGGAAGGAGAGCAGCAGGCATGACTGAGCAGTGGGTGTCGGTGGGCAGCCCGTGGCCCCTTTCCCGGGGGGGCATAGGCTGGTGGTGCATGTGTGCCACCAATGCCATCTGTGCCACAGTCTCTCTCTGCCCCATGGGATGGGGTGGGGGTTCAGGGGAGGGGCCAGACGCTGCCCTTGTGCTCCTTCCTCCCACCTCTCCACCTGCATTCCTGGTCAACCAGCAGTACTGAGGGCTCAATCTTGCCTGGACATGGTGGAAAAGAGCTTGATGCATGCTGAGGGGTGTCCATAGAGAGATGGGCTCAGGGACCCCAGGATGCTCCAGATGGGTGCTGGGGTCAACCAGTTGTCCTGGACTTGGCCCCAGGTCCCAGGATGCTCAGGTTGAAAAGATGTCCATGCTGAGCCTCACTGGGCCTTGGGGCTCCTGGACTCCCAGGCTCCTAGGGTCCTGGGCTCTAAGGTTCTGAGGCTCCAGGTCTCTGGGGTCCCAGATGCCCAGATCTCCAAATACCCAGTTCAATCCGCTGTCTGTCACATACTTCACCCTCAATCACTGGATGTTCAAGTCAACCAGATGTCCGTCCCAAGCATCCCATGGCCTCATGGCTCCCAGGCTCCCAGTCTCATGGGCTCTGGGGGTCCTGAGTTCCAGGTCTCTGGGTCCCATGATTGAAGATCTGTCTGTCCTGGATGTGGCCCTGGACGTCGAGATCTCAGGTCAACAAGATGTCTACCCTGAGCATCCTGGGGCCTCAAGTCACCAGGAATCCTGGGTCCCCGGGTCTCCAGGTCGACCAGCTTTCCATCCTGGACTTGGCCTCAGGTCTCCAGATACTCAGGTCAATCAGATGTCCATCCCTGGTCCTCGGGGCCTTGTGGCCTTGGGGCTCCCAAATTCCTGGGCTTATGGGAACCTGAGATCCCAGGTTCCCAGGCTTTTGGGCTCTCAGTCTCCTGAGTTCTGGTCCCTGGATCCCCACGATGACCAGCTGTCCATCCCAGACTTGGCCCCAGATCCTGTGACTGCTAGGGTCTAAAAGACGTCTGTCCCATGCACCCAGGGTCTTGGGGCTCTCGGGTTCCCGGGATCCCAGTTCCGAGCTCCAGACTTATGGCTCTTTGGGTCGCTTGGTCCCTGGGTCCCAGGGTTGACCAGCTGTCCATCCTGGACTTGACCCCAGGTCCTGGGATGCTCAGGTCAACCAGATATCCATCCTATGCCTCCCAGGGCCTCACGGCCTTTGGGCTCCTGGGCTCATGGTCCCTGGGTCCCCAGGTTGACCAACTGTCTGTCCTGGACTTGGCCCTTGTCCCCAGGATGCTCAGGTCAACCAGATGTCCATCCCAGGGTCTTGAGGCTTCGGGGCCTTGGGGTCTCAAAGCCTTGGGGCTCCCAGGCTCCTGGGCTCATGGGATCCCAGGCTCCTAGGCTCCAGGGCTCCCAGGATCACAGGCTATCGGGTTCCCAAGCTTTTGGTCCCCAGCGGACTTGCTGTGCTGCAAAGGTGAGCCAAGCCCATCTCTAATTTCTCTCCTTTCCCACTGCCTCTAAGGGCAGACCTCAGAAGATCTCACTCTTACCGATTGCCCTTGAGACCCAGGGAGAGTTTAATCCATATTTACAGCCACCAGTCAAAGTGAACCAATTTCATTTTTCCCCATGGTGCTGGCAGGTGAGCAGCAACCATGGAATGCTTCTCTCAGCTTTCTGAGGTCCCCCTGCTTTATCTCTAACTAACCATCAGTGCGACTCATCAGGGGTCTTTGGGACAACAGTCAAAGACCATTTAGCCCCTCGTCACCAAACACCTCGTCAGCCAGGCCCACCACTGCCACAAGGGTCTGGCTCCATCCCTGGCCAGTCAGCCTGCAAGTTCTCACCTGCCTTTTTTTCCAAACAGTGCTGTGACCACATCAACCCCCAGGAGCAGGGTTAAAGCTCCCATGGTGTCAACCTGTTTGGAGCATGTGGGGCAGAGCCCCATGGCCTCTTTTCTGAAAAAGAAATGGGCCCACTTTTGCAGGAGATGCAGCTTTCACATCAGGAACATAAAGTTCTTTACTCTGTAAAAGACAGAAGTTGTTCCCTGCCTGTCTGAGAGATTCAGTGCTGTGAGTCCACCCAAGTTGTTTCAAGAAACTCTGCTTGGCCAGCAAGGTGTCATTTATACAGTGAATATTCTACACATCAGAGGAAGGTTTCTAACTCCATGAGCATCCACAGAGCACGCTGACAAACCAATTACACATTTGTACTACAGTATCTACCATGAATCAGCCTGAGCCTCATGCACAAGGTTTCTTTCAACTTCTTATTCTCTCTTCACTGAAGATTTTTGGCCCAAACTCTATTGGGTGTTTTATAAATAGAAACACAGACCAAAAAGTTTTAACAAGGCATCACAATAGCAGCTGCAATTGACCATCACCTCCTGGCTGGAATCTCAGGGAATCAGGTGAGAAGGGGCCAGTGGAGGGGCAATGCGCAACCTTACCCATGCAAGCACACCTTCACGGCCCAGCACCCACTTGATTTTGGCTTTTAGTGGCCTTTTGCTTGGCCTCGACAAACACACTTGTAACAATAACGAGGCACCAGTTGGGTGGCTGGTTTCAGTCCTACCTCTTGCCACTTGACACTCCAACATTTTATCAATAGGTGGCACACATTCTTGGGCACTGGGGAGTCACTCCTGCAGCCCCCTGAACTAGTGGGAGAGAGGGAGGACTTAGGCAAGAGCTGTGCCCAGGAGTTGTCTCCCCCACCTGGCCCAGGGATCCCTTGTTATCTGAAAGGACACTGTAACTCTGCTGGGCCACTTGTCAAGCACACACCAGACATGCCAAGGCCTGGCTGATCTGACCGGTAAAGATATGAGCCTGGTTCAATCTGGAGAGTTTATTACTTACACAGTGGAAGCAAGAGGAGCCCAAGGTGGCAGCTCCCTGTGGTCCTTGTCCCACACACCAAAAGGGAAACAAAGAAATCAAACAGTAGAGCCGCAGCCCGAGTTGTAGGACCCTCCGTTGCTGGAGAGCCCATTCTAGATGGTCAGTGAGGATTTTATCAGCTGCAACTCTGTTCTGAGGGACTGGGCCCCTAGGGGAGTCACGGAGGGAGTGAAAGCTGGCCTCTTCCTGGGGTTCTGGGAGAATCACAGACTTCCTCCAAGACTTGGCTTGGCTGTGGTTCTTGCCTTTGTCTGCATGGCCTATGTGGATGCATGCAGGGCACCAAGGTGGAGCCGTGTCTCTATGCACACAATGAGACATACAAGCAGACACGAAAACTCACAGGAAACAGAGGCACACACAACACTCAAGGACCAACCCCTCCAGAAACCACACAGCACAGCCCTCAGCCACACACACACAGTCACACACCCCTTCACACCACAGGCTCAGCTGTGCCTGCCCAGTCACACAGAGAGAGACAGGGGCCTGCAGCTCCCTAACACACACCACAGTCACCCCGTGCAAGCCCAACATCAGAGAGCCAGGGACCCCCAGATCAGCGTGCTCCAGTCACCAAGGTGCCACCAGCTAGCTTCACAGGCTTAGGAGGCCAAGTGGAGCAGATGGACAGTGGCTGCAGAGTGAAGGCCCATGGTGGACACCACGCAATGTGTGCGTGCCATGTGGCCCCACTGAGTCCACACACCCAGGGGACATGAACCCCTACTGCATGTCCCATCTCATTCCAACCCCCTGTTCCTGCACACATACCTCCCACGAGGTGCCCACACCACCCAGCCCTGGGGATCTGGGGGGTCAGAACCCCTCCCTCCAGACCAGGCCCTCCTTGGTCACCCAAAGGTGGCCCAGAAGTCCTCATGCCTGAGTGACCGCCTGCCTATGTCCACATAGGGGAGGAGTGCGCTGGAGTCAGGGAGCTGGTTCAGGTCAGACCAGGGTTGCCCAAGGGGGCCTTCCTGTGCCAACAGCTGAGCGAGGCTGTGGAGCATCTTCCAAACCCAGGCCTGTCTGACTGCTGGTGCAGTTCACACCTCCACCCACCCAGCCCACCCAGGACTCGAAGCTACCAGGTACCCCGAGCTGGCCTGGGCAGAGGGGCCTTGTGGTCACCCAGCTGGCCACAGCGCAAATCCCTATTGCAGACCCCAGGCTTCACATGGGTGACCCGCACGGGGACTGAGAGTAGGGGCACAGGTGATAGGTTGTCCCAGACTGAAATCCTGGCCTCCCGCCATCCAGCTCCCCCCTCAGAACTGGGGTGGGCACCCTTACCCAGCTGCTATTGCCCTCTGCCCACGACCTCAGGGGAGGCAACAGCGCCCAGGCCCAACCCCAGTTGGCTCCTGTGACCACTCAAGGGAGGTTCGGCTCCACATCACACCTCCTGCTCCCGCCACCAGCCAGGAGCGTGCTGCAGGATGCCAGGGTGCACCTCCAGCCTCGGGTTGTGCCCACCCTCCATGCTCCATGGCACTGGCCTGAGTGCTTTCTGTCGTCCCTTCATTTTGTTCACTCCTGGTTCCAGGCTCAGAGGGGTCACAAGGACATGCCGGGGAGTGAGAGCCAACTCTGCCAGGACTGAGGAAACTCATCCTGGGGAAAACTGTGAGGACCACGTGGGGACTTCAGTGTGGCCCCAGAGGGCTTGAGAATCCCCCCTCCCTGTGTCACTCCCCTACTCAAAGCCAAGTCATCTCACAAAGCCACCCAATTGCCCAGCACAGTGGCTAAAGAGTGACTCATGAAAGGCAAGTCTGATCATGTCTATACCCCCAACTCTTCAGACCTCCTGCTGCTCCTAGGACAAGCCCTCGAGAGCCTCTGTGACATGCACCCGTGGTCCCACTCTCCCCTTGGCTTCTGCAGCCCAGCCACACAGGTCCTCTCACCGTCTACGGGGTCCCAACTCTCGGCAGGGCCTTTGCACAGACCATTCTTCCCACCAGAAAGCCTCCCGTTAATGGTTGGGTTGGTCCTTGACGCCTTCCTCTCTGGGACCATTGGTGGACAAGGATCCAAGCCCTGAGGGAATGGCTACTTCCATCTGCTGAGGCTCTTGTTCAGACTTGCAAACAGTGGCCACTGTGGTGGAGCTACCCTCTTCTCTTTCTATCCTGTAGCCTGACCTCGTAACGCCTTCCTGGGGCCTAGCTACTGTGTGCAGGTGTTAAAGAAAACATTACTCTGACACTTGTCAAAATGGTAAGGAAGACTTTATTCAGGGCTATTTCAATAGATGCCAAGACTATCTCAATAGGGAAGAGAGATGAGGCTCAACTCCAAATGCAGCAAAGACAGCCAGGGATTTACAACCCAGAGCAGAGGGAGAGGGTCAGCGGATCGAAAATTACCAAGAAGAGACACCAAGAGTAGGAGGATTCTTGCTGAAGGCAGGCCAGGATGATCAGATACTGAGAGTAGGGATGAGGAATTTGATCCAGGGTGACCAGATATCAAGGGTAGGGGACACTCTCTAAAACGACTTGGTAGGATGAGGCAGGCCAAATACAGGGCCCAAGGATGAGGCCTAGTGGAAAAGAGGGCTCAGAGGAGCCTACCTAAAGTTTGGTCAAGGAGTTTTTGTCAAGGGACCACCCTGGGTGCGGCCCCTCCTTGGACCTGACCCTACAGAGCTCCCAAGGGTCAGCATGCTCTCTCCTCCAGGCGTCTGGGCACCCCACTCACGGCACTCAGAGCGGTCCTTTCGGGACAGTCACACAAGCCGTCTTTCCGGCCATTTTTTTCTATGACTCTACCCACTTTTACATTTTGCTGCACATCAGCCCCTCCCAGTTTTCAGCGGCGCTGGACTCCCTCCCACCGACAGGAGGAAGGCGTGGTGCTAGTTCTCCGTGGAGGAAATCTCCGCCTCCTGCCCCCATGAGCCTAGCAGGATAGTCAGCCGTCCGAATTTTTTTCTGTAGGTTTTTATAATTTATAAAAAGTGTAATTGTGGATTCCAGGGAAAGTATTCTCAAGGCTGGGATAAGACCTTGGACCGGGTTTTCTTCTCCACGCCCACGAGGCTGAGGGGAGGGGATGGGCCCTCCAGGGGGTGGTTGATGCAGGAGCACCCAGACCCGGCGAGAGGCGACCCGCTTGACAGGAGGTCCGGACAAGCGCCCCCCAAGTGGAAGACAAGGAGACTGAGGCCGGAAGGTGACAAGGCTGGCTCAAGCTCACGCCGCCTGTACTGGCGGAGCTCGGGGCTCAAAGACTCAAGCGCTTCCTAGGGGAGCAACAGGCCGGGACAGCAGCTGCCCCAGGCCACCCCAACGACGCATGCGCAAGACGAGCCCCTCGCGGCACAGTCCAACCCCTCCAGGCGGGCCCAGGGGAGGACCGGGGCGAGGCCTCGGTCGGAGCCACTTTATGCGGCCAGGGCGGGCTTCTTCAAAATCTCGTGATTTCTGGGGCTGGGCCCGTGGCGCAGCGGTTTAGTTCGCGCTTGGCAGCCCAGGGTTCGCTGGTTCCGATCCCGGTTGCCCGCCGACGCACTTCTTATCAGCCATGCCGGGGCGGCGTCCTATATAAAGTAGAGGAAGATGGGCAGGGATGTTAGCCCAGGGCCAGTCTTCCTCAGCAGAAAGAGGAGGACTGGGGACGGATGTTAGCCCAGGGCCAGTCTTCCTCACAAAAAGAAATCTCGCGATTTCCAGGCTGTGGAGTTAGTTACTCCTCTGAGGTCTCCTGGGCAGGACGGCAGAGTAAGGGGCGGAGACAATGCGGAACCCTCCTGGGAGCCTCCGCGGAGGGGCGGAGCGAGCCTCGTTCTAGGTGACGCAGAAGGCGGGCCGCGCCGCGCTCAAAACTGTCGTAAAAGGGGGCGTGATGCGCCGCGCTCAGGAGGAGGTAGCGGGGTCGGGGCGTGCCGCGCTCGGGACTGACGTAAGAGGGCGTGTCGCTGCGGCCGGCGGCTGGCGGGGCGCGAGCGCCATGGAGCGCTACGCGGGCGCGTTGGAGGAGGCGGTGGACGGGGCCCGGCAGCAGGAGCGGCACTACCAGCTGCTGTCGGCGCTGCAGAGCCTAGTCAAGGAGCTGCCCAGGTGCGTGGCCGCGGGGCGGAACGAGGCGGGCGGCCGAGGCGGCCCGGGTCCCGCCCGAGCTCACCGCTCCCCTCCGCCGCAGCTCCTTCCAGCAGCGCCTGTCCTACACCACGCTCAGCGACCTGGCCCTGGCGCTCCTCGACGGCACGGTGTTCGAGATCGTGCAGGGACTGCTGGAGATCCAGCACCTCACCGAGAAGAGCCTGTACAACCAGCGCCTGCGGCTGCAGAACGAGCACCGAGGTGCGCGGGGGCGGTGGGGCGGCGCGCGGTCATCCTCCGGGAGCTCAGCCTGCTCTGGGAGCTCTCGGTCTCTGGGCAGGCCGAGCCTTTCCCTGGGTGTCGCTCGGAAGAAGTCCGGAAAATTGACCAGATCAAGGGCCTGGAGCCTTTGGTAGCGCTTTTTGGTGACAAATGAGTCAAGCCAATTTTGTCAGTTGCATGGTCCCATTTTAGCATAACTTGCGGAAGCTCCCTGCTCGGGCTTCCCCGTGCCCCTACCCCTTTCCAGGTAAGACGGCCCAAGGCCTCGGTGCTTGGTCAGCCCATGGGCAGATCCTGGCGGTAGTGGTTGACAGCCCCCAGTAATGCCCCTCAGTGCTGACAACTGTGCAGCGCCCTTTAGGGTCAGTTCTCTCCAGCGCGCAGAGCCCCACACCAGCTGCTCATCGAATTCTCACGCACTGTGCCCTGTGGCATCCTCCGGTACCTGAAAACTTCCCCACTGGAGTCACGCTCGGCCACTGTCCCGTGAGCCTTGGCCCCTCTCAGGAGTTCCACTCGGGGGCTCCGGAGCCCCCTCCTGCAAGGTATGCTGAACGGCTTTCCCTGCCCCATCAGATTTTATTTTTTCCCAACTTCTTATTTATGAAAAAAGTTCAAAGATTTAGAAAAGTTGAAAGAATAGTGTAAGAATACCCATCTGCTCCCCAGCTAGACTGGATAATTAACATTTTGCCGAAGTTCTTTATATCCCCTAAATATGTGCAACAACAAAGGGCTTCACTAGGAGTCTTCAGCATTCCTGTAGACCAGGATTTTCAACCGCAGCACTGTTGACATTTGTGGCCAGACAAGTCTTAATGGTGAGACAGCATCCTGTGAAGTGCAGGATGTTTAGTAACATCCCTGGTTTCTACACACTAGATGACAGAGGCACCCTCCTCCAGTCCTGACAACCAAAAATGTCTCCAGACAGCCTTGGGGGTCCACCTTGGCCCAGGATTGAGAACCAGTTCTGTAGGACAAGAACACTCTCCTGTGTCACCACAGTGGATACCCTCCTGAGAAATTAAGTATTTCAGGGTATCTTCTGACCTTCAGTCCATGGTGGAATTACTTCATTTGTCTCAAATTGTTTTTCACTTTATAAGGAGGCAGTGTACATTGATGCATTGCAGTTGGTTACTTTGATCTCTCTACTCCTGGAAAAGTCCCATCATTTATTGTGGCATTGACTTTTTCAAGAGTCCAGGGCATTCTACGTGTAGAATGTCCCCACTCTGGATTTGTCGGATTGCTTCCTCATGCAGTCATTTAACCTGTTTCTCTGCCCTCTGTGTTTCCTGTAAACTGAACAGCAGGTAGAGGCCTGATTATATGCAGGGTAAACGTTTGTGGCAAAAATTCCTCCTGGTGATGCCAAGTCCCTTCCCTATGGGGGCTGGCGATGTACGTTTGCCCCAGGATTAGTGTGTTTCTATCAGGAATGGATGTTGGGTTTTGTCAACTCCTTTTTCTGCATCTATTGAGATGATCATGTGGATTTTCAGTTACTATGGTGAATTGCATTGATTTTTTTTAATTCCTGGGATAAACTGCATTCCTGGGAGGAATCCTACTTAGTCATGATGTATTAGCCTTTTTCTCTATGTTGGATTGGATTTGTAAAATCTTGTTAAGAACTTTTGCCTCTCTGTTCATGATGGACGTTGGTCTGTAGTTTTCTTGAAATATCTTTGTCTGGTTTGGGTATCAGGGTAATGCTGGCTTCATAAAATGAATTGGGAAGTGTTCTCTTCAGTTTTCTACAAGAGTTTGTGCAGAATTGCTATTACTTCTTCCCTGTGTGTTCGGGTGGTGCCTTTGTAAACATTTTTTCTTCTTTTTTTTGTGAGGAAGACCAGCCCTGAGCTAACATCCATTGCCAATCCTCCTCTTTTTGCTGAGGAAGACTGGCCCTGGGCTAACATCCGTGCCCATCTTCCTCCACTTTATATGGGACGCCGCCACAGCGTGGCTGACAGGCAGTGCGTCGGCTGGCGCCCGAGATCCGAACCCGCAAACCCCGGGCTGCCAAGCGTGAACTAAACCAGTGTGCCACCGGGCTGACCCCGCCTTTGTAAACATTTTTCTTGAGCTGTAAGATGCACACAGAACACACCACTCATGATTTTTAATGCTTAAACTGTTCCACACTGGCCAGTGGGAGAACTTCAGGCCGGCTCCTGTGCCCTTTGAATGTGTCCCCACCCTCCTTTGAGCACTTCCTGGTTTTCTGGTATAGGAAGGTGTTCAGGCTCATCTTTTCTTGTTCTTTTCCTGCCTCAGCCCCTATTCTGTCAGCCCTCCACCTCCAGCTTCCCCCCATCAACAACTTCTCATCGGGCCAAACCTTCCCTTTTTGCCACTGTAAAGCTTTCCCCCTCCTCCTATCTTCAATTGAGGCTCTGCCAAATGCAGGTGGTGCTGGCGGTTCACACTCTTGCTGTCAGTTAAGTAGCACTTGCTCTCCTTTCAGTAACCTTTGTGTATCTCCACAGAGGTTAGTAGTTCAGAGTGCTCAGAATAAACCACTCAGAATAAAAAAAAAGGGGGGGATGGGACCGGCCAACCAGCCATTTCTCCACCGAGCCCTGGTTCCTTTTAGTGGGGAGGTGTTTTGGGTTTTTTTTTTTGCTGGAAAAGATTCACCTTGAGCTAACATCTGTTGCTAATCTTCCTTTTTTTTTTTTCCTCTCCAAAGCCCCAGTACATAATTGTATATTCTAGTTGTAGGTCATTCTAGTTCTTCTACGTGAGCCACCGCCACAGCATGGCCACCGACAGACAAATGGTGTAGTTCCATGCCTGGGAATCGAACCCGGGCCACCGAAGCGGAGCAGCCCGAACTTTAACCACTAGGCCATCAGGGCTGGCTTGTAGTGGGGAGTTTTTGATAACTCTACTCCAGACACTTTGCTACTCGTCCTTCGGAAGGTTCAGGCAGATTTTGGTGCTGCTGGCCGTGGCGAGCACCTGTGACTTTCTGCTCTTCCTTTCCTCTGACTTAGCAGGTAGTGACTGGCAGCCGTTGCTTTCCTTGGTCCTTACTAAGGCCAGGCCCCTTCTGCCCAGGGAGCCCGGCACAGCTTTCTTCTCACCTCTGGTTGCTCACCCAGTGGGATCTGGGAGTTAACCTGGGACTTGTAGCAACAGTTAATAAACAGAGCAAAGGAGAGAACACTTCCCTGCACTTGTCTATTTCCTCGAATCCTGCCACCACATAGCATAAATATTAACCGGGGAGCTTTTTTCTTATCTTTGTGTTTATGGAGATGTCTTGAGGGTGGCTCTTGGTTTCAGACTCATTTAATATGATAAATGCCATACCTGAGGTGTCTACAAAATGCTAGGAAACAGGAGATCGGGGAAGGCTGTGAGCACCACAGGGGCTCCTGAGCAAGGCTGTGATGTGAGGAGTCTGCTTAGGATGGAGTGTTGGGTCTGTGTTCTCTTACGGTTGGGGAGCCCTCTGTACAGTGGAGATCTAGCCACTTACTGGTTTAGGATTTTGGCTGGGTAGTGTTGAGTATTCTGTTTTGTGATTGGTTTCTTTCCATCCCATGATACCTCTCTTCTCTGTCCAGTCCTATCAGACTGGACAGTTTCACACATGCTTGTATTTATGGTACAATTTAGTAGGGACCGTGGGAGATTTGCTCAGTGGCCGTGGTGAGCTCCTCTCAGAGCCACACAGACTCCCTGGCATGGGGCCTCTGCTGGCTCATCCCATCCTTGGGCCTCCCAGGGTCTGTGCCCACCCTACTCCCTCTGGGCAGCACTGGGCAGGGAGCGACACCACCACCCCTGGTGGGCAGAGGCTGCACCCTGCTCAGGCACAGTGACCCCCTGCCTCCTCCTTTTCCAGGCCTTTGCCTGGGTAGTCTCCTGGACATCACTGGATGTCCCATGGATGATGGGCAGGGTACACCCAGGACTGCTGGCCTGTGGCCATCTGAGCCCAAAGGCCTCCAGACTGCAATCTCCCACCCCTATGCCAGCCTGCCCTGCCTCCCCTCCTCTAGTGCCCTGCACCTTCTGGAGTCCCCTGGAGCCTCGATGCTGGAGGAGGGCCCTCTCCTGGGTAAGGGCGGGACTGAGTGGGCTGGAGGCTGGGTGTCCCCTGGATCCCCACCCAGCTCCCGGTGCAGGGCTTTGGGCGGGCTGGACCATCAGGTGGGACCTCATGTCTACACCTTTGGCCTCGCTGCCCTTTGATGGGACAGCTTGGCAGGCACTGAGGTGGGAGGTGTTCCTGGCCCCTGCTCCTTGCCCCTGCCGCCTGCTGCTGGACTCTCTGTTCTTGTCCCCTCCTAGTGCTCCGGCAGGCTCTGCGGCAGAAACACCAGGAAGCCCAGCAGTCCTGCCGGCCCCACAACTTGCCTGTGCTCCAGGCGGCTCAGCAGCGTGAGCTGGAGGTAGGAGTGCGGGAAGGGTGGGCACCACCTGGGGTCTGCTGACTGGGCCATGGTGGAGGGGGCTCAGGTGGCTTGGCAGCTGCTGGCTGCCCTGGGCCTCAGCCTGGAGTGGGCCACTGGAGGCCTGGTAAGTGCCTGCATATGACTTTTCATATGGTGGTTGGGCTGTGCCCAGGCCAAGTAGAGAGTGTATGATCGCCCCCACTCCCCTCCACCTGCTCCCCAAGACTGCAGCTCCTCGTGGGCTAGGCCTGTGCAGGGCAGGTGCTAAGTGAAGGCTGTTGTGTCCTGTGGCCTTGGAGGAGGTGTTAGGCCAGGAGGGTGTGTTTGAGGCTTTGATGGGCAAGAGGCTGAGCCACCCTCACTGCGGCAGGCAGTGGAGCACCGGATCCGCGAGGAGCAGCGGGCAATGGACCAGAAGATCGTCCTGGAGCTGGACCGGAAAGTGGCGGACCAGCAGAGCACACTGGAGAAGGCAGGGGTCGCTGGCTTCTATGTGACCACCAACCCACAGGTCAGCGCCCCAGGCCTGCCCTGGCACAGCCCAGGGGACGATGGTCTCTAAAGGCCCAATTCCATCTGGGGTTCTACAGTTGGTCCCTGGAGAGCCAAGCCTTGTGAGGGGTGGGAATTGGGCTCCAGGTAAGGTTGCTGTGCCATGCTTGGCACAGGGACCAGCCCCACCATCTCTGCCCACAGGAGGGCGAACTCTTGCTTGCAGGGCCATTGCCCACCTTCCCCAGGCCCACTGCACTCTGCAGGGCCTTTATCTGCTCCCCCCTGCATACACCTCCGTGTGTGCTGAGCCAGGGCAATGCAGGCCCTGCTGTGGGGTGGAGTCCCAGCTTCTGCCCCTTTCTGGCAGGCTGTGGCCAGGCTTCACTGGAAGTCAGCTCCGTGGGGTCATTGCCTGGTACCCTCTAGGTCATGATATCGGCCTCTGGCCCTTGGGAAAAGGAGGCTTCTGCTTGTGGTCTTTGCCGAGGCAAAAGGGGACCAGGTGTACCTCTGGCCTCACAGCGGCCCCTCTGCATCCCAGGAGCTGACACTGCAGATGAACCTGTTGGAACTCATCCGGAAGCTGCAGCAGAGGGGCTTCCAGGTGGGGGGGGCAGCCCTGTGACCACGTGGGGTCCCTGCCAGTTACTTGCTGCCCGTCAGGGCTGGGAAGATTGCCTGTCCCACTGCCGCAACAGCCAGCAGAAAGCTGAGTGGAGCTCGTCTTCCTGACATCTGGCCACCACCTTCCCAGCTGCCTGCAGGAGGGCTCACCCTCCGAGGAGAGGCCAGGTGGACCCTGGCTGCACCTGCTGCCCAGCTGTTTTGTCCAAAAACTAGGGTGGTATGGTAAAGGGCAGAGCAGGCCCAGCCTGCCAGCTACTGCCCCAGAGCTGGGCAAAGAGTGGGGCTGGAAGTCCTAGCACCTTCTTGCTCCACCAGGCACATCTTGACTTCTGCCACACCCTGGGCTTCTTGCTTGTTCTGGTCTCGCCCCTCACCCCTCAGCAGGTGCAGCCTCCAAGTGGGAGAAGCCTTAGGCCCAAGCCCTGTGTAACCCAGAGAAATAAAGACACCTCAGTATGGCCTGCATGCGGCTTATGTGAGAGCTCTGTGGTGCCTGCCACAACCAGGGCCCAATTGGGGCCCTCACCTGGAAGCTCTGTGGCCTACAGAGGAACCAGCAGAGGATGCCCCAAACCCCCATGTCACAGGGGCTCCCCCTGCGGCTGCAGACCCAGCCCCACCACCTTTCCCCCTGGGGCAAGCTCCAGGGTCCTAGGACCATAGCCAGTCTGCTCTGAGGGGCTGGGGGGCATCAGGGGTAGGGGGCAGCCATGGACCTGCTCCTGTCAGAGCAGCAGGAGCCTGGTGTGGGTCAGTGGGGCGGCTGGGGTGAAGGCACAGAGCAGCAGGAAGGGTCTGAGGGAGGGAGAAACCCAGCCTGCGGAGGCACCCAGCCCACCCTGGGAGCGTCCTGTGTGCATTGGTCTGAGCACAAGGGCCCTGCTGTCATCTTTGGGGGTGGGGGTGGGGGTGTTCAGTACCCTGCATGGCCAGGTCTGCCCTACAGCCTGAAGGGAGGTGTTGGTGGGCGTGGCCCCCAGGGGCACATGATGCAGAAGAGGCAGTGAGCTGCCTTGGGCCATCAGAGCTACTGCCTCTTTGCCACTGACCTCACGTGAGGGAGAGCGACCTCACGTGAGGGAGAGCGTTGCAGGTATCAAGTTCAAGGCTCTTAGCTGCAGAAAGTGTTTTATTGACTAGGCGGGCTTTCCCAGCCTGGCCACTGCCCCGCTGTGGGGTTCGGAATGTGTGGGTTGGATCCTGGTGGAAGGAGGTCCCTTGGGTCCAGGGGCAGAGGAGTGGGCAGAGACTGGGCCATGCCTTCTCATTGAGGGGCAGTTCCCAGACTTGATGTACACCGGAGTGCCACATCCTGGGCGGGGCCAGGGGGCACTGCGGCCCTGCTTCCAACAGGTCTCACAGTCTTGGGTGTAGAAAGGTAAATGGTGTGAGGCTGGGGCTGGCTGTAGCTACGGTGTCGCCTGAGGGCCCTAGGAAGCCACAGCCCGGGCAAGGGGGCATCTGGAGGCAAGGCTGGTGGCGGGTGGCGGCCCTCGGGCACTAGGCCGGACGGTGGAAGAGGCCGCCTGTGCGGAGCCTCCGCTTGAGCTCCCACCACAGCAGCTGCCGCTCCCGCCAGGCTCCCTTCACAACACTGCTGTTCTCCAGGGCGCGGCGGGACAGGTAGGGCAGCACCGCTGTCACAGGGCCGTAGGGCACGTACTTGTACACAGGGAAGCCCGCCTGGCCTACACAGGCAGAGGCAGTGAGTCCTGGCCCTGGGCACCCTCTACCCCCCGCCCCCCACGGAAGCCCGGCTCACCCAGCGGGAAGCTGATATGGTCACACATGCCCAGCAGCTGTCCAAAGGACACCTGGCGATCGGCAGGGTGCAGGCCCAGCTCCTCCATCCTGTGAACGGGCAAGGTGGTGGGTGAGCCCTCTGCTGGCTCTGAATCCCTCCTGCCACCCACCCCGCCCCAGATCCCCGGCCACACACACCAGCCTCTGTCCCCTGCAGGGTAAGGCATAGCTAGAGGCTCTATCCTGCCCGGACCAGGTCTCTGCCCTGCTGCTCCCACCTCGGCCGGTGGCCACCAAATCCTCTCCTTCCCCAGCCAGCCCCCAGGCCTGCTGTGCTCGCTCCCCAGCCCCTTGCCTCTTGCCTGCCCTGACCTAGTGCCCTGACCCACCAAGGCAGATCCACGCAGCGGCCTGCCCCGTGGCGTGGCCCAGGAAAGCTCTCAGCCCTCCCACTGTCCGTTCCTCAAGTACCTCTGCCTCAGTGCCATGGCCCCAGTCCCCCACCCCCGCCTCTTGTCCTCCCGCTACTGGCTGCTGTGTCCCATAGGGCAGCCATCAGCTACCAGTGGCCATCTAGTCTGGAAGGCAGCTGGTCTAAATAGAGATGTGCTTGCAAGTGTCACACATGGATTCTGAAGACTTAGTATGAAAAGAGAATGTAGAATATCTCGTTTTTCTGAAATACTGAACACATTTAAAGGGAAATATCTTGGATATATTGGATTAATTGAAATGTATTATTGAAATTAACTTCATCTTTTTCTTTTAATGTGGCTATTGAAACATTTAGAATTAATAGATGTGGCTTGCATTTCTATTAGTGCTGCTCAGATGTTGAGGTGGGGAGCCCCCAGTTCTGTGCAGCACACTCTCCTGTCCTCACACCTACCCTCGTAGGATCTTACAAAAATTCCCAGGGTTTGAAATGCCTATGTATCGATAGTTCCCACATTTTTATCTCTGGCTTCCTATATCCACGTATCCAGACTCAGCATTTCTCCACCGCTTACTCAGGAGCCCGCCCCATGCTTCTGCCTCCCCCCAGGGGCAAGTTCAGCCTGGGTCCTCCTCACACCCACCCTGGCCACACCCGAGCCCACCTCCCTCCTCCTGTCTCAGGGCCCCAGGCTCCCAGAGCACCAAGCACATCTCACCCTGGACTCCACACGAGGGTCATCCCAAAGGCCCTTCCCCTCCTTCCCTCAAGGCTGGGCTCCAGTGTCAGGCCAACCAGTCTAGAGTGGGCCTGATCTGCACCATGTCGCCTTAGTCTTCTGTTTATGCATCTTGGCCTCCAGTAGAACATGAACCCCATGCGAGCAGGGCTGCCACTGTGTTGCTGCCTGACTGGTGGTGGGGACACTCATGTGGCATTCTGCAGCAATGGCTGCTGACCCCTCCACTACTGGTGTCCACGCCCTCCGCCGTGTGACTGCAGCTTTGCCCAGTGCAGACGAAGGCTCTATCCACCTTGCTTCTGGGCTGGGCCCCATGACTTCCTTTGGCCAACAGAACAAAAGCAAACATGACATGGGCAGAGGCTTGCCCTCTCTAGGGCTTCTGGAAGCCTGAGACCACCATGTGGTGAAGCCTGGGCTGGCCTGTTGGACACTGGACATGTGACGCAGTCCCCTTTACTGTCCCAGCCACAAATGAGGCCATTTATGGCCAACCAGGCCCCAGCTGACCACAGATGCAGGATGGACCCCAGACAAGGCCAGCAGAAGCAGCCCCCAGCTGAGCCCAGCCCCCACTGCTGGCCCAGAGAACACACTTGCTCAGGCCTCTGAGTCTTGGGTTGGTTTGTTACTTGGCCAAGGCCAACACGGCTGTCTGACTGAGGCCCTGATGCGCAGCATCAGAGACCCACACTGCTTGCCCAGGAAAGGCAGGCCCCAGCTGCTCAGGGCTCCCCAGCCCCCAGAGCAAAAGCACAACCGCGGTCTGCAGAGGCCGAGCCTTATCCATGACAGCCTTATCCATGACAGTGGTATCTGTGGAGGCTGGGAAAAAGCAAAGAGCGCTCCGCTGGCACTCGGGACCTGGGAAGCTGTGTCCAGGGCAGGAGGCTGCTGGGGCCAAGATGGTGAGGACACATGTTCTCAGCAGGAAGGTCCAGAAACCAGGAGAAAGGAAGCCCTTCTGAGGGCAGGCTATACCTTTGGCAGTCTCAATGTCCTCTGTCTAGTCGGTGTCTGAGTGGACTGCCAGTGTTTGTTGTTGTTAGCGCCCCCGTGGGCAGCAGAACTGAACCCTGCACGGTCTTTTTGTGCACCATCCTCTCCCCTTCCGGCTCTACATCAGACAGTGCTCTGCTTCCACTCATAGGGTCTGCATACCAGTTTTTTTGGAAGTGAGTGGCAAGGTCCTTCTTCCTGGTCTGTGTTAGTCTGGAAGCTCCACTGAAAACCTGTCTACCGTGGGTGACCCTGCTGGTATTTGAAGTTCTGGTGGCAGAGTTTTCAGCATCACAGCAACAGGCAGCCACCACAGTATCGCAACAGACAGACAGGTGGTGTGGTTCCCTAGCCAGAAAGGAACCCAGGCCACGGTGGAGAAAGCACTGGATCTTAACCACTAGACCCCCAGGTGGCTGAGTAGCCTGTGATCCCATCCTAAAATGTGAGTGGCCAACCAATGAGTTCATAACTGAAACCTTCGCAGCCGCCTTCCACACAGCTGGCCCCGGCAGCAGGTGCCACTGTGCAGGGGTGCAGGTTCCGAGTGCGGGGCAGGGGAGCCGAGGCTCTGCGTATACATCCTCTAGTGGCGCCAGAGGGACCAAGCCTTGATCAAGGTTCCATCACAGAACAGTGTTTTTAAGCCTAAGGGAAAGCCAGGTTTTAAAATTTGCAACTCAATTGTATGTGCATTTTAAAAGTCAAAGAAACCAGAACTAATCTTTGTTGAGCACTAAAGGTGCCCCTGGCCCTCAACATCAGTGACAAGGACGGGGCATCCAAGGTGGGAAAGGAGTGCCTGGGAAGTCCCTGGGGATGGAGGGGAGGAGGAGGACAGTCCTGCCGAGCTGGGACTCCGTTTGGCTTCCCCACCCATCCCGACCAGGCAGGGAGCCTCGCCACAGTCTGCACTCCCGGGCGGCACTGGTGGCCTCGGCGCTCACGCTCCCAGCCAAGATTGCTGCAACTGCTGGGCGTAGGAAGCATGGTTTTCAGCTGCAGCTTCAGGCTGCGAAAGCACCGTCACAAACAAGGATAAGCAGCGAGGTCACCGAGTGGGTTTGGAACAACCAGAATCAGCTCTTCAGGCAGCGCCTGCAAGTGCCCGGCCTGGGCCACATCCCCGCCCACCTGCACCTGCAGTGCTCCTTTGCAAGGCCCCACTCAGCCACAGGCCTTGAGCTTGGGGTGCCCCCCTGTGGGAGGGGGCCCTGCTTTGCTCTGGGAAAGGTGGGGGCCAGCAAGGCTGCTGCCCACAGGGCTTCCTATGGGGCCTAAACCCCCAGGAAGGCAGAGACTGAGAAAAGGGGGGAACTAGGACCCCAGTGTGGATATGAGATAGAAGAACACAGTGATGATTGATAAATAAATGGCAAGCAGTAGGATATTGGAGTATATGAGGAAGCCATTTAGTGTAAAACTAACTCAGCCTGACCCTGTTTTTCCAAAAGGGCCTGATTTGGCCTTTGATTCTGCATTATATATCTGCTTTGAGCATTTACCATGTCCCAGAGACAAGAACAAATGCCCTTAAGATAAGGATGCAACATCCCCCACAGTGGCATTTCCTTAAGGTTAAGCATTTCTCCCTAGGCGAGGATTTGATGGCTGTGCTCATCCTGTGACCACCCAGCTTGAGACAGCAGACCTGCTACCTGCTGTGCCCATCAAAGGCTGTGCCGACAGGCTTATGACTACTGTAAAAAGGACATTGCAATCATATGTGATATATGCTCTTTGACGGTATATAACCACTCTGTACACCCCACTTCTTTGCTGCCCTTCCTTCCTTGGGGAAGGAAGGCCCTGGGCTACATGGTCCTCAAATTTGGCTCATAATAAACTCACCCTGATTCTGATTTATAGATTGGCTGTGGATTATTTGCGTCGACATGATACTGGAATACTTAAGAATTTACTTCACCTTATTCTTATATCTGACTTGTATGGATTCTACCAAAGTTTTGGTCCACAGGAGCAGATAAACCAGACTACATTAAATTCCATGTGCAGTTTAAAATATCAGGAGAAGTTATTTAGAAATGAGGGCACACATCGAAGACCTCCCGAGGGGCCCCGACATTTCACACTGTATTTGCACATTTCGGCAAGCTAAAATCACCTAATGAAATTTATTTTTTAATTTGAAACTTTAATAAGTCAAATATTAATTTTAAAAACCAAGGTAACTGCTAATAGCCTTTTTGCTACTGCAATGCCAACACCCAGCTAAGTCTGGGTGGACCGGGGCGCTAACTGCTGCAGCTCCTTCCACACACATTCCCCCAACACGCCCCCTGCTCCTGGTAGGTCACTGGACAGCTTCAGGGCACTCACCAGAGCCCATCTCTGCCCAGGCAGCCGACAGCAGGGAGGGGCAGCACCTACCTGCGCAGCGTGAAACACACCGTGTCCTCATTGTGGGAGGCCACCATCACTTCAGCTTTGGCGTTGTGCTTGAGCTCCTCCAGGACGTAGTCAAGGCACCTGGGGAGAGCGCCCCGTGAGCTGGGCCTGGAGAGGCCCCCGCAGTGGGGGAGGCCACAGGCAGCTCAGGGCCATCCAGCAGCCCACTCTCCCAAGGGTGCCCACGGCGAGAGGACCGGGGACGAGCACCCACGCTCAGCACCTCATGAGTAAGAGAAAAAGTGAGCAGCCCCTGGGCTGGCCATTCACAGGGGACCAGCTGAGGCACAGCGCCTCTTGTGCCTGTGGCAGATGCGGGTTCACCTCCGGAAAAGTCTGCGAGGAGACTAAAGGCCTGGCAGGGAAGGGGCCCTCCCTGTGCCCAGGGGAGGGTGAATGGTGCCACGGTCTGGCAGTGAAGACAACTGGGCAGGGTGCATGTTCTCTGACCCAGCAACGCCGTCTCCAGGAACCTGTGACAGCTGTGTCCTTGCCCATGGGTGCAACAGACAGGAACAGGGTGTGCCATGAGTCGCCGCCGTAACGACGGACGGCAAACCACCAGAAAGCTCACAGAGACTGGCACGTAAGCATGAGCACCCCACGCTGGCGCTGGGTTGGGGTCTGCACGCTGACTCGGGAGGCTCCAGATACACATTACATGGAAAGGCAAGGGCAGAGGACTGAGCGCACAACGCCAGCCAGCACGCAGACACGCTAAGCTTCTGGAAGGAAGTAGGGAACTGCCTGCTGAGGAGGGGGAGGGAGCGGGAGCCAGTGAGGGGAGACACTGGGGGTCTCTGAATCTGCAGTGCGCGCACACAACCTCAGCGAGAGAAAGCTCAAGGTCGGCCTGTCCATGCTGCAGAACAGAACCAACAAGATCAACAGAGCAAAGGAGACTCAGAGCAGCTAACGGCCCAGCTGGGTGCAGGCCCGGGAGTCTCCCAGGCTCCTCTCTCCTTAGCTGGCTCAAGGCACCTGGGCCAGTTTTGTTCGGTAGACTTTTGTCCATGTTAAAAAAGAAAAAAACCCTTAATGGTTTTGGAAAAAGTAAAACAAAAGCAGAGATGTCGGTTCTGGCCTCAGGGTGGAAGTTTTGCTCCTGCCGGAGGTTTCTGACCCCAGGGCTGCTTCCCCTCCTGCCAGGGCCACCTCAGGTCAGCGCCAGCACCAGGTGCTAAGCTGCCCTCCCCCCGTTTCCTCTCTCCCCTCCCCAGGAAGCCCCGAGGCTCCGTCAGCCAAAGAAGTGTGGCGCACCTGTGGTACATGGCGCTGGTGGCCTCGTAGGTGGGGTTGATGGGGTCCTCGTAGCCGATTTCCGCAGCGCGGGCGCGCTCCTGGGCCATGTAGGCACCCCGCACCAGCTTGGCCCCGAAACACCAACCCTCACGGCGAGCCAGCTCCACATCCAGGGTGATGTTGTCATAGGCATCCTGCGGGGCGAGGGCCAAAGTCAACAACGACCAGGACAAGCTCCCCTCCAACCTGTGTCCCCTGGGGCCCAGGGGTTCAGAGGGTGTGGTCAGCGTGGGGCACCAGGGCCAGTGCCTGAGGAAGGTGCACTCGTGCCCACCTGTGGGGTGCTCAGGGGATCTGGGAGACAGGTGTGCATGAGGAAGGCCTTTTGATCTCTTGTCTTCAAAGAATGGTGACAGTGGGGACACCTGCAGCCTCCTCTGTCTGGCCTGGGGACAGCCCTGTAGGGGGACAGGCTAGGTGCCAGCAGCCATGGTGCACCCCAGTTTCCTCAAGTTGACTCAGGGGCAGGGGTGCTGCATACTGTGGGCACCTGACTAGACCCCCTGCAGCCTGGACATCAACCCAGCCAGGTTTGCACTCGGGGGTCCCACCCTGAAGCACCCACTGGGCTCCCTAAGGTACATGCAAAATTCCGAGCAAGTCTTTTTCTGGGGAGGGGCCCAGAGCCTTCCACAGGCCCTGAGAGGGACCCTAAGTAAAAAAGGGTGGGAGAAAAGGTCACTTGTGAGGCCTTCGAGATTTGGGGATTAAGGCACATTAAGTGGACTCTCAGAAAGCTCCTTAACCTTCCACCCGCCCCTTCAACACCCTGTCTGGGATTGGAGGCCCAGAGGAGGGGCTGGCACGGAGCTGGCGACAGGGTCCTGGGGCCTTTCTTGCGCTCAGAAGCAGTCATGCTCGGGCTGGGGCCTCTCCCCAGTACCGGGGCCAGATGAGGGGCATCCGGTCACCCGAAGGCCGGTGGGGAGGCAGCAGGGGCCGCACCTTGAGGTAGCACTGGTGTGTGCTGAAGATGAGCGGTTTCTCCACGTTGAACCTGCGCTGCATTTCCAGCGTCAGGCGGCTGATGGCCGGCTGGAAGTAGGTCTGCTCAGCGTCCACCATCAGCCGCACGCCCACCTCAGCAGCTTTCTGAGGGTGCAGGGGTAGGAGAGAGGGTCTGTCTGGGGCTCAGGGGAGACAGAGGCCCCACCCCAGGCACGTCCCAGGGCCCTCGACCTTGGCCAGGACGTCCATCCTCTGCAGCATCCTCGACATCTGCAGCTCTTCCTCCTCGGTGAACCGTGGCAGCAGATGTTCCAGCTGTCCTGTCTGAGGGGCAGCATTCGGTCAGGCCACAGTGGAACACAATAGGGCCCACCAATGCCCGGTGCCTGGTCCCCAGGACCAGCGAGGCTGCCTCACCCCCACCCCTCCCCTGCCCTGTCCCTGTCATCACAGGAAGATCAGCGCCCTAGCCTGAGGCCAGCCGGCCACATGGTACCCTGGAACCTCACTGCCAGCCAGGGCACTCTTACCACAGGGCGGTGGCCCAGGTCAGGCCTATGTATCTGAGGTGTCTGCTCCCACAGCCTCCCAGGACACTTGGGGCAGGGTGTCACCCTTCTGCTCCCATACAATGCTAAGGAAGTGACCCTTGACCCATCCAATCACCTGGAAAGGCTCAGTCCCTAGAAGGGACAGGGCTCGGAGGAAGAACCACGGCTACAGGCCAACAAGGACAGCCATGCAACACAGACAGACATGCAGCAAGAGGTCAGTGGCCCCCTCCCCAGAAGGTGGCCTCAGGGAGCCAGGGGGTCAGCAGGGGGCTGGCGCTCTGAGGCGGCAGGCACCCACCCTGTGGGCTGTGCAGCACTGGGGCCCACTGCTCACCCTGCCTGCCCACAGACACTACCCAGGGCACTCCCCATGGGGCCTCCAGCATGCCCCTCCAACGTCCTGTCTCAGCGCAGGGGCTGCGCGGGGGCGGAGGTTTTTGGAAGACAGTGTTTGGGGGTGTTTTCCCAAGGCCCTTCTGCTGCTTTGTCACATCCCAGCCTAGGGGGTGGCTTCAAACATGGCTGCAAATTCCTGGACACCCTCTCACCAGCCGGTGCAGTCTCGTTCCACTCCCCCTGAAAACAGGCCAGCCTAGCGACTCGCTTTTAACAAACAGAACTGGGCAGAAGTGACACCATGGGACTCTGAGGCTAGGCTAGAAAAGGTAGCAGAGCTTCCATGTGGCTTGTGGGGACACTTGCACTGGGAATGCAGCCGCCACGTGGTGAGGAAGCCCTGGCTGACCCTCAACTGCTGGCCCTCCGAGCGGGGATGCCCCATGACGAGCCCAGGCCCACTGAAGAGGAATAGGATATGACTGCCATCCTTCCAGGCCACTGATGCCTGAGTGACCCAATGCGCAAGGACAGATGACATAGGGAAGGCCCCCAGATACCCCTCTCCTCGTGGTCTCCATCCCACTCCCTGGGGTACTAGTGGGTCTGTCTTCCTTCCCCAGACCATGGGGGTCTTGTGCAGCCAGGGACTTGGCCCCATTGTGTCCCCAGCTGCTGGGCCAGGGTAGGCAACAGACAGTGTTTCCCTTCTTGACCCAGTGCCCTGACACAGGGCCCGGTGGCAAGGGGGGGGCAGTCACCTGCATGTTAGGGACCAGCAGGTGCTTGGAGAGCTCAGTCCTGCTGTCGATGAGGCTGCTCCAGTCCACCAGGTCCAGGGTGCTGCGGGAGAAGGTGTGTCAGCACAGGGGCAGCAGGGGCGTCTCCATCCAGCAACACGGCTTTATCCACAGGCACTAGGATCTGTTGGGGGGCCCAGGCCCCAAACCAGCCCATGCCCTAGAAGAGCATCCCCAAACTCAACCCCCGCAAAACCTGCCTCAGTGTTCAGTTTTAAAAGATCGATAAAATGTAAACATTGTCCTCTGTTTAAAAAATGGAAACCAAAACATAAACTTTCTTGCATCAGGGCAGCAGCAGCAATGAAAACCCAGGGTGCACACGAAGAACACCATGGGCCATGTCAGGCTTGAGAAGCGCTGAACTTGGGAGACCAGGCAGGAGGTATACGCAGCGTGTGAGGGGATGGCATGCTGCTGCCAGCCCAGGGACCCTGTGACCTCGGTGCCAGCCCCCTCAGCACGAGGCGTAGGACTCTCCAGGATCTCAGCTGCCCCGACCCTTCCCCTGCCTGCCTGTGGGCCCCAGGGAGGGCTGGGTGTGGCACCCTCACTCCAGCACTGCCGGCGGAGGGCTGCAGAGTCAGGGCTAGCCCTGAGCCCACGCTGCCGCCCAGCCCCGTGGACTCCCGGCTCCCTGTCAACTGCTATTCTGTGTGTCTCAGGGCAGCAGGTCCTTCAGCACTCTCACCCTGAGGCCCATGCTCTTCAGGAGGACGACCAGGGGTGGGTTCAGCTGGAACCATGGCTGAACTGGGGCTGCCCTTACCCAGACACACCCAGGGTCTCCGCGGTAAACCAGTTCTCCTTCTCCATCCTGGATGCGATGCCCATCTTCGCCATGCTTTCCTTGAGAAGAGAGAAGGTGTTGGTTCCATGATGTCCCCCAGCCCCATTTACTAACATTTACAGCCCCTGCCCATTGGTTTGAGATGCTATTTTGACTTTATGACACCGCTACTGAGAACAGGGTACAGTTTCAGCTTGTGTTTCTGTTCCACAGACAGGTCTATGCCCCTTCCCGTCCCTGCAGCTCTGCAGTGCTCTGCTACCCGCAGGGTCAACCCCCTCCAATCCTCCCCTCCCCTCCCCATGCATCCTTAGCCTCTGTTCAGATTCCTTCCCAGCAGCTGTGGAGTGGGCTGCAGGCCCTGGAGCAGCCCTGGGAACCCACCTCGGACATGACCTGGCCGGTTCCTCCCAGGCAGGGCTCCTCCCAAGACCCCACAGTGCCCCAGGGAAGGGCTGTCCCACCTGCAGCGTGGCCACCTCCAGCCTTGTGTCCATGGCAGCCAGCCCAGCCTTCCCTTGCTCTGCAGCCATTTGGTGAAAGAACCGTCTCCACTTCGTCAGCACATCTGAGAACTGCAGCTGCAGATACAGGCCTGAGCAACCGTCTCAGGCACACGGCCAGCTCCCTGCCCCAGGACCCCTGCTTGGCCCCTGGGCCCCTCCCTGGCCTGCCTGTGTGCCTCCCTCCCAGCCCCACGGTATGGTCACAGGAGCTTTCTCTTAATGCTCACGGCAGCCCCAAGTTCTTGCAAACTCTCTCTGCAGGTGGAAGGTTCTGGCACTTACCAGAAACTGGGGTCTCCCCAGCGCAGTGAGCTTAATAGCTGAGAAGCCATCATCGCTGGCTCTGCCTGTCAGAAGCCACAGGAAGAGCCCTTCGGTCTCCAGAGGGGCAGGGGGAGGGCCAGGAGCCTGTGCCCAGAATCTGTGCTACTCAAGAGTTAGGACGCATCTCATTAGATGTGCGACAGACTGTAGGGGGCTAGTGGTGGCCCTTCTTCCTACTGGTTACCTACAAACCCACGGTACTGGGTCCACCTCGAAGATGGGCCTCAAGACCACCGGGAAGCATCGAACAATCCAGTCACCAAAACTGTTGATGGTACAGTGGCACCAGTAGATCTCTCCTCCCTCCCCCACCCACTCTGAGCAGGGGCCACAAGGAGTCCACGGCAGCCACGCTTCCTGCCCGGCCCCTGGCTCGTGTGCCCTGCCCTCCCTGAGGCAGGTGGCACAGGGGCCCCTGCCGGCCCTCACCCCTGAACAGGAGAGGAGAGCCCACCAAGGACCCCGACACCCTGTGCTGCTAACCACCTGTGGGCAGAAGGACCATGATTCTACCCAGCCCATAAACTCCCGTGCACGTGGCTGCTCCCAACGCCCTACCGCAGAGGTGGGAACAGACTCATCAGTGTTCGAGTTTGCCACGTGGGTCCAGGAAGGCAGTGGGCAAAGAAACGTAAGACCTGCTCATTCTGTCCCTGCCTCAGTTTCCTCTCCATGCCATCGGCACCCCAGGCTGCCCACAGGGCCTCACAGAACACAGAAACATCCACAGAGCACAGACGGCACTGAACCGCCACACTTGTCTCTCCTCTGGTTCCTGGAGCCCGTGACGCACATCTTGGCTTCTGCAAGGCCCTCCCCATCTATCTGCCCCCAGGCAGAGCAGGCAGGGAGGCAAGGAGTCGGCCCTTTCACTGGACACTGGACAGCCAAAGTGTCTGTCTGACCGCCCCGGGTCCCCCAGCACCACTCCTAGGACCCTGCTTCTAAGCATCACTCACTCCTATTCCTTAAAAGTGTCGAGAAGGTGAGAGACCCACTCATGGCAAGGCTGCTGGGGACGCAAAGGGGCTGCGCTGTGACCTGTGGGTTTCTGAAGACCAAAGGAAGCAGAGGCCTCAGTGACCTCCTGGCTTAGCTCGCCTCCCTTGGCAGACGCTCCCAAAGGCTGTGCGGGGAGGAATTCTCTGCTAGAGGATGTGGCACCAGCCCCCAGAACAGCACAGCCCTTGGCAGACCATACCTGACGAGAGAGGAGCCCTTGCCCCGGATCTGGGGAGACTCAGCCCACTGACGGCCTCCCCAGAGGTCCGCATGCAGGCACCCGGCTCCTGGGAACGGGTTGGGAAGTGCCTCCCTGGAGGTAGCCAGGCTCCTTGGGGAGGGGCTGAACACAGGTGTGACCCCAGCATGACCCATGCCCAGCCCAGGGCTCTCAAATGTCACCGCAAGTCATCCTCAGGACTGTCCGGCTGCCCGGAGAGGAAGCCCTGAGCGTGCGCTCCGGCCTCGCATTGAGTCACCAGCGTCTCCACGTGCCAGGGCTCAGACAGAGCTGGGCCTGGCAGGTGGACAGCTGGCAAAGAGCGGGGCCCCACCTGAAGCCTCAATACAGCGCAGGAACGTCTCCATGTGGCTGTCACACTTGGCTTCATTGGCGTAGAAGTAGGTGCGGGTGCTGATGATGCCGTCCCTATGGTCTCCGGAGGCCCGGTGGACCTGGTACTGCTTCTCTCTCTTACTGGTCCCTGGAGGGGCAGGCACATGGCCTGAGCACCACACAGATCTGCACCGTGCTCTGGGCTCCAACCCCACTTCAGGCACATACAGTGCTTCCCCGTGTCCAGCAGGCCCTGCTGGCGCCGCACAGCCCCCTGCACTGTGCTGCCCACCGCTCCCTGTTCCCAAAACCACCTGCCCCGGCACTCACTGTTCCTTCTCCCTGGCTGAGCCCTCATCACGTGGCCAACCTGGGCCAGAAAGGCAGAGCCCAGAGGGCCGTGAGGATGTGTCAGCATGCAGAGCAGTGGGCTGGGTGCCATGGAGCAGGGAGGAGCCGCGGCACGGCCCCTGGCCCCAAGGCTTGCCTGTCCCTGAACCCAGATCTCCTGAGCACAGGCTGTGTGTGCGGGTGGGTAGAGCATTTGTGGATGGACAGCTGCCTCTTACTCACCGCTGCCCTCCTTCTCTGCGGCCAAGGTACAGAACCTGCAGGAAGAAGAGGGCAGGTCAGGGTCATGCCGCCTTGGGCACAAGTGACAAGTGTGTTCCCATCAAGGAGGCAGAGGTGAGAGAGGAGCTGGTGACTGAGCCCTGCCCGCCCTGAAAGGAGGCTGCGTGTGAAGGAGGCTGTCCGTGCAGGTGAGAGTGACTCAGTGACTCACTGCCCCTGAGCCAGGCGGGGCCGCAGCTCGCACACCCCGACCTGCCCCTGCAGGGGCTCTAAGGGCATCCCTGCTGCTGAGGAAAAGACGGAGCATGGGGCCAGTCAGGGCTGAGGAGGGATGGAGACGGGGAAGCCATGAGTGTAGCCTCTGCCCTCCACGTCCCACATCCGGGCACCTCAGGCCGAGCTCCGGGTTCCTGCCCCGGCACACAGTAGGCCCCACCGCCCACCAGTGCCCTGCTTCATTCTTGCTTCTTAGGCTTATTTTCCAAGCAGCAACCAGAATTTTTCTTTTAAAAGGTAAACACTCCCCTGCCTCCCATCGTACCTGAATAACACCCCAAGTCCTCACGAGGACCGGACAGTGAGGCCAGCCCATGGCCCTGGCTACCCTCACCCATGTCACCAGCCCTGGCACCCCAGCCAGAATCACAACAGACACCATCCTTCTCCTCCCTGTGGCTGTGGTGTCTGGGACACTAGAGTCATGGTGGACCCTCCTCAGATGAAGGGAATGCTCGGCACCGACCGCCGGCTGGGGGGTGGCACCCGAGCAGCTTTGTCTATCCTCTGACTTCGTATGTAAAACCTCTTAAATCAGTGACCTCCCAAATGCTCCCCTGCAGCTCTGCCCACACCCCACAGGGGAAGGACAGGAGCTTGTCCCCAGGGGTACTCGAGGCAAAGCTCAAGCCAGAGAAGCCCACGAGATGTAACTGCACCCGTGCCGCCAAGGGGCCATGGCAGCTTCTGACCTCACAGCTCCCAGAGCAAATCCTGCTGCCTCCAGACCCTGGCTTCTGTGTAACCTCAGACCCATATCTGGGGACTCTGAACCAGAACACCAAGGCCAGAACCAGGGAGTCCTGGCGACCAGGCCCGGCCAGTCCACAGAGGCCAGGGCTCCCCACACAGCAGCACAGTCCATGAGATCACGGCCTGGGGACGGGAGCTGGGCAGGCAGCCACAGCTCCGGCCACCTCATGGTGACCAGATGCATGTGCGTGACGTAAGAGAAGAAGGTGAGATGTCACTCTGTGACAATGTCTGGCTCTGTAACGTGAGGGAGGCGTCAGCCCCCACATGACAGCCCTGCCAGCAACAAGGAGTTTCCCGGACCCTCCAAAGGCCCCCGGGTGAGGGCACCTGAAAGACCAGACCCAGGCCCTCCAAGCTGTGGCCCAGGAACAACCAGGCAAAAGCCACCCACTGAGTAGGAGAGACGACGCAGGGCCTCGTGGGCAAGGACCGCGGCCGGCAGGGACTTGGGCCTGCTCTGTAAGTGCACAGCCTGCAGCTCAGATGACAGCATCAACTCCACCAGGTATCTGCCTTCTAGACAGATCGCCTCCCATCACCGGCAAGGTCCCTGGCTCAGCATTTCCACAGCTGGCCCATCCACCTGCAAGCCCCGGCGAGGCTAAAGGCACAGGGGAGCGAGAGCCACACCCTTTCTCGCTCCCAGCAGGTTCAGCAGCAGGAAGGCAGCCAGAGGCCGTGGCTATTTCCATTCGTGAACCTCCTGGGCACAGACCAGACAGGAAGCACTTTAGAAATGGGCCGAGCAGAGGAGCCGGGCCGGCCACATCGCCAAGTGGTCAGAGGCCTGTCTCAGAGCGGAAGGCACCTGGCAGGGACAGGGCCACTCTCTGGACCAGGCCTGGTGGATGGGTCACAAGGAGACAAAGAGGGCAGTTCCCAGGTGCAGTGGGGGTCACGCTGTCACAGGAGAGAGGAAGGAGCGCCCAGTGTGCACAGCCCAGAACGTGGAGGCGGGCATGCCCGGAGGCAGGGGACAGAGGACGATGAACACGATCCCCCAGGATCTGCAGAGGTGGCAGGAAGACCCTGAACGCCCTCAGCCAACCCCAAGCTCAGGTGATTTGTTGGCTTGATGCCTTTTAGAGAAAAGCAGAAAGTGAGGGGAGACCACGTCAGCCGCCCTCACTCCAGCTGCCCCCGGGGAAACAAGGCCAGGCAGCAGGAGGTGGGGAACATGCAGCAAAGTCCGGTGGACCCTGCTCCCACCTGCATGCCCACCTCCCTGGCCCCTGGCCCTGGCTGCAGGCACATCCGACACACTGTGCACTCCAGTCCCGGGGGAGCTGCCACCTCCCTGGGGACGAAGGTCCCAGCAGCCTCCAGCCAGCCCTGGCTCTGCACAGTTGGGACAGACACACCCACCGTCCACTGTCCCTGGGGAGTCCTCGTCACAGCTGATGATCACATCTGGAGGTGTCCTAGCCCCTTTCCCTGTCCCTGCAGCTCTCAGCCCGCTGGGGGGACCCTGTGGGCTCCTCTGCTAGAACACAGCCTTGGCCTCTGCCTTCTAACAAGTGTTCCAGGAAACACCATCCCACCCCTTCCTAGGTGGCTCCTCTCTCCTTCCTGCACCTCCGGCCTCCCGCCTCCTGCTTCCTGCCCTGGGAGGCCCTCCTGGGCCCGCTCCTCACACCCTCAGGAGGCCTGCCAGGCCTCCCACACATTCGGATGCCTCATCCTTTCTGTGCCTCTTCTAGTTCTGCCCAGGCAGGCCCAGCACCACCTGTGATCCCCCTTCCCATCCCCTCCCATGGCCTTAATTGGGGGCAATGGCTTCTCCATCACTCCCCAGAGCAGGGTCTACAGGGCCTGTGACAGGATTAGGAAAACAGATCTCTGAGCCCCCCTAGGACACAGAAGCAGTTCCCCTCATGGGCTGCATGGTTAGAGCCACTCCAGGCCAGAAACACCAGGCAACCTGAGGGGATAGATGCTCAACCAGCGCCTGCCAGCCCGGTTCTGCCCCCTCAGCACAGGCCCCTTTGAAGGCACAGGGCTGGCCAGCAGCAGAGCTGGGCGTGAGTCACCCTGTCAAGACAGGGAGGGACCACCGCTCACATGCCAGAGCCCACCAAGTGGGGGTCCTACAGGATGAGGGGTGCCAACAGCAGGGTGGCGCAGGCTCACGGCCCCATGGAGGGCGAGGCTGGCCCGCCTCCCAGCACTGCCCTGCAGGGCGAGGAGGAAGCCACTCGGGTCGCCTGGGGAAAGAAGTCTGTCCATACCAGAGAGAGAAAACCCCACTGTGAAACTGCCCAGCCCCCACCAGATGTAGCGGGGACGTAGAGCCCATTCCTTATTCAACAGGCAGCCCCAAGGAAGGCTGAAGCCCTGGCCCACAGCCCCACTGGGAACACAGGGCGTGCCCAGCTGGACAACCCCACCCTCCAGACAGCGAATCACCAGGCAAGGGCTGGGATCCCCGGGCCAATCCGCCGCTGGCACTGAAGCTCTGCGCTCGGACATTCCATTCCCAGGGCAGGAGGCCCATGTGATGCCTTTCCTTCCTCTGCCCTCCCCTCCCCAGGCCAGAGCAAACACCACAGCCTGAGACGGCCTGTCCCAAGCCTCACGTGGGTCAGGCACAGCCGCTGTCAGGACTCAGGAGCCTCAAATGCAAGTGAGGGCCCAGCCCGGGGGGGCAAAAAGGAAAGGCTGGTCTTGGCTGAACCCCCCATGAGGCCACTACTCTGAGAAGCAGAGGGTGACCTCATCCTGTCATTCCGTCCTAAGGCCAGGAGGGTGGATCAGGGAGGTGCCCATCTGTCCCCACGCTCACTGCCCAGAGAACAGGCCCTGCAGCAAGTCAGTGACCTCAGGAGGAGGCTCCCAGGCCAGCGTGCCACACCACTCCTGGCTGCACAGTCTCTCCTCTGCGGACCCCTGGGTGGGCCCCAGGCCTGGCAGGCTCCACAGCCACCAGGCAGAGCCCACCTGCAGATCAGAAAACCGTCTCAGGGCCCAGGTGACGGTGGGGCAGTGGGACCTGTCCAGCGGGTCGGGAATCTCCCCCCAGGGAGGGACGCTTTAGCAGAGCAGGGAGCCAGAGCGCCTCCTAGGGGTCAACGGAAGTGGTGTGTAAACTGCCAGGAACACCCCTCCTCAGCATTGTGGGCCATACATCTGCCATGCTACCCAACTCTGCCCTGGAGGGCAAAAGCAATTTGAATTTCATATAATTTTCACATATCACAAAATACCCTTGTTCTGATTTGTTTCAACCATCTAAAAAATGCAAACCAGCTGGAGGACTGTACAAAACCACGCAGGCGGGCCGGGTCAGGCTGTGGACTGTAGTCTGCCAACCCCTCCTCACCCCTCCTCTGACCTTGTGCACACCAGGCCTCCTGTGACAGCCTGGAGCTGTCCTCGTGGGGCAAAAACGCAAGTAACCCAGGCAGAACCCGGGAGGGCTGCTGGTCATCAGGCTCTCCGAGTCTTAGTCCTCCTAGGCCAGGCCACAGTCTAGCCACTGGCCAGGCCGGGGCACTCTGGGGTGACCCCCCACTGCCGGGGCAGGCCTTACTCCATCTCCTGCCGCTCTGCGTCCTTGGGGCCCAGGTCCTCCTCCACCCCGTAGTCCAGGATGCAGCCTACGCCGAGGGCCCTGTTGTGCTGGATCAGGGGCTGGATGGACTCCTGGTCCTCGCCGGCCACAAACTGCCCGTAGAAGGTCATCTTCATCAGCTTGTTGAACAGCCTTTGCCCCAGAAGTCTCCTGGCGAGATGGAGCAGCTGAAAGGCAGAGGGAAGCGCCTGTCCTGGGCCACCCAGACTCTCCTGTCCCCAGGGGGCCACCCTGCTTCCCCACCCCCTTCACTCCAACCACCAAGCCTTGAAATGCTCTCCCCAGGGCCACACTAGGCTCCCGGGCTTGACTTTATAGTGGAGAACACCCAAAGCAGCTTGCTTCTCTGCTTGCAGCAACTGTCAATCACCTGCTCCTCATGCAGGGCTGCCACTCTCGCCTCCCTGCCCTGCATGTTCACGGGTGACCCCAGCAGGGGCCTGACCACCACTTAGTGGGTAAAGAAGTGAATGGCTGGTCTCTCCGGGGATAGCAGTGGGCATGTTCATAACAGTGAAGCAGGTTACACTGTGGAATAGGAGGATTTTGTGAGACTTTCTAGATGGTGAGCACCCAGATTTTTCATTTTGGTTCACTGCTTATTCCAAGTCCCTAAAATAGCACCAGGCAAAGCGCCGGCCCTCCAATGGCTGCGGAACAGATGAACACGTGCACAGTGCAGAATGAGCCTGAGTTCAATTGCAGCAAGGCATAGGCTGACAATAATCCAGGTGACCATCTACAAAGGTCTGTGAGATGAGAGCCCACCCTGGGACCAGTGGGGACTCAGCACAGTCATCTAGAGCCACAGCAACCACCAGCTTGGATGGACCTGCCCATTAACTACTCTTCTTTCTCCTCCAGTCACATTTCACCACATCCCAAATTTCTGCCATCATTCATTTAAATGTTCTGAGCAGCTGCTTCCTGCCCAGCACAATTCTAGGCTGAACGAAAGAGACAAGGAACTCACATCCTAGTGGGGAAGAAACCCCGAAGAAGGGAGGAGCAAGTGGCCCACTGAGTGATCCAGAACGGGGGAGGAGGGGCACCTGCAGGGCGGGGCAGGAGGGGTTTGCTGACTTGAGATCTGGGGAGGGTGGCATGCCCAGGCAAGAGGGTGACATGGAGCTCCCGCAGTGGGGACAGACAGGGTGGGAAGGGAAGAGGACGACCTGGGGCCCCTGGAGTTGGGAGGGATGCTGCTGGGAGGGCACGCCCACCACCTGTCTGGGAATTCCTGTGTGTCCATTGCCTCACACTCACAGCTCCAAGACAGGAAAAGCCCGAGGTTTCTCAAACCCAATGACTAACAGAACCCCCTTTCTTGTGGTGAAGATCTCTTGGGATCAGGGTTTCAGGGAGCAATCTCTAGTCTAAGAAAAGTATGAGCGAGTCAAACAGCTTCATCCCCAGAGCGATCCCGAGCACCCACACCAGTCCAAGTGGAGGCTGGCACTCAGCAGGGGCACGTCGGTGCACCCAAGGACGAGCATTTCCAGGCCACCATGTCTGCCTTGGTGCAGCCTCTGTGTCTGACTTTATTGCATCTCATTTTTATCAAGAGGATTAGAAACGGAAAATGAAAGTGCCAACAGGGGAGACGGGCAGGCCTTCTCCCTACCGCACAGCAAGCCTGGGCCAGAAGTCAGGGAGCAGTCCCCAGAGGAACAGCCAGATCCTGGACCATATCGAGGATCACCCAGTGGCAGGCAGGGCAGAATCGGGGGCCTGAAAAGCATCATCTGGCTCTGGAAAAAAAAACCCTGACATTGTGCATGTCAGTGCTGCAGACTGTCAGAAACACACCGTGTGACGTGGGCCGGCTGTCTACTCTTGGGCTGGGAAACTTTCCCATCCAGGCCCACGTGGTAAATAAAGTCATGCATAGCTTAACGACGGGGGTATGTTCTGAGAAATGCGCCGTCAGGCAATTTCGTCACGTGACCATCACAGAGTGTACTTACACAAACTAGATCGTACAGCCCGCTACATAGCTAGGCTCTATGGCACTAACCTTACGGGACCCCATCACATATGTGGTCCATCATTGACCAAAACATCATTATGGGGTGCATGATTGTAATTTAGGCTGTGCGGGCCACACGGCCTCTGTCATTACTCAACTCTACTGCTGTAGTGCAAAAGCAGCCACGGCCGCCACTAATCGAAGGAGCAGGAGCAAGGCTGACACTTTATCGACAAAGACAGGCAGGCTGGAATCTGGCCCCGGGGGCGTGGGCTGCTAACTTCCTGCACACCCTGCACTACGGGCTGACCTCCTGCTCCCCAAGACAAGGCAGGGCTCAGAGGGAACGGCCACCTCGGCCCCTGAGCCAGTTACTCGCCCTCTCTCCCTGGTGAAAGGGAGGCTGGCCTGTCATGGAGGGCTATGGAAGCACACGAGGCAGGGCTGGCGGTTTTCAAGCCAACTCGAGAGCAAAGCACCCCCTTTACAACCATCCTGGCATCAGGTGTGCCCTGAGTGGCACCACCTGAGATGACAGCAGCCCCACCTCTTCTCCAGGTGGGGGTATGCTTCACGGATTGAGAAACTTGCACCAGTAACAGATACTCTCGTTTTCACTGTGAAAGACTCCACCGCAGACGTGGGCAGAGCAAGGACCGGTATAGCTGGTTCTCTCTCCTCCCTGCCCCGCAGGCCCGGTCAACCTCCTCTGTACTGGCTCACAGCCAAGCACCGAAACCTATGTCTTGGAAGACCTGGATTTTCTAAACTCTTCTCAAAAAGGCCTGCCTTCTGGCAGGTGTGGGCCCACGGGGTCCACAGCCAGTACAGCAGCTCCAACCAGGCTCCTGCAGGCTGACACTCCCCCAGGAGCAGGAGGAATTTTCACCGCAGGCCATGGGGCAGGGAAGGCCCTGGAGTTCTGATGAGTGGCCCACAACTCTGCAGCCTGGCCTCTGCCCCCTTTCCTCCATCACCAGGCACCAAGGCCACTGTCACCAGCGGGACCACCAGCAATGACAACAGTGGAACAGGTCCCACAGGGGGTACGCAGAGCACCTCACACCATTAGTGGGGTCCTTGAGGGTGTCCCCAGGGCACAGGAGAGACACAAGGCGAGCCTCTCGCCTCCTCCAGGCACCCACAGCTTGGTCCCTGCGCTCTGGCACTTGCCCCAGGCAGGCACCCCAGAGACAGGGGGGCTGACAGGTCCCTCCCACAGCACCCCAGGATCCCCAGCTCTGATGGCTTCTCCACTTGTTTTGAAACCGGAGGAGAAAACAGCGTTGTGTCTAGAGAAATTTGGCCCATTCCAAGCCCTCTCCCTCTCCCCATCTTCAGTTCAGCCCCTTCTTCCTCTGCACCCCGCCCCCCCCACTCCTGCCACCCTCAGCCCTAGGCTCCAAATCTGAATCTGTCCAGGAAGCTTTGGGAAGAACCGAGGCCAACAGCTCTGCCGGCCTCACAGTCCCTTCAGAGCCACCGACTCTGGCTTGGTGGGGCCCTGCCCTCCCCTCCCACCTGCCGTGGCCCTGCCTTCACCTAAGCCTGGGATGCGGCTCCAGGCTCCTCCTTGGTCCAGCCTCCCCCAGGGTCTGAGGGAGGCGGCACGATGCCTTCTGTACAGTCTCGCCTGAGAAATCAACACCACCTGCACGAAGAGCCTTCCAGACTCTCGGCACCAACAACTGGACCCTTGCAAACCGTCCCCAGGATCACCTTGAAAAAACTCATCTCTACATTCCAGACTGACAGTAGCTAAAACGGTGTTCTGCTTTTTACTTCCCCAAAGCCTTCATATTTTGTTACCATGTTAAAGTTTTAAAAGTTGGGTGTTTGAGCAGCTTCCCATTTTCCCCCATACTATCTTTTAGAAGTGTCCGTGTCTGGGGAGCCCCCTGGGTCACAGCTTCCCAGAACTCTGGAGTCCTAGGCCATGAGCCCTTCAACACCACCAGACTTCCCTGCGGGCAACATGAAGAGCACCCGATTTTAAATTTCAGGTGACAACTCTGTATTAGCTTAAAATTTCAACTGGTCTTTGTTTTTAGCTGGTGGTAACTGACATGTAGCAAAATTCACGGCCCGAAAGGGAGTGCAAGAAAACCCCGAACAGGCGATGCTCAAGAGGCCCTCGCTTTACGCTCTGAAACTTCACAACGGACCCCGGGATGGGCAGAGGACCCCGCGTGCTGCCCACCGCCCGCCCGCCCGCCTGCCCACCCGCGCACCTGCTCGTGGCGCGCCAGCAGCGCGGGCGAGGCGCACAGGCGCAGCACCAGCAGGCTGCGCGCCAGCTCCCAGCTGCGCCGGCTGCGGTACGCCTCCTGCGCGTTGCCGAAGTCCACGGCGGGCACCGGTGGCCGCGCGGCCTCGGCCTCCCGGCGTCCCGGCAGGGCCCTCGGGCCCGCGGCGGGCTGCTCGCGGGTCGCGGGCGCCGTGGACAGCGGGGTGAGGCGGGGGACGCCGGACCGCAGCACAAGGAGAACGCGCCTCAAAGCCATGGCCGGGCGACTGCGCGCGCCGGTGCTGCTTAAGTACGCCCCGGCCCGCCCCGCCCCGCCGGCCCCGCCCCGCCACGCCCCCGAGCCACGCCCCATCGGAAGGCCCCGCCCCACGCTTCGAGGCGCGCCCTCTCCTAGGGTGGCACCACACCTGTTCCGAAACAGTGTGCGTCCCGTGGCAGGCCCCGCCCACCGGGAGGCCCCAGGTGCGCCTGAAGCCCGCCTTCTCAGCCCGTGGCCACACCCCCGAACGAGACCCTGTCTCCTTGGCCGCCCACCACCAGCTCCGCCTTCCCCGCAGGAGTTCCCGCACTCCCGTGACTGGGCAGGCGATCAGGTGTTGGATTTCCTCCCAGGTTTCCCAGGTCCCCCAGCTGGCCAGGTGGGTCCGGAGCTCGCCGGTCAGCACCATGGCACACCTGCACACCTGGGCTCCTCCGTGGTGTTGAGCCGCATGGACTCACAGCAGAAGCCGCGGAGAATTCAGAAAGGCCGGAAGGCGGTCCCGCTCCTCCTCTCATTTAAAGGGGCGTTTGGGACGCCATCCGTCCTTTCCCCCGGGCTTAAGGCGCGATTGTGGGAAGGAAGCCCCTTAGGAGCTTGCCCAACCCCAGTCGTCTCCCGTTTTCCCAGTCCCACCGCCCACCCAACAGGCAGCCGCGGACCGCCAGGCTCCCCTTGGAACTTCTGCAGCCCCCGTGGTTCCAACCCCCCTGCCAGCCTCCTGTGCAGGCCCTCAGTGCCACCCTTGGGGCTGACAGCAAAGCCACCTGCTTTGCCACTTCCCTCGGGCCTGTCCGCTCCTAAGGGCCTTCCCACCCTCTGCCCCTCTCCCTAGGATGCCTTTCCTTCCAACATCGTGAGCCGCCTGCTGCCAGAGCCCCAACTATGCCTCCTGGGAGGGACTTGCCCTGACCGCCCGCCCTAGTGCCAACGTCCCCATCACTTACCTCTTGACCCCCCGTGCATCTCCTGAGGACATTCCTGCACCCCCACAGATGCTGCGGCTGTGGGTGGCAGCCTCGCTCCCTGCCTCTCCCACCCTGCCCACCTGGTTCACCAGGTGCTCCGTGCGTCTTGGTGAATTGGACACCCTGACCTGTTCGGCACTGTTGACATTTAGGGCCAAATAATTCTTTGTTGTGGAGCGTCCTGGGCACCGCAGGATGTTTATCAGCATCCCTGGCCTCTCCCCACCAGGTTCCAGTCACACACACACCCCCCCCCCAAACATTAGTCCCCTGGAGGATACCGTCACCACTGCTTATGTTGAGGGAGCTTCCTGACGCAGTCAGTTTTTCTGCCACTTTTCCTCCTGTTGGAGTTGAAGAGAAAAAGGGAGAGACAAAAGGGGCATGTGAGCTGAGGCCCAGAGGCAGCAACTCAGGATCCCTCGAGCACCTCAGAAACTTAGCTCACCAAGGGTACACCAGCCTCGGCAACTGGCCATAGCCACCAGACTCCCCCATTTTCCTTTCATAGCTGAACTTCTCTCCACCTGAAAACCCTTTGGGGGCTCCCCGCTGCCATCTGGACAAGGCTGCATGGCTCAGCCTGGCTCACTGGCCCTCGGTGGCCAGGCCCCTGCCCTCATGCACCACACCTCTCACCCATGCTGGTCATGCCGCACTCCTCTGAGCTCTAGGACGTCTGCATGCTGCTTGAGGGCACCCGTCCCTCCCCCTGCACCCGGCCTCCCTCCTCCTCCTCAGGGCCAGCTTGGTGGGCACATCTCTGGCTGGGCACTGACTTGGCTACAACTCCCTCTTCTTGCACTGGTTGCTGGTGACCTTGACTGCCACGTTGCAGCCACCTGCCATGGCCCCACATTGCCTCCTGAATCTGTCTTTACTGAATGCAGGAAGGAAGGAGCATGTGTGATGTGGGAAGTTTGACCCCAGGCTCCAAGTGGGGGTTCAAGACCTGTTCTCCAGGCCCTGCCCTGACCCCGGAATCCCCCTGGACCACACCCAGCCCTCGCCCAGCACCCTGGCTCCTGCTTCCATCCAGACACTCCTTTAATGCCACATTCTCTCCTCAGCCTGGGCTGTATTCCCCCAAGAGCATCTGCACCCCGTTACCAGGATTGGATCTAGATTCCCAGTCCTCAGCCTCTGCTCAGGCCCCCGTGTCAGGAGAATAGTGCACCGAGGCAGGCACGGTCCTGCCGCACGGGAGGTGACACACCAGTCAATGTTGGTGGTGTGCTCCCAGCTGACATACAGGTCTGGAGAAGGTGGGAAGAGCCGACCCCAACCCTCCCCATCAGGAGCCAGTACTGTGCTCAGCTCATTTTCAGGATAATCCTGCTGATCTTATCTGCCCCTGCCCAGTGCCCTCCCTCCAATGCCCTCATATTAGGGGCAGGGAGAGAGGGGTACCTCGGCATCACCAGCTGTGCACTGATAATGGAGAAGGCTGATAACCATCCACATCACATGTAGTTTTGGCAAAATGATTGAGCGCTGAAATGTCAGGTCAGCACAGTGGCTGACTGTCCCATGCACCTCGCCTCTGACATTCACGACAAACACCAGACATTGCCATCGCTGCTCTGATTCAGGAAATACAGGGGTGGAGTCTAAGCTAAAACACCGCTGACAAGGTCAAGGCGAGGCCAAGGCAGAGCTCACAGATAAGATGGCATCGCCACGCGGCGTCAGTGGTGGAGCCCAGCCTGGCACCAGAACCCCAGCCACCTGGACAGTCCCCAGGGGCATGCTCTGTCCTGCCCCATGTAGGTGGGAGGTCACACCGGGTTCCTCACCCCAGGGAGTAAATGTTCTGGAACATACTCCTCTGTATGGAGTAAAATGTTTATTCCCTAGCCTGTGGCTCAAAAGCAAAGGGCTCAGGGGTGACAGCAGTGAAGACAGTAGAGTGGGAAGCTACAGGATCCATCCGTCCGCTGAACAACAGTTGAGCTCAAGGGAACTGTCTTAAGCAACTATTTTGAAACTCTGGAGCCTAGTAGACCACTTAAAACCTCCAGGGAACAGCCTGATGAAGAAGCTGGTAAATTTCAGTCCATTTCAGTCAATGTCCACCTTTAGCAAGCAGCTACCATCCCTCCTCCCCCAACCCAGGGGCAAGCAGCCATGGGGACAGTGGCAAGTGATCCCGGCTCATAGCAGCACTATTCACGACAACCAAAAGGTGGAAGCAACCCAAGTGTCCATCAATGGATGAATGTAGAAGCCAGCTGTGGAACACTCACGCAGTGGACTATTGTTCAGCATAAAAAAGGGAGTGAAGTCCTGGTGCATGCTACAACGTGGATGAACTTAGGAAACAGTATGCTGTGTGAAAGAAGCCAGACACAAAAGGCCACATGTTTTATGACCCTACTTACGTGAAGTGTCCAGAACAGGCAAATCTATACAGACAGAAAGTAGGTTATTGGCTGCCTGGAGATGGGGAGATGGGAGGAATGGGGAGTGGCCACTAATGGGTAGGGAGTTTGGGTATGAAAATGTTCTGGAACTAGATAGGCAGCCAGTCTGGCCACCGCAGTCACTTACTGACCCCCCTTTGCCGCAGTTGTGTGGCACAGCTGTTCCCAGACAGCCCTGCCTCCAAGTTCCTCCCGTGTCCCGTCTCATGTGGCTACTCGATGAGATATTTGTTTTCACATCGGCCATGAGCATGACATTGGAATTCTACCAAAGTTATGATTTTGCCATGTGCCTCTTACCCATATTTCCTGAAATATTTGTCTGCCCGAATCGTGGCTCCCTGCATCGGAATTCATTCTGATATATTACATTTTGCTGCTTGCTCCCTACCCATTTTTACTGATATATTTGCTCTGTCTTCACGCAGAGGAATTCATTCACATCTGTTTAATTTGGGGCTTGTCTTCCTGTTATCGGCCTGCACCAAACACGGGCAGTATTTGCTCTCCCGGCGCATAAATCCCTCATCGGCACGTTATCCCCTATCCACTCCATGCTGGCACACACGCTCTGCTCGAGCACTGGTTAGTCATGGAACTTTCCTGATTCTCTTCAGAGCTGGATTAAGATGGTCTGCTAGATCCCAGAACACGTTCCTGTATTTCCATGAGCCGGTCACACTTCGCCACCTGCCCCTTTGCGTGGTCACTTTTGTGCCTGTGTGAGGAAAGGCGTTTAGATTTCCCCCCAGATTCTTTCCTTGTAAAATCCGGGTGTATTCCAAGTGCTGACAAGTGTGGTGATCACGGCCTTCCCCTAAGGAGCTCCGATTACTGCCCATTTTATGCAGGGGAAACTGAGGCTCAGAGAGAAGCAACTTGCCCAAGGACCCCAGCAGGATTTGAAGCCAGGGTTGCTGTCCCCAGGTGGCTTCTTCCACCTTTTCCAATTGTCAGGTGTGTGCTGGTCCACAGAGCCCACCACTCCCTCGGGGACAAAGGTGGCCTCACCAGGTGAGTCCTGGCTGGTGGCATCCTGGGAGCCTGCAGGCTGGGGAGGCAGGAATGTGGGAGCTCCGCATGTGCACAGGCCTTGAAAGGGCGCCAAGCTGGAAGGACCCTCGGCCCCTGGCGACGGAAGGGAGGGAATGACGACGGAGCTGAGGCTGGATAAACATTCTGCGTGTGAAGCAGGCAGCCGGCTCAGGGTTCGAGATGCCTTTAACAGGACTGAGTGGGCGTGTGCTGCGTGAAGACTGGAACGACAGGACAGTGATAGCGGCGACCCCAGCTCCTGAGCGTGGCCCTGCACAGGGAGCATGTGGACTGCAGAGGCTGCAGGCGGCAGCTCTGGACCAGAGAGACTTTGGGACTTCCATGGGGAAGCAAGAATAATAATACCCCCTCAGGGTCATTGCCGAGATTCCACGGGCACCGGAGGTGGTAGGCACAAGCCCCAGCACCCACTGAGCACTTGACAAACCAGAGCTGTGCTCTGGCCACCTGGACAGGGCACCTGAGAGTGCAGGGACGCCTCAGGAGAGCAGGTCCCCTGAAGGCCGCTGCCTTAGAGAGGTCAAGGCTGGGCTTAGAGGTGAGCAGGTTACAGGCAGGGGGCTCTGTGTGGAAGGGGATACCCTGCTGGCATCAGTCCTGCAGATGCGGACATGGCAGTGCCCCGCACAGCCTTCCTGCGTGCTGGCTGGTGGCTTGGGGGTGGTGGCAGGTCACCAAGGACCTGGACCTTGTAGAGGGCCGACAGGTCCTGGGCCAAATCTCAGAGGCAAGGCCATCCTGGGAAGCTGTGACTCAGGTTTCCCTGCAGCCCTCCCAAGGGGACCCCCATACACACCCTGTGAGTCTGGGGGACTGACACCTCAGATCAGGGTGGGATGTCAGAGACGTGCCACATGGGTCCTGTGAGGTTGACCAGGAGCCAGGATGCTTGGTGACACTGGGCCAGCCATGCCCTCTCTGTTCCAGCCCAGTGACAGTGACACCCCAGCTCAGGGGGAGAATTCCCCAGGGAGAAGAGCCAGGCTGCCCCACGTGGCTCTTCCAGGGGACCCACCCAGCCTCTCCCCAAGACCATGGGGTGGGATGCAGGATGATGTCTGCGACAAGCTGCTCTGGTGGTCTCTGCATGTGCCCCAGGCCCAATAGGGGGTCCCAGGAGGAGTGTGGGGGACAGACCCAGTCACTTGTTACTTCACACACCTCTGTCTCCTTTGAGCTTTTTATCCCAACAAGCATGTGTGACTTATGTGGTAAAAATATTTTTTAAGTGCGTAAATAATAGACATTGAAAGAAAAGGCAAAGCAGTGGCTTCTGGCTGAAGTCCTGTACACTCATGAGGGCTGGCCCCTGTTGGGATTGTGTGACCACCCCTTCATGGCTTTGGATGTGGGGGGAAATGGCCCTCACACAGATGCCTCATGCAGGTAGGACCTGCCCAGCTCCCTGTGCGTGGCAGACTGTCCCCCCGAGGTGGGTGGCCCCTCGTGTGCAGGGATGAGCTTGTCCAGTGTCCCCAGTGTCCCTCCTGGCTGTGTGTGCCAAGCAGGCTGCCAGCAAGGGCCTCAGTGTGACTGTGCTTCCTGGGCACCCACTCAGGGGCTGGGAGGCTTCCTGGAGGAGGTGACAGCTGAGCTGAGACAAGGAGGACCCTGGCTTGTGAGGGAGAGCTGGGGCCTCAGGAAGCCACGGTGAGACTTGGCCCAAGATGGGGAGGCTGGCTCCCCTCCTCCACCAACCGGATGCACCCTGATCCTGCCTCTCCAGCCAGCAGAGTGTCCTGGGGGCAGGGTGGCTCACAGCCTCTGCTTCTGACTTCTGAGCCTTACCATGGGTGCCCTATACTTCCTCGTCTCCTCCAGCAGTACAGGGATGAGCTGGGCCCCATGGGCTCCCATCAGTCCCAGCTCCTGAATTGGGGGTGCCGAACCACAGTCTCTCCTTGGGGGGTCTAGGCAGGCAGGGGGTGAAGTTGCGGGCTCCCACCCTGTCTGCCCCCAAGAAGGTGCATCAGAACTTCCACTGGGGTCACCAAGATGGGTTCCCTTGGGGTAGGCACCAGGCACACATCGCCACTGAAGGCTCCAGTCCCTCCTGCAGGGCCGTCTCCTGGTCGAGTGGGAGGCCTTACAGCCCCAGGCGGAGGCCGCCCAGCGACAAGGTCAGAGCCGGCCCGGCACTCTGGGTCCTGGGTGGGGTCTTGGGCCCGGGCCTCTCGCCAAGCCCCCTGATAAGGAAAGTTCAGGACATCCTTAAATGTCACCACAGGGGTTGATGGACTCAGAGCACCATGGGGCGTCCACGTGGCAATAACATGGGCACCTACTTGGGTGTTTGCCACATGGACATGTGTCTCTGACACGCAGGGAGGGTAATGCCCGTGCAGGGGAAGGCGTGTGCCCACCAAGGCCATGAAAAGGGGCGGTAGTGGGTCAAGAACACGTGAACTGAGGAGGGCAGGTCTCAGGATGACTCTCATTCTTTATGGTGATGTTTTTGTATTGATTACTTTTTTACAGAGTCTTTATAATTTTTTACAAAAGTAATAATGCCATAAAATAATACAGCTTATCTTGTAATGTGCCATATGCAGGGCCAGTTGCAGGCAGACCCGTAGCTGGTGCCCTTCAACCCAGGCTCTCCGGCACTTGTTGCAGATGCAGTCAGCAGGGCCCGGCTGGCGCTGGCGGGAGTGGCTTGGGACTGCAGTTCAAGGCCTCCAGCTCCTCTCTGGGAACCACTTGGTTCACAGTCGACAGTTCTGCTCTGGTCTGGCGAGGAGCCCAGCCACCCGCACTGGGGACATCCAGAGCTTGGGGCGTGGGCTCCCCACGCTGCTCTGCAGATCCAACGGTAGGGGGAAAGGTGCTCAGGGTGTGTGGAGCCCGGTTCAGCCTGGCACCCCCACCACCATCCCCGTCTCCTCCCCGTGCACCTGTGGTTAGTCCCTCAGCCCAACATCGATTTTCCTTCCTCGCTCAGGCCCGGCTTTGATGTTGGTACACGCTGTACCTCCAGGTGCTGAGCGATGCTGACCTTGGCCTCCCCACCCCTGGTAGATCACTCAGCTGACCTCCTCCTGTGCATCCTGTCACCCTCCTGGAGAGGCTGCCGCACACCAAGGCAGTGATGACCCGGCCCTGTGGCTGTCCCTGTGCTGCTCTGCAGGCCCTGCAGCCCCTGAGAAGTGGCCTGCCACATGGGATGGTCTGAGGAAGGGCTTTGGGCTGTGGCAGGACCCATTATCATGGACAGCCAGGCAGACAGGCCTCCCCCTCCCTGATTAATGTTTAAACACACATTGGGGTAGCGAGAGAGAGCACAAGAGAAGAAGCAAGGTGGGAGCCGGGGAGCAGAGCAGGTGGGCTCCAACCTCCAGCTTACCTGAGACCCCCACACAGAAGGGATGGGCCAGTGTGCAGCAGCCATGCCACGGAAACAGGAAGCCAAGATGCCACCTTCCCAGCATCTGTACTCTGCCCTGCGCCCAGGAGGGAGCAGGGGGCAGGGGAGGTGGGGGAGCAGGGGGGAGGAGAGCTGTGTCCCTTGCCCACCCAGGTGCTGCCAGCTGGCCGGCCTAAAGGGGAAGCAGGAGACCGTAGATGTTGGGGTCCTGTGCCCTCTCTGGAGGCTGAGCCTAGGGAGTGAGGGTGCCCGCTCTAGGTGAGCCCCAGCGAGTTCCCCCAGGTACAGGGCTGGGTCTGGAGGGACTGGGGTGGGTGCCAGAGGGCACAGTGGGGAATGGGGTGCAGTGGGAAGGTCCCACCTCCAGGTCACAAGAACATCAGCCAGGAGGGGCAGCCCAGAGGCTGTGGGGTGGCTGGTGGAGCAATGTCACCCACAGACACATGGTTCTAAACCAGAGCCCTGCAGGGGCCCCTAAGCCCCTCCCAGGTTCCGGAAACCTCGCTCTGCACTGCCCAGGCCTCACCCTTAGCCTCTCAGAGGCTTTTTGTGCTGTGAACACCACCCGATGTTTTGGAAATGCTCATTCCTTCTCTGATTGTAGAGCTAATACATGCTTTTTTTTTTATGAGGAAGACCAGCCCTGAGCTAACATCTGTTGCCAATCCTCTTCTCTTTGCTGAGGAAGACTGGCCCTGGGCTAACATCTGTGTCCATCTTCCTCTACCTTATATGGGACGCCGCCACGCATGGCTGACAAGCAGTGTGTCGGTGGGCACCCGGGATCTGAACCCACGACCCCCGGGCTGCCAATGTGCGAACTAAACTGCTGCGCCACCGGGCCGGCCCTAATATGTGCTTTTTATAGACAACTTGAGAAATGCAGAGAAGGGCAGGGGACAGAACAGCATCATCTGAGACCCCAGCACCCAGGGCCAGAGCCAGAGCTGAAATTCGGGTGTGTCTCTCTCCCGTCTCTTTTCTCTGCAGGCGTGACACACATGTGTGCACACATTCTGTGTGGATATGCAGAGATCCCTGCACACCCACATGTGCACACTCGGCACACTTGCCTCGCCCCACCATGTGTTCGTGTGCACACCCACCCACACTCGAGGCCACTCTGCACAGCAGACCCCTGTGCACTACCTGGGAGGCACGTTCCCATCTCCTTAAAAATTCTCCATGACATCTCTGTACTGGGCCTCGCCTCCCATCACCAGCCGCGTTCTCCCTCCTTTTTGGAATTTCCCACCCCTCCTGGCTCCCACCTCCTGTACTCCCGGCACCCCCTCAGAGCATCTGTGTCCTCACGGGGGCCTGAAAGACAAGTCATGGCGGGGGGCTGCCCTGGGACAAGTTCTCAGGGCTCCAGACAGCCCCTGTGTGCCGCGCTGCTCTGAGGGCACAGGGGCCTCGGGGAAGCTGAGAGATGCCTTCCGCACTGTCCCGCCAGGAGCCTGTGGGGGTGGTCCGCCGCAGGAGCACAACAGCGAGGGACACCTGACACGCTGCCCCTCAAAGAGCAGGGCAGGTTCTGGGTGATGTCCTGGGGGCAGGAGCCTCCAGGTGCTGGGGAGGCCCGGAGGGAACCTGGACACCAAGGGCTTCTCAGCACATGGGGCCTGCCGGGGTCAGAGCCCTCACCCTGAGCCCTTCACAGCCCTCCGTGCCCACAGGTGCAGACCTGGCCTCAGCACAGTCTCTGGCCGCCACTCTCCGCACACAGTAGGCCCATCTGCCCATTCTTTCCTTTGCATGTGGGGTGCCACGAAGTCCAGAGCAGGCAGACAGCCTCAGCCCCAAAATGCACATTGTGGAGAGGCCACCCATCCTCCGAGTGGGATGGGGTGGGGCCTGACCTCCCCCTGCAGCAGCAGCTCAGGGTCTGGGTGTCCTGGGGGTAGGACAAGGCTACCCCCAGCCCACAGACACAGCCATCAGCGCCTAGTGACAGTGGCCACCATGCACCGACTGCTTGCTGGGGCTGGGCACCAGGGTCAACATCGAAACCCTGGACATCCAGAACAGCCCATGGGCCTGTTTTAACTACATACTAAATCCCATTAAGATGGATGGAATTTATGTTTTCACGTACAGAGCTCTGGGGTGCACAGAGAAAGGTCCACCATAAAGATACGCTCCCTCCTCGACGTGCCGCTCTTCAGCCCTGTGCTGGGAGGGAGCCAGGCCTGCCTTCAGGGTGCAGTTGAGGGCAGAAGGCAGGAGGCAGGTGGCGCTCCTGCCCGTAGCCTCCCTTAGACCCTCCAAGGGCCCAGAATGGGGCGCCACAGTGCAGGCCACTCGGGGTGGGGCCCTAGGCTGTCCCCCAGAGAGAATCCACCGAGAGCTCCTGGCCGGGATGAGGCTGGGCACAGGACTTGGCACAGGCTCCCGGCTCCCTCAGACCTCAGGACTTCAACCCCATGCCTGCTCCTGGCACTGGCTAGCCAGGGCTCGGAGGGTCCAGGCCCATGGACGGGAGGTTGGGGGCGGTGGGGCCCGCAGTGACAGAGCTAGCCGGCAGAGGGCGACAGAGGGCTATAGAGCCACCCAGGCAGAGTCCCCTGCCTCCTGGAGCCTTGTCCTACCCCCAGGACACCCAGACCCTGAGCTGCTGCTGCTGCAGGGGGAGGTCAGGCCCCACCCCTCCCACTCCCCACCCAAGGCCAGCTGCTGGCCTGGGGGCCACCTCCCCTCAGGCCTCTCTCCTGCTGCCTGCCCCCAGCACAGAGCTCTGGGCACCTCCCTCCACTGTCCCCACCACCCACCACACACACCACAGGTTACCTTCCTGGACACTGTCCTGGCCCAGCCCAGAGCCCAACCCAGGGTCTCCCTCCCGTACTCCTGGGCCCAGAGGATGGGGTAAGGTTCCAGAATGTTCCGGGTGGTGCTCATGATGAATACATCCCAGGAGCCATAAGGCACGTTGACACACACACATCCTGAAGAACACACCTCCCAGTAGCGCAGAGATGCCTGCTCGGCAAGCAGGACAGCATGGCCACCAGTGGCGTTTGTGGACACACAGGCGTGGCCCCTCCGGGCAAGGTCCTCCTCCATAGATGGGGGAACAACATCACAGAGTGACACTCGGCCTCCAGGGCCTGGCCAAGCCTCCTCAGGGTCCCACTTCTCCCAGTGGGAGTCTTAACAGAGGTAACCACGCGCCAAGCCCAGCATCTTGAGGGCTGCAGAGCCCCGTACCCCAGCTAATGGTCAGTCCCTTTGCATCTTCTGGTGATGCGAAGCTCACCACTTCTAGGCTGCTGGTTCCAGGACCTTCCACGGCTTCTTCCCATCAGCCCAGGCTCGGCTCTGTCTGCTCCCTCAGCCCCAGGGATGGTGTTCCGAATTTGCCACGCACACCCACAAGCCCTTCTCCTCCCTCCTCCCACTGCTGGCTCCAGCCTCCATCCTGGGCCCCTCCCTTCACCATCCACCTTCTTTCTCTGGTGAACACATCCGGTGTCTTGGCTCAGCCAGGATCCACCACTATAACTAGTTAGGCCTGCCCACTCCTGGGACCCACCTCCGTGCCAAGCTCCCACTGTCGGCCCCACACACCTGACCCATCTAAAACCAGCCCGGCCCCACCTCTCCATCCACCAAACAGCACCACTGGCCCTAGGGACATCGCCCCTCATTTTCCTTCACTCACCCCACCCCTGTGTCCTTCTCCCTCCTCCCCCACCCCACTTGGCTGGCCCCCGTGGCCACCCCGGACAGAAGCTCCTAACCTGCCCTCCTTCCCCCACTCACACTTGAGAAGGCTCCCAGGGCCGCCCACTGCTCTTAGGATCCGCCCCAGCTGTCCTCTCTCCCCTGACCAGCCACACTAGCATGGGCCCCACCCCTCCTGCAGCAGCTGTGACCTAGCTGGGCCTGGCCCTCTCCAGCTGAGTACTGGGGCCTGGCTGGCTCAGCTCATCAACACAGACTTGTCCCTGCCACAGCAGCTGGTCTGGCCTGGGCAGAACCCAGGCCAGCCAGGTCGCCGTGGCCTGCCCTAGGCACAGTGATAGTCCAGGTTGGGGTAATGAGGGTGAAGCCCAAGGTGGCTGCCAGACAGCTAGGTTGAGCACTGCAGACTGTGGGCTACCTGGAAAGTGAAGAAGGCCCACAGAGCAGAACATCCAAGGGAATCCCAAGGAGCAGAGCTGAGCTCTGATCAAGCAGCACCTGAAGTCCACCCTGCTGTCACTCTTCCCAGTTACAACAGCCCACATTTCCCTTCACTGTCCCACCGAGTTTGCAGTGGGTTTTCTGTTCCTTGGAGCCAAAGGCTCACTGTGGGGTGCGTCATCACTGTCCACCCCCACCTCGCCCCTACCCCAGCCCAGAGCTTCTTCCCACTCCTACAGCATGCACAGCGAGCTCCCAATGCACCACCTTTGCCCTTACTGCCTCTGCCTGGAATGTGCCCTGAGACCCCACCATGGCTGGCTCCATGCCCTCTCCCTCATTGCCCTGGCCAGGCTTTTTGATGAGGGCTGGTCACTCATTATTTATCCCTCAGACCTGCCTCAAGTTGGGTTGGCCAAGTCAGCTTTCAGTGTTCAATGCAGCAAGCTGGGGTGGGGTGGGGGGGACCGAGCTGGGTCTACTTAACCCACAGCCTCCCCCTCAGGGAGACTCTGTGAGGAGGAGGCTTGAGCTGTCCTGGGGGAGCCATGCCCCCAGGAGAAAGGGCAGGCTGGTGGTACCGTACCCCCACCTGGAGCTCTGGAGTTCACGGTTGGAGGCTCCCATGTGTCTGTTCCCCCACCCAAGCCCATGGGTCAGCACGGGGCCGGGGCAAGACTCCAATGGGGCTCACCTGTGCTGGGCCCCTCTCTTCTCTGGGGGAGGGGCTGTTGTGACAGTGCAGGGGGACCACATCAGGGACCCGGATAGGAAGTTTCCACCTGTTCTAATAGGAAACTCGTGTTCTGGTTTTTCTTTTCCATTGCCCAATTAGGAGTGAGGAGGCCTGGGAGGGAGTGCGGCTGCAGACCGACGGCTGGCAGGACAGAAGCAAGTATCCCCTCCACCAAGAAGGGGCTCTTCTAGGCCCCAGTGAGCTCTGGTCTAAGGACCACTGTACTTTTCTGAGAAAAAAAAAGAGAGGCCTTCTGGGAGGGGAGGAGGAGAGCTGGTGAGCACTGATTTCACTTCCAGGGTCCCAAGGCGTCCACTTGGCCACATCTCAGTTGCCAAGAAAACACCACTTCCCCTGGCCAACAGCAGTGCACAGGAGCCAACCAGCAAATCCTGGAGCCCTGGTGCCAGCGGCCGCACCAGGTGCTCGGCTCCACGAGCCTGGTTCCTTAAAAGCCTGTCTTCCCAATTATCTGCAGCCAGCTGGCCTTGGGGATAATTGGCTCCCTGCAGCTCCTTGCGAGGCCCTCTGCCTCCGGAGGAAGCAGGCGAGGGGTGGGCTGGGTGGTGCCAGCCTCAGAACAATCACGTTGGCCCACAATAAGCCCCAGAGATGCCTGGTGGCCCCCAAGGGCCCAGCATCGGCCAACGGGGATGCCTAGCTGGAAGGACAGATGGGTGGGGGGAACGCTCCCTGGAGGTTATTGCCCCCAGGAGAATGCACTCAACGCAGACCCTCAGACCCAGACTCTAGGGGGACCCCCGCCATCCCCCACCCCACCCGTCACCCCCTGGCCAGGCAGCCCCTCCAGCCCCCACTCCATGTCCACACACAGGGGCTCCCACAGGCCCTGGCCCTGCGCACTGCCCCACTTGGTTCTGCACCCTCATCCTCAGGGGCCTGCAGCCCCTCGGCGCTCTGTGACAGGCTGCTGCGAGCCCACACTGAGAGTCTGTGGGCCCCTAATCCACCCAGGAGAGCCAGGAAGCCGGGCCAGGCCTGACGTGCCTGTGATCGGTGCAGGGTCTGCGGCCAGGGCGGGGGAGTTGCTGGTGGGGCTGCCTGATTTGGAGCACCCTCCCAGAGGAGCAGCCCCACAGGGCGACGCGGGGCAGGGTGGGCGCCTCAGTCCACTCGCTGGCAGATCTCAGCCTCCTTCACCTTGCTCTTCCCGCAGCGCAGCGTTTTCAAGGCCGGGGGCATTTTGTAATGAAAGGGTTTGATGATTAGCGGAAGCAGCTTCCCACTTACTCGAAATTGAATAAGCCCCCGCCACAAGCTGCAGCATGCTGCCCTTCCCAACGCAGAACAGAGGGCTCCCATCTGGCCCTGCTCTCTGGCCGGCAAGGTAACCTTCCATCCCCCAGCTGGCCAAGCATTCCCCTCTGCCCCAGTGCCGGCCTCAGGCCTCCTGTCCTGTCACTGGCTTCCAGACTTCCTCCTCTCCACTGTCGCTGGAGGCGGCCCCCACTGCACCCTTCTCCATGGCACTCACTGATTCAGGCAGCGAAGGGGGCACTGGGGCCTCCAGCTGCTGCACTCTTGTGTCCCTTCCCATCAAGGTGCATGGTGGCAGCCACGGTCTCCCAGCTGCCGAGAGCATCCCAGAGCAGAGCCGCTTCAGGGAGGGTGGAGAGGAGGCCCTGAGCGCCCAAACTGGGTTGGCAGCAGCTCGGGAAGAGGAGGCGTGTGGGGCCCTGCGGCTGCGCCAGGGACAGTCTGGCTGCACGGAGGCTGCAAGGACATGGCATTGCCTGGGTGGCATCGAGGGTGCCCCGACCATACCTGAGAGGCCAGGGTCCCAGCCTCATCAGTGGTCCCGTGTAGGCCCTGCTGTCAGAACTCTGCCTTCCCTTCTCCCAGCTGTTTAACCCCAAACTTCATTCTCCTGCTGCTCCCTCCGTTTTCTCATCTCTGCAATGGAGCTGACGTGGGGTGAGATGAGCAGATGAGGAAAATCTGGCAGGAGAAAGCTCTCAGTGGGATCAGAACCTGGGGAAGCCACAGCCCGTTTTCCTGAGGATTGGGAGGAGTTGGGGCTTGTCTGGGCTGAAGCCCCACGGCGTGGGCAGTGGTCACAGCCAGAGCACGCCGTTTGCTGCCATTGACCATGTGGTCTGGGAGGGGTGGTGGTTTGGGGAACATCACCCAGGCTCTCTTGCCTGGAGGGTCCCATCTTTGGAATGGAGGGGCCAGGGGACGTTCCAGACACGGTGCCCGTGGGAGAATGGGCTCTGAGCCGGCCGCCTGCCTCCCGCTGTATGTGGCTCTGTGCTGGACAAACTCGTGTCCCCTCACCTGTCTGCCAGCTTCTCCCCTCCCTTTCCCCTCAGTCCTGCCTGGTCCCCTGCCTCAGGGCTTAGACCCCAAGTTGAATGTGTGGGAGACCCAGCTGACCAGACACCAGGGGAGGCAGGCAGCCTGTTTCGGGCTGCGGGAGAGTGAACCTGGTGTTGTCTCCAAATGCGATGCCCTACGTGGCCCTGAGGCCAGTGCTCGGGCGGGAGCTGGGGTACGTTGTGGAGGGGAGGAAAGCTCAGATGGCCCCATGGGTCTTGGGCTCTGGTTTCCCAAAGGGCTAGTAGCTTCCCAGTCCCGCCAAGGGCAGATCTGGGGTGGAGTGGATGCACGTTTCCTACAAACCCCTCTCCACCCACCCCCGCTGATTTGGCTCCTCACTTAAAATCTGAGGACCATGGCGGAGGGCGCCCTCCAGCATCCCGCCCGCGGCTCAAACCAGAGAGTGTGTGTGCGGTTCATTGCACATGTTGGTTTTGAATTTTCAGTGCGGTTCCCCCAATTTCACAAAATAGGGCCCCAATCAAGATAATTACAAGGAAAGGAGGCGGGGCACACTGCCTGCCAGGAGGGGGCACAGGGACTTCATGGGGTGGGTCTGGGGAAGCACCATGGGGCCGTGACACTCGCCTCCATCTCTCTCTCGCGTATGCCCCCCTCAACCAGGCTCAGATATTTCTAGAAGTGAAATAAAACCTCTGCTCCAGGTGGTGGTTTCTGCACTGCTCCCCGGGTCTCTGGGGTCAGGAATCCCCCCTCGTGGCACCCTGGGTGCAGTTTCCTGCACTGTGGGGGCTCAGGGAACAGGATGGGAGCAGTAAGGGGAGGAGCTTGGGGGAAAGATGAGGCTGCTGGAAGCCAGGAGTGGGTAGTGGACCCCCTAAAGCAGGAGGGACCCACGGAACCTGGTGCCCAGGCCACTGAGTTTGGAGGCATGGAGCCTGTGGCCAGGCGGTGGGGAGAAAAGCTGCAGTGGGTGGGTCTGCCCCCTACTGCTCCTGCTTTTCCTGCCTGTCCTCAGATAGTGGCAGCTCTGTCCTGCCTCAGGGCCTTCACATTGGTGGTTCTTGCTGCCCGTGTCTGGCTCCTTCTGGTCTCCTCTTCTGAGATGCCTTTCTTTAGTACCCACTAAAGCAGCCTCCACCTGAGTTCTCTTTCTGCAGCACCTGATTCGGTTGCATTTCCTCACTGCCTGCACCTGCCCTAGCACCTGGCGTGCACCTGTCCTAGTGCACGTGCTCTACAGAGACTGGGGTGCAGTGGAAGAGGGGGCTCCCTCTCCTCTAGGCAGCTTCTAGGGTTACTTCTCAGGCTGGGTGCATGCTGGACTCTCGCCCCAGCCCTGCCCTGCATTTGCCCATGCTCTGTCCTCCTGGCCAGGCTGCGTGGCTCAGTGGCATACCAGGCGGGTGCTGGCTCAGGGGCCTGGGCGGAGGGGTGGACAGTGTAGCCTCAAGACCTCAGCCTGGCCCTGGGCATGGACACGGCCAGCTCCTTGATGCTCCCTCCCATAAAGAAAAGACTCCCATCCCCCTGCCAGCCTTTCACAGCCACTGCCTGCTTGCAGGCCCAACCCTTTGTGCCCACGCGTTGCCATGGAGACGGCGATTCAAAGGCCTGGCACTTCAAGGCTTCCCTCCTCTCCTGGCGGGCCGGGGCGGGGGTAGCCGGGATGGTTGCCTGAGCCAGCAGGTGCCACCCCTTCTCTCCATCCAGCTGAACACCCAGCCCTGCCCAGACTAGCACATCCACTACCTCCCACACTGGCGTGGTGCTGGCTCTGGGCCCCACCCCAGGAACAAGGGTGCTTTTATAGGGACCTTATCCAAAGTGGGATATAATGAGGGAAACTGAGGCGCCCTGGTCCCTGGGGTCTCTCTGCAGCCCGACATGGTGCTTGGCACACAGAGGGTGTAGCGTGCCACACGGCAGCCATGTGCCCTCTCTGTCCCCAGCCCAATTCACCATCTGTACGGTGGGCTGTTGCCTGGTGCCCCCAGGGTCCCTGAGACTGGGACACAGGCCTGGGGAGATGCTGCCCCTTCCTCCATGCCCCCAGCACCCGAGAGCCTGCAGCTGGCAGGCAGGGTGGGCTGCACTGGCTCCTGATCCAGGACCCCACCCATCCCACCACATCCCTCCATGTTCCCTGCGTGGAGTCTGTCTCTGAGTCACCCTGTCCAGAGCGTGGCAGGGGTTCTGAGGCTCGTGTGCTTTCTCTGCATCCTGTGCACCATTTACCCTTTTCATCTCCCCATAATCCACCCTCTAATCATCTCCTCAGACTCATGCAACTAGAAGAATCTACAGCAGAATTTTCTGGTGCAGCTACCCCCTCACACCCACCCTGGCATGGCAGAGGGATTCATCACCCACTCACTGTGGCACTTGGGCAGGTCTGGGACCATTTCAAGCCTCAGTTTCCTCTCCTGCATGCTGGAAGCAGCCGTCCACCCTGTAACAAACGTCCACACAAGTCTGGGGGGCTTGGCTCTGTGCTGGGCCCATGAACTGGTCACCTCATTTATTTGGGGAGACGCTGCCCCCTCATTCCAATCCAGGAACTCTGGTGAGGGCAGCCAATCACAGACTGTCCCCCGCCCCCATCCCAGGGCAAGCTGGGCCAGTCGGGACTCCGCTGGGAGATTGCAGGTGGAGGAGGGAAGCTGGGGAGGGGCAGCAGAGCTGATGGCACCCCAGGCTGGCTCCACGGGGCCCGGCCCTTACATCCAGCCTTCACTGCCTGCCCCCATCCCACCTGAGCAGCTTGGCCCAGGACAGCCCTCCTTACAGGCTGCAGAGATGGTGCCATGGTCCCAGCCCCAGGGACAAGCAAGGGGCATGAACACAAAAAACGATTGTGCAACCAGGGCTACAGGACAGACAGGGCACAGCAAGAGCCAGGCAGCTTCCCTAGGTGTTGCCCCAGCACAGCATCTACACGACCCTTGATGTTTTACGTTAACCTCCCTTCCAGAAGGAGGATGGGGATGGCCTGATGTCCCTTTTCAATAGAGGGGTTCCCTCATGACCAGGCAGTGTCACACACCCCATGAGAAGCTCTAGGACGAGCGTTCGAGGTATCTGATGACACAGCAGCCCAATCCCAGCAGAAGGGCCCAGCCTCCTCCGGGCACTGCTCACTTGTGTCTTGGGTCTGAGAATGGGAGCTTTTAGTGGCCACATGTGCCTCAGGGCTGCATCAGGGCTCCAGGCTCCCATGCCAGCCCCACGCGGCCTCCGGGCTGTGTCTGTCCACTGCCTGCTCCCCAGCCTGAGGCCAATGAGCTCCCTTGCTTGGAGCGAGTTCTGCTACAGTCTGAATGTGTCCCCCAAAATTTCATTTGTTGAAATCCTGACCCCCAAAGATGGTGGTATTAGGAAGTGAGGCCTTTGGGAGGTGCTTAAACCAAAGGATGGAGCCCCCAGGAGTGGGATGAACGCCTTATAAAAGAGGCCCCAAAGAGCTCCCTCGCCTCTTCCGCCATGTGAGGACACGAGAAGTCTGTGACCCGGAAGAGGACCCTGCCCCGACGCTGCTGGCACCCGGTCTCAGACTTCCAGCCTCCAGAACTGTGGGCAATAAATCTATGCTGTTCATAAGCCACCCAGCCTGTCTATTTTCTTATAACAGCCTGAAGAGACTCAGACAGGCTTGGTGTCCCTTGTCTGCCACATGAGCCTCCAGCAGGCCTGCCCTAGGCCCCAGGATGTGTCTGGAAGGGAGGAGGCTGGTACTGACTCTGAGAGCCTCTGGTGTGGTACATCCTCGGGCCTGGTACACAGCAGGTCATCAGCAGAGCTGGGCCCTCGCCAGTCCCACCCCTGCTGCTCCCAGAGATGGGCTCATAGATGTCCCCAGGGCTAATGTGGGCTCTTCGCCCAGTAGAGGAATCCCGCCACGGGCAGAGCCCCTCTCAGCCCCTCCTCGAGTGGGCACAGTTGGCCGAACACCACCGACCATGCTCCGAGGGAGCTGAGTGGTGCCTGTTCCACCAAGGGAGTGCCTGGCCCACAGCAACAAGGTCACTCAGCCAAGAAGGGCTAGGGCTACAGTGCAGGCTTTAAACCCAGCCTGTGTGACCCTCAGGCCTGGGCGTCCCCCACCACACTCTGCTTTCCACAGAAGAAATGAAAGGAGGCCAGAGACTCAGCCACAGTCCCCCAGAAGAGGGCCGGCTGCATCTGAGGCCCCCCACCCTGAGCCCACTGCCTCCCACCTCCCGGGGGTGCAGGTGGGGCCACTCCCTCAGCTGCCATCTACACATGGGGTAGCCCATGGGGGTGGGGCTGACCCCAGCTCACAGGGAAAGGGGGCCAGGCCAGGTCCTAGGTGCAGGGGTACCCTCTATAGAGCAAGAGCCAGCCTAATTCAGAACCCACCACCCCGTCCAACAGTGCAGGGTGGATGGAGGGATTACACCATTGGTCCCTGGCCGCCAGGAAGAGGGGTTCAGAGGATGTTCCCAGCGGGGGCAGGTGGCCGAGAGGATGGCAGAGGAGGGTGATGGGGGACTGGGCCCGACCGGGTGAAAAACAGGTGCATACAAACCGCCTGAGTGAAGGCCAGGTCACCCCTGAAGGGAGGGCGGTCCTACTGCTTGGTTCTGTATATCCCAGATTTTTGCGGACAAATCCTTTTTTAAAAAAATAAACGTTTAAATTTTAGAACAGTTTTATATTCACAGAACAGTGGAGCAGACAGTAAGGGAGTTCCCATCTCCCTCATCCCCATTCTCTTTGTGAACACCTCACAGCAGTGTGTCCTGACGGACAAGCCCGTGCTGCCACAAGGTTGTCTGCTAGGGCCACACTCTCTTCCTATTTCCTTAGTTTTTACCTGATGACCCTTTTCTGTTCCAGGATCTGCCTGACTTTTAGTCATTGAAACTCCCCGAGAACAAGGGGACACAGAAGTGTGGTTCGCCAGCTGGGCCTCCAGCCGCTACCTCCCCCAGCCCCCTGGGCCCCAGGCACTCGGGGGTTTCCCAGGAGTCAGGCCTGGACAAGGCGGAGAGAGTGACCCACCGCAAAACCGGCTGCCACGCTTCTGCACTCCTTATTCCTTGTGAACCACAGAGACCCTCTGGGCCTCAGTTTCCTCATCTGTGCCATGGACCCAGGCTGCTGCCACATCCACACCATGCTCGGCACCTGACATGCATGTGGCAGAACCTTCCCCTTCTCCTTCTTTGGCTGTGGCCCAATGCTCTTGGGGCTGGACGCCCCTCTCCCAGAAACCTAGGTCCCCCAGACAGGGTCCTCCCATCCCAAGGCCCAGATGGAGCAGAGGCAGTGGGCACAGCCTGCTCCCCAAGGGCCACACAGGAGGCGTTTCCTGACCTAGCAGGTGGAGTGGCTGCTGGAGGTGTCTCATCCTCCCAGGTCTCAACCCCCTGCTCCCTTCTGCACCCCATCCTCCTGCCTCCAGCTCAGCCTCAGCTGAAAAGGTGACCTTTTCCCCAGAAAGCTCTGCCAGAACAAGACAAGCTGATGAGTTACGGGACAGGGAGATCCACGTGCTCTGCTTTAGGGAGAGCAGCTCCCACCTCACTCAGGTCCCTGAAGCTCAGCCCCAGGGGGTGGGGGTGGGGGGCTGCCCGGAGCTGAGGCTTGTCAGGTGCCCCCTCCTTGGATGTGGGTAGATGAGGGATGGACAGGCAGAACTAGGCAGGTGGGTCCCTGCAGAGTGGACAGTCAACCTTGGCCACCTGGCCCAGCACTTGGGGACCAGTGATCTGGCTCCTCCAGGCAGCCTTCCTGGATTACTCCCCTCTTTTCCAACCAATTGACATCTCTGTACCAGATGGACGTCCCCAGGAAGGCCCTGCAAATTCAGGGGCCCCTGATCTGCTCTGGGACCCCCTCAGGGACACTGTTGCCCTCATATTCCACTCCTCCTGCCTTCCACATTCCTGTTAATCCTCCCTCCTTCAAAGTAGGTCTCACTCCATTTCACCATCAGGGAAACTGAGGCTGGGAGGGGAAGGGACTGCTCAGGGACACATGGCCAGTCCGTGGGAGGCCTGGGATATGCTAGCTGCCTGTGACACGTGGGGTCAGCTGGGGTGTGATAAAGCGATGTGGGTGAAGCTGCCTGGACTGGATGAGGAAAGGCAGTGGAGCTCAGGGTCAGGGACTGCAGCGAGGGCCTGGGTGGAGCAGGGCCTCCACACACCCCTGCTGGATCTGGCACTGCTCCAGAGAAGAGGACCCTGAGACTCATCAAAGCAGGCCTCTGCCAGCACAGCGCCCATGAAGACAAAGGAGGAGCGGGCACATGGTGGCAGCTCTGCGCAGAGGGGACAACCTGGAGAGCCCCTGCTGGCTGCCTTGTCAGTGGTGGCGGCCAGGAGGGGATGGTGTCGTTTGTTTACAAGAATTCTTTATTTCCTATTTTGACTGGATCCCCTGGCCTGTGACAAGGAATAAAAGGGGCACAAGGAAGCATCTCTGTCCTGCCCCATCTCCAGGCACCTGACACCCCCAGCCATACCTGTAGGTGTCCCCTGTCTCGCCAGAGCAAGCCCCCCCGCCCCTTGATGAACTCTGCCACCCTGTCAGAGGGTGGGGGGACTGCACCTTACTGTACTCTAAATTTGCATCTTTCTCATTTTGAGTGAAGTTGGGCCTGTTGTAATGGGTTCATTTCGCATCTTGGTCCATTTTTCTCTTGGGCTGTTGGTCTTTTTCTTACTGATTTGTAAGAATTCGTCACATGTAACAAAAAGTGACTCTCTGTGAGGTGACTTGCTGATATTTCCACGTTGTTGTTTATCTTTCTGGTTTTCCCTCCCATGCATCTGCCTTTTATTTTATGAGGTGGAAAATATCCATCTTTTATCTTATGGCTTATGGCTTTTGTATAATTTTCCAAATGATTAAAGGTTTTAGATTTTTTTATTCTTCTAGTAGTTTTATGGTTTCGTTTTTACTTTTAAAGCTTTGGTCCATTTGGAACTGATTTTAATGTCAAGGAGTGAGGTAGGGATCCAAAATTTCTCCAAATGTCTGTTTAGTTGTCCTAAGACCTGTATTTATTATATATTTTGAATTATTTATTGGATAATTCCATTTTTCCTCCTGGATTTCACCTTCTCCCTTCTCATATTTGCATTGGAGTCTCTTTCCGGATTTTCTTTCCCATAATCTGACTGTCCATGGGCTGTGTTAATTATTGCGGTTCTAGAATATATTTTAGGATCCCACCTGGCCGGTCTCCCTTGCTACGCTTATTGTAAAACATTTTCCTGGGTTTCTTTGCTTGCTTATTCTTTCATGTGAACTTTAGAATTGCTTTGGGCAAGGCCTCTTGATTTATTCAGAAAACAAGCAGTCAGAACTCAGCAAGGCCGGAGGACGACCCCGGGTCCCAGGCTGGGCTCATCTCGCCCCCTCTGTAGCCGGGCCACGCCCCGCGGGTGGAGTGCGCAGGCGCACTGCTGTCCAAGGTGCTGGGTTGTGGTTCTGCCTCCGGCCTCGGAAGCAGGGTGTCCCAAGGGATTGGACGAGGCGGAGGACCTTCTCTCGGGGTGTCCTCACTTGCCTATGGGAAGATGTGGGCTCTTCTGCTCACATGCACCTGGGCAGAGCCGGCCTGGCCCTGTAGGATAGGCTGGAGAGGCCCAGTAGCCGGAACAGGTGGGCAGCACTGGGCAGGGGTGTCCAGGAGAGGAGCCTGGCCAGGGGCAGGTGGCTATGGCCACTCTGCTAACCACTCATTCCAGAGAAGGCCTGCAGGCGTGTAGGAGGCAGCAGCCAGTCGGCCCTCAGGCTGAACTTGTGCATGCTAAGCCTGGAGCCTGGGCATCAATCGGAGCCTCCTAGAAACCCAGCCCTCAGGCGGGTCAAGAGTGGCAGCTGGGAGCTCAGGATCCAGAACGCGGGCAGCTCTGTGCCCAGGTATCCTCTCGCCTGTCTTCAGCCCACCCCCAGGGCCCAGGCTCAGTTTCCACAGTGGCCAACCTGGGAGAAAGCAGCCGCCTGGCTGGGAAGGGCTGCAGCTGGCTGGGCTGCTGAGAAGGAGCTGGGCTGGGGTGGGCAGACCCTGGATGTCCTGAGGCAAGCTGGGAGAAGCGCCTCTGCGGCTGGCAGCAAACCTTGACCAGCCTGGACTGTCAGCAGGAATCCTGGCTAAAAATACCACGGTCTCAGGGGCCCACCTGCTGCTGCAGCTGCCTCAGAGCCCCCTCCTCACGTCAGCCGCCTCAAACATGACCTTCAACCCTTATGCAAGAGGCTGGCAGCAGCACCCATTGAACAGATGGGAAAACTCATGTCCTGCACCCAGTGAGTCCCAGCCCAGGGCCCCAGGCTCCAGGGCCGGCCACAGAGACCTCTGTCTCACCTAGGCAGGGATCAGGGTGAGGATAAGCCTGGGTATGAGGTGAAGGCTCTGCTGGCCCCAACCCGCATGGCTCTCTGTCTCATGACTCTTGGGGTGCAGAGCCACTTGCTAGGGGGCAGAGCCCCAAGAGCTTGGGCTGAGTCACCCGGCAGAAAGCGGGGTGCCAGGTGAGTGCCAGGCGGGTTCTATCTTGATTGCCTGCCTCATTGGTGTGTCAGTCCCTGTGGGCTTCCAGGTGACCACATGGCATGGACATACCCTTTGTTTTGGGTTCATTAGCCAAGTGACCCAGGACCAGGTTGTTCTCCTTGGGGGGTCACTTTCCCCACCTGTATCCTATGAGGGTGAGGGGAGTGGGAGACCAGCAGAAGTATGAGGATATCTAGAATCAGCCTTCCAGAGTGTTTGTTGAATGACTAAATGACTGAGCAAGAGAATGTATGAAGGCATTGAGGAGGGGAACATGAGGGAGTCCTCCACAGTGCCCTTTGTGTGGGCTGGCCATTTTCTGCCCTCAGCCTCTCCATCTGGGAAATGGAGCAGATCTGCATGCCCTTAGGATCATGGCAGCCCAGAGAGGGGGCTCAAGGGCTCAGGGGCCCGGGGAGCCCTAGGAAGAGCAAGACTGGGCACTGAGCCTGGGATGGCCCAGCAGAAGCCCCCACACTGTGGGCCCAGAATGGGTCTGCAATGCCTGCCCTGCCCTCCACTGCAGTCCACTCCATCTGGCAGCCATGGCCATGCCTACGCCTGCCTTCCCCACCCCACTGAGTATTCATGGGTCCCCTCTCCAAGTGCCCCCCTGATCTGGTTTTGACCGCTTGCTGGGCTCCTGGTGTGAACAGCAGCTCCCAATTTAGCTGTCACTGCCAGGTGGGTGGCTCTGGAAGAATCCTCATTCCCTGCAGAGGTGGGGGAGGGGCACGGATCAGGCACTGACACCTTGGGCACAGCCTGGGGACCGTGCCTTCTGGAGCTCTGCCCCTGCACCAGACTCTGGGTCCTCAGGGACCAGAAGCATCCTACCCAGCCCCACCCCCAGCCCAGGCTGGTGCCCAGACAGAGGCCACCAACCTGGCTGCACTCCCTGGGAGAGGACCCCGAGCCCACCCCCCAGCGACCACTAGGGAGCCCTGGGGATTCACCCCTCCCTCTGGGAGCCAGGAGAAGGGCAGATCCCGCCTTAGGGGACCAGGTGCTGGTGCTGCACGTCCCACTCAACCTGAGTCTCCTCCCTCTCCAGGCTCAGGCTCTCCTAGAAACTCGGTGGGGGGTGGTGGTGAGGGCCACCACTGTGCTACGCACATGCCTCATTGACGGTCCTCAGCAGTCCCCCGGAGGTGGGAGGTGTACCTTGTCTGGCAGGGGCACACCCCGCGCCGCAGAACTCAGCACACCGTCCTGTGGGACGGAGGAGCCCCCTGTTCGGTGCAGAGGTTGGAGGCATTTGGAGACAGGCAGGGCCAGTGGGATTCTTGGGGACACTGTCGGGGATTGGGCTGTCAGCCCCTTCTCTGCGCTGGCCCTGGTTACTGCTGTGTGTGGCTTTGATGAAAAAGAGATGAGAAAGTAGATTAATTATGGCTTAATATGCACCAAAGTTGGGCAGAGAGACTCCTCAGGGGTGCAGGGCTGATTACAGAAGGCCAAGACACCCTCCATAGCCCCAAGGTTGGGGGTGCTGGGGGGCTTCTGGAGGAAGCAGTGCCTGTGGGCAAAGGTGGTCCTGGGAGAGGCTGCCAGAATGTGGGTCTACCTAAACTCCCTGGCCTCTGTTGTCCTGTCTGTAAAATGGGTAGTCGTGGTGGTGTCTATACCACAGGACAGAATGGGGCAATGTACTTAGCAGGCCTGGCACAGAGTCCTCTCAAGTCCTCTGTAGTGAGAGCAGATGGCAGGCCGGCACCCCCCAGCTCCCTGGCACTGGGACCACATTCCCAGTCACCCACTCAGAGTGCTGGGAAGGGTCACATTGGAGCAGCACTTGGGCGCAGGAGCAAATTTTGCCACATGACCCTCGACCTTCCTTCCAGGTGTCTCCTTGCACTGCCCTGGGGTGGCCCAGAATGTGTGCAGCAGAGACCGTGCACCTCACTTCCCCACCCCTCCCTGGGAGGGCGTCCAGGGACTGGATGCCCGTGGGTACCCCACCAGGCTGCTGAGCAAAGCCACCACAGGCCTGTCTCTCCAGGATGGAAACAAGCCTCCAGGAGCCCACAGAAGCGGCGACCTTCTAAGGAAGTCAAACCATGTCCCTCTCAGTCCAGAACCAGACACAGAGGAAGGGTCCCCTCATCCAAGCTGGAATCTGTGACTGGACCTGGAGGTTTGAGTGAAAATCCCACACTGCACGGCCCTCTCAGAGGACAAGAGAGGTAGTCGAGAGAGGGACGGTGAGCAGCTGACCCAGCCCAGGAGGCATTAGTGTCTGCTTTGTCCACATGCTGCACTGAGCTCAGAGAGGCCAAGGGGCTGGGCCCAGGGCACATAGCCAGGAGAGCTCTGTCATGCCTGACATGCTGACTGTGGAGGCTGGTCCCCAGGACTGAGAGGTGAGGCAGCCCCATGTCAGTACCAGGCCTCCTTGGAGGTGGGTGGTGGGCTAGGTGAGCCGGCAGAAGGCCATGCCCTATGTGTGGTGGGTCTGAGGGGGGCAATTCAGGCAGAAGCCCAGCCCAGGGAGGGTGTGACAGGTCTGTTCAGCACCAAGAGCAGAGCTGTCTGCAGTGTCCAGTCCATGCCCGCTCCTGACCGCCCAGGGCAACTTGTCTCAGATCAGTGTGGCCCGAAAGGCTTGTCATCTCTGCAACCTGCCAGGCCTCTCGGGAACTGATCACTGTAGACTGCAGTAAAGGGGCAGTGTGCAACCAGGCTCTTCCCATGGGGTCTCTGGCTCCTCCCACAGGGGTTGACCCCTAGGGCTGGCTGTGCCCTTGACCAGAAGCTGCAGCCCCTGTCAAGCCCTCCACACTGTCCTCTGCCCTCCCTCCCTTGCTCTCTGGGACCTGGGTGGTGATGGCTCTACAGCTGCCCTCCTGGGAAGTGCACCATCCCTCCTGCTGTCCCTGATTAATGTGCCTCACCAAAACCTCCCCACATCTCCAGACTGAGGAGCAAGCTGTGTCTCACTGCAGGCAGACTGACCCGCCACCCAGCGCTGCTCAGCTCCCCTTCTGCCTGCCATGAGCCCCTCAGGGCTAGCCCACACCTATCCCCCCCGCCCCCCAGCCAACACCCACAGCGAACACCCAGAAGTCATCCCACAGACTGGGCTTCTGAAGACAAGGGCACTGTCCAAAGTGCTGACTGGACAGGGCACAAAAAACCTGTCCCGCAGCCCACAGCGGCCAGCTTGCAGGTCTCAGCCCTGACCCCACCGCACAGACCTGTGAGCAGGTGGGTGGCCCAGGCTGCAGCCCAGAACAGTCAGGAACATCTGGGCTTGGTGGCTGGAGAGGGTCCCAGTGCCAGAAGCCTCCACGCTGTGACACTGGCTCCCTATTCCCTCCCACTTGTGCCTGTGCCCCAGAATGGCTGCCCCCAGCTGCTGCAGGAGGAGCTTTGAACCTGCAGGGAGGCAGGGCACAGTCTTCAGCAGTAGTGGGCCAGCCCCGGGTCCTGGGTCATTACAGCCACCCAGGAGCATGGGATCCTGCTCCCCACTAGCCCTGGCCTCAGACTCATGGCCAGTGTCATCTGGTCTGAGGTGCCCTGTGGGGAGAATTCTTCCTGATCTGGGAGCTGCTGCATGCAGGGACCCTGGAGGAGGGGTGCTGGCACAGGGGACAAGCTTCTGCTGGCTCTGTGAGCTTGGCTACAGGTCCCCATGTGTACAGTGGGGGACACACCTCCTGCGTGGCTGTGGGCAGGACTCCCTGATGGCACTCGGCAACCAGCCCCCACTGCGGAGGCGGAGCGAGTGCATGGTCAGGGGCAGGAGCAGGTGCCCAGGTCCTGGGGGGTCTGGACTCCACTTCACCTCCTGTGTCTCTGGGAGCTGAATGTACTCCTCGCTAAACCAAGGCTGGGATGTGGGCGACAGGGACTGAGCAGGCAGAGGTGTTGTCAGGGCCACAGTGCAGCAGCCAGAGGGGTCTGGGCAGTGTGGCCTCCACACTAGGCCAGAGGGCCCGCATGGGCACCTCACTGGTCCCCACCAACAAGGCTGCCCGTGACTCTGCTCAGATGGGCACACTGGGCTCAGAGAGCTCCCTGCTCTCCCTTGGCAAGGCTGGCAGGCAGAGAGCCCTGTGCTCTGCTGACCTCTCCCAGTGCCACCTCCGCAGTCTGGAGGCTCAGTCTGGTGGGGAGGCAGCATGCCCCGTACTTCCCAGTCACCAGGTCTCTCGGTTTCATTCACAAGGTAATACTGGCTAGGGCTCCCAGGGAGACGACCACACCTTTGGCCAGGATGCTCCAGCCACAGGGAGGGGCCCAGGGCCTGCCCTGGTCACAGGATCCTGCAGACTGGATGCAACTCTGCCAGCCAGTCCCCCATCCATGTGGTCCTCTCCCCTGCAGGGCAGGCTTGAAGAGGCCCAGGCCCAGCTGATCAGCTCCCAGCACGCCTCCATGTGCAGGGCAGCCTGCGGGCACACTGGCCTGGCGACTAGCCGAAGACTCCGGGATGCACCAGGAGCTTCTCTGTGAGGCCAAGTAGATCCCCAGCATGAGAGGGAAGTGGGACTGCTGTGCCGGGTGCATGTCGGGAGCAGGGTCGTTGCGTTTTCTGGCCCTAGAGCCTGGGTTGGCTTTGTGGAGGGTGGGCAGTACTAAGCAGGTGGGCTGAAGGGCATCTCCTGGGCTTGGAGCCCCCATTCTACAGGAGGGAACAGGTGGGGGACACCTGCGGGGGGAGGGGCAGGACTGTGCCTGCATCCCTTCCCGGGGGTGGTGCGAAGAAGGGCCACAAAGATGGGGGGCGGGCCTCGGCGGTCTCTTGAGCTTGAGCCTCAAGTTTCCAACTGAAGAATGGAGCCATCCTGCCCCAGCAAAGGGTTGCTGGGCAGGATTTACTGAGGCAGGAAGGGAGCGAGCCAGGCAGAGGCGCCGCCCACCCCCCACGCCCCGCGATCCTCAGGCCTAGGGACAAAGCCCTTACCGGCGTCTGGCCGCTTCGGTGACCCGCACACCCGGGCCAGCCCGGCCGCCACGCCCTGGGGCGCGCGCCCTCAGCCCTCTCCGGCCCGGGCCGCCATCCCCGCGGCGGCCTGCAGGGGCCGCCGCCTCTTCAGAAAGGCGGCGCCTTTGTTTGGTCCGCGCGCCGGAGCACCGCCAGGCTGAGCGCTCCTGCGGCTGGGCCTGCGCCCCCGGCCCGCGCTGTCCCGCCCCGCCCGGCCCGCGCCAGGTGAGCAACGGGCCCGCCGCGAGGACCCGCCCCGTCCCGCCTCCGCCCCGCCCCGCCTCGCCCCGCCCGGCCGGCGTGGGGACCGGGCGGATTCCTGGCGCGTCAAACCACATGATCGCATAAAACATTCATCTGCCCCGGCCCGCGCCGCGAGCGCCGCTCCAGTCCGCGCCGCCGCCCTGCCCCGCGCGCCGCGGCCCCGCTGCCCAGCCGCCCGGCGGAGCGCAGCGCGCCCAGCCCTGTCCCGCGGCCGGGCCGGGCCGGAGCGGCGACGCCTGGATGCGGACCCGGCCGCGGGGAGACGGGCGCCGGCCCCGACGCGACTTTCGGTCCCCGACGCGCCCCGCCCGACCCCTAAGATGAAGAGGGCGTCCGCCAGAGGTGAGTGCCGGGCGGCGGGGGTGGGCAGGGGCAGCCCTCTGAGAGCCGCAGGACGCGTCCGGGGCTGGGGCGAGCGGGCAGAAGGGTCGCCGGCCGCCGTGAGGGCGACCGCAGTGCCGCGCTGGCTGGGGCCGCGGGCGCCCCAGACCCGGGAGGGCGGAGCCCGCGGCAGCAGGAAAAGTTGCCGCTTCCCTGGAAAGTTGGCGGCGGCAGGGCCGGGGGCGGCGGGTCGGAGTGGCCCCCGACGCTGGTCTGGGGTCGGAGTGGGGGCTGCCAGCTGGAAGGGCGGGGTCCAGCCTTGGAGCGTCCCGGCCGCGAAGGGGTTAATGAGCATGGTTTGCAGAAACGTGGGTACCGAGCAGGTGTGGGGATATCGGGCCGCCTCCACCCTTGCCCAGAGGACTCGTCTCAGGACCTCTCATTTCTTTGGGGTCAAGCCGCACCGGGATGAATGGGGGCGTTGGCGACAGTAGAGGGCTTGGGGGGTGGGGCTGGCCCAGCGCTGTCCCCCGCAGGGCGGGTGATGAGAGGAGGCAGCCAAGCACCCACCATCTGCAGCCTGAGGGCCCCTGCGGGCCTCCGCCGAGGGGAGAGAGGTGGTGGGGCTCGAAGCATCCCCTCCCCGGCAGCCTTTGTGGGACCCCTCCCTCTACCTGCTGTGAGGTCCTGAGAATGGGGGCTGGGGGTGGTGACCTCTTTTGGGGGGAAGTTGGGCACGCCCTGCCTAGAGGGTGGTCCCCAGGTGCCCACCTGGGCTCCTCTGCTGGTGTCCACGGTGCCGCAGGCTGCACACACGTTTCCTTGCACGTGCACATGTCTATAAGGGCTGCACGCTTGCACACCGCATGTGCACATGCATGCCAGGCTGCCCCAGTGTGCACTCGCACACACACTGAGAGTGCACATTTATGTCCTTACCCCTGCCTACACACCCATGGCCACACATCCATGCACATAGCATGCCTGCCGTGCTCTCCATGCTTGGCACATGTGGGGGCCCCTCAGCGGGACCCACTCCTGTGCCTACATGCGCACGTGTTGAGGGGGAGGCTCTGGGCAGCCGGTGTGCAGAGAGAGGGGCGAGAGACCAGCTGCAGGAGCCTGGCCCACTCTGTCCACCTACCCTCGTGTCCTGGGTGTCTCCCTCTCACAACCCCTTGGGCCTGTATGTAACTCGGTGTACATCTGCACGTGTGTCTGCTCGTGTGACCACATGTGCCTGTGGACACATCGGCATGTGTTTCTTTGCCTCCGGGTGTGGGGGCCTAGTGTGCCCAGGTGGGCTTTCCTTGGGTTCTGCCTGAATCTGTAGCAGAGGCCCTGGGGATGTGTGTCGGCGGGTTAGTTCAGTGCGTCCAGTCCAAGGTGTGAGGCAAAAGGGCTCCTGGCCGTTTCTCCCCCGGTCCCCATGCCAGGGCAGTGTTTGCCCATGGGGGTTGGGGCCCACCTAGGCAGGGAAGGCCCTTTTCAGACCTCGAGGTCAACGCTGTGACACAGTCCAGACGCCACTGCATGCTCAGCAGCAACTGCCCCTGGGCCTAGCGGGGGCAGGTATGTGCCCACTCTGCAGCTGACCCAGGAAGGCCCTGCCCTGGTGCCTTGGTTTCTCCATGGTGGGAGCCTTCTTGGTGAGAGGTTCCGTATTGTGTCACTTGCCTCAGGTGCTGTGTGGGGAGCTGGGGTAAGGGTGTTGGCGACATGCTCTCGCTGTGGTGAGGTTCCTGGCCCTTGGCCAGGTCTCGGAGAGATGGGGCCACACTGCCTGCTCCCGCAGCCACTGTCAGTCTCCTTGTCTGTAGAATGGGGACAAGCGAGTCATCCTTACAGAATGTGTGTGGGGTGGGGACAGAGAGGGGGCTGGAGGTTGGGCCCCATGACGGAGCAGCCAGTGAGACTGGCCACTCCCCTCTTCTAAGCCTCCGCCTTTCCGTCTGTAAAGTGGGTGCTGTTCCCACTCCTGGTGAGTAAGAGCTAGCTCCCATGCAAGGGGCCGAGCCAGGTGGTGGTCAGCACCCAGACCCTAGCTGCAGGGTGTGGGATGGCAGAACAATGGCCTGGATTTGGGTCCGTGTATGACCTTGAGTGTGACAGTTCACTTCTCTGTGCCTCAGTCTCCTCACCTGTGACATGGGCCAGTTATCAGGCCTCCCTCAGGGGTTGTTGGGGCACTTCGAGGCTGGGGCTCCCGTGGAATCTGACCCCAGTGCTTCTGCCTTCAAAATACTCGGGACACCACCACCCACTCCTGTCAGCGGTTCCCACGCAGGGAAGTCCTCCTGGAACCCTGGCACTGCCAACTGGACCCCTCCCTCTTATCCATTTGCAGATGGGAAAACGAAGGCCCATAGAGGCCACAGGCAAGTTAGAGTGAGGGGCTGGGCAAGTGGGGGACAGGGAGGGAGGGAGGGCCCTGCGGGCGATGCTGGAGCAGCATCTGTGCTCTGCCCTCCACCAGCAGGGAGCCGGCAGGACCCCTGAGTCTCAGTTTCCCTATGTGAAGATTAACAGCCGGTCGGGGGTCCTTCTGTCAGGACTGGCCCACTCCCTGTGGTCATGGATGAGAGGTAGGGGACAAGGCTGCGGGAGGAGAGTCTGAACAAGCTAGAGGGCTTGTGGAGGTCTGTAGGAGACCCTACCACAGGATGGGCTGCAGCTCTGGAGGTGGGGGGAAAGTCCCGCTGTCCTGGGAGGCTGAGGAGGGCTGGCCCGAGGCCCTTGGCAGGGTTTGGGGTGGTTTGCTGTGCTTTGTTTCGAGTGACAGATCATGAGGGGCTGGGCATGTGCAGCTGAGCCTCCCCCATGCTGTCTGGACCCTGGCCTCCCCTCCCTCTGCTGCCCCCATGGACAGCGCAGCCCCTGGCCCAGCCCCTCCTCGCGCCCTGCCTGGCCTTGAATACATGGCCTTGTGGCATGGACGCCTGAGGCAGGTGGTGCAGCCCCAGGCGGGGCCAGCTGGTGGAGGAGAGGGAGCCCACCCCAGGGCCGCCATCCCTGCTCTTCCGGGCCTGTGGCCAGGAAGTGTCCACAGAGCCTCAGTCTGTATATCCGGAAGGGTCAGGAGAACAGAGCACACCGAGGGAGCTCCTCACTGAACGAGCGAATCAAATTGAGTGAGAAAATGAGTGTGTGAGGGAGTGTGGGAAGGAGGGAGTATGTGTGTGCGTGATCCCTCCAACCCCAGGCCCCCTCGTGGGGGTCCTGAGGGCTCCTGGCTCTTGGCTGTGCCTGGTCAATGAAGTTCATGCCGCCCATCCCCAGCCTGCTGGGCCCTGACCTCTGACCCTCTGTGGCCACTGAGCCTGGGCCTCAAGGTCCGTAGGAACCGGCCTGGCCGCCCCCTACCCCACCCCGCAGCTGTGCCGCAATGCCAGGCCCAGCCCCCCACGTGCCCAATCAAGGCCCAGCCTCTGCACCCCTCAGTGTCCCCTGCTCTGTGGCCTGGCTGCTCCCACCCCCTCCAGCAGCCCAGTCCTAGACTCTGCATTTGCTCCTGACAACCCATTCGCTCAGACACCCATTCATTCACTTGTTCATTCATTCTCTCAGTCAGTGATTTATTCCTAGGCTTGCTCTGAGCCAGGCAAATAAAGGGGTGTAATCTGTGCCCTCCTGAGTAATAGGACTAAATGCTTTAAAGGGCAGGTAGTCACAGAGCCGCAAATGGAAGCCCAGCCGGGGTGGGGGACACCGTCCACACCCCCTGCATCTCCCTGCATCATCCCTGGAGCATGTAGGCCCGACCGGGTCCCACCACACTGGGCGCTTTGTGCTGCAGTTTCTTTTGTCACTGTATTTTAAACATTTTGCATGTTGGGAACTGTTCTTGTGCATCATAGGTTTACTGGTGTGTGTGAATTCCTTCTTGAGGATGCCCCATAAGTTATTTGTCCAAACCTACCTTGGCCTCGCACACTGCCCAGCGGTTGTGTAGCTGGACACCGGGAGATGCGCTCTGCACATGCCACCTCCCCCCATCCCCACACCCATGTCCTCAGTGGAGGCCCTGCCAGGTCCCCTGGGGGTGTGCCTACATGCCCCTCCCCTGATGAGGAGGGACCTGATCCCAACCCCTCGCGACCTTTTCTGGGTGAGCCCGGAGGGCCTCGCCTCCCGCCTCCGCCAAGTCCCTGAGGTCGAGTTTCTCACTGGTAGTGAGTGGAGTGAGCTTTCCCACGATGGTCAGGATTCCGGCTCTGAGAATTGCCTCTTGTGCAACTGGCACTTCAGGTCTTCTCTTTCCTGCCCCTTCTCATAGCCTCTGCCCTCGTTCGTCATGTCCTGACAGTCCTGTCCCCAGGGGACCTGCCCCCTTGCCTTGCCCAGAAAGAATGGAGGATGGGGACGCAGCCCACCCTGGACAGGGCAGCCAGGCCCAGGAGATGGAGTGAACAGGCCGGGCTATGGGCAGACCTCCCCGAGGGGCTGTGGGCAGGTGCTGCTGGACACAGACCAGGGTCCCCAGTCGGCCCAGGGGGGCCTAGCAGGAGGGGAGCCCCATTCAGGCCCCTGGCACATGGAGCTGTGCGACAGTAAGACAGGGGGCCCAGGTGGAGGCCAGAGTGTCGGGAGCTGGGGTGCTCCTCGGCTCTGGCCAGCACTGAGGTGTTTGTAACTGGCCGTCACAGCTCATGCTCCATGGAATTGAAGTTGTGTGGAGTGTTGGTGGGGATTGAACAAGGGTTCTGTGGTCACACGTGTTTGGAACTGGCTGGGTGAAGGGGTGCTGAGGCAGCTCCTTTCCTGCAGGTTTGCACGCCGGGTGGGCAGGGCTTCTCTGATGGGTCCTCCTGTGCCACACACCTCAGGGCCTGCTCTGCCCAGGAACCTGTTTCGGGTAATGTGGCTGAGGTCTCGCAGAGGGCGTGGGAGGGGGACCTTCGGGCCCCCAGCAAGGGCCCCAGGGATGGCTGGGCGATCCCACATAAGCCCTGCAGCCACGGCCCCTGGTGGGTGGAGGGACCACGATTCTCCTGGCAGTGTGAGGCAATGTGCAAATTTAACCTTTGGGTTTATGACTCTATTTCTTTGCAGCAAATGTCACCGGAAATGTCAGGCTGAGCCTGAAGTTGGGTGAGGGGCCTATGGAGGAAGGGAGTAGAGTGCCGAGGGGCTCAGGCCAAGGTGGGACTCCAGGTCCCTCACCTCCTCCTGGGAGCCCTCTCAGGTTGCCCGTCTCTTGCCTGGGCCCAGCAACGCGTCATCGGTCTGTCCCAACCTCGTGACCTTGTTGAGATGTTGCCTTTATTCACCTCCTGCCAGAAGTACCGCCCCCCTGACCCAAGTCTGGGCAGCCGTTGGATCAGCCTGTGCAGTGCCAGCTCGCTGTGTGACCTTGGGCAGCACCCGACGATTCCTGGTCACCAGAGGCCTCATCTGTAATCCACGGCTGTTAACCAGAGGTGCTGTTCCTTGCTCAGCACCCTTGTGGGTGGGAACATGCTCCAAATCCAAGTCTGAGGCGTGTTGGGTGCTGGGCTCTGGGAGAGATGGGTGGGGATTGCAAGCAGGGCCAGCAAGGGTGGATCACTGGCTCATGGCATCTTGTGGCAGTTCCAGGCACGCAGGAGGTACTCAGTAAAGAGCGAGGGGCAGGAGTGGATGTGGAGGGTGGGGGAGGGCTCAAGGCCAGCTGGGAATCCATAGCCTCCAGACTTACTTGCCTCCCTACCCACCCTGGCAGGGCCAGCCCTGAGGCCTCAGCCTGGCCTGTCGCCAGTTCTGCTCTGGCCCTCAGTCCCGGTGGTTAGTTAGTGAACGTTTACTGCCCCCCTGCTGTGTGCCAGCCGTGTGGCTGAGGGCGTGGGGTCTCAGGCCCCTAGGCTGCCCCCTCCCAGCAGCTCCACATCTGTCTCCCCTGCTCCACTCCACGGGGAATCCCAGGTTCCCCAGATTCAGCCTGTCCGGTGGTGATCACCTGTATACCACCTGCCCCTCCAAACCCCACATCCGGGCTCAAGGCCCAGGGTCCTGGCCGCCTCTCTCTTCCCATCCCCAAAGGCAAGTCCAGCGTCAAGTGTGAACTGCTCCCTTTCCATCCCCTTTTGTCCTTCACTGAGGGCCTGCCATCAACCAGCCCCCTCCCGGGCCCACAGCCATGAACACCCACGGCTCCCTGCCTGCCACCTTGTCCTCCATTCGGGCGCTGAGATGCTTTAAAACATATTGCCAACCAGACCCCTCTGCCTAAACTCTCCCATATGTGCTCTTGGATGAGGCCCCTTTGTTTTCAGGGCCTGGGCCAGGGGGTGTCACTTGGGAATTTTCTCTTCCACCCTCGCTGGGGGAGGCCCTGGCTCCCTGGTCCCAGCACCCAGCAGGCACTGTGTCTGCCTCCCCATCTCCACGTCCCCGTGTCCAGCCCAGGCCTGGGTCCAGGTTGCAGGGAGCCGTGAATGGGGGGGCAGTGCCCTGAGTCAGCTCCCAAGAGACGCGAGAGCTGGCAGCCCTGCCCTTGGGGATGGCCACTGTCCATCAGGTGCAGGCCGGTCGTCTGGGTGGCTCCAGGAGGGTGGCCCCACCCCAGGGCTGATGAGCAAAGGCACAGTCTGGAGAGGGAGCAGAGGGGCTGACCTGTGGAGGATGTTCTCCAGGTAAGGGCAGGGCAGGCGCTGCCCGTCATTGGAAACCCCTGGGCTTTAGCCCAGAGCCAGCTGTGCACCTGGGCGGGTCACTCACCATCTGAGCCTCCCTGTCATGTGGGATATTGTGAAGGAGGAGTCAGTGGTGAAGGCTGCCCACAGGGCCCAGCCCGTTGTGGGACCTTGAATGTCCCCGCTCCTGGGGCCCCTTCCCATTCAGATGGGGCCCTTCTGCCCTGGGCTGGGACTTGCTGTGGAAATAGAGGCTGGTGATGGGGCTCTCAGGGGCCTCCTCGGATTCCCAGTGCTTCCCAGACTCCCTGCCCTGAGGGCTCTGGGGAGAACTCAGGCAGGAGGGCGGGCAGGGTGCACGGGCCCTGCCCTGCTCCCAGGAGCAGGAACCTCTGCTGAGCCCAGGGAGCACAGATGAGAAGCCCCGTCTGGGCCTGCACCTGCTCTCTCCTGCGACGAGGGTCCAGGCAGGGCCAGGGGCTGGGGAGTCTGGACGAGAGGCTGGGGCCCGTCAGGGGGTCTCCACTTCTCTGTGAGGAGCTGGAGGCCCAGCGGGGGTCCGGGGCAGGTGGCATCAAGCCCGGCCACAGGCACTGCGCACTGACTTAGAAGGACATTCGAGTGCCTCTGCCTCACCTGTGGAGGCTCCTGCCACCCAAGTGGTCACTTTGCACCAGCCTTGTGGTGTGGTGGGACAGGCAGCCCATGTTCCTGCCAGTCCTTGGGCAGGGTGGGGTTCAGGCAGTGGGAGGTGGGTCACCTGCCCCCAGGTGTGCTCTCCAGCCCAGAAGCACCTCCCGTCCCCAAAGATGTGGCTGGAAGCAGAATTCCAGAGAAAGGCCAGTCCTGGCTGGCCAGAAGGATGCACTGGGTGCTACATCACAGCAGTGTCTGGAGGGCTGTGGGGGCCCAAGGTCACACAGGACACTCCACACCCAGCTTTCCCCCCTGCTTCCATCTCACACCTGGCCAGGAACCTGGGAGTGGGCCCTGGTGCCCCGCCCCGCCCCTACCCTTCTCAGAGCCCTGCCAAGGTCCCTCCCACACACTCTCCACTGTCCACTTCCTTCCCTCCACGCTGGTTGAACCCCCTTGCTCTCACAGGACACATCCAGCTCCCTCTTGCATCCTCAGAGAACACAGAACTGGCCAGTCGCACTCCTGCCCACCCCCCACCCACTGGCTCCCCAGGGTATCCCTGAGGAATGAGGCCTTGTGAGGCAGTGGCTGGTGGCCAGTGAGCCTGGTGGGGACCCTTAGGTCTCCTTGAGGGTGGAGGCCAAGATCCCCACGGCCATCTGAGGAAGCAGCAGGACTGTCAGTGTCCCCCACCCCACTGCATGGGTGGCCTTCCCCACATGACAGCGGCTGATGGAAGGGGGGCCCTGGGGCTGTGGTTCCTGAGTATGGCCTGGCAGGTGACACTGCCAGTCTCTCCTGGGGAGGACTTCACCACACTTGGTGGGGTTAGCCAGGCACCAAGAGGCACACTCAGGGTGGGGGTTGGGGGGAGCCCTGGACAGGTCCCCGAGGGCCACTTGCCTTTCCATTCTCTCAGCAAATGCTCTCTAGCATCAGGGACCCCTAGATTCTTGTGACATGTTCTGCCCCCAAGGCCGCCCAGGTCCCGGGGAGATACCCCAAAGCATGCGAGGTCCCCAGGAGAGGGAAGTGCTAGTTGGGTGCTGGCAGGGTGGTGAGGACCCTGAGGCCTGAGTCCCCACAGGGCCCCCACCAAGGCCACACTGGCCTTTGGTCTTAAAGAGGCACAGGGGCTGCTGGCCAAGGGGGAGGGGGGTCCTGGGAGGAGCAGAAGCCCGGAGACTCTGGGACAGCTCACTGCATGAGGCGGGGTGGCTGGGGGCACTGCGATGGAGCCAGGCCTGCCCCGGGCATGGGGAGAGGGAGATGAGGCTCAGGTGAGGAGCTTGTGGGGGTCAAGAGGGGAGCAGAGGGAGGGGCTTGGGGACCTCAGGCTGGAAGGACAGGGTGGAGACCGTGGAGGTGGACAGTGGCATGCCCCCTGCCTGGCCCCAGCGGGAGGCCAGCCTGCTGCTCTGTATGTTCCCGGCCGTGTGACACGTGGCCCCTGCACACCAGCCGTGTCCAGGCTGCCTTTCATCTCGCTGCCTCAGCCCCGATTTATGTCAGGCAGAGGCTGACACGGGGCCAGGTGTGACAAGTGTCTGGCTTCCTGTTTGAAAATTGGCAAAAGAAAAACTCTCCCCGTAAAGATATTCCATCTACATACCTCCTGGATGTCATCGAACGGACCCGTCCCGGCCGAGACAGATGGTGGCCCTAATGGACTCCATTCTTCACCTGCCCCTGGAGCTGCAGCTGGCCCCGGGGTGGCCCGAGGCAGGCAGTTGGGGGAAGGGTATGGATAGATGTGTCAGTGCCCATACGGAGCCCTCTCCGATGCCGTGGCTGCCTGTTCCCCCACCCCCAGGTCACAGAAAGCCTGATAGAGGCATGACTGTCCTCATCAGTGACAAGAGGCCCTGGGAGAGGAAGGCAGTATGCTCGTCTGGCAGGCGGTGGGAGTTAGTTAGGGAGGGAGGAGCTGCCGGCCTCCACACTGTGGCCTCTGTGGCGCATATCCTGCCAGGTGGCCAACACCAGTGTGTCACTATCCGCACGTTGCCCAGAGGCCCAGGCAGGGTCAAGACCCGCTCGGCACAATGCTCACACAAGACCTCTTGGGCCTAGCTGACGCCCTTTCCCTGCCGAGTACCCTGTGGTGGGAGCTGCGAGCCGTGACCCTGGTCAAGCTCTACGGGCTCTGCCTGTGCACCTGCTCCCTCAGTGGCCCCATCGGGGCTGAGTCCAGGGTTCAGGGTGCTTCTGAGGATGGACACCCCAGGCAAGGTTGTGGTGTGGGAGGGGGACCGATCAGGAGGGGTCAGCCTCCAAGGGGTGGCGTGGTGGGGCTCTGGGGAGAAGAACCCTCCCAAGGGGCTGTGTCTGGGGACAGGGTTGGCATTCCAGAGAGGATGCTGCCTGAGCAGAAGCTCACAAGAGCCACAGGACCCGGTGCACGTGCCAGGGTCAGGGTCTGGTATCAGGCCGGGTCAGGTCCCAGCATGCCCTTTCTGGCTGTGACATGACCTCTCCTCTGTCAAATGGGGATGGTGGTCCCTGCTGGGGGCAATGTGAGGCACTCCTGGGTGCCACAGGGCGAGTGGACTGGACATCTCCCATGCACCCACTGTGGCTGGCTCTGCGGCAGCCGTGTGGCCTCTCCACAGCTGGGGGGGTCTCGTTATCTCCATTCTCCAGGTAAGGGAATGGTTCCAAGAGGTTGGGAGACCCGTCTGAGGCCGCACCAAGGCAGAGCCAGTGCCAGAAGTCCTGGCCTTCTCCCGTTCCCTGCAGGGCCGAGCACATGGGCAGGGACCCCACGGCACGGGGCTCTTGGCGGGATCTCCTGTTGCCCGAGGACAGCCTCACCAACCCTTCCTGGAGCAGAGCTGCCCTGTCCAGTGTCGGCACACAAGACCAGCAGAACAGACTCCAACATGTGTGGTTTCACCAGTTCGTATGCATTGTAGAGAACCTGGAAAAACAGACCAGAGCTTTGAGAAAGAAGCTGCCTTCGTCAGCTCAGGCTGTCATAAGAAAATACCACAGACTGGGTGGCTTAGACAACAGACATTTATTGCTCGCAGTTCTGGAGGCTGGAAGTCTGAGATCAGGGCTCTGGTGAGGGCCCTCTTCCTGGCTCACAGATGATGCCACCTCCATGCAGTGTCCTTGCATGGAAAGAACAAAAACAAGCTCTCTGGAGTCTTCTTCTAAAGGCACTAATCCCATCATGGGGTCCCACCCTCATGACCTCGTCTAATCCCAGTCACGTCCCCAGACCCCACCTCCAAACACCATCACACTGGGGGATAGGGCTTCAACATATGAATTTCGGGGAGATGTCCCCCACAGGGATGTCAGTGCCCCATAGACTCCCCTGGGTCTGGACACCCTCCAGGAATGCTGTCTCCACAGCCTTGCAAAGCCTGCAACTTGCCCATAGTGATGGACATTCCTTGCATTCACATGAAAGACATTTATGGAGCACCTACTGTGTGCCGGTCACCAGTCACGGTCCCGCCCCTGTGGAGCCCACAGCCCAGGGGGCAGCCAATAGAAACAATGTGGAGGCCTGCGAGGTTGACCAGCAAGGAGATGTGGGGTAAAGCGGGCACCCTGGCAATGGACAGAGGTGGGGTGTCTGAGACTCTGGGAGCGGGTCCACCGAAGCGCCCCCAGTTTGTCAGGTGCTCAGACCCAACATGACAAACTCAGGCCTGAGAGGCCGAAGTCACTGGTGGTGTCTGAGCTGAGCTGGGCAAAGTGGCTGGGCTGGGGGTGACCCGCCTCGTGGCTCCCTGAGGGCCTAGTCTGGGAGGGAGGCCCCCAGCTGCCTGTCCAGGGGGCAGGGTTTTTTTGTGTGTGTGTGAGGAAGACCAGCCCTGAGCAAACATCCGTTGCCAGTCCTCCTCTTTTTGCTGAGGAAGACTGGCCTGGGCTAACATCCGTGCCCATCTTCCTCTGCTTTATATGGGACGCCGCCATGGCGTGGCTGACAAGCAGTGTGTCGGCGGGCGCCCGGGATCCGAACTTGGGAACGCCAGGTTACCAAAGCGCGAACTAAACCGCTGCGCCACCGGCCGGCCCCCAGGGGGCAGTCTTTTAAGGATGCATTAACCAGAAGAGGGGCCTGGGCCGTAGGGCTCTGCCCTGAGCTGGCTGGGCCTGCAAGGCTGGGAGCATGGGCTGAAGGCACCTCATCCCCTGAGCACCTGCTTCCTCCTCCGCATGGGGCTGCCCTGGCCCTGAGGGGCCGCCAAGGCTGCAGGGCTGATGTGAGGGTGGTCTTCTGAAATGCAGTCCTGCTCTCCTTTGCTCAGCAGTTATTGGGTGCCTGCTGTGTGCAGCCTCTCACACAGGTCATCTCCAGATAGGCAGGCTGAGGCGCCGGGGTCAGGCGCCTGCCAGGGGCACTGGGTTGGAGACCAGGTCTGTCAGACCCAGGCCTGGGCTCACACTGGGGACCCTCCACATTGGGCTGGGGATGAAGGAATAGGGATGGGGGCGGGGGTGTTGTGAAATCATTAGGAAGGTTTTTAGGAAAAAGGCAAACGGCTTCTCAGGCTTGATAAAGTTGAGCCATGGTCAGCCTGGACCCGGAGGCGAGGGAGGCCAGCCAGCGCTGGGTGTATCCTCTGTGGGGCAGAAGGTCAGGCTGCCCCGGTTCTCGGGGCTACATGGGGGCATGAGTGGAATGTGGCTTGCAGATGGCCCCTGACAGCCTGCCCTGGCTGCCAGTGCCTGTGGTTGTCCCCAGCAAGGTCTTAGGCTTTCCAGGGCTCCCTCCCCGGCCTGGCCCTTCCTTGGCCCGGGGGGCATCCGTGCCCTGGGTCCGGTGGGTGAGGTGGACAGGCCTCTTTCTTTCGGAGCGTCCAGCAGTGTTGGGGGTGGGGAGAGGCCGTGCTGGAGCCTCACCATCGTGGGGGCAGTGCTGAGGAAATGAGGCCACTCTCCCTGGCCCCGCCCCGGGGCAGCCGACCCCCTTCCGCATGCGGGAGTGCCTGGCGTCAGCCTCGGGAAGTAGCCGAAATACACTGACCTGCTTTTCCAGGAGGCAGCGGTGCCTGGTCCTCCCACCCTTGCTGGTGAGAAGCCGCCAACAATTTCCATCCCAAATTGATTTCAAATAAGAAAAAGTTATCACACACAATCATATAGGAATAATTTATCACTCATTAATAAAAGAGCAATTACTTATTCTTGTCGCCCCTGCCTGCGTGCCCCGGGTTCAGTTGCAGAAATGTGATTGGGGCCCTCGCAGAGGCCAAGGGAAGCCTATTTGTGCTCAGCTAAGACCAGGGCGAGCCCTCCCCAGGGGCCACAGATCTCCACTTTGGAGGCTCCATGTGCAGGCGGCCCCTGATGGGTTTACCCACTGGGCCCCCTGCTCCCGGGGGTCCTCAGTCTGGTGTTGGGGGGCTCGGATCTGTGAACTGGGAGCAGGATGGGGTGAGGAGGGGCCGGGCAGGGCTTCGTCCAGGTGAAGGGCTGTGGAAGATCTGAGCACACAGCTGGATTTTCAGGCCAGGAGCTGTCCCTTCAAGTGTCTGGATTGCAGAGGCCTCTGGAGCCAAGAGTCCAGAGCATCATTGGAGACCCGGGGCGACCTTGGCCACCCTCAGCTGAGCAGGGTGCCAAAGAGCATCATTGAAGGCCACCCAGAATGCTGTTCAAGCAATCACAGTCCCACTTTCTCCTGCTGTACCTCAGAGATGCCTACTTCTAACCCGTGTTCATCTGCACCTTCTGGCAGATACACTTTATTGTCTCATTCTTTATCTCTGTTTCTGAGATTTCAGTGCCCAATATGCAGTCGTTTTTAAAAGATAATGTTGTGGTCAACCATATCTTGCTCATAGTTAAGACCTGCACCCAGCCCTCAGAGGCTGGTCTGGAGAATCGGCTTGCTCTGCCCCCACCCCCAGGCCTCCTTGAAGGCAGCCGCTGTTGCCCTGTTCCCCGTTTTCCCAAGTGGTAACCTTCGCATTGCTGTGGTTCCTACCCCAGCCCCCTCTTTCCCAGCTGTCTCGCATACTGAATCAGTTAAATTCATAACCAGTGTTTCCCAACCCGGGTCACATAAACACTCTTCACCACCCTGCCGTGGGGTGAGGGAGGGTAGTATGGTGACCTTCCTGCTCTTGTATGGCCTTCTGTTTTTCCTGGAGTTTACAACTGACTTTTTGTCTTTTCTCTCTTGTCCCATCTGCCACCCTCATGTGCTTACTCTTCTCCACCTCAGGCGTTCTACTGAGTCTCACTTTACTTGGTGGAGGTCTCACCCCAGGCCTTTGTCCTGCAGTCCCCGCCTGGGCTAGGCATGCTGTGGCCCCTTCACAGCTACCCAGGACTTCCTTTCATCACGCAATGTTTCCTGGGCCCCATGTTTTCCTCTGTTTGGGTTTATGTCCTTGTTTCAGCTGAAGCACCCCCCCAACTAACTCTCTAAGGAAGGCACGGTGAAGAATCATTCTACGAGCCCTCGTACATCAGCAAATCTACTCAAGCTGGATTAGCCCAGTCCAGAATTCCATGTTGAAAATAGTTTCCCCTCAGTTTTGAAGTCATTGCAGTTTTGTTGTCTCCTGGCGTCCAGGGTGCCATGGAGAAGTCTGATGCCATGTTGCTTTTCCCCTGAGAGCTTCAGGCCTCTCTTGCCCCCCAGAGGCCCAAAGCCACGCTGTGGCTGTCATCTGCTGTGTGGGCCCTGGCCAAGTGGAGGCCGGGTCTTCGGCTCTGGGAGATTTTCTGTTGTTATTTCTGTGATAACTTTTTTCTCCTCTATTTTCTCTTTCTGGAACTCCCCTAAGACAGGCGTTGGACTTGTATTTGTCTTCTGAATCTCATCATTTTTTTCTCTTTCTCGTTTTGTTTTTCTTTCTGGAAGACTTCCTTGACCTTGTTTTCCAACACTTCTATTGATTTTTTTGTAATTTTAGTAGGTCTATTTTTAACCTCCAGGCACTCTTCCTGTTTTCTGGTGGCTCCTTGTTCATAGTACCCTGTTCTTGTTGTAAATCCTCTTCTATCCCTACGAAGACATTGATAAGATTTTTTCCTAATTTTCCCTTGTTCTCCTGCACTGTCCCTGCTTCCCCCAAGTGTTTTCCCTCTTGCCTGCATTGGGGCATTTTCCAGACGCTTGCTTTTCCGGTCACATTTACCAGGGAAGCACTAAATGTGCTTAGCTGCTCTGTTGAGGGTGGCTTGTCGACTGGCAGGTTTTGGATGGTCAGGCAGGAGCCGCATGGGCGCCCCTGGAAGCAAGTGGTGGAGACCCTTTCTGTGGGTGTGTCTCCCAGGAGCAGCCCCACCGCCTTGCTCTCTGCCCCTTGCAGTGCGTGCTCCATTGCCATCATCTTGGGTCTCAGGAGTAGGGAGAACCTCTGTCTCCCACGTGGGTGGTGGGTGGGCAGGGGGCCACTGGGTGTGCCAGTGCTGTGTGAGAAGCAACAGCGACCACGTCCTTGCTGAGCGCAGGCGGGGAGCCGGGGGTAGGGGGGCGGGGTTCAGTCTGTGTGGGGCTCCAGGCCTGTCTTCAAGCCTCCTCCTTCCACTGGGGCTGAGCTCTGGAGGTGGGGATGTGGCTCCAGGCACACCTGCAACCCATCTGCCCTCCTCCTGCCCACAGGCAACCTCTCCTGGACAAAGCAGGGCTGTCAGGCAGGTGGGAGCAGCCGGGAAGCAGAGCAATCAGCATGGCCCCGGGGTGCCGCCCCTGAGCAGTGGGCCCCACCCCCCTGCGCCCCTCACCTGAGATGGGGCTGACCAAGGTCAGACTGGCAGAGGCCCCACCCCAGCCTCTGGGGCAGCGGGACACAGACCACAGAGCCAGTACCCAGGAGGGGGTGCCCAGTTGGGTTTCCAGGCTGGAGGTGGGTGCTAGCCTGTTGTCATCTTCATGTCACTGTTGTGGAGACAGACTCAGAACAGGCCTGCAGCTTCCCCAGCCACTTGGTGAGGGAGTGCAGAGCTGGCATCTGAGCCCAGGGCTGCCAGACCCCAGGGCCCTCCTCAGCCAGCCCAGGGAACAGAAGCCTTAGGCCGAGGATGAAGCACTGTGGGGGGTCAGGGATCCCAGAGCATGGGGGGCTCAACAGCTGGCCCGCTGCAGGGGAATGCCTGTCCCTCTCTTCTGTGTGCATCTCTGGGGCTCAGGGCCTCCCTGGTGCCCTGTGGTCACCTCACCTCACTAAGCCTCAGTGCCCTTGTCTGAGGAGTGGAGGTGGATTGTCACCCCCTCACTGTGCTGTGGGATGTGGTGAAACCTCCAGGAATGAGGGAAGTCTGCGCTTTGGGCCATCCCAGGGAGGCCAAGGGCCCATCTCTCCCCCTCCTCCTCCTTTCCCTCCCCTCACGCTGTGTGAGGCTGGGGGGTAATGGTGGACTGGCGGGGTCTCCCTGGAGACATGCTTATCCAAGAAGTTCCTGTACAGCTTCAAGTCACTGATGCTGGAATGGGGCGTCTCGGGACACAGTCGCTTTAGCAATGGCCCACCACTCACTGGCCTCTGGGGCTCCCTGCCCTTGCGTGAGGCTGGCTGTGCTCCAGGTCGGCCCCAGCTAGTTGGGAGCAGGTTGGCTCCTGGCTGCCTGTGATCTGAGGGCCTTGCACATGACTGGTGTGATGATGATGATGATGGTGACAAGGACTGTGGGCCTTCACAGCCCACTTTCCGTTCCAGATCCTGGCCCAAACCCTGACGTCCTGGGAAGTGCATCAAAACTGACTTGCCATGTTCCCTCCTCTCATCCTAAGTGGGCAGTGTGATGCTAGTGGGTCAGCGAGCTGCCCTTGATATGACTTGGTCACAGAGCACCTAGAGGAGGGTGCAGGGTCCTGTGGCAGTTTGACTGGCCCAGAGACCCCCCTGCCCACCCCAAAACCAACTTCCCTGAGCTTTGTCTCTCTGAAATGTCGTTGTCGTCCTCCAAGTGTGGACCTTACGATCAGCGCCTCCTCCCGTGCCCGGGGACATCCGCCCTCCTCCTCATGACGGGTGCTGTCTGCAGTGTTTTACCTTGTCCTCCTTTATGTGTTTGACTGCCAGCCTCCCCACAACCTCTTTAGCAAAATAGTTTTTCTTTTGACCTGCAGGGCATTTCAGACTCACCTTCTATCCTCACCACGCCTGTGAGAGGCCACCAGGCTATCTGCCCCAGCCGCGTGGCTTCAGCAGGACAGTGGCCCTCTCTGACCCGTGGTCTCCTTTTCGTTGAGGGTTCGAGTGACCTCTGTGGGGCCTTCGTGAGGGTGAAAGTGGCAACAGCCACACGCCGCAGGCGCTCGCTGTGCTCCTATCACAGGCCAGCTTGGCAAACTATTTCTCTAAAGGGCCAAATACTAAACCACTTCAGCTCTGCGAGCCACACTGGGAGTTGTAACTACTCTGCCCTGCCGTGGGAGCACACAAGCAACCACGGTAAACACACAGGTGTGGCTGTTCGTCAATAACACATTATTTGCAAAAACAGGCGGTGGCCAACGGGCTAGTTTGCCAGATGCCAGGAGCACGAGGGCCATCGTCTTTGACAAGAGTTCACCCTGGCCACCTGGACGTGGTGCTCTGGCCTTGGCTGGTGGTGACTCAAATGGAAGCGTCTCAGGCTGAGAGGGTCATTTGTTGCCTCTCTAAACCCTCATTCCCTGGAAAGCACTGGCCTGCCCCACTTGTCTAGGCCAGGGGCACTTACCAGGCCACACTGGGCTTCTCCACGGTCTTGGCAGGTGCTGCCCCCACCCCCAGCTCAGTTTCAAAGCGCCCAAGCACACTGCAGGCGTTAAACTCCTCGCAGAGGCCTGAGCCATCCTGGTGAGGAGTGGTTGTGAGGGCTCGGCGGTCCCGGGACAGCTCAGCTGGCTGCAGTCCAGCCCCTCCCTTTAGACTTGGGCGGACCCCGGAGGGCGAGCAGATGAGGGTCTCTGGAGACCTGCTCTTCTTTCTTCACAGCGGAATAAATCCTGCTAGGGCAGAGGCCACCTGTCTGCCTTGTCAGGTGATGTTTGACAAGTGCTGAGGGCTCCGGAGTGTGTGGGGACGTGCCCTCCTATGTTGTCCCATGGCAGAGGAGAGCAGACCTTCTCCATCCCTGGTACCTGGGAGGGCTTCCATGTCTGTCTGGCCTGTCACAGCAACCCCTGTGCCTGCATCCACCCCGGCCCTGGCAGCCGAAGGCACGAGTGCACCCCAAGCGTGCGTTCCTATGGTATGCGCTCTCAGTGTGTGTTCCTAGAGCGTGCACCCCGATTGTGTGTTTCTAGGGCATGTGCCCTGAATGTACGTTCCTAGAGCATGCACCCCGAGTGTGTGTTTCTAGGGTATGTGCCCTGAATGTGCGTTCCTAGAGCGTGCACCCCGAGTGTGTGTTTCTAGGGTATGTGCCCTGAATGTGCGTTCCTAGAGCGTGCACCCCGAGTGTGTGTTTCTAGGGTATGTGCCCTGAATGTGCGTTCCTAGAGCATGCACCCCGAGTGTGTACTTTGCCACGTTGGAATCTGATGCTCTGGACCTCACAGGAATGGTCAGCTTCATGCAGGTGGCAGAGGCAGGGTCCTGGGAGGAGCTGACCTGGATTTGGGAGGAGGGCAGGACCCAGCGCTGTTGGCCCCACCAGGCTAGGCACCCCTCCTGGACAGGAGCTGGCGGTGGGGAGCGGTCAAGCCGGGCAGATGGTCATGGTGGCAGGGGTGTGGCAGTGCAGGGCCCGGGCCCCAACACCGGGAGTACCCCCTTTCTGAGCCCCCCAGGGCAGGGGCTTGTCAGCCGCCAGCCGCTTCCTCATTAGTGTCCTCTGGGGATTGAGCCCACGCTGGCCGCCAGATTGAATTAGCAGAGGGACCATGATGATCGGGTTGTGGAGACAGAATTCTCCAGGTAATTAGGCAGAGGGCGTTTGTGGGTGGCCTGATGGGGAGGGTGAAGCTCTGGAGTGCTGGGGCGGGGGGGGGGGCCTGCACCGGCGGTGTCCTGGGGCTGGACAGGGCCTCCAGATGCTGGCGTCCTCAGCCCCTGGCACGGGCTCCCTGGGGTGGAGGCCAAGGGAGGTAGTGATCAGGTGGAGACACGTGGGCTGGACAGGGCAAGGTTCCAGAGCCTCCAGGCCAGCAGCCCAGCCTCGGCCAAGGGTAACTCCCGAGGCCTGGTTGCCAGGCCAAGGATCCTGCCCATCAGAGAGCCTGCCTGGACCCTCACCCTGGCAATGGGCTCCTCCCCTGACATCCCCCTGCTGTCTGGGGCCAGCTCAGGGCTCCATGACCCCTTAAGTCCCCCACGTGGTACATGCCATATGGCAGGGTGACCACCTGTGGTCAGCCTCCTCTTGGATCACAAGTGTCATGACCCAAGGTCTATATCCTGGTCTCGGGCCTGCAGTGCCCAGCTGGGCTCCTGGCCCAGGGACTGCCTGCGTGTTTCCTGAGTGAGTACATAAGGGTTGGGTGAGTGAGTGTGGCCCCTGCCCCAGGCCGCCCCGCCAGAAGTGCACTGTGGGGTGAGCTGTGGATCCAGTGCCCCCAGCTCTTGGGCAGGCTGGGCCCCTCCCCTGCCTGCCACAGTTTCCTTGACTCCAGGCTGCCCTCCCAACTGCTGTGTGGGCTGGAAATTTTGGGGGGCACTGGACCTTGGGTTCGGGGTGGGGGTGGTAGGTAAGGTAGGGATGGGGAGCTTTAACCCTAACTGCCCTGCAAGGCCTTTCAGTGACAGGGCACCATGAGGCAGGGACTCCTACTAGCCCTGGGGCTGCGAGCAAGTGGCTTCCCCCACCAAACTTCACCTGTAAAATGGGCCAATAAACTAGATCCACCCCCCCCCACCCCTGCCGGAGAGTTCAGTGGACAGAGGGGCTCAGGCAGCACAGAATAGTCAGGAGGTTGGTCTTGCCGGCTCTGCCCACACTGGGCCTCAGTTTCCCCCACTGTATACAGCTTGGCCTGGAACTGTTCAGCCCTGGGCTCAGCACCCTTCTGCCATGGCAGATGACCTTGCCCATTATCAACCTGGCCAGCCTGGCCCACCCCTGCAGCCACCACCTCAGGAAAATCAATAAGAAGCAGGGCCTCCAGGGGCTGGTGACAAACGTCCCCAGGAGATGCAGGGCCCCATGGGAGCTGCCACCACCCTCCTCTTCCTGCACCCTGCACGGAAGCTGGGGAAATGCCATGGGCATGCACGCTGCCTCCATGCGTGTCTGTGGACTGGAGGATGGACGGAAGGTGGGTGGTGAATGTGAGAAGTGAGTGAAGACTGAGGGGGGACAGATGGACCACGGGGGTGGGTGGGTGAGCCAGTCGCTAGCGGAGGGGAGGGTGTGAGCACAGCACTGCCGGGGGGCCCTGACCCTCTGCGGCGTGTGGATGACACCGGTCCCCCACCCCCGCCCAGAGCTATTTCTGTCCTCGGTGTGCTGAGCTGTGTCCTCCTGTTCTGCCTTGTAATTGCGGTCTGTGACGTGACCCTTCACGGGACGTTCTTGGTGCTTGAGAGGGTCCTGAGCTGACCTGTGTGCTGGCTGTGCTATAGCTGCCCAGACTCTCCACAGCCTACCGACCCCAGCCTCCTGAGGGGGTGGGCAGCAGCTCAGAGCCTCCTGGAGATGTCCCCTCCAGGGGGACAATGGCACAGGAGGGAGCTGTGTGCCCCCGCTCCCACCCCACAGAAGGGCCGCACAGTGGCCACTCTTCAGGCTTGGGTTGCGCGTGCCTCCTTCCCTCGCCCACCCTTCCCCCTGGACCGCCCCGGGTGGGAGCCAGCCAAGGCTTAGCTGCTCGCTGCCTCAGTTTCCTAGTCTGTAAAATGGGCTCTCGATACTGAGAAGACAATTGATTCTTATGCAGCTCTGACTTCTGCATTTTCATACCAGCTGGTGGACCCACGTAATGACCCCCACAGTGGATGTTCCTGCCGCCCCATTGAGGCAGGAACGTGGAGGCCTGGGGGCACGGAGCCTGTGCTCTGGGCCCCTCAGGCTGCCAGCCTTGCACTATCTCTGTGGCCTCACCTGGGGGGCACAGAGGCGGCCCCATGAGATCTCAGGGAGTTGCACCCTGTGGACCTCAAGCCTGGGCTGGGGGCCCCAGGAGTGGGGGTGGGCCAGGGAACACGCGAGACCTTCCCTGGCCTGCAGCCTCAGGCAGTCCCTGCTCCCGAGCTGTTGACCTCGGCAGTGGCCTCCCCGCTGCCCACTGACTCCTGCGGCTGTTCATGCGTCCCCAGAAGCCTCCTGCTCCTCCTGGCTCCCCTCCCTTCTCTCCTGTTCTCCCTCCACCTGCAGTGACCATGAAGGGGAACCCTGGCCCTTTGCTGTCCAGGAGCAGTGGTAGGGTGAGAGTGTGCGTGCCCTTCGGGGCCAGCCCAGGCCTGGCGCCCCCCAGCCTCCACGGGCTTTGGCTCTGTGGCCTTGTCAGCTGTCATTCCTGCCCTGTCTGGCTGCCCTGGCGGGAGAGACCCTGAGGAAATCCAGGCACTGTCCCCTCCATCCACCCAGGCAGGAGTGGCCGGTCCTCCCCCAACCTCAGTCTTCATGCCCCCGGCACTGCTCCTGAGTCAGACCTGGGCTAAGGCGGGAGCCCCTCGCCATGATGCAGTGGGTCCCTCCATCGGGAGAGCACTGGAGGAGGCCCTGGCCATTCTGTGCTGAGGCCTGAGGAAAGAAGGAGTGAGAATCAGCCTCAGGGATGACGGGAAAGGGACTGGTTTGGGTTTGTGCAAAGCTCAGGTGGCCTGGTGGCCTGCTCTGGAACAGTGATGGCTGCAGGGGCCTGGGGTGGGAGGTGCCTCACTGTGGTTTCCACGAGTCGTGGCAGGGCTCTTTCCTTGCCACATGTGCCTGGAGGCAAGCTGGCCATGGGTGCTCTGAAAACTGGGACCCAGTGAGGCTGGGACAGTGGGAGGTGGGGCCAAGGGGAGGCAGGCAGCCAGCAGGAGCTGGTGGGCAGGTGGGATTGAGAGGAAGGAGAGACAGGTGGGCCAGGGTGCAACTAGAGGCCTCTTGTGGGTGGCAGAACCCTCGAGGGTGCAGATCTGGAGGCCAGAGAGGCCGTCTGGCTCAGGGGGCTGCAGAGGCCAGGGAGGACCGATGGGGGATGGGACCAGGGGATGGGCTGGGAGGACAGCAGGTGGAGGGGACGGGAGACAGGATGGGGAAGACTTTTAGGGTTGGGAGGGGTCAGGTGAGTGACTGGGTCCAGCCCATGGGGTGTGGTCAGGGGATGCCATCCCACTACCTGGTAGGGTCGCCCATGTCCCTAGGGCTCCTGCCGTGACCGTGAAGCCACGCCGCAAAGTCGGGTTTGATTATCTCATGAAAAGATGCCCCTCTGCTTGCTCAGCACAGGGGTTGCCATAGAGACCAGCAGGCAGGCCCCAAGGGGGGCCGGGCTGGAGCCAATTACTGTGGCTGCAGCAGGGAGAAAGCCCATCGCCAGCCACGGCACTGATGCAGGGCTCGTGTTGGGGGACCATCCCTCAGAAGTTGGTTTCTGAAAAGCAACTGGCTCGGTGGGAACAGAGCTGCATCTTTGCGCCCGTTGCCCACTTCCTGGCAGGCTGAGCCACGCGGCCGCTCTGCTGCTTGCCGCCACAGCGTGGTTCAGCCCTGGAGCCTCACTGGAGGCATTCTTAGAGTGGGCATAGCCCCAGGCACGTGACTCATGGCCTCCTGGGGGCCCAGGCTGGGGAGGGCTGGAGGCTGGAGGAGCCGGCAGGTCTGGTGAAGTCAACTGAACCCAACCCTAGCCAAGTTCACAGACCACGGCTTCAGGCCTGGGAGCCATGGGACAGGGTGCAACGGTGACACAGCTGGGTCAGTGATGTGGTGGGTGTGGTCATGATGGGTGGCTGCTGGCATAGCCCAGTCAGTGGTGTGGACAGGACCATGGCATGGTGCAGTTGGTGACATGGCACAGTCGTAACATGGCATGGTTGATGACATGACCCACCCGTAGTGGTCAGGTCCAGAGCCTGGCCGGGGGAGTACCTGGGGTCCCACCCCACCCTGCCCCAGGTCTTCCTCTGCCACCGAGGTCGCGGGACAGGAAGTGCTGTTTTCATAGCACAGGTACATCCCGTGACAGCAGGTGGGATGCTGCTGGGAGCTGGCATAGTCAGGCCTGACTTTCCCAAGGAGGCCCTATAAGGACAGAGCCGGGAGAGGGTGTCAGCTGTTCAAAATGAACAGCAGACTGAGGTGCCCCCTCACAGCCTCCCCCGCATGGCCAGCCCAGGGAGGGGCACCAGGGCTTGGGAGTCCTGGGCTGGGCTGCCTCTCTGGACCCCCATCCTGGGGCTGCCGTGTGCCTGGCAGCCAACAAGTGGCCCAGCCCCAGCAGAGCACAGAGGAGGGCCCCAAGCTGTGGGAGGGGCCTCCAAGGACCTGGGGACCGCAATCCGGGAGGGCACAGCCCTTGTGACTCCTGCACATGCCAGCTTGCTGGGACTCTGGGCTTGGGGTAAGCATCTGCACCAGCCCAAGCAGAGAAGACCCCGTGTGGTGGGGCCACAGCATGGGTGGGCCCCAAGGTCACGGTTCTCTGTGGGGGAAGCTGGGCCGTGGTCCTCTCCTTCCTCCCTCCTGGCTCTCACCCCAGCACTTAGCCGCCTCACGTCTGCAGAATCCTGCTCTTAGCTAGCTGCCAAGGAAGGTGTTAGCTGATAACTCAAGTGTTAGCTGATAAGGCATAACCCTCTCAGGGGGATTCACATTTTAATAGACTCACTCCTGAAGGCAGAAAGAACCTTCAGCATTCAAGGCGGGGGCTCTAAAGGTGGAATGACAGGCAGTGAGCTTAGTGTTGGGGCCGTGCTTGTAAGACCAGGCTGGACACAGCACCCCATGAGGGGTCTCCTGCCCTATAGAGGTCATTGGTGAGGCCCCACGTGTGTCTGGCCCCGAGATGGGGGGGGACTGTGGGGGGGCTGGGGCAGAACACATGGGGAGGGACTGTGGGGGGCTGGGGCAGAACACATGGGGAGGGACTGTGGGGGGCTGGGGCAGAACCCATGGGGAGTGTGTCTGGGTGGGAGGGTTGAGGGCAGCTGGGATTGTGCAGGGAGTGATTGGTTGGGAAGGAGCAAGCTCCTGGCCTAGGAGGAGATCAAGCAGAGAATGAGGCCAAGGGGAGGAGGTGCAGGAGGTGTTCCATACAAGTCAGGAAGCGCTGGAAGCAGCTCCAAGGAGGATGTGTGGAGGAGGGAGCAGCCTGCCTGGAGGGGCTCACGGGCAGGGCTGCACTGCCGTCTGAGCCACAGCCCCTGAGGGGCCCTAGGGAGGGGCGGCTGCGGAAGCTGCCGGAAGCCCAGCAGCTGACAGGCCTGTGCCGAGCCCCAGATCAGGGCTCCTCTGCGTGAGCTTGGCCAGCCTTTGCCAAGGCTTCTCTCCCAGCCTGGCCTGTGGGCTGTGAGGCAGGGAGGACTGGCCAAGGATCGCACTGGGACCGACGGGCAGCAGGCAGGCCTAGGGGCCTCTGTGTCCGCGGCAGTCCCGGGAAGGTTTCTGCAGGCACGAGTGTCCATCCCAGGAAGCCTTCAAGTGGGCCCCAGCAGTGACCCTGCCCATGCCATGTGGGAGAGGGGGTGCGGGCACATCAGCTCGTGTGTTTGAGCGCCAGGCAGGGGATGTGGGCCTCTGCGGATGAGGCCCTGGTGCGGAGCATGTGACTGCCCTGGCGGGTTTTGGTGCAGCAGCCTCCATGTGCTGGGAAGAGCAGGAATCCCACCAGCACTTATGATCCCAGGGCGGGCAGCGCACCCTGCACCCCACCCCCGCCCCTCCCAAGGCCCAGTCCTGCGGCTCTAGCATGACCCCCAGCCTCGCAGGGCCCCCAGCCTGCTAACTGCCCCTTCCTCTGCCCACAGGGAGCCGGCTGCTGGCCTGGGTGCTGTGGCTGCAGGCATGGCAGGTGGCGGCACCATGCCCAGGCGCCTGTGTGTGCTACAACGAGCCCAAGGTGACGACAAGCTGCCCACAGCAGGGTCTCCTGGCTGTGCCCGCTGACATCCCAGCCGCCAGTCAGCGCGTCTTCCTGCATGGTAACCGCATTGTGCACGTGCCAGCCGCTGGCTTCCGTGCCTGCCGCAACCTAACCATCCTGTGGCTGCACTCGAACGCGCTGGCCCGCATCGACGCTGCCGCCTTTGCCGGCCTGGCCCTGCTCGAGCAGCTGGACCTCAGTGACAATTCGCAGCTGCGTGCTGTGGACCCCGCCACGTTCCATGGCCTGGGCCGCCTGCACACGCTGCACCTGGACCGCTGTGGCCTGCAGGAGCTGGGCCCCGGCCTGTTCCGTGGCCTGGTCGCTCTGCAGTACCTCTACCTGCAGGACAACGGGCTACAGGCACTGCCCGACGACGCATTCCGCGACCTGGGCAACCTCACGCACCTCTTCCTGCATGGCAACCGCATCCCCAGCGTGCCCGAGCGCGCCTTCCGTGGCCTGCACAGCCTCGACCGCCTCTTGCTACACCAGAATCGCGTGGCCCGCGTGCACCCACACGCCTTCCGCGACCTGGGCCGCCTCATGACGCTCTACCTGTTCGCCAACAACCTCTCAGCGCTACCCGCGGAGGCCCTGGTGCCCCTTCGTGCCCTGCAGTACCTGCGGCTCAATGACAACCCCTGGGTGTGTGACTGCCGGGCACGCCCGCTCTGGGCCTGGCTGCAGCAGTTCCGAGGCTCCTCATCCGAGCTGCTCTGCAGCCTGCCCCCACACCTGGCCGGCCGTGACCTCAAGCGCCTGGCCGCCACTGACCTGGAGGGCTGCGCCATGGCCGGCAGGCCCTCCCGTCCCGTCTGGATTGGTGGGCCTGCCGACGAGATACCCCTGGGGCTGCCCAAGTGCTGCCAGCCAGACGCCGTGGACAAGACCTCGGTGCTGGAGTCCGGGAGTCCAGCCTCGGCCGGCAATGCACTCAAGGGACGTGTACCGTCCGGCGACAGCCTGCCTGGCAACAGCTCTGGCCCTCGGCACATCAACGACTCTCCCTTCGGGACCCTGCCTGGCTCAGCCAAGCCCCCACTGATAGCACTGCGGCCTGAGGGCTCTGAGCCCCCTGGCCCGCCCCCCACGGGCCCTCGCCGGAGACCAGGCTGCTCCCGCAAGAACCGCACACGCAGCCAGTGCCGCCTGGGCCAGGCGGGCAGTGGGGCCGGTGGGGCTGGTGACGTGGAGGGCTCAGGCGCCCTGCCCAGCCTCTCCTGCAGCCTTGCACCCCTGGGCCTCGCACTGGTGCTCTGGACAGTGTTTGGGCCCTGCTGACTGGCCCCCGATTGCGAGGCCTCTCTCAGCAGCCAGGTGTATGTACATACGGGTCCGCTCCACGCCGCCAGCCAGCACCGGGCAGCAGGCCCCACGGGGCAGCCAGGCCCTCCCTAACGGACGCTCCCACTCCTGCCACATCTCCACCCCATCATGTTTACAGGGTGCGGTGGCAGCGTTTGTTCCAGAACGCCGCCTCCTGCCCGGATCGCGGTATATAGAGATATGCATTTTATTTTACTTGTGTAAAAATACCAGACGATGTGAAATAAAGAGCTCTTTTTCTTAAGCAGTGGCCTCTCAGGCGGGGGTGCTGGGGGCAGTGAGAGGCAGGGTGGCCCTGGAGGTGCATCCCTGCCCAGTCACGGGCACACGGAGGCCTCGAGAGGGAAGGGAGTCGCCAGCCACACAGGTGGTGCAGCCTGGGCAGCTTGGACCATCTCAGCCCAGCACCATAGTGGCAACCGGAGATGCGTGGTGCCCTGCCCACCCCAGCCACGAAGACTGACTTCAGTGAGCCTCGCCTGCCGGCTGGGCAGACAGTGGCATCGGGGAGAGGTGTCTGTCCACTGCAGACCACACACTGGCCCGCGGGAGCCAGACATGGCTGCCTGTGTGGGGGTGTCTGCTCTGGTGCCACGTGGGGTCTCTGGAGGTCCCAGCCTTCCAACCCAGCCAGCCCAGCCCCAGCTGCCCTATAGCTCCCATGTGACTTGGGGTCATCCCAGGAGGAGCCTGGGGGGCCGAGGTCCAGGAGGACCCTGTGCAGGTGGGCCGGGGGTGGCCCTGATGGAGAGCTGGAGTGTGAGGCCAGGCCCCTCCTTTTCGATGCCTGGCAGCGGCCGTGTGCACCCTCACACCACTGCCCTTGGTCACATGCCAGACCTGCAGCCACGCCTGCACAGGCATATGCCCAGGGCGCCCTGCAGTTATACCATGCCTGATCCCAGATGCAGGCCCACACAGGCCCCTGCACACACAATACACACAGGTGGAGCAGGGACCATGTGTGCACACATGTGCACATGCAAACACAGAGTACACGCAGCACAGGTAGAAATATGCACACACATGGTTTCTCAAGGCCTGGGCCTGTGAGGACTCAGAACCAAGGGGAGAGAGGCCGCGTGGCCAAGGTTCCCCCACCCTCAGGGCAGGGCCTGGGGGAGCAGGGGGACGGAGGAGAACAGAGTGAGTTGGGGAGGGAGTGGGGAGTGTTGCTGGTGGAGCCAGATGGCCACGGGGGAGGCCCAGGCTCCAGAAGCCCAGGGGAGGGAGGAAGGGGAGGGGAGAGTGCTCAGCAGCCGGGCCCACCCCCACTCCCCATCTTCCGGGTGGGAGCTCAGACCCCCCCCCACCCCGCTGTGTCCCGCCTCTCCAGGCTGGCCTTGACCCCTTCTCGCCCTGACCCCTTCTCAGTCCGGCTCTCTCGTTCTCCTCCAGGAGACCCTTGGGCCTGGGCCCACTGGCACTGCCCACCCCCTACATGGGCAGTTTGCCCCTCCGTGCAGTGGACACCAGCATATCTGAGCTCCAAGGCCCGGCAGCCTTGCCCCCTGGCTCAGAGCAGGCTGCTTAGGCAGACCTCACACAGGCTCCTGCCCCTGCCCCTCTGGACCTAGGAGACCCCACTGCTCCCCCTTGAGAGTCTCGGCAGAGGCAGTTCTGTGGAGTCTGGCATCAGGGTGTCCTGAAGGGCCACCATCAGTGCTCCCTGGCACCCATCTCTGTGCCTGCACATCCAGGCTAGGAGTGTGCCAACCTGTGCCTGGGCTTTGGTGGGCAGAGGGACTGTGGACAGGAGTTTCTTTAGCCAATGTTCTCCTGAGCAACCCCTGCCATGCCCAAGGAGATACAAGCAAACTGCTAGATCTGGGGAGGGGGCAGGGCTCCGAGCTGAGGCTGTGGGGCTCTTGTGCAGCACAGCGGCCCTGGGCTCCCACCACCTTCCTGGCAGCCAGGAAACCACAGACACCCATTTGTAGTTTTGAGGCCTACCTGAGCTCTTCAGGTTGCACACCTCCCAGGACAGGGTACTCACTACCTCTGTTGAGCCTGCTCCTCATTGAGAGGCACCCGTCTGCCCTCAGGGAATTTTTGTGCCTGTCACCACCAGCTGGCCCTCAGGAGGCCCACACTGGGCCGTGACTTGGCTGACCTCCTCAGATACTCTTGATGGCCCTGCCTCCATGGCCACGTGCTCCTCCAGGCACTGCTGGAGCCCCAGCCCATCCCTTGAGGTACACCCTCCCCCCTCCCAGGAGGGGAAAACTGAGGCCATGGTGGGGAGTGGGGACAAGGTCTGAGGGCGAAGCAGGGGGAACCGAAGGACCCGGAGCATGTGGGGGAGGTCCCGCAGGCCTTGGGGATTTCATCCTGAGGAAGGCAGGAGTGGGATCTGACTTCCTGAGGGGTGGGGGCTTGTGCAATGGGGGGAAGGGGACAAACGACCCGGCCAGGTTCGAGGAGACGGGGTTGGGGGACCGGGAGGGACGTGGCCACGTTCTGAGTTGGATCTGGCAGAAGGCAGAGGCGGTGAGCAGGGCTCTCAGTGTCTGCCCTGAGCAGCTGGCATGGAGCCCCCATCCCTGCGGTGGAGGCGCTGGGAGGAGCGGCCGCCATTGTCGAAGCCCGGGAGACATCTGGGCGGGGGTGTCGTGTGGGCCGTGCAGGCTGAGCTCAGGAGAGGGGCCCGGGCTGGAGGACAATTTGGGAGTCGTGAGCATTTGGGTGATATTTACAGAGCAGGAAGAGATGAGATCACCGGCCTGCGCTGGCGAGGGGCCGGGAGGGGGTGGCAATGCTGGGCCCAGGGCAGCGGGCTCAGCTCCTGCCTGTCCCCACCAGGACCCCAGCCCCTTACCCCAGCCCTGCTGGTTCCCTGAGGTCGGGCCCACTGGGCCCAGGCAGGCAGGCAGCTAATGTCCAGCCTTGGTCTCCCGGAACCTGAGATCTGTGCAGGAAGCCAATTAAAGCCTTGAGAAGCCTTGAGAGCATGTCAGCCTCCCCTGACGCCAACTGCTGGTTTACCATGGATGCTCCTGGCCCCTGTCCAAGGATGCCAGGCCAGCCACAGGGCAACCTGTGCACAGAATCCTCCACAGCTCACGGGCCCATCCTCATGTCCAAGGCTCTGGGCACGCTAGCACCACTGTGAGCCATCGACTGAGGGTGACACCCAGGGCCAGGGCTCACAGCGGGTGAATAGGGTGGGCAAGCAGCCCTCTCAGGGTGCTGGGCTCGGGGTTGGGCTGCTCCCAAAGGTCACTTCTCTGCCAGCCCTGACCCTGGGACCCTGGGAGGGCAGTGAGGCATGACTTCGGGCCCTCTGGGGGCCAAGGGGTCCCTGGGGCCAACCTGTGCTGCCACCCACCCAGGGGTTGGCCTGGGTCCTCGGACAGGGGCACCTGACCCCGTTTATCTGGCTTCCCCAGGCTTTGCACAGTAATTGTAAGAATTATTTTTTAATCCTTAAATTAGTTCTGAGATCATAGAAGCAGCAGAGTGTTCGGCAGCTGATGGTAGACCGAGGTCCGGTGAGACTGAGAGCGTGCCGCAAACGTGTTTACAGGGAAGAAAGTGTTTATTTGCTGGGTGAGCTGGGGCCCAGGGGCAGCCCAGGCACCTGCCCTTGCTCTCGGCCACCCGGGCGTGGGGCGGGCGCCCACACACCTCGTCTCCTTGGTGTCCTCACAGGAAGAGGCTGCCGATGCCCTCGGTGTGCACATGAGGATGCTGAGGCCGAGGTGTGCTGTGCTGTATCTGGGCAGGATTGGACCCCTGAGGCCACACTTGTTCCAACACACCCACTGCCACTGGCCTCGCCCCACCCCTCGCTCTTCCCAACCTGTGCTGGGCCAGGGCTGCCCTGGAGCCCTGGACGACAGGCCGGCCTTGCACACCACAGCCAGGGGGCTGGCAGGGCTCCACTCAAGGCCCCGACAGCTGCAGGGGGACGACAGCGTTCTGGATGCGGCCCTCCCCGTGTAGCCAGGCTGGAATCCAGGGGATCTGGGGTCCTGCCCGTCTCCTCGCACTCCTGCCCACCCAGCTCCCAGCCGCGGAATGCCTCAAGGCCCTCTTCCGAGTACCCCCCACTTTGCTTCAACAGTCAGTTCTGACATGACCCCCTCTTCCAGGAAGCCCTCCATGGTACCCCAGGCTGATCCCCACCCAGCCAGATGGTCATGGAATGGATCCACAGCGTCCAGACCCTGCATGGCCAGGCTCGCAGAGGTCTGGAGCTGACTGGCCCTCAGCTTTCCTGCCTGTTGGGAGAGATGCGTAAACCCTCATGGAAGGGCCTGTGGCTCACGAAGCCACTGCGAGGGGGCCCAGCTTGGGGCTCACAGACTGGCGAGACGGCCGGGGCTGTCCTGCTGCGTCATCCTGAGGCTGTCCCTCTCTCCAGGCAACTCCACCCAGCAGGCCTGTCTTCTTGGCCCGCAGACCTTGGCATGGAGCACGCACTTGGATTCCCAGGCCCAACAGGCCAAGGGAGTCCCTGGAGGCCATGCTGTAAGTCATGGGGCCAGCCTGGGCCACTTGAGCACACGTGATCCCCGTGGGGCGCTGGAGCTGGCTGCGGGGACCGCTCACCCAGACATCAGCTGAGTCCTCTGCCTGCCTGCTGTCCTGGGCGTTGCGCACACAGCGTTGCCTTCCTTGCTGTAGCTGACTGCATGGCAGGGCCAGCAGGGGGCCTGCTGACCACAAGGGGAGGACAGGACTCAGAGCCAGCGGCCACAGCCATTGGCAGGGACGTCCAGCTCTGGGGCTGTCCTGCCCTCTTTGCAGGGCACCTTCTCGGGCTGCATGGCTGGGCTCAGTGGAGGGGGTCTTCACGCTCTGGCCTGGTGGGGAGGGGCGGGACACACTCATCCTGGCACTCACTAGTTCACCATGCACTTGTTAGGCACCTGCTGTGTGCTGGGTAGAACTAATGGGCCTCCTTCCTGGGGGCTAGCAGGGGTGCTGCTGGGGCTTGGGGCATCCTCCCCCGGACCACCTGGGCGAGAAAGGGCCTGCCTGGGACTGGGCGTGGGGAGGCCAGATATTGGTCTGGTGTATTGAATCCACACAGATGGGTGCGTGAGGGAGGAGCCGTCTGTTGTTCCTGTACGTGCCCCATCTCGGTCCCCCTAGACAAAGCAGGCGGGCCCCACAGGACCCCTTCCCCAGCCCCCCCGAGGCAGGCACCGGTCCAGGCCCAGGCTGCTCCTCTGCGGGGAGGGCCAATTAAACCCACCACCCACAAACACTGGGGAACAGGAAGCCTCCGATCTGTCTTCGCAAGGGGCTGTGAGGAGATTCATGGGCAATAAAGGAGCGTCTATCTTGGGGCGGCAGAGGAGTGGCAGCGGGCGGGGAGCCAGGGGCAGCCCCTCCCACCCAGCATGGCAGCCGCATTTTGATGCTCACAAAGGGGAGACGTGGCGAAGGCTTCACGGGAAGCCCACCAAGGGGGAGAAAAACTAATGTGAACAGTCAGGAAGAGATGAAGACCTTGCAGAGAAAACACCTTGACACACACAGAGCAGCGAGGCCAGCCGGAGAGGGTCTCGGGGACACCAAGCAGCGACCCGGGAGCGAGTGCAGCCTGATGGGAGCGGCACAGAGACAGCCTGATGCTGCACAATTATTGTTAAAAAATGATGGAGCAGAGAGAGCAGAAGCAGGGGCGTAGGAGCGAGGGTGCTGGGGGTGCGGGGGCTTCTAGGAGGCAGTCACTGTGTCGAGTTGGGGGAGGAGGGTCTCAAGGCCTAGGGAGCTCAAGGGGCTCAGCAGAGGGACCACTGGGGCCCCTGAGAACCAAGGGGGGCTTTGTGGCCAAGCCCTCCCTGAGGCCCCTCTGCCGCCGGGAGCAGCAGCAGCCAGACCTACGGGCTTCATGGCTCTCACCCGCCCACCCTCCCTGGTGCCCCATTCCGCCCCTCCCCCAGGGCCCTTCTCTGGTCTCCCTTCAGCCTCTGGGCCCCAGTTAGAATCCGATTCCCCTCAGTGCTAAGTGCCTGTCCATGTCTCCCGTCCACCTGTCCATCCGTCAACCCACCCTCGGTCCTCCAGTAACGACTTCCCTGCTCTCCCCCTCAACAGGCCCCACCCTCTCCATCAGGTCCTTAGAGGGAAACCATGGCTTTCCTGTCCTCAGGTCAATATCATCCAGGATACACCCCCCTACTCCAGGCACAGACCCCTTCCAGACCTGCAAAGGGACAAACTGGCCATGAGGCCACGTCCCCGGCCAACCCTGACTCAGGGTGACCACCCAGGCCAGGGCAATGGTGCTGTTGCCCCTTTCCTGCCATGCCCAGGGGAGCCTGTGGCCCTTCACTCCCACTGCTGGGCCTGGTCTGTTCAGAGGCCCGGGCCAGGGTCGTGGACGCCTTCCGCCCTGCCCTGCTTGTGTGGGCCCTGGGCTGTCGGGAATAGACGTGCCCAAGGGGCAAGGATGCCCCCCAGACCTGCTCCCCGTGTGCAGGTTCACTGGAACACAAAGACTTTTGCAGATTTCCCCACCAAATTAGGCTCATTCTGTAAAAACGCACCCCAATTAACACAACCAAACAGAAGCCCCCAGAGCTGCACTCCAGAAATAGGACGTGCACTGGGGTGAGAAGTGCTGTGCACAAAGCAAGGGGGCCCAGCATCCCCACCCCCACAGCGGCATTGGGAGCACCTTGGTGTCCTTGCCAGCTGTCGTGGCATCCCAGGCGGCAAGCACAGTGTCTGGCACCCAGCATTCTCCACCCTGACGAGTTCCATGGATGCTCCAAGACCCGGCTCTGGGGCTACCTCCCCCTGGAAGGCGGCCCTGACTGCACTCACTCAGCCCTGGAGTCTGAGCCTTCACCCAGAGTTCCTCTCGCCCTGCTGACAGAACCCTAATCATGCTGGTTATCGACTCAATTCCTCGAAACCTGGCCCAGGGTGACCCGGTCTCCTACCTGTGACAGGCGAGCATCCGGCACATGCTCGTCTCTCCTGGAAAGGCTTCCTTGGTCTGGAGAGGGGAGGTGGGAACGAGTATGACACCTAGAAAAGTGTCCACCATCCTGGGGCCATGGGATCAGCATGAGCCAGAGCTGGGCACCCAGGAAGGATGGCCCAGCTCAGGAGGTCCTTGGCCTCGGCAGCCCTGAGCCGGCTCTTCCTCCTGACGACTGAGACACAGGCCTCCTACCACACTACCCATCGTCTGTCTCCTGTGGCCCGGGGGGCTGGGCCCCACTGTCATCAGTGGGTACAAGGAAGGGACTGGGGCTTTCAGAGAGGGAAAAGCTGGGGAGGGCGGTGGGGGCCAATGCAGCACGGATAGCAGAGCGAGCCACACCAGGGAATCAGAGCCAGTGGCCCTCGGCTTCCACCAAAGCACTGCTGGGAGCCAACGGAAGCGAGGCGCGCTGGGCCCTCCAGATGAAGGGCTTTTGTGGAGAGGGTGAAAATGTGCTCGGCCCCAGGGACAACTGGCCTGTGTGGTCATAGCTGCTCAGTCCTGAGGGCCTCCCCACCCCACCTGGTTGAGCAAGTACCAGGAAGGCCATCCTGGCAGAAGGAACAGCCTGTGCGGGGCCCTGAGGCAGGAGAGGATGACTTAGCCTGAGCCTGGGGGGCCTTGCGGGGGGGGGGGGGTGCAGGGTGGGAACCCAACCCAGGTGCATGGGCTCACCTGTTGGCCTTACCTGTTGCTCACACAGGGTAGAGCGGGGTCTCCCTGGGGAACCCAGTGAGGGGTGCTTAGCTGGGCCAGGGCAAGCCCGAGGGTGGGGAGGGAGATAACTGGACACCTGTGGAAGGACATGGCTGTAGGCTTTGCCCCAGCTGCCTCTGGGGTCCCAGAGCCTCTTTGCTCCCAGCTGGCCTCCAGCTCAGCTGGCTACTTATCAAGCTGGAGACTCAAGCAGGTGCTCAATAATGCAGGATTTGACTTGTAAAATCTGTGCGAAGCAGTGCTAATAAGAGGACGTGCTCACATGGGGGTGGGGGTGGGAACTGAAATCCAGGCTTCAGGGCAGGAGAACACCCAGGGTCTGGCCCAGCGGGGAGAGGGGAGTGGAGGAGGGGGTCTCAGGGGACCCTGGGCCTGTCACCCTGGCCTCTGCCCCACTCAGGGCCCAAGGACATAGAGTTCTGTGAGCAGGCAGGCAGCCCGAATGGGAGCGATAGTGCCCCTACAGCCAGTCCCAGAGCCTTAAGCAGGCAAAGCCGTTGGGACCAGGGTGGGGGGATCCAGTCCCTGGTGTATGGTGCCCCCTTCCCTTCCCTGAGCCCTTGTGGGGAGGGGGCTGGGTAGAGGCTTGCCTGGCGCCTCCTACACACGGTCTTGGCTCTGGGGGCCTCACGCACCCCTCCTGCCCCAGCTGGGCCCCCGACTGCCATGGTTCCAAGTGTGGGTGATCCTCAGTCCTGATGACAGCAGCTCCCCCTTGCCCCAGGTCCCTCACTAGGCCTTGAGGGCTGGCAGGGCAGGCCGGGCAGGGAACAGGGAGCTGAGCACCCTTAGCAGGGGCTGAGCTGAGCACCTGGATGGGGGGGCCTGAGGGTGACATGAGGGGTAAGGTGCCGCATCAGAGGTGGGGTGTCTCCATGGAACAGGCCATGGCCACGTGGCTGGGGTCAGGGGTGAGGAACCCCCTGGGCCCTGTGCAGGGTAAGATAGGTGCATTGAAGGTACACAGATCGTGAGGAGCTCCAGCATGTGAGGCCTGTGCTGAGGTGGAGGCCTGGGCCTGTGGGAGGCAGATGGAGGGAAGAGGGGAGGGGGCTGGCCGGGTACCCTGCTGATCCCTGGGTCTCAGCAACCTTCCCTCCTTCCCCTCCCAACATGTCCACATCACAGCACTCGCCACACCGAGCTGTGTGCCTGCCCTTGGCGCCAGGGAGGAGGCCCTAAGGCCTGGTCCCGGGCAGAGTCCGGGCTGGACACTGTGGCCAGCTGTTCATTTAGCCAGGAAATTCTTCAATAATGGCTCTGTCACTGAGGCCGGCTGGTGCGCTGGCTGCGTGCGGCCATCTCCCAGAAGGGGTGCTGACTGGAGCAGCAGGGAGCACCCTGAGGAGACACGTGGCACCGAGAGAGGTTTGTGCCCACCAGAGGCTTCCCCAGAGACCTGCCAGCCCGGCTGGGTGGGTGGTGGCCCCAGGCCAAGCTGCCCACAGTGGTTCCTTGTCCTCCTGTGTCCTGCCCAAGGGCACTGTGCCCACCCTCCACCTCCCCTCTGCACCTAGCTGGAGTCCGTGCACCCAACTCCAGCACCCAGATGGCACCTGGACACACAGGCTTAGGGGTCTGGCAGGCGTGGCACCAAGTGGGCACCTGGGGGGAAAGGCTCCTTCTCCAGCACCCAGCATTGTCACTGCAGAGTCCTGCAGTTCACCTGCTGGCACTGGTGACTTGAGGCTGCGTGTGGCCACTCCAGGCAGGCCGGGTCCAAGGGCTCCCCTGCACTCCACCTGGCCTTCCCAGCCCCCACACTTCCCCTCCTAATTGGCCTTCTCCCAGACAGAGTGTCACGCAGGCAGCTTGGTGCCCCTTCTGTCAACGTCGACACAATCTTTGCTCACTGAAGCCTGGTAGACTGGAGAGGCCAGAGCAGCCAAAAGAGCTTCAGGCCCCTGGAAGCGTGCAGCAAGAGCGGGGAGGGGCATGAACCCTACGTGTGGTGGGGACAGCCCAGGGCTGCTGAGGCTGCCTGTACCTCTCCTGCTCAGGCCAGGGCTTGGTCTGGGGCCCAGACACCTCCACAAGACTCAGGGAGGCCCTGCGCCCAGCTCAGGGCACGTCAGCACCGGGCCAAGTGAACATGCACAGTTAGCTTCGAGGGCCCAGCCTGAGCAGCAGGACGCGAGGGGACCCAGGATCAACTAGTGTCCCATCCCCTCCATGAGAGTGGGAGTGGAGCCTGCCGGGCTCCAGAGCGCTCCCCCCACAAGCCACCTTCTCCCGCCCTGCCTGACCACAGAATCCCCCGGTTCTTGTCAAAATGGTGGGGCCAGGCCCCTCACCGGAGGGTAGATCAGCAAGTCTGGGGGCTCTGGGGCTGAGCAAGTGCCCTTCGTGACTCCTATAATTGGGCACATTTGGGACACAGACCCCAAAGCGCTGCCCCCCACGTGGAGAGAATTAAGCAGGAACAATCAAGAATAAATGTCGTGATTTTCTAACCAGGGAAAGCGCAGATAGAAGCTCTGAAAGGAGCGCAGAGGGCCAGCAAAGAGGCTGGGCAGGGCGTCAGGTTGGCCTTCTGCTGCTGGGGGCACCGGGGACACTTCACCTCCCCAGGCCTCTCTTTCCTTGTCTGTGAGACAGGGTAATAGAGGGACTGCAGCACCAGACACAGCCAGGTTCTGCCTGGGTCCTGGGGGCCATCCAGTGATGTGGTCAAGGAGTCGAAGACCCAGCTGCAGTCATTGACAACGTCCCCCAGGTGCCTGGTGGGGATGGTCACAGAGGACACTGCCATGCTCCTTCTGGCCCCTTATGGAGCAGCTGTGCTCTGAGGCGCACATGCCTCATGAGGCGCAGGTCTGCAGAGCTGTTGCTGGTGCCCACCCTCGGGCCTTTGCACTTGCTGGCTCCCCACCCCCACCCCCTTATTATGCCCTGTCTCCGGGCACACCCTCCCTCCTTTTCTGGACCTATGCTGACAGCCCACCCTCTCAGCAGGGCCTCCTCGACTTCCCAGCTGCACCGCATGCTCTCCCTCACACGGTCCTCCTCTGACGGTTCACAGTTCACTGTGAACCCGGCCTCGGCCCCACAGAGTTCTGTCCTACCTCGATTACCACTGCATTCTCCCACAACAGTGCCCAGAGGCCTCGGTAACCACCCATGACAGCGGCTGAGGGGGTGTGGACCTGGAGGGTCAGAGATGCCTCAGAGTTCTGGAAGTGGCTGGAGAGGCCCAGTCTCCAGTGGCATCCTCTGCCCATCCTGACCGTGGGCCTGACATGGCCCTTCCCCACATAAGAAGCCGAGGGGAGGCTGGATCCAGCAGAATCGCCGCCACAGGGGTGGCTCAGACCTTCTGACGGTAAGCAGCTGTTAGTTTCTTGGAGAGCAGAATAAATGGCTTCAACAGCAGAGCCGTTTTACTCTGTGGAGCTTGGGGCTCAGGGCCTTGGGAGTCTGTGCACAGTCCCACGCCCCAGAGCTCCTGCCATGGGGAGCTCCCAGGAACCCTGCAGGGTGGGGGTGAGGCCTCAGAGCCCCCTCCCAGAGCGGGAGGCTGTGGCTGCCCTTTGGCTTTGGAGAAGGTGAGCCAGGCCCAGGTACAGGGACCAATTCTGGCTGCAGCAGCCAGCTCTGCCCTCCCGGGGCCCCTGCTATCCTCGCCGCAGGCCCCACAGCAAATTCTGAGTGTGCGTCTGTGAACACCATAGTGTGGGGTACGTGTGGACATGTGTATTTCTGTGAACACGCTACGTGAGTGGGCATGCCTGTGTGCATGCTCGTGTCTGCCTGTGAGGTTGTGGGGTCTGCCCTCCTGGGTTCGCACGCCTGCCTTGGTCTCTGCCAGGTTACCCATCCAGAGGTCCCCACACTGGCACCCTGGCCCTGAGACCCCACCCAGCGCACTGAGGGGATCAAGGATCCGACTGTGCGCTTCGCCCAGGGGGCGTGGCCATGTGATGCTGGGTGGCTGATGACCCCTCTGGGCCAGCTGCCACCTTGCTGTCCACCAAGTGAGGTCACATGTGCACTGAGCTCAGGGATTGTGTCCCTGCCACTCCAGCTCTGGAAAGGGCCCTGGGGTGGTATCCAGGGGGATAAGCAGAGGGTCCCAGCCGGGGAGGGTTCTGGGCTGGACAGCTCCCCACAGGGCAGGGCAGCGCCCAGTGCCCATTCTGGATGAGGAGCCCCGAGCCACGGGCAGGAGGAGGAGGCCGGGATCTGGGCAGCTCAGGCCCACTCAGCCCTCCCCCCACAACAGAAAAGCACCTGGGCCGGCTGCCGCTCAGCTCCCACACCTGCCGGCACAGTGGCCTCAGCAAAGACAGGAAATCCATACTGGGCTGAGCAATGCTTCCAGCGAGGTTGGCGGGGGAGGCAGGTGGAAGGGATGGGCCAGGCTGCCCACCCTGGCCGGCTCACAGGCTGGACACAGTCCAAGGTGTTCGGGCCAGCTCCTCACACGACTTCGCAAGCAGAGCTGAGCCCGGCCCTGCTGGGCTCTGTCACCCTTGGGGGGCAGCCGACACATGAACCCTGGGGCCAGGTACTCCACATAGGCAGCAGGGTCACAGGCACCGTGCCACTGCCTACCCCAGCACAGAGGGCAGCCAGGACAGGGACAGCCTTGCTGACCAGGACAGAGCCCATGTGGCCCCCTCCCCGCAGCCCCCTTCCCCCTCCCCTGCCCACTCCAGGGCTGGCAGAGCTTCAAAGGCCCCTGCTGGTCCCTCCACTGCTGCCGGAGGGCACAGCGCATCTCCAGAGGGAACCGTCGCCCTGGATACCACCCGCGCCCCGCCCGCCCGTGGCTGTCAATGCAGCTGAAATGCTCCTCTGGGTTCCCACACCCCTTGGCCAGGCGGGGTGACTGATGGGATCAGTGTCCTCTGTCCCCAGGAGACCTGTTTGCCAAGTGTGAGCCCAAGTTGCCTGGCCCCAGGGGGGTCGGGGTGTTTGTGAATGCATGAATGAAGGAATGAATGTGTTGACCTAAACAAATAAAACAGCCAGTTATTTTACCAGCAAAATGGCTTTATTCAGGAATAGCAGGGAAATTGCAATTCAGGACAAGTAAGGTATAGCAAAAGCCATAGGAAGTCCAGTAGACAAGGGAGAGGAACATTACTTTACAGAAAAAAGGGGAGAAGTTGGGAGGGGTTGTTTTCAATGAAAATCCATTGGTGGAAAGTGAGAGTTCAGGGTGGTAATTGTTTCTCATTGGCTGAGTTGCTGGGTGAGGAGGAAATCCTCCTGCTGGGGTGGTGACTGAGGTGGAGTAGAAGCGTGTGAGGGCTCACCCTTCTGGGCTCCCAACCTCATTTTAAATGAGGTTTCCTTTATACTGTTTCACAAATGAAGGAATGAAAAAACGAGCAACACCTCGGGCCTCTCTTGGGATGCCCCCCAGTGATGGCATGGTCCCGTTGGGTGGGGGAGCTCTGTTTAAAGTCCAGGACCTAGCTTTGGGCGAGGTTCCTGTCAGTGCCCTCTGGCCACTGCAGGACAGCCGGGACCTCCTGCTGCCACTCCTCACTGAGCACAGCGGGCAGGGGCGCTGTGGGGTCTGAGGGAGGTGGAGGCTGGCGGTGGACGCTCCTGTCATTGCTCCCCAAGCGTTTCCTATCGGCCCCTTCCCACCCAGGAGGCCAGCCTATCTGGCATGGTAGCTGTGTGGCCCGTTGTGGCCAATGGGCTGTGGCCAGGAGTGGGATGTGAGGCCTGCAAGTCCCCTCTTTCCCTCTGCCCAGAATCTAGTGATGTCCCAGATGGCAGCTGCCCGTCAGCCTGAGTCGACAAATGACTTAGAACTGGGCCCCCTGCCAACCCACGGTGGCATTTACCGTGAGCAGGAAATCCTCCTCTGTTGCTTTAAGGCTTGGGCTATTTGTTACGTCAGCATAACTCGCCCATCTTGACTGATACAGGGGACAGCCACTGGGTTGGTTCCTCACTGGACACAAAAATGGGCTGACAGCAGGGTCTGAGGCTGCCTGGAGGAGGCACAAGTGGAAAGACCCCTCCCAGGCAGATGTCCAAGCTGGTGGGCCACCCCACCCCTGCAGACTTGAAGTCCATGAAAGTGAGCCCGAGAGAGAGGACCTGATTGGGGTAGGCCAACAGGGGACTCATGTAGCCCCTGTCCCCCAGGCCTTGCCAGGGTGGGCAGTGAGCGGCTCTGCAGGAGAAAGAAGGGCCTTGGGCTGCGAGCCATAGTGAGGTTGGTCCCTCCCTGGAGAGCTGTAACCCTTGGCCCAGCCAGGCCAGCTCACTGGCATGTCCAGCCAGATGTCCCCTGGGAAGAATCATCTCTTCAGGACAAAGCTCGCAGACTTCATACCCGTCTCCCACCTCTGGGGGTGCTCTGCCACCCAGCCCACCCCTCCTGCTCCCTCCTCCCTCCTCCAGGTCAGATGCCACCTTGCTCCCCGGGCGTGACCGCGGAGGGGCAGGGATGCATGTGGACTGGCCCCCACTGTCTGCCTGGTGACCAGCACCCACTGTCCACTCCTCCAGGCCAGGCCGTCTCCTTCGTCTCCCACTGGGTCTCAAGTCCTAGAGCAGCCTGTGCCTGGCACACAGTGGGTGCTCACTAAACAGCCGTGGGGGTGTACCATGGTCACCCCCATTTTACACAAGAGGATGGTGAGGCTCAGAGCCACATGCCCCGGCCCCATGGGGTCTGCCACACAGAGGCCTGTTGCCCCAGGCAGCCTGCACCCGGCTCTCGGGCCGGGCTTCTCCAGGAGCCTGAGACCCCCGTGGGGGGGAACCATGCTGTCTGCAAAGGCATATTTTCATTAGCAAGAGATGAATAATTAATGCCATGGTGCCTTGGAAACTGTTTTGGTTTTTATTTTAAACCTTTTTTTTCTATGTATAGAAACAATACTTCCGTTAGGCACCAAATTTATTTTTTAATAAACATGGCAGTTTTGTATCCAATCCCTAGTGCTCCCTGGGGTGGATGGGCACCGAGGAGTCAAGGATTTGCAGGGGCACAGCCATCGGCCCCCACCACGTGCCAACCCAGCCCCCCGAGCGCACTGCGGGGGCAGAGGGCAGAGGTCGTAGGCAAGGGTGCACAAGTGCCCGAGCGCCCCACCTCGTCCCTCTCATCCACTCTGCCCCTGCAGGCCTCGGATGGGGTGATGGGTGTATGGTGCTGGCTCTGAGATGGGGTGGGGTGCAGCCCGGGGCAAGATAGGCCCCAGGCAGACTTCCAGGTGGAGTCTGGGAGCTTCCATCACAGGGAAGCACTTGCTGGGGAGAGCCTGGGGGGTCACTGTCCTGGAAGGGCAGGCTGAGTCAGCCATGGGATGCAAGACCACTGCCAGGCCAGCACCTGCTTCATGCCACCCATGAGGCCTGCCTTTCTTCATGCACCAAGCCTGGACCCTGAGCTGGGGGCCTGGATAATTGAGCTCTATGATTCTCTGGGCCGAGAGTCGGCGAATGTTGCTTTCTTGGCTCTGTGAGTCCATCCTCAAATGCCATTACTTGGTGCTGTCTCAGAGATTATGTCAGAAACACTTATTTTTAAATTACAAGCCAAAGAGAGAGTGGGCAGCAGAAGGAAACAGTATGTTGACGCTCTCCAAATGCACCTTCCCAGGCCTGAGACCCAGTGCTGGCTGGACACCAGGACACTGGAGGCCCTCTGCCCGCCCGCAGCCAGGCTCAGGGAGTGGACGTCCCAGCCCCGCTCCCTCACCCTGCTGCCCAGCTGCATTTCCTTGGCTAGGACATGATGCTAAACAAAAGAATTGGGATGTAGACGTTTTTTTCTTGCAAAAAGTCGTCATTAATGTTTTAAAGTCTACAATATTGTCCTCAACAAAACGTGAAAAATGAGTTGTCTGTTCCTAATAAATATTTTCTAGATTAAGTATTTGTAACACTATCAATTATTTATCTCCGTATATGGAGAATGCATAATTTGTAATAAAATGAAGAAAGGGTTTTAATTTTTCTGCACAATATGTGAAATTGAATTTTTGACTAATACATGAATAAATTGACTCTAATCCCCTTACTGTCGTGGGGTACGGTATGGTTTTAGGTGTAAATTTCTTATTTCATAGATGTTTTCAAAAAATTAATCTCCTCTATTTAAGGATCGGCGTGAGTCTCCGTGACAGAGCCTTCTGGTGGGTTCCCATTTATAAGGCTGGTCGTTTCCACACGTCCCCCTGAATCATCAACTGCACACGCCAAAATCACGCCAGGGCTCTAGAAACACTTACACATGTTCGTTATTTACAAAACAGATGCTGCAGCGGCTATAAGGAGGCTGCTCCCGGCCCATCAGCAGGAACTGCAGTGCCTGACCCTGTCCTGTGGCCCCCACCCTGCTGGCCACGTCCCGCGGGCCCCATCCCGTGGCCCCATCCCTTGGTCCCTGTCCTGCAGGCCTGGGCTCCATGCAGCGGTTCAGGTGCCCAGCCTGGTCCCTGACAGGCAAAGGCTAGGGCGGGCCGTCCCACACATAAGCAGGTCGCAGCTACAGAAGCAGGTCTGGGCCCCGCGCTTATGTGGGAGGAAGGCAGAGTGGGGCCACTGTGCCAAGAGATCAGGGGGGACACGGAAGGGCCATCATGTGGCTAGGTGAGAACCAAGGAGAGGATGACAGACAGGGGAGAGTGGGGCCAGGACCCACAACCGTTAACTCCACAAACCTCCTGGGCATGGGGCTCAGAGCTCACCTGCGGAAGCTGACTAAATCCGGTAACTATGCACAAGCACCTGTCCTATCCTGGACACTGGGGACAGGCACATAAGGGGAGCCTTGTCTCCCCATCGGAGAGTGACATCTGGTGGTGACCGCCTCAGGTCGGGCTAGGCCAAGCCAGGAAGTCTTCCCGGAAGAGGTGGTACAGTGTGTGAGAAGGCACCCAGTCACACTGCCAGGATGTTTGTGTGACCTTGGGGAGTCTGCCCCTTCCCTGGGCCTCAGTTTCTCCACCTGGAATCACAAAGCCCAGGTTTACCCCACGAGGCTGTGTATTGGCCACACGGGCAGGCTGGCCACTCCCATCTTGAAGTCCAACTCCTCTGCAAAGTGTGGATAATGGCTCTGCAGGGGACATTGCAGTTGGGATGCCACTCCCGTGTCCCCTCTCTCGTGTCCCCTCTCTCCCAGACACAGACCCTGCCCCAGGCATCAGGGGTGGATTGGTGGCCCAGGCTGGGCCACTCACAGTACCTCCTCCTCCTGGCCATATCAACAGTGATTGTGCAGAGTGAGAGTCATGTGACCTGAGCCAGGCCAATCAAGATGCTTCCCTGGAATTTTTCAAACTGAAGCAGGAGGTAGCAACCCTTTCTCCCTGGAGGGAGATCTAGAGGTACAAGCCTGGCAATGCTGGGGCCACAAGTCCAACTTGGGGACCAGCCAGTCGGGAAGGCTAACTGTGGAGGGAAGGGGCTGGGAGGGGCTGGGAGGGGCCTCCCGGGTACTCTGCATCCAGAGTTCCCATGTCCTGGGACCAGCTCACCCCTGCAGTCCCGAGGCCATTCTGGGGGCCCACGAGTCCCCACCCACAGTGTCCTGAAACACTTCCCTGGGCCCCGAGGGGTGTGCCTCGGAGCCTGGGTGCACCCGTGAGAGCACACAGTTGTGGAGTGGATGTTCTAGTGACTGAGGGGATGGGGTGGAGGGGGGCAGAGCCCAGGGGCTCTGGCTTAACCCTGATGCTGTCTGAGATGTCTCTTCCAGGGCCTGCATGTCAGGAAGCAGCAAGCATCATTTCATCACAAATGCTTGATAATTGGAGAATCAGAGATTAAAGTGTCTTTTTGACATCTGAGACTCGAGCCCTCAGAATCAAGGGCGGGACATTCATCCACCAGACCACCCACTGCCGTGGAACACAGAAAGCCAAAATGCCAGGCAGCAAAGAGGTATAAAACAGAGGGGTGCAACAGGCCAGTCACAAAAGGACAAGTCCTGCAGCATTCCACTTCTGTGAGGTGCCTGGAGGCAGGAAGTAGGATGGTGGCTGCCAGGGGCTGGGGAGGGGGATGGGGACAGGGCTTAACAGGGACAGGGTTTCAGTTTGGAAGATGGACGGTTCTGGAGGTGGATGGTGGGGATAGTTGCACAACAATGTGAATGTTCTTAATGCCACTGAACTGTACACTTAGAAATGGTTAAGACGGTAAATTTTACGTTGCATATATTTTACCACATTAAAGAAAAAAAGAACATCCCCCCTACAAAAAGATAAAACCAAATTATAAGTCTATATGTGATTAAATTTTTAAAAACATGAAAGTAGGTCTGTCTCATTCTTGGCTGGCTACGCAGGGTCACCTACAACCGAATGTCCTGAGTACACAGTCTTTAACTCAATAAAGGGATCGTTTTCATTAAAAAAAAAACAAAAAAAAAGGAGGGGCAGGAAAAGAGCATAACCTGGGGCCCGTACAGCTGCCGACCGACGTCAGTCACGCGTGGCGTCAGTGCTGCCTCAGCGGCGCGGGGAGGAGCGGCAGGCGGCCTGCGCAGAGGGAGGCGGGGGCGCGAGCGAGGACTTACATCCCCAGGGGCCTCTGCTTGTGTTGGGCTCCCAGGCGCAGCGGTAACCGGCAGACACCACGTTCTCAGGGGGACACAGACGGGGGGTAGGAAGCAGAAAGTGCCCCATGTCAGAGAGGTCCCCTCGGAGGGGACGGCTCCTCCTTCTCGTATTTGTAAAATTTTCCCCAACAAAAATTGTAATGAAAAGCCACAAGACCCAGAAACCATGTGACGACAGGCCAGCCAGCTGATAGGAGGGACCAGGCCTGGGACAGGGGCCAGTCCTCTTGGGGGTCTGCCCACCCCGACCCAGGCAGGTTGCTGGGCCTCAGGGGTTCAGGCAGGTGGCAGGCCTGGATGGTTCCATGGGGCAGGCAGTGAGGGTGGGCCCTGGGGTTCCTAGGCAGATGGGGGGCCCAGGCGGTCAGCACCTGCTAGGTGACACCCCCACCCCCCTGCCCCCAGGCCTTCCCAGCAGGAGCAGTGTTAACCATGTCTTTTATGTTCTGTGTCCTGACACTTTGACATCTGGGGCCTTGCTGACCTTGGAGGGACCACCCTTATCTGAGAGTGCACTACTCACATGCAAACCAGCCAACCCAGAGCCCATTCCCACCCACCTCCGCTATGGCTCTCACACTTTAGGCCACTGTCCACCTGTCCTCATCACCAGGGCCAGGTACCAGACAAGCAAGGACAGCCCCTGCGTCCCAGAGCCCTAACGTTATTCACACCAGCCCATCCTGAGCCTGCTGTTCCCTCACCAGTCCCTTCCCTCAGAAACCACAATAAAGGCTCCTGCCCGCAGTTCCCCTCTCCCTCTGCCTCCTGACACCCCTGGTGCTGCCCCGTGTGGCCCCCCAGGGAGTGTCGTGCCTCCTCCTCTTGGGATCTGTGGAGGAAACTATCTTCTCAATGACAATGGCCTTCTGATCTGCTGGCTTTGCCATACCCAAATAATAATAAAACCTATGTTTAACATAGGGAGCCCATGACAACTTCACAGGGGAGCAGATGTGCCTCAGCTCTTGAGGCACCTCCAGCCAGGCGTGGGGGCTGACAAGGGCACAGTGGGCCCCATCCCTCCAGGCCAGCTCCTCCCTCGCCCAGTGGGGACCTGGTTGTAGAGGGCAGGAGAGCAGCCCTCCCCCTCTGGCAGCTGGGGCTTCCCAGGGACCACCAGCTCCCCAGAGTGGCACAGACACCAGTGGGCCTGGGGGTGCTGGGAGGGCGCCCACAGGTTTGCCGGGCAGGGGTGTCTGTGTGAGGAGGTGGGAGCCATGGGGAGCCCTGGGCCCAGTGCTGTTGTGACTGTTGATCACACTGGGAGGACCCAGCTGTCCTGTCTAGTTCAGTCCTTCCACCCCATGTCCTAGCACATCTGTCCAGCATGGATGGCATCTCTGAGGCCAAGGACATAGCGAGCTGGGTACAGTGATTGCCAGAGAGGTTGCACAGCCTCGATTTCCCTGGGGTCCTCCTCATCCTGGGCTCAACAGGCAGGAGAATCGGTCTCTATGAAGGTGACAGGCAGGATGAGCAAGAGCTGGCGGATATCGACTGGAAAGTCACGTCATCAGAGAGGCCACGGGGCTGAGTGTAAGCTTGGGAATGCACGGCCCAGGGGCACCCAGGGATGGGGGGGCTGAGGGCTAGAGTGTAGGGTGGGTGCAGAGCAGTACAGGGGCAGGGGTAGTGAAGGCCGCGCATGTCTCCATGCAGAGTGGGCAGGAGCAGGATAGATGTGCGCCCTCTTCCCCCTACCCCAGGCTGTTGGGCGGGAGCTTGTGTTTGGTAGCGGGGGACTCCCCACCAGGCTGAAACTAAGGATGGAGGGGACCCCCAGGGCCTGGGGTCAGGGACAGGGTGGGAAATGGGCCAGAGCTGGCATGGCCAGGATGGTGGGTGTGAGCTGAAGATGAGGGGTGTGAGTGGGCAGGCCAGGCCAGGTGACAAGCGAGGGTTGGGCTGCTGCTCCCTGCACATGGCACCCGGCCCAGCCCCCGGGGTGGCTCTCTGAGCCATGGGCTTGGTGGTCAGTCCCCATGAGGGGTCTCAGGGACAGTGTGAGAAGCTCCTGTACCACAGCCAGCATAGTGCAGGGAGGGCGGCCAGGAGGGCAGGGCCCGGGCTCCTCAGGCCAAGAGCTGGGGCACGTCCACAGGCCCAATGGGCATAGGCAAGGCCCACTGACTGGCCTCATTACCCCAGGCTGGCCAAGTGGACAAGCATAGGGGCCCAGAGTCACAGAGCAGCGCCTGAGGGGCCCCTGGGACCGCCCCTCTGAGCAGTCCTTGACTCTGTGGTCCAGGGCTCACGGTGGGCACCAGCGTCAGGGGCCTCAGACCCTTGCCACTACTGGGCACAGGAGCAATCCAGCACAGGCCATGTGGAAGGGGGTGGCCCGCAGCACTGGACCCAACGTCCACAGCCCTCTCGTGCCTCCTCTGTGCCTCCTGCACCCCAAGCAGTGGGGGCCCCACTGTGCCAGGTGGAAGGACTTGTCTAACACCCTCGGGACCTGAGATGGGATCCGAATCTGACTCATATTCCAAATCCTGGCCCCATGGGCTCCGTGCCTCGGCAGACACCCGCCTTGGGCACAGGGAGGGCCCCAGCCCCAGCCCCAGCCCACCACAAGGCCTGACTTCCTTGGGCCCCGCTGGCCAATGTTTCCCATCTGGCCTTCCTGCCATCAGCCCACCTATGTGTGTGTGTGTACACACCCATGCACTTGTGTGTGTTTGTATATGTATACATGTCCGTGTGTGTGAGCGTGTGTGTATGTGTAGATGTCCGAACTATGGTGGCCGCCCTGAGGACCAGCTCCTGGAGGGGCTCTGTCCTTGTGTCCTCATATCATTATATAACCGGAGAATCATGGGAACAGATTCCTAAATGGGCAGAGGCCAAGGCAGCCCCCACACTGGCAGAGCACCCATGCTGGGGCTGCAGGGGGACAGAGGCCAGGCAGGGCCCCCCATCCAACATCCCCAAGTCCAAGCTTGGGCTGTCAGAGGTAGCCGGCCCCTGAGAAGGAGCCCACTCAAGTAATGATTTCTGCTTCCTGGGGAAAGATGGGCACCTCCTGCTGCCAAGGGAGGCCCTGCCTTGGAGGACAGCAACCTGCCCACTAGTGAAGCAGGTCCCAGACCCCCAGATGAGCCACTCGCTTGCAGGGCACGGTGACACAAAGACAAGCAGAGGCTAGAAGCCTGGGTAGGGTGGAGTGGTGCGGTTCTCTCCCCCACAGAGATTACACACCATTTAAAGAGAGGAAACAGGCTTGGGGGTTGTGGGCCTTGACCAAAGAGCCAGGTTGCTGTGGGACCTGAGAGGGATCCCCAACTCTCAGAGCCCCCGGAGGGCCAGAGACCCCGGTGAGGTTCATGACCCATGGCAGGTGCCCTTTCCCAGGAAGATGAGAGTGGTTGTTGGTGGGTTTAATGACAAGAAATCCAGAAACTGCACACATATGGCCCCAGCGGGGACCCCAGGTCAGGTTGCCCAGCTTCCTTCCCTGCCCTCTGCTTATGACGCCCCCAGACAGTCACCCTGCGTGGGAGAGTGCCTCCCATCTGGCTCCACCTTCTTTCTCGCCTCTCGCTGTCTGCTCGTGAACGAAGAGCCCCTGTCACAATGTGGCCGGGGTAGCTGCCGGCCCCTGCACCCTCATCCAGTCTCTTGCTAGTCCAGAGCTAACGAGGCTCCACTGTCTGTGAAAGGGGCGTGTCCTCCCGGCGGGGACAGGTCAGAGGTGAGCAGGGGCCCTCAGGTCAAGGGAGGTGGGGAGGTGTCCTGGGCCCGAGGTGACGGAATCAGGGAAGGCCTGGCAGCTGGACCCGGTGCAGAGCCCAGAGCAGCAGGAGGCTGCAGTGCGGGCATGGGGTGTGGCTGCCCCACCAGAGCTGGTCCCAGAGGAGCAGACGCCAGGAGGAAACTGAGGCTGGGAGGGCCGGGCGGCCCCAAGTGGCATGGCTGCTCTGAGGGGGAGGCAGGATGTGCACTCAGCTACCCCCAGACGGTTCCCCAGCCATTGTAGACTCTTGGGGGAACCCGGGGCCAGCACCGCCCCTCAGGCCCCGGTCCTGTGTGTGGACGCCTCGGCTGCCTCGCCGTGTGCGAGCTTGGGGGTGGGGCCGCAAGCACCTTGACGCTCCTCTTGCCTTCCAAGTCAAAGGCACAGCTAATTGTGATTCTGCCAACTAGGCGCCAGCTCATTAGGCCACTGGTCACGCACGCAGGGCCTGGGCCACTGAGACCAGCCGTAGCCAAGTGGCCCTGGGTCTCCTTCAGCCCTGCAGTTAAACAGCGCCGCAGGACCCAGGTTAGACACTCCTCCTCGTGCCGACCCGCAGCCCGTGCACACCCTGGGCCCTGTGTGCCTCAGTTTACCCTCTCTTCCTTGTCTGGAGCCTTTGGACGCTCCCTGTGGTCAGCCACAGGGCAGGGGAGGCACAGCCCAGCACCCGCCCTGCCTCCCCAGGGCCAGGACCCACTGCAGGCCCTGCCATCAGCTCCTGCTCCCCGTTCCTCCAGGACTGTGGGGTCAGCGATGCCTCCTGGACTGTGGTACTGGCAGTGCCCCCCCAGCCACCAATGTGATGAGCCAAACAGTGCCCCGTTCTTTCCAGGTGCACAACTTTGATGACAGTGGAGCCAAATCCTGCCCTGGTCCCCAAGCGTTTTCGTCCTGTGTCTAGAAATCACCGAATGTGCTGTTTGCCCCTTTCTGTCCTTTCCCTTCGAAACCTCAGGAGCGAGTGGAGTTCACAGTGGCCTAGAAGACACTTGGACATTAAACTCATGGACCGGCTGTGCCCTGAGCAGCAAATCTTTCTCTCTGAGAAAATCTTTCTAACAGTCCTTGAGGTGCTTCGACAGCTCACACAACCGGGGAGACCAGCCCCATGCAAGGTTGGGAGGTGACAGGGGACACCATGCCCTCCCAGCCCTGGGGACACTGCCAGTTTCCAGGTACCATTGGGCAACAGAAGGGAGTCAGGCAATAGTGGTGGCAGCAGAGCAGCTGTGAGCCACCTCCCCCCGTCCCTGCAGCAGCGATGGGGCAGGATACTCTGGTGGGGGCCGAGCCAGGGCCACCGGGCTGGCAGGAGCTGTGCCAGGACTTGAACCCACCTGGGATCGCACCTGCTCGGCCTGGGGCCATCGGACACCCCACCTGGCACAAGTGTCCTTCAGGCACAGTCCTACCCCAGTGCCACCACCACGTGTCTGGGCGTGGTGCTGCCAGCAGACATGGACACGGGGCCCGAGTCCCCCAGGGGTGGTGCCTGCCCAGGAGACCCTTCCTTGAGGCTCCTGCTCACCCATGTGTCCCCATCACTCCGTGCAGCCCCAGGCCAGAGCCAGCTCCCTGAGTGACAGCAATTAGGGCTGTGGCTGGCAGAGCAGCCTGCTCCCTGCAGAGCACCTGACGTGGCAGCAGCTCCTGGGGGCCGCTGCGCTCTGGCTGTGGCTGAGGCGCTCGAATCCTCTGCTTTCTGCTGTAAAAATGGAAACATCCGTTACGTGAGACACAAGCTGGCGAGGAGAACGCCACTGCGAAATCTCGCGCCCGGAGGCAGGCGGGCGGCGCAGGGAAAGGCAAGAGCCTGGGGCTTCAGGGGCGAGGCGCAGACCTCTAGCCAGACAACCCTGCCAGGAACACCAGTGAGGCCCTCCCTGCCTCGAGCGACTGTTTTCCAAAAATGCCAACAGAGCCAGCCGCATCGGGCTTTCGGCACCGCAGCAGCTGCTGGAATAGCTGTGAGGAAGGTGGAGGTGCGGGCGCCGGCCGGGGGGCTGTCCAAATCGGAGAGAGCGGCTCTCCGGGCCCAGAGGTGCAGGCGGTTACATGCCTACAGTTGTGCTGCCAGGTGGGGTGTGGGGTCAAGGGTGGCGTGTCTGTGCGGTGAGGCCAGGTGGTTCTGGTTGGGGCTTCAGAACCAAACATGCCAGTGAAGCACACACAGGACCTTAGTGTCCCCTAGACACAGTCAGGCTGCATGGGGCGCACTGACCATCCCACCCGGCAACACAGCCCCTGGAGTCAGACTCACCCCACTTTCCCGGCCAGGATGCTCCTTCCCAGTCCCTCCGCTCCCGGGCACTGCTCAGCCACAGGCTCAGCACCTCGAGTCTGAAGTCCTGCTAACTAAACCAGCACCGGCAAACACCCACCGGCACGCAGAGCCTGTGTGTGTGCGCAAAACTTCCCTGCCCAGCCAGGCACTTCTCACCCCAGACTCACAGAACCCTGCACGGCGCCCGTTTGCTCTGGCTGACGGTGGATGCTGGCCAGTGGAGGCCAAGACCCAAAGGGGCAGGCCCTGGGCCATGTCACCAAGGCAGCCCAGCATGGAACCCAGGGCCTCCAGCTGCCTGTGGGGGCAGGGGAATCTGGCAGCCTCCTCTGCGGGTGTGGCAGTGCCCATGGCAGGCCCACCCTGTTGGCACTTTCCCTGCAGGGTTACTGGTTACCATGAGGCCAGGAGGAGGGTCAGGGATGTGTCCTCCAGGCCCAGAGCCAGCTCCCAGGCTGGTACTGACCGTCCAGTCAATAGCATCTGGCCAAGGCTCCACTCTGAGGCCCCTGGCCTCCCGGGCATGTCACCCAGTGCCAGGAACCAGGCATTCAGCCACTTCAGCCCACCCAGCCATCAAAATCAACTCCCAGGAAGCCAAAGCCAAGCAGATGTAAAACCCGGACCACCCACGCACTCACACATATTTGCATACTCACACATACATTTGTTAACACATGCTGACTCACTTGCATACTCATCACAAACATGCACACTCACACTCATAGTGCACATTTGCACCGGCACTCATGCACACTCACAACACACTTGCACACCCAGAGGCTCACTCACATGCGTACACATCACACATGCACACTTGTATGCTTGCTCACATTCTCATACACCCAAACGTGTGCACTCACACACGCACATACACTGACATGCTCACACACACACCCTTGCACACTCACAATTCACACTTACACAAGCACATTTTGTCTTTGGTTCTCACTCAGGCCCTTTGCACAGACCCATCACTGACATCCTGGCGGGGGGTCCCACCCACGGCTGCTGCCAAGGGCCCCTCCCACGTGTCGGGTAAGCAGCCGTGGGCCCGCCGGCTGCCCCAGATCTTCCCCTGCGCCAGTGACACCAGGTCCGTTCTCATCACCCGGAGAGGCCCTGGGCCAACCCATGAGCAGCCAGGTTGGGGAGTGACCGGAGGGGTGCAGCTGGCCAGTGTGTCTGCTCATCTGCCCACCTGCTTGGTGACTGTGGAGACTAGACACCATGGGGCCGGGCATCCTGGAGCCCTCCCTGGAACTGGGGCCCTGGGCAGGCGTGTGGTGGGCGTGGGGCAGGCAAGGACTTGGGCTCTGCCCGGTGGGACTAGGGGGACAGAAATAAGGCAGAAAAGATGGGGGCAAATGTCCCTCCCCACATGAAAGTCATCCTGATATTACCGAAGGCTGGAGGACATGTGACCCAGAGGCGGCCAGGTGAGGAGTGGCTTCACTGGCCTCTGGCAGCAAAGGCCAGGAGGAGACACTGGGTCGGGGTCCTGGGCCAAGACAGGGCAGGGATCAAGGTTGACCCCTGGAGCCAAACAGAGGGGCTTTGTCAGATGGACAGCATGCAGTCGGAGCTGCATGAAGACCTCACTGCCTGGGGCGGCACCACAGGTCTCTTGGGCACCGGGGCTGCCCAACCAGGGCGAGAGGCAGCAGCCCACACTCCTGCCCTCACTGGAGGGTCCAGGGGGTGGGCCAGGAGGGCCCTGCCCAGGGGGTCGGGGTCTGAGTTTGGAGAGAGGCTGGTTAGGGGTGGGGAGTGAGAGTGGGCTGCAGGCTGTGCCCTCTCGGCAGCAATGTGAGAGCTGCAGCCACAATCCACGTGGCCCTCTGCGCCTTGGAGAGAGATGGCAGCTGTGACAACCTTGGGGCCAAGTGCCATCAGGGAGGGATGGGCTTAGCAGGCCGGCTCCCCTGAGGCCTGGGCTGCACTCTGACCACGGGCCAAGGCCCAGCCAGGAGGGTCTCCTCCTCAGCCAGGGGCAGCCAGGCCCCTCCTTGCACCAGGCAGGAGCTGAGTCGTAGCTGAGCCTGCAGGGCAGGCAGGGGTGGGATGGGCGGGGACAGGGCAGAGGAGGGGACGCAGGCTGGGGGACATTCTGATGGTTGACTGTGTCAGTTCAGGGTCCCCCAAATCAGCTGTGCATAGAAAGGGACACTTGGGAGTGAGGGAAGCTGCACGGGGAGGGACGCCGAGCAGAGACGAGCGTCCTGTGAGGCCGAGGCCAGCCTGGTCCCACGGGAGCACAGAGCAGGCGCGGCCTCCGGAGTTGTCTGGCGCTGGGCCGGGGGCCCGCTCTCGTACCCCACATTGGTCAGACACTGACTGCAGGCCGCCCTGAGGGCAGCCCCTGCCCAGGCCTGAGCCCCCTGACCACCCTCGCGCCTGCCCAGCCACTGTCCATACCTGAGCGGCCCCCGAGCATTTGGTGCCAAACAAACGGGCTTGTTGACCAAGTTTGCACTGGGTCTGCTCAGTGTCTGGGGCCTCACACAGCAGCCCGCCTACAACTTCAAGCCCTGCCCAGTGCCCTGGGCCCTGCCTGGCATGGCCTGGACACTCCCAACTGCTGCAGGCAGAGTTCAAACGTGGCTGCCCTTTGGGGGCTGCCCCCACCACCAGGCTGAGGCCCAGCTCACTCACACAGCCAGGACAGGGCAGGACCTTCCACCAGCAGGAAGTTCCAACTTTCAAGAGGGAGGATTTGGGGTCCCAGGATAGCACCCCAGGACCACCCACACCTATGCTTTACAGAGCGGCAAGGGGGAGAAGCCCACTCAGCTCTCGAGGTCTGGGTGGGGCAGGTGGAGTTTCTGGCTGGCACGGCAAGCCACCCTCGTCACCTGGAGGAGCCCAGGCCCCCAAGAGTGGGCTGAGGGAGTGAGCAGGGGACGCAGCACTCACCACAGTGGACAGAGGTGCACAGTGCTGCAGGGACGGAGGAAGCAAGCCTGGACGGCATGACTCAGTCACTGTGCTCACCATAGTGGGGCAGCCTAGAGGTCCCGGCCTGTCTTAACTTTCTGATTGTCACAGGACACCCAGGCCTGTCTGTCTGTGAGGAAGGGGAGGGACTGGCCTGGGGAGGGCCCAGGCGGAGGCCACCACAGCAGTGGGTGGTGCAGTCAGGGCTGTGGCTGACCTTCTCCCCCGGGCCCCATTGCCCGCTCAGGCTCAGACACCCAGAGCTCAGAGACCAGAACTGCCGGAGACAGGGGTCTCAGGTGCGAAGATGCAGCCGGCCTGGCGGGGCCTCAGCTCGCACCTGGCTGGCATCACGGGCACCCGGTCTCCCACCTGTCCTGGGCACTGGCCTAGATGGGCAGTGGGCTGCTTCACCCTGGTGCCCTGTCCCCCCACAGTTCCTAGAGTCTGCCCAGGGAGCCCGGCATGCCCTTTGCTCTTCCAGCTCGGCACTTCTCCTGTGTTCCATGGGGCCACTAGGAAAGGTCAGGGGGCATAGTCGGATTGGGCTGCCTCTGCTGACAGCTGGGAGGGCTGCCAGAGACCATCAGGTAGGTGGTACACAGGGGCCCTGTCTCGTGCTGGGCCAGGGTCTGCAGCCTGGGTGTTTAATCAGGGGGTGGGGGGTTTCGCTGCTTCACCACAGCCCTAAGCCAGCCCCGCTGGGCAGCTTGTCAAATGCAGGGGGAAACCGAGGCTCGGGCGCACAGCTGACAAACACCAGGATATGCGGCCAGAGCCCCAGGGAGGGGGACGACACGGAGATTCCTAGAGGGGACTGTTCTGCGCCTGGAAATCCCAGCCACTGCCCGGGGCTGGCTTGGTCACTGCCACCAGGATTTTATTTGTGCCTTTTTTTCAGAGAGGGGTAGTGTGTGTTGGGGGATGAAGAATTTAACCCTCAGAGTACCCAAGGCCAATCACACTGACACCACCCAGCAGCCCCCAAGCCGTGGGCACCAGAGTGCCTCTCTCCCAGGCTCTGAGAAAGGCGGCCCCTTCCAGACCCCCTGGGCACTCACCTGCCGCTCTGGGCCTCTTGGGCCCCTCACAGCCCCCCAGGGTCAGGCTGGCGTGGGCCCGCAGCACCGAGACCAGGCCCAGCGCTGGCTCACCTGTCCTTTCTCAACCAGTGCCTGCCAACACCTCCCGTCGCTGCCAGGGGATGGGAGGGAGAGCACAGCGGAGACCACACTCCAGCTGCTCCGGAGCCCATCCTGAGTTCCAACCCTGGGCATCACAAGGCCCAGGGCCGCCTGAAGTGCCCATGGGGTCCCCAGCCACATTCTCAGGTTCAAGTAGCCAGAACAGGGGGCTGATAACCCTGCTGGACTCGATCCCCGCCTGCCCCACAGCAAAGAGGGGTGGGCAGGCTGGGTGGGGATGCAGAGCAGAGGGCACAGTGGAACTCCAGCAGTAGACAAGGGAGGTCCCTCGCTAGGGGTCCCTCCATGCTGAGGATCTGCACACCCGGTCTGGACGGTCACAGTTGCCACTGTGTGTCCTGTGCAGGCTCATCCGTCCCTTTGCCACAGGGCTTGTCAAATGATGAATGAATGAGTGAATGAGTGATGAGTCACTGGCTGCCCCTGGAGTTACGTGAAGGCCACTGAGGGGACGACGGGACTGGATTGGTGTCACACAGGCGGTGGGGGAGGTGTCAGCCCCCTGGTCCCCGCCTGGCCAGAGAGGGACTTCACAGAAGGTTCCCCCAGAGGCTGGGCTGGAACATGACCCCGCCTCTGTCCCCAGGGCCACCCTCACACATCCATATCTGTCCCCAGTGCCTCCCGGGCCGGGAGTTGATCCCCTGACTGAGAGCAGCATTTAAGTGCCCAGGGAGAAAGATCAATTCTCATGGCTCCACTTTAATCCATCAATTCCATTTCCGATAAGTTTCCCAGTGCCCAGGGTCACCACCAAGCCACCGTGCCCAGCAGAGATTAGCTACCAGGTCAGGAGTGTTGAGGTGACAGAGGCTGTCCTGGGGCCTTGGCTCCACCCCACACACGTACAGTCCAGGGTCACTGCAAGACCACCCCAAAGCTCAAGCCCCGCCTGTTGGGGTCCACTGCAGCCGCTCGCTCTCTCTAAGGTGTGGGTGACTAGCTGCACCCTCAGTTGAGAGGGTGGGAGGCATTGCCAGGTGGGCCTGCAGGACAGGAGCCCGAGGAACAAGTGGATGTGCCTTCCTCTGTTCCGGGTGTTTCAGGCCTGCCACTCAGGGAGGCCTCCAGAGCCCTGGGCCAGAGGGCCACTGACGCAGGTCATGGCAGTCCCTCCTGATCTGACCTAGAACCAGACTCTGAGCCCCCTGCAGACCTGATTCAGACTTCGCCCGGTCCCGGCCTGGGGTCACCCTAAGCCCCCACAGGCTTGAGGGGCTCACCCATGGCTCAACAGAGGCACAGTACCCCTGGACCCTCCCCTCCCTCACCCCCTCCCCTTGAAACCACAGAGAGGGTCCAGGGGTCTCGGGCAAAACATCTGAAGGGCAGACTCGAGCGGCTGCATAAAGGGAGGGGAGGCCCCAGCCCAGAGAGGAGCTGCCTCTAGCTGTGGCAAAAGGAGCATGGAGCCCTGCTGCGTGCCCAGGGCACTGGGCCTGTCCTGCTGCAGGGGAAGGGACCCTCACAAGCAGTGGCTTTGTCCGGGCCCCCGTCCAGCCACCAGACTCCCTGAGGTGCCCCACATGGACCTGGACACTGGGCAGGCTGGGCTCACCCAGCTCCCTGGAGGGCCAGGTGGAGCCCCCAGCCCTTCCCCAGCATGGCTCCCAGCCCACTAGGCGTGGTGGACCCTCTGCTGGCCTGAGCCCCACTCCACCTCCCAGGCACACTCCATGTCTGTGGGTGGCCCACCGGGGTGCAGAGGTCAGACTGCAGCTCTGGTCCACCTGCCGGGGGTCCGGCTGAGTCTCACCCCTCTCACCGGAGCCGGCGACATTGTGGGGCTGGATCAAATGTGTTGATGCGGCTGCCGCGCTCGGCCCTCGGAGGAGCGAGCCGGTGCTGGAGGGCGAGTGGATCAGACAGCAGTCAATATCTGTGAAGTTGAGTTGAATCTGTCAGCGGGGAGCTGTGCATGTTCCGGTTAATTCTGTGGTTTCTGCCGCAGGTGGGAAAAGCCCTGTGTGAGGTCCCTCAGAGGCCGCAGTCGGAGCCTTGCCCAGGGCGCGAGCCGGTGGAGCCCCATGTCCTCCAGAAACCTAGGCTGGGCTGGGAGGGAGGGGGCTGTGGCCAGGGCAAGCAGCCGGGACAGGAAGATCCCAGAAGTGCCAGCAAGGGGGTGGTCAGCTGAGGTCTCAGGCTGAGGGGGGTCTGCTCTGGCCCCCCAGAGATGCTGAGACCCCACGGCGCAGGGGCCCTCCATCCTGGGTCCCAGCGGGTCCTTCAGGAGGAGGCGCGCTGGGCTTTCTCCTAGCGGTGAGGCAGCACACGCGCACTGTGCCGGTTACCATCCAGGGAGGGCAGATGGAAGGACAGTGAGGACAAGGGGCAGCAGCACACCTTGGGTCTGGGCCGCCACAGGGGCTGAGGCCTGGGCTGCCTTTGGGAGCGCCCTCCCAGCAGCCCTCCTCCACAGTGCCTTGGGGAGGGCCTTGTAACACCCTGGCCCGGCCGCCCTCGCCGTCCCGGTCCCCCACCTAGTCCAGCCCTGGATCTTCTGAGAGTCGCCTGCTGGCTGGCGCTGCCCACCTCCAATCCCCAAAACCCAAATTGGATTAGTCGTGTTTAGAAAGTGGCAAAGCTGCTTATATTTGAGCAAGGGCTCAGCAGATTACACCAGCCAAGAGAGGGCCCAGCCGCGTGAAGGGAGATTTGACAGGAAAAACCCGCCTGAAACAAGTGTTAACTGGAAACAAACCCCAGGGGATGGTCCACCTCGGCTCGCCTCCCGCCTGCCAGGTAAATGCCTTCTCAGGGGTGTGCTCAGGGGCCACAGGGGCAGACACGGGGCAGGTCACGGCCACCAGACCCCAAGGCCAGCGTGCGGGGCCAGGACTGCCCACGGGAGAAAACTGTGTGGCCGCTCAGGTCCCTTCATGGGTCTGTGACTCAGTGGCTCGCTTGTGTCCCTCTCAGAGGGCTCAGGACCTAGCACGTGGAAAGTGTGATGTGTGTTTTATAACCACGTCCGTTCCAGGAACTGTGAAAGCCTCAGAGGCCGAGGTCCCACAGGCCGGCCCAGGTCCGGGGGCCCTGAACATAGCCTGGGCCTGGAGAGGACACTGAGGCAGGGCCTGAGCATGTCGCCTGGTGGGGGGACCCTGGAGCCACGTGGCTGCTCCTGGCAGCAGTTCCCAGGAGAGGCCTCTTTACCCCACCCTCCCCAGGCCCCTGCGCTGGGTGCCGTAGGAAATAATCCACCTGTGTAACCCTCCCAGCCCAGGCCAGCCAGGAGGGAGGATAGCAAACTTTTATTTCAAAAGAAATGCACATAAACCCCTCCATTGTAAAAAGCCTGCCTGGCTTCGGGAGAGTGAAGTGAGTGAGAGAAGCGAGGGAGGGCCGGTTTCCAGCACATCTCTGCCCAGAAGAATGCCATCTTGGGGTGGCCAAGCATGTGGTCACCAACAGACCCTTTTACCGAGAAACTGGCTCAGGGAGGGGCACGCCCAGGCCTCACGGTGGTCCAGGCTCCGACTGGGCGGCCTGTTTGCCCTGGCAGGTGTCTCTCCTGCCCTCAGGTTCTGGCAGCCAAGCTTGGCCTCCTGGTCCCCACCCGGCTGGCTCCTTGGGGGTGCTGCACTCTGTCCCTGGCCTCCCTGTGTTCTTGGGTGGGGAGTGATCCCCAGGCTGCTGGAGATGGAGGGGCAGGAAGAGACGGAGAGAAGAGGGCACGAGGGGGACGAGGACAGATGGCCTGGCAGGTGGGGGTGCTCCCCAGAGGGAGGCTGAGGCTGCCAGGAAAGGGGGTGCCAAGGGGTGCCACAGCCCACCCCACATCCCCCCCTCCACTCGTCTCCCATGGCTCACATGGCTGAGAGCAGAGCCCGGAGGCCCGACAGGCACCGCATCCAGCCCACGGGGCAGGGGTGGCGGTGGACAGGCTGATGGAGCCGCAAGGTTGTTGGGCAGTGGGGAGCAGGGTGAGCTGGCCCTGGGATCCTCTGATCTCTACTCCTGGGGACACACCCCGAAGCGTCTGTCACCCCTGGAGCCCCAAGTCGGGGTTCCCTGTTCCTCTGGCTGGTTTCCCAGCTGTCTGAAGCCAGCATTCGGCCGCCCTCCCCTCGCGCCCCAGCCCTGGGGCTGATTCGGCTGATCCCGAGTGAGTGACAGCCATCAATTACTTAGCTTCTGCCTCTCAGCCTTCTCTCTGTTAGTACCTCGTAAAGTCGGGGAAAATAAATCTCCTCTGGGCTTGGTTCCGCCGGCTGACAGGGAGCAGGCGGGCACTGGCAATGGCAGCCCCGGCCCTGGCCCCCAGCCCCAAACCAACACAGAACGTCCCCGGCGACCTGCTGGGTTCCTCTGCTATTAAACTCATAATTCATCAGAGACGAAGCCAGGCTTCACGCGCCTCGGCCCCGTGATGCAGAGAGGTCTTCCCACCAGTCATAACCGTGCCCGGGGGTGAGACTCCCGCGCACAGGTCGACTTCCGTGGGACCCGGCAGGTTTCAGGAGCTGGGTTTAAATCTGTGCCCAGTGGAAATTTCCTGGGCACCGCCGGGCGAATCCTGGAGGCCGCGTGCTCACAGGGGAGGACTGCGTGGGTTCTGTGAGGCCAGGCAGCCCAGGAGCACAGGCGCAGGACCTGCAGAGGCAAGCGAAGGGCTAGGATGCCTGGGGCACACAGCGCCTGGTCTGCACGCCCTTGGCTACACCCAAGGTGACCATGGAGGTGACCGTGGCCACCCCTGGTGGTAGAGGCAGCCCCCACCAAACCTTTCAAGAACAGAGCCATCTGCCACCATGAGTGAACTCCAGAGCCTGGGGGCACCTGCCCAGGATGCCCAGGGGAGGGGGGCACTCACAGCCCTGCGCTTCCAGCAAGGCACTTGTCCCAATGAAAACGATGGACAACAATGTCATGGAGGGTGCAGGTCACGCCCCCGCCCCACTGCATAGCCAGGAGAAACTGCTGACTGAGTCCAAGACCCCCCACCTCCACAGGCCTTGGGGTGGCCCCTGCAGGAAGTGGAATGTGGGCCAAGTGGGGCAGTCACAAGGCAGCAAGACAAGGTAGGCTGGGGAGGGGCAGAACAGGGGTAAGGGCTGGACCCACTCTCAGAGCCCCACCCCCGGCAGAGCCACACTCACACTGGGGACCTCCCCAGTCCTCTCTTAAACCCTTTGGGCACATGGCCAGACAGAGGCTCTGTGAATCCTGGTGACTCCAGGCCAGTGGGCCAAAATGCATGCAGAGCAGAGGGGCCTGGCCCACCCAGAGGTGGGAACTCTGCAGCTGGAGGCCTGACTGGAGGCCCAGCCTGGCTCCAGCACCCCTCCCAACCCCCGTCTGCATTCCCCTCCCCACTCCACTGCCTCCACTGGCAGGGGTTGAGACCCAGGTGACAGAGGCCTGGAGGGGCCACCCAGTCTCTGCAATTGGCAGTAATAAGTTGACAAGCACCCGGCACAGTCCACAGGTCGAGCGGCTATGGAGGCTGATAATTAACTTGACAAGCCTGGGAAGAGGCCCGGCCCCTCCTCTCTGACATCAGTCCTCTGGATGCCCTGCCGAGGAGCTAATGGGACTGCATTTCAGCCATAACCTCGAGGCTGCCGCATGAGGAGAGGCTGGGCCAGCAAGGGACATCCAGACCCAGGCCGGGGCCTCAGGGCACCCCCACCGGCCCCCAGCCCCAGATGGCCACCCTGCCCTGCCCACTGGCTCCCTCTCGGGGCCCTGTTCCTGACTCAGCCATCCCACACCCCTGTGGTCGGTACCCCTATGGGCTGTCCCAGTCCTGTGTCACAGCCACTCAGACCCTGCGACTCTGCCTCAAGCTCTCCCTCCCAAGGCTGCCTCCCAACATGGACCACCTCAGAGGCACAGCCCCCCCCCCTCCTCCTCCGCCCTGTGACCCAGGCAGCCTCTGAGGCCCACGTCCAGCTTTGGACACCAACTACCTGGCACGTACTTCTGCCACAGCTTCAGGCCCCTCCCCACCCAGCAGACCTGTCCCCTCCCTCCCGCTGGTCCCCGACCTCTGTTAATACGTCCAGTGCTGGTATCTGAGCCAGTGTCCAAACTCATCAGGGACTCGTGGGACTTTGTAGCCTGATTCCAAGTCTCTTTTTTCTCTGTGACCAGCCAAGCTTGCTGAATCATCAGGTTTTATGACCCTGAATCGTCAGATTTTATGGCCAAGGAAGGGTCCAGCTGATCACGGTTAGGCCCCATCTTGTCCCAGCCAAGTGCAGGCCTCATCTCAAGGCTCAAGGACCTGGTCTCCACCTGCACCCCTTGTGCCACGCCTGTGTCCCCAGGAAGACTCCCTTGCCGGCCCCAGGGCAGGAGCTCACTCCAAGGGCCTGTCGCATATTCTGTCTGCACATTCTTTGGGAACTGCTCCCTCGGAGGTGGCACAGCAGGTCTTGTCCATTCATCTCACTGCCCATCGGCTAAGTACGCTGGGTCCGGCTCGCCTCTCAGGCGCCCCCACCCATGGGTGCCCCCGTGGCCGCTCTCGCTGCCGAGGGGGCAGGAGCAAGCTTCCCTCCTGCTCTGCCTCCACGTGGCCGGCCCACACAGCCCCCATGGCCCGCCAAGGTTGGCTGTGACAGGAAACGCCGCCACTGGGTCCTGAGCCACCTCGGAGATGAGTTACGCCTGGGAGGAGGACGTCTGGCACTGAGAAGGCCTTACCGGGTGGGCGGGCCATCAGGAAGCGCCCAGAGGAGGAGGGGCCGATGATAGGCTCCTTTCAGGAGAGAGCCCACCGGACTCCCAGAGCACAAACACGTGTTCCGTCGACCTAATCATATCAACCCCACTGACTCCATTGTCCTGACTCCTGAGGCATCCAGCCTCAAGGCACAGGGGAGGCCTAAAGCAGCGAGAGCCACACAGGCACAGAGAGGCCCGAGGAACCACCTCTACCCCGCTGTCCCCAGCCCTGGGCACCGTCCTGAGTGAGCCTGACCCTGCCGGCCTTTCCCAGCACGAGAGGCCCAGAGGGGCTGCAGCAAGGGGGTCAGAGGCCGGGAATTCGGAGCCTCTGACAAAGGGGCCCCAGAAGTTCTTGGTAGGAGGAAGTATTTCTGGAACATTCCAGAGTGCCTCCTATGCACCAGGCACTGTGCTGGACAAGTCACGTGTGTTGCCTCAACAACTCATCATCCCATTTTGCAGATGAAGAAACTGAGGTTCTGAGATAGGCAGAGGCTTGGTCAGCATCTCTGAGTGGCAGAGCTGGGATTCCGACCAGGACCATTGGGGCTGAAGTCCCCCAGTTGTGCCTCCAGTGGGTACGGACAAGGGCAGGGCCTCCTCCCAGAAGCCCTTGGGTCTTCCTGAGAGTGGAAGAGGTGGGTACAAACTGAGCAGGGGCTCCAGCCGCTCAGGCCTCCGCCTTCCCTCTCCTGCCCGCCCCCAAGCGTCCCGAACACCCGACACATGGACAAAATGGGCCTCCACAGAGCACTGTCCTCCCCTCCACTGCCTGGCAACCTGCCTGCGCCCTGTCAGTCACAACTCCAAGAGCTTCCAGCGCCCCAGCTCACTCTGCCACCCTCTCCTCCAGCCCCCAGCTGCAACCTCTCAGACCTGATTCTGCACCCACCTACTGCACCTTGTACATCTGTGCTGATGCACCTGCACTTCTCGAGGCCAAGTTGGGGCTGCCCCCTCAGGAGCTGAAACCTCCAGGCTATTGAGACAAGTTTCTACGGGAAGAAAGGGAGGGAGGAAGGAGGAGGGAGAGAGGAGGAAGAAAGGAGGAGGAAGGAAGAGGGAGGGAGGAGGAGGAAAGGAGAAATCCCACGTGTCCTGTTGGTCAGGGTGCAGCCCGCAGATGTGGGCTGAAGGATGGGTGGGACTGACAGGAAAGAACCAACACCGTTGAAAGGAACTGGAAGTAAACAGAGGCAGATGTTGACCAAATCCACCATGGGAAAGAACTTTCTAAGAACAAAGACAAAGAAGAGTACACTTTGTGTGAAAGCTCACTATTCAGGCGGCTCAGAAGGAACCAGAGTTAAAAGGCAAGCAATGAACTGGGCACATCTTGACACTAACACGACAAAAAGTTAATACCACGAACACAGCACGAGCCTACTCAAAGCCAAAACACCAGGGACGTGAACGAATGGCAGACACCATCGCAACACGACGACTACACCCTGACAACGGGAGAAACGCAAACCAGGCGCCCACTTTCCCCAGAGAGGAGCCCCATTGAACACACCCCGGCCCCTCCAGCCGGGTACCACAGAAGCCCGTCGTCATTAGGGGCCAGGTTTTCAGTGTCCTTGGTCCTGAGACACTGAGCCATAGCTCAGGAGTGCCCCTTCCTGGAACCTGTGCTGATACGGCCCGACTCAGGGGGCGGACGCAGCCATGTGGGCTCCGGTGTGGCCACACCATGACTTGTAGCTGCAGAAAAGGGGGGAGCAGTGACAATACCCAGCCCTGCAGAGTGAAAATGCACAACAAAGTGCAGAGTCACATGTTTACTTGGAAGGGAGGAAACAAATAAACTACTGTTAACCATGAGGTCTCCATAATTGAAAATAAATACATGAAACATACAGACAGGAGGAAGGGATTCCTGGAGGATTAAGCCCAGGGCAAGAGGGCTTGGGGTGCCCTGGCCAAGGCCAAAACAATCATGTCAGCATCTTCTGATAGTAATGTAAGTCACTGAGGCTTTCCCAGGCTCAGTCGTCTCTGGGGACTGTAAGGACAGCCCTGTCCCTGGATGAGGGGAAGCTCTGGCGGGGAGGGGAGGACAAACAGACAGGTGGGCAGGTAGATGGAGGGTGAAGGGTGGGTAAACAGACAGACAAATAGATGGGCAGATAGGTGGGTGGATGAACAGATCAGTGGTCAAATGGGTAGATGGATGAATGGAAGGATGGGTGGGTGGGTGGATGGATGGATGGATGGATGGATGGATGGATGGACTGATAAGTGTGTGGAGGGATGGCTGAATGGATGAATGGGTGGGTAGACAGGTGGATGAAATGAGGGGTGGATAAATGGATGGATGGATAGATGAATGGAAAGATGGATGGATGGATGGACTGATGTGTGTAAAGGGATGGCTGGATGGATGAATGAGTGGGTAGACAGGTGAATGGAGGGATGGGTGGGGGCCTCTGGAGTGTAAGGCATAGCCATTGACTCCTCCCCTAGCCCTGTCCCTTTGCCCCTCCCTACCAAGAGCTCTGCTAAGCCCACCTCTTCCTGGGGAGCACACACTCCCTTTGCTGCAGCCTCTGCCTCAGCACCCCAGACCAGCTGCTTGCCCAGAAGCTGTGGGCCGACCCTCTGCCAAAAGCCCTGGGTCCCAGGCAGCTAGCTACCCCTCCCCTCTGCCCACCCTCTGGGCTGTTCAACATGCAGAAGGATAGGCCCCAGCATGGCCACCATAAATCCTGCCCTGTCCTGCAGCCATTCAATCGCCAATCCGCTCCAAAGCCCCTGGATGTCTCAGTGCTCAGCCTGTGCAGCTGCCTGGCCTGGCCATGGAAGCCGTAGCTCAGCCAGCTCTGGAGGCCGTTGGCTACAGATACTGAGCCTGAGGCATCAGATTACATGTTTGTTCAATAGCAATAAACTCCCAAAGTTTTATGGGGTCGTAAAACCACTGCCTGGGCTCCCGCTTAGGCGATGTGTAATGCACACGGGCTGGTTCCCTGCTAATGGGGGGACACGTGTGATTTGGGGCTATGAGCTAGAAACATCACACCTACATTTCCCAAATTCACATAAATAAAGCAGCCTCGCCGAGCACATCAGACTCAGCCTTGAAGTTCGAGGAAGAGAGAGGAAGAGTCAGAGAGGGCTGGAGATATGAGAAATGATTAGAGGCGGGGGACCAGGGGTAGAGTGCGGGGCGGAGGGGCAGTGTCCATGTGACAGACGGGGGCAGCGGGTGGGGGCAGCAGGTGCCCTCATCCCGCCCGGCCCCCAGGAGGGACTCAGAGGGCATCCTCCGAGGGTCCCGGCCAGAGCCTTGCCCTCTGAGGAGGAGAGTTCCAGGCAGGCGGGAGCTCAGAGGAAGGATAGGGGGCGTTAAATGGTGGACAGAGAAGGGAGGACAAACGCTCCAGGCGGAGGGAGCTGCATGCGCAAAAGTGGTGATGGGGATGAAGACCCTGTGGGTAGGGCAGGGATTCAGACTCAGTTCAAGGAGGAAGTGACCAGAGAGAAGGAGGGGCTAGACTAGGGGTGGTGATGGAGCTGGTTGGAAAGCCCGGGTGACCTTGAGCAGGCAGAGACTGCCTTGCGGACTGTGCCTTTGGGGAAGGTGCCTGCTTTGTGGCCTCAGGGCCAGGGTGAGGCATTGCGGGGGCAGAGACAGAGACGCGGTGGTGAGTTCCCCACCTCGGGGTGTGCCGCCAGGGGAAGGAGAGCAGGGGCTGCAGAGAGAACCCCGAGGAAGGGACTCTGCTCTGGCCTGGACCCTCGGTCACCAGACGTAGACCCGTTCAGGCAGCCACACAAGACGCACGGTTGGGGGTGACACAAGGCAGGCCCTGTCAGGCATGGGGATGGGCTGCTGGACACTACCTATCGACCCCCTCGGCCATGGGCAGGTGAGGGCAAGGGACCCGTGTCTGCCAAGCCCCGCCCCTCCCCACCGGCAGTGGCGGTGGGGGGTGGACCCAGCCGTTGGTGCTGGCCCTCTGGCTATGTGGCCAGTATTTTTTCCGCCCTGCCAGGCTCTTAGCAACACTGGAGTTGGGCGCACGGATGACTTTGCCCTGATCCTTGTAACTTTGCTATCGATCCAGATCCTTGGAAACACATCGATTTGCCGAATCAATATTTATTGCAGCTTCAAAGGCTGGGGTGGGGGACCCGCGGGCTGATGAATGGAGGCAAAGCAGCCAGTGAGTGGCGCTCTGCCCCCTGCCCCAGGCCTCTCCACCTTAGCGCCTGCCTTGCCCCCATCTGACAGCCCCACCCAGGCGCAGATACAGGACCTGGTGGTGCACAGTCACTCACACCTGGGACCTCCTGGTGTCTTGTTCCCTGCAGGCTGTTAGCTTATTTTGGTGAGCTTCAGAGGAACCAAGGCAATCCAGGGTTAACTGTCCCCAGCAGAAGCCCCTCCCTCCCGGAATCCACTTTCTGCAGAGCCCCACATGGGCTGGGAAACTGTGCGGATGGCTGGCTCCCTGCTGCGCCCCCAGATGCCTGTGCAGGGGGCACCTTCCCGGCCTACAGGGCACCTGGGCAGGCACCTGTATTGGCTCCAGGCCTGGGCCAGCAGCAAGTGCACTGGGCAAGGAAGAAGAGTGTCCACCCCACAGAGTCCCCCATGCCTGGCAGAGGGCTGCGCTTGACCCGTGAGGCTTCTTCATGAGTGAGCCTGGTGCGTGACCTTCCTGAGGCAGCAGGTGCCCGGCCAGCGTGAGGTGCTGGCGAAGCCTTCACAGCGCAGGAGACGGGCCAGGGGCTCGGGTTGGCAGTGGTTGCTGATCTCCGGGTGCACACCTGGCAGGGCAGGTTCTAAAGCTACAGTGGGATGTCACTGTGTTCAGACTTGGAGAGACCCAACTCTCTCTCAGCAGGAGTGCCTTCAGCACCCGCTGCCTCCAGGGGAAGGCCCCTAACGCTGCGGCTGCCTCCAGGAATGCCACAGCCTGGTGCGGGGGGCTTACGCAAAGGACAAGAGGAGACACCCAGTGGGCCCAGGGGCTGAGCCAGGAGGACAAGCAGCTCCGGGCCATCAGGGTGCTGGTGGGGCAGGTGGCCCCAAGCCCACACAGACCAAGAAACTCATTTCAGGAGACTCCAGGCCCCACCCCACAGACCGTGTGGAACGAAACAAGATCTGCCAACTGAGAAGTGCTGGGTGCCAGGGAGGAGGCCAGGGCAGAACGCACGTTCACAGAGAGGAATTCTTGAGGCCCAGGACCCATGGTGTGGCTGAGCTCGGCTCGCTTGTGATGAGAGACCCCGCAGGGGAGCAGCTGGGGGAGGCAGTGAGCAGAGAGCCTGCGCAGGGGCCACTCCCAGCCCACGCAGCGCTGGCAGGCTGGAACGACACCTGCGCAGGCTGGGCGGGAAGGCCGCTGGGCACCATGGCCGAGCCATGGGACAGATGGATCTGTTCCCTCTGACAGCTACAGCAGGCTGTGTCCCAGCTTCTCAGCAGTGCGCTGGCCACAGGTAACCCTGGGGAGGGGCCGCGTGCACATCCGCCCTGGGCCCACAGCCTCTCTGCTCTCTTTCCGATGGTCAAGAAGGCTTGGCCATGCACCTGAAATCCCACCACACTGAGGCGCCTCCCCTGGAAAGCCCAGCTTCCGAGGAGGCGTGGCTGCCAGTGCGACCCTGAAGGTGGCCCAGGGGCTGTGACCTGTGCAGGCACGGTTGCCTCAGCCTCCTTGTCTGCAAGACGCCCGGAGATGCTCATGGGGTGGCGTGCACCTGGCAGGCAGTGGGCCCTTCCCGCACTCCCAAGGCCCCTCAGACAGGGCAACAAGGCAGAGGAGCCAGGCACAGTAGGCAGGGGGCCAGGGCAAGGACTCAGAGAACAGCCCCAGCCCCAGAGGGAACCTCCAAGGAGCAGAGGCAGGAGGGAGGCTCCTGGTGCAAACGCAAACCCATCCAAGGCCTAGCTGGGACTCAGAGAGGTTCCTAAGCAACCCAGGGTCGGGGGCAAGCAAGGGGCAGACCAGCACGGAGGCCTAGGTCTGGAGACATCTCTGGGAGGCTTTCTGGAGGAGGAGGCCCTGTCCCCAGCAGCCTCTGAGAACCGCTAATGCTTCAAAGTGGGCATGGCCTCTCCCTGCATTTCCCTGACCCCAGATCTACTGTTAATGTAGAACGAAAGTCGGGGAGGAGGCTAGAGCCTGGCAGACCAGCTGCTCTGCAGCTGGGTTCAATCTCAACCGAGGCCCAAGGCTGCACCCTTCCCCTCCAACCTCCTTTCAGGTCTGTGCCATCCCTCCTCCTGTCCTGTCCTCAGGTGCAGATCACTGGCTCCACTGCCTGCCGGCCCACCATGATTAATACGCACTGGCTCGTGCCCCAATCATCTCAGCCTTCCAGATTAAATACAACTGTGTTTAGGGAATTCCTCCTGAAAGGGAATTCTGAGCCCCCTTGGCAGGGGCTGGGAGCACAGCCAGGATGGCCCGAGCGGTGGGACCCCAGTCCAGAGCACGCTGGGAGGTCCTGAGACCCACGGGGCACCGTGGGCAGAGGAAGGAGGAAGATGGCCCTCTCGAAGTGGGAGGGAGGGGTGCGCTGGCAGGGACCCTCACTCATAGCGGAAGGGCATGTGTGGAGCAGGGTCCAGCGAGGGGGCAAGCCACAACGGTCCCCCCCTCTTTGGCCCCAGTTCTTGGCCCCCACTGAGGAGGGCCTCCAGCAGGTGCCTAATCAAGCACCCAATTCCCACGGCTCCCCAAGCCTAGCGCCACCCCTGTGGAAAGTTGCCCGGGCTGGGAGCCCTGGCAGGGCCTCTGCAGGGGTCCTTCCTCTTCAGGGTTTCCTGGGTTTGCCACAGTGCCTCAATGAGTGGGTGTCCATTTGTAGTTACACTCAGTATGTCATGTGCCCCCAAGGAAGGGGCGATGGGGGAGTCCAAAAGCCAATCAGGGCCTGACCAGAGCACCCCCCTTACTCTCCGGCCAGCAGACTGGGGAGAAAGGGCCCATGGAGGGGTCACACCCGGCCAGAGCCTGAGGGGAGAGGTAGTGGCTGCTCCCAGGGGAGGGGCTGCCAGGAGCTAAGGCCTTCCAGGGGGGTGCAGCCAGTCTGGGACCCCCACCTCCCCATCCTCCCACATCCCCATCCTGCCCCAACCAAGCACACTGGTCCAGTCCACATGGTTAGCCTCCTGGGGCCCAGGACAGGGTGTAGGGATGGATTTGGTGGTGAAGGGAAGAGTCCACACATGTTAACTGGGGTCAGCAGCAGGAGACAAGGGCATTTCTGAGCTTCGGGCCACCAGCCAGCCTGAACAGGTGCAGATGGAGAGCACCGGCCTGCAGGGTCCCAGAAGGCAGCCCCACGAGGACAGGAGAATGCTGGGAGGGTCAAGTGCCCAGGTGGAGCCAGGAGGTTTTGGGACAGGGGTGGTGAGGGGCCTGGGCAGGATCGGGGGTGCTTTTGAAGCCACTGGAAGATGGCAGTGCCCCAGCCTGACCGGGGAGCACAGGGGTGGGGCAGGCGGTGTGTCTGCAAGGAGATGCCCCCTCCCGCAACACACACTGTATGGCAGACAAGGAAACTGAGGCTTAGAGAGGTTAAACCCCTACCCAGTGTCTCAATCCGTTCAGCTGCTGTCACAGCTGTACCACAGACCCGGGCTTACAAACGACGGAAGTGTATTTCTCACAGTCCTGGAGGCTGGAAGTCCAAGATCAAGGAGCAGGTAGATCTGGTGTCTGATGAGGGCCCGGTTCATAGATGGCCATCTTCTCACTGTCCTCACACGACAGATGGGGTGAGGGAGCCCTCTGGGGTCTCTTTTGTGAGGGTACTAATGCCATTCATGCAGGCTCCACCCTCATGACCTAACCACCTCCCAAAGGCCCCACGTCCTAAAACCATCACCTTGGGGGTTAGAATTTCAACATATGAACTGAGAGGGGCATAAACATTCAGTCTATAGTACCCAGCATGTACCCAGCTCACAGACTCATGTGCCAGGACCTCTCAGAGCCATTTTTCAGCTCTGAGATGCTCACTGGTCCTGCAGCTGTGGCCCTGGACAGGGAAGTCAGGATCTAGGAGGGGCGGAGGGCGCAGGGGGGGCTGCCCCTGCCCTCGCCTTCTCCAGGCTGCTGGCACCTCCCTGGTTCTGGGATGGGTGCCAGGCTCCAGGAGGCTCACTGACCTGGGACAGACCAGCCGCCCAGAATCCACGCCATACCCACCACCCCTTCTGACAGAGGCACCAGCACCCCATGCAGGGGGAGGGGTTGGGGGAAGTTGACGTGGGGCCCTGGATCAAGAGTGGGGGCTGCAGGGGTCCAGGGGGGCCAAGAGCCTTGCCTGGAAGCTGCAGGTGGGAAATGGGCCTAGGATACCAGCAGGAGGCCCTCAGGAGCTGCCCAAGCAAGTATTGAGTGCCTCCTGTGTGCAATTCTGAGCGGGCCGAGGGTGCCGCTCTCAGAGCCTGGCAGGAAGGTGCACATCCGCGTACACCCCAGGTAGGGCATGGGAAGGTGCTTGGTGGGGGACTGGGGAATGACAACACGGCCACCACTGGAAGAAGTTGAGAAGCTGAGGCGACAGTCACGCGGTGCTGGGGGACCCAGGCATGACGTGTGGACCAGGCCCTTGTCCTGACCCAGGGGCCTGAGACCAGGCCCCTGGGAGGAGGGGCAGCGACAGGACACGTGCACCTGTCAAGAGCTTTGTTCTCCAGCCCGCACCTCCCGCAGTAGTCACCTCCTACAGGGCGGCCGCCGCGGGTCTGTTCTCCCGGTTCTGTAGGCATCAATTTCCATGTTTCCAGCAGAGCCTGGAATTAATATGTGGCATTTGGTTGTTTGGGCAGAAACAGCATCAATATTGTCTCCGGGTGTCCTGGGGCCCTCTGAGAAGCCTGTTCCCGCCCGTGAGCCTGCACAGCAGGCCCCGCACCCGACCACACAGCCGAGGAGCCTGAGGACTCGGGGAGGCTGGGTGACCTGCCCTGGGCCGCCCAGAAGTTCTACAAAGCCAGTCACGTAGGGGGTCTCCCTTGTCAGAGGCTGCTGCCCCAACGCCCTCACTAGCACCTCATTCTTGTGGCCTAATAGCAGCATCACCCCCACAGCAAGGGCCCTTACTCCTGCCCCCACCCAGTGTCTGGAGCAGCAGCTACGCTGCCCACTGAGCAGGGCTTGCCAAGGCACAGGTTCAAATCGACGAACAGAGGCCGTCAGAGCTGGGGTGGGATCTGGCCGGGCCAGACAGAGCCGGGGAGGGCACTGGGTGGTGTCTGCCGCTGACGACAGGCACAAATGTGCAGGGCCGAGCTGGGCATGCCACAAGCCTCATTCCCCTGGGGCCTCACACAGTCTCTGAGACAGGACAGTCCTTACCACCCCTCTCACTGGGAGGCATGCTCAAGCCCAAGGCTGACAGCCACAAGAGCTGGCCAGGACTGGTCTCCTGACCCCTCATCCCCAGAGTGGCCTGTTTTTCATTTTTTTCATTCCTGGGTGTAATCCTTACATGATCAGCTTGGAGGCCAGCATGGAGGAGGTAGCAATGACCCAAGAGAGGCTGATCCGGAGGATGGCAGATCCAGGGACCTTCAGGAGGCAGGGTGAGGCCGATGGAGGCCCCTGAGACCTGGGGCTCCTGCCTTGGGCTCCTTCTGATGGCCCCCAGACCCTGCTGCCTGAGGCCCTGGCATCTGTGAGGAACCGGGTTGCACGAGGTCACTAAGCTGCTGGGCCGGAGCTCTCTCTCACCGAGGTCCCACTGGGACCACCCTGGTCTGGCTGGGACTCGAGGAGGCGTGGTAGTGGCAGAGTACTGTCATACATCCCCACAGGTACAGGGCGGAGCTCTGAGGGGCCGCTGGGGGCAGGATGGGGAAGGTGGGATTGGGAGGGGGAGACCAGCAGGGGTTTGGGAGCCCAGGAGAGCAGCCCAGGGCTGGCAGCAGGCTCTGCCCCTGCCCCTGCACCTCCCTCAGGCCAGTCCCAAGGTGTAAGTCAAAGTCGGGTGCCCAGTAGGGGCTCGCAGGCCTGCAGAAGAGGAAGGCTGCTCTGGAGACAGGCAGGGGAGGCAGGCCTGAAGGTCAGCCCTGATCCCAATCTGAGACTTCTGTGTGGCATGAAACAGGCTGGGGAGCATTTACCTGCCTCTGGGGAAGCCCAACCCTCCCAAGAACCACTCGGTGCTTGGAGCCAGCGTGCCAGGACACACAGCCAGGGGTGACCCTCAGTCTGGCACACAGGCCCCGGACCCCCACTGCAGCCATGGGAGCCCATGTCCCCCCAGCCCGGGATGACCAGACCTGCCTCACCGGGAGACGATGCACTTGCGAGAGCCTAGCGCACAGTAGATGCTCCCAGGCTGCGCAGTCTCACACCCTGACACCCACTTTCCAGGCCTCAAGATGGGAAGGGGGCACCCTAGGGTGGAGGTGCTGGGTCTTCAGGAGCTCCATGTGGTTAGACGCCCAGGAGAGCATTCAGTGGGGGGTCCAGGGTGCCCCTGCCCCAAAGGCCACATGCAGGTCTGACCTGTGGGGAGGGGTCCGGGTCAGTGGGGGCTCAGAGGAGCACAGAGGGGCAGGGACACAAGCGGCCTCCTCTGTTTATCACAATGCGCGCCCTCTTTTCACCCTCATGCCAGCCCGTTTCCCAGGCTGGCTCGTGGGGAGCCCCTGGATGCCCCAGCCAGCAGCCTCCACTGTCCTTTGACCCCGTCCCCCAACCCCCACCCACCCGCAGCATCTCCAAGTTCTCCCCAGCAAATGTGGGATTACAGCTTCTTGTCAGGCAGCTCTCCCAGCCCCAGCCAGGGAGTCTACGACCTTCTGGAAAGGTCCCTGCCTGCTGGGGGTGGGGAGGCAGATGGGGTCCAAGGCCCGTGCCCCCACAAACCTGCTGCCAGGGATCGATGTGAATCAGTCAGCAACTCCTGCCCCAGCTCCATGTTTAAGGATCTGTCCTGGAATTGTTTACACCCGTGAAATCCTGAAAATGACCTGCACATCCAGCCCCCGGGGTTTGTCTGGGATGGGGCCTTGGTCCCCAGGAGATGACCAGGGGAGGGTGGTAACGAGCTGTGAAGGCCGTGCCGGCCAGGCTCCTCTCAGTGGGCAGAGATGCTGGAGGAGACGCCGTCCGCTCCCACCAGACTGAGCTCTGGTGCTGACCGTTGTTACACGTGTGGGTGCCTCGCTGGATTTATTCAAATGGCCGCCCTGTCCCGTCCTGAGGGTGGGTCTGAGGTGGGCGTGGTCTGCATGCGTTGGGATGAGGGAGTAGCGGGGTCTCACTTGAGGTCAGAAGTGCAAGTCACTCTCTCCTCCGCCCTGTGGAGGGGAGGGGACTGGCTGGGGCTCCTGCATGGGGAGCAGACAGGCCTGGGGTTGCGCCCGGCCGTCACCAGCTCTCGGTGAGACCCAGGCAGGTGACTCAAGGGACCTCCTCAGTTTCCCCATCTATGGTGGGAGGCCGCGGGCTGAGTGCCCCCAGGGGCTGCGGGCTCGTGGCTCCCAGCCCACTTCCTGCGAGCACCGACTGGGCTCCGGCAGCCCCTGCTCTCCGTCCCACACCTGCCCAGTGGCGGAGGTGACAGCCCCAGCCTGTGAGCTCCATCCCCAGTGCAGGGTGACCAAGTCAGGACTCCAGTCCAGGCCTGCAGCCTCTGGCGCCCAGAGTCCTGAGCTGCCCCCACTGTGGGAGGTCTGTGCTCCTCCTCCCTGTCCATGTGGGTTCACCAGCCAGATGACGTGACCTCTAGCCACAGGCACAGTCTACACAGGGGCCCCAGCCCATCCTCCCATGTCCCCCATCAAACGTGTGTGTGTGTGGCAGGGGATCCCCGCTCTACTCTGTGCATCAAGAAAAGCATCAGAGAACAGGGCAACTGCCGCAAAGTCCCTACACACAGGCCTTGGACGACGGGCCACAAGGTTGAGGGAGGTGCCCAGCCCCCTGGGATGCCTTCCGGCCAGACACCTGCTCTGTGCACAGCCACACCAGCCCTTGTTGGAAGGCAGAGAGGTCAGGGCCTGTCTCCCATGCTGTCCCCTGAAGCATGCAGTCCCAGACAAGAGGCAACACCCTGGGTCTCAGTTTACGCTCTGCGAGGAGAGGGTGTGTGGGGAGGCACCCTGAGACGGCTGCCCTTTACCATCTCCCATGTGGGGCAGAAGGACGCCGACTGAGGTGGGCTCCAGGAGCAGCCCCCTGCTGGCTCGCAGCACCCCAGACTCCCCCCGCCACTTTCCCAATGAATAAACATGCTGGAAGGTTAAAAGGCAAATAAAAAGCACAACTGGACACAGGTTCAAGGGCACAAGTGGGCATGAGACTGGGCTGGAGGGGACCCCGAGAGCCCAGGGCTGGACCAGCGGCCACAGCCACTTTCGCACATGGACAGCCAACGGCAGCCCTGGCCACAGGACAACAGCCACAGGGGCCCAACTGGGCCAGGCAGCAGTGGGGGTTCCCCATCCCTCCCTGCTCGCCCCCGGCCCACTCGCCTTCTCCCCCTTCCCGAGGCCCACACTCCCTACGTCCTGCGTCCGCCCACCTGCTTCACTGCTGTTTCCAGGAGGGTTTTCTTCAAACAGATCTTTTTTTTTTTTTACTTAAGTGATTATATTTTGAAAGGAAATCTTACAGCACCAGTGGAAACAGAAAACAAGCATCGCGGGTGGCAAATAGAAAGTATCCTACAAACAGAAAGAGAACAAACCAGACTCTGAAATGCGCGAGGCTGGGACCAGCACAAGGCTGGAGCCCGCCGGCAGCTCCTGCTCCACGCGGAGCTGAGGGGGCACTGGCACGCCACTCCTCAGCTACGTTCCCTGTCACATCTCAGAGGACAGGGGTCTCTGCCTCCAAGACCCCACCTACAGGGAGAATGCCCCCCCCGAGGATCAGAAAGCTCCTCCTTTATTCACTGCAGCATTGACTGGGCACCTCCTGTGAGCACTGTCTGCTGGGGACATGAAATGGCTGAATCTCCGCCCCGGTTCAAAGGTGATGGCTGGGGACAGGGACTCCCACCTCCTACTGTTTCCTCTGGGCCCTGGGGTCCTGGGCAGCCCCAGCCTCGCCCCCAGCCCCTTCACAAGGCTCTGGACAGAGCAGGAAGATGGCAGTTACAACCTGATGGTACCCACAGGTGGGCTACCTGTCCGGACCTTACACTCCCCTAGCCTGAGATGCTCAAAGCACTAAGAAGTCCTGCAGGGGGCCCCTTAACCCTGTTTAACCCAGGGTTTCCCAGGGGACCCCCTCTCCTCTGGCTTTTCCCTGGGTCTAGAGGAGTCTCGGGGGAGGATGGACAGATGGGCAGCCCTCTGACAGAGCACATCCATCCTCGCTGGTGAGTACGCTTACGAATCCAGCTTTGCTCCAACAGTGAGATGATTCCAACCTAGATGGTATCTGGTCGTTCTTCCTGTTGTGTCCAACAAAGCCACAGGACACACAGGGCTGCCCACTGCTCCCTGAATCCGGGCCAGGAACTACAGCTTCACTGTCAGCCACCCCGGCCTGAGCGGGAGAGCTGCCCCCACCCTGGGCTCAGCCCTTGGCTGTGTGCTCCTTGCAAGCCTTATTAGCACCTTGGCTGATGTCCCTCTATCTGGACGTCTTGTGCTAAACTGTAAAAGGAAAGGAAAGACGGCCCTCTCCTGCATGGTGGGTGCTCAGAGAAGGCTTCTTGGACAGAACACAGACTCTTGTCCCCTCCCTGCCAGGCCCCACATCTCCCGGGACTGCCAGGTGGATGCTGAGGGAGGGGAACCTCCCTCCGGGATCCGTGGGGTGTCCTGAGCGATGGGGTGGGGGGTGAGGACGTGGAATCAGGCACGTTGGAAGGTCTCTAAGAAGCTGTGGCCTCCCAGTTCTGGGGCCCGACCTGCCAGGAGGGTCCTATGGCCCGTGGGCTGGCTCCCAAGAGAAAGCCACCTGCCCAGGGAGGCCTGGTCTACACCACAGAGGTGGCAGAGCCCAGGCCCAGTTGCCTTCTGGAGGGCCAGCATCTGCAATGGATGGGAGCTATTGGCAGGCAGGGTTCTGGGGAAGGAAGCACCTGGGGGTAGACACGGCCACGGCAGCCAGGGGTCAGGTCCCAAGGGTATTGGGAGGTGGAGGGCTGGGGAAAAGGTGGGAGCTTCCCTGGGACACTCCAGGCCTAAGGAGACCGGGGTCCCTGTGGATACCGGGTCAGGGTCACCAAGGGACAGGGAAGGGTGTCCACTCTAAGCACCACGGTCTGGGCGCCCCCAGTGCGTCTCCTTCCCTCCACCCTCCTCCTGGGAGGCAGGGGCTAGCAACCCAGACGGGGTTGCTCCTCACGTCCCTCTGCTCAGTGGAGGCCCAGGGGAAGGCCTTCAAGGCTGCAGGGAGCTGCTTCTGGGCGGCGGGCTCCATCCTCGGGAGGGTGTCTTCTGAGCCGGCGGCCCGGACTGTGGCTGGGAGGGTGGGGGAGTCCCTCTGCCCAAGGTCCGTGGCTCGGGGGTAAATCCTTGGGTCAGAGAGAGCCTCCAGGGATGTCAGGGTGACCCGCCCCGCTGCAGCCCTGAGCCGTGGAGCCCCGCTGCCGGAGAATCTTGGGAAATTGGCCTCAGCTGCTGCGTGCTGCTCAAACATGTCGACACCGCCTGTCCCTCCATCTTCCATGGCTTCTGAGGTGTCTCCAGGACTTGGTGATGTCGGGAATTGGACCCAGAGTGCAAAGGAGCTGCCAGGCCATGGGCCAGCTGGGCCTCGGGGTGTCCCCCAGCACCCCACAGGCACTTGCCCCCCTCGGGTCCAACCCAAGCCTCGGGGTTCTGCAGGGCCTTTCAGTTTGTTAGGCCCCTGGGATTCACCCCAACGTGGCCTCAGGACGCCAGGGGGTGTGACACCAAATGGGCAGTGAGTCCCAGAAGGCAGCCCTTGTGGACCTCAGATACCCCACAGCTGAGGGAATACAACCGGGCTCACCACCAGCACCTCCTCCCCAAGCCCTTGCCCCACCAAAAGCCTTTTCTCACTGTGGTGCCAGCTTTATCCCATAATGCCAGCACTGGACAGAAGTCAGGAGTGGGTATGGGGGCCACGGGGGGGCAGTGGGGGCTATGGGGGCTCATGGGGGCTGTGGGTTTCCACAGGGGAGCCCGTCATAGGGAGGAGGACAAGCCTGAGACAGAGGGATGGGTCACCAGCTCGGAGATTCACAGTTGGGGTCTCCCCTGACAGCCCCAGGTGGTGAGGGGCCGGGACTAGGACGTGCGTGTTCCAGTGGGCAGCCTACTCACCTCTCAGACGAGCCCCAACCACCCCCATGACAAGAGCGGTGGACGGGCGCCCAGGACGGCCTGGCTGGTGACTGACCAGGAGGGCAACCTCAATCTCTTCAGCTCCAAAGCGCCCACTCCTGCCCACCTAGGGTGGTGAGGGGATGACCTGGCAGAGGGCTCCCTCCTGGTCACCCTGGACGGCCCTAGGGGCCCCACACATGCCAGGGACCCCAGGTCCCCTTTCCCTGCATAGTCGTGGGCCGGGCCCTGGGGGCTGTCCTCAGGTGCTGGCTCAGGGTGTGCTCGCAGGCCCCGCCAGCACGGCACTGCCGGCCCCAACAGACAAGGACCTGAGGCCCAGCGAGAGGCAGAGCCAGGGCTCGAACCTGCGCCCCACCTGGTGCACTTCCGGCCTGTGAGGGCGTCTGCCACGAGGGTATCTGCCCCGGCCTCCTGCACCACCTGATGGGGCCACATGACAAGTCCCACAGGGGACGCTGGCAGTGAAGGCCCTAATTTGTAGGCCGGGTTGGTGAGGGTGCCAGCGGGGCTGGCTCTGCGGCAGGCCAGCATGGTGGGACACAGCATGGAAGGTAGGGAAACTTCTGCCTCCCAGTGGCAGTGTTGGCAAGGCTGTGGGGACAGCCAGGTCCACGGTGGCCCCATGAACCGCCGCAGGAATTGACCCTAAGGAGGAGAGAGAGACGCAGGTGCGCACCAGGACTTCTTCTGCAGCCCGGTTTATAACGAGGAGAAGATGTGAACAACCCTCATGTCCCACCAGAGGAGGATGGCTCTGTGAATGATGGATCCTCGCGCTGGAACAGAGGCGGCCAAGGAACCGCGTTTCTGGAAAACCTCTAATGCTGAGGGGGGCGTGCAAGGTTGTGTTAAGGGGAAGGCAGGACCCACACTCGAGCGTAGCCCAGGCACGAGCAGAGGCGGACGGGAAATCCACCAAAAGGGGCAGGCGGTGGGATGCACCTTCTAGTCTATCATCTTCAGATTTATTTTGTCCCAATTTCCACAGAAATGTGCTTCCTTTCAAAATGACAAAAAAAAGTGAAAAGTTAAGTCTGGACGGGGCAGGAGGCCTCTGCACTCCTGGGCCCCAACCCCATCGTGTGCCTCGAGCCCCAACTTTAGGCCTCAAGCATCCCTGGGACCCTGGCCGCCACCAGACCCAGGCCCTCTGGGTTTGCCAGAAGGCTTGCTCCATGCCAGCTCAGAGCAGCTGGCCCCACAGGGTGGGGGCACGTGTCCTGCCAAGAGCCATCTGTCCACACTGCGCACCAGGCGCCCCGGGTAGGCTCCCTCACCAGGGACTTCAAAACAGACACCTGTCTCCACCTCACCAACCCTGAGCCCTCTTGGGGCTGGGAGCCTCCAGGAGGCCCTGCACGGAGAGGTCAGGCCCCAGCTGTGGACCCTGGGCCATGCTCAGCTCAGCTCTGAGCCAATCTCTGCCCTGAAGGACCCTCGAGTCTGACTTTGGGCAGAGCTTGGACCAGCTTGGGAAGTGGGCAGAACGGGTCGACGTTGCCCAAGACCCTGTATGCACCCTGTGCGTGCTCGGGGCATGCAGGAACAACACAGGGAGGTACCTGCCAGGAGCTGTAGGGGCCCCCTTTGCAGACCAGCTCAGGGGACACGTGCCCAGGGCCACACAGGGCAGACTTGGGGCAGAGCTTAGGGCATCTTGGAATGGCCAGACCCTAGGGAGCTGAGAGTGCACCGCCGTCACACGTCGCCAGGCTGGCCTGACTGCCACGAGCAAGGCGGGCATCCTCCGCCAGAGGGGCAGGGGGCAGACTGAGGTACAGATGGGACCAGTGTGCACAGGAAGTATGCTGAACCGGGGCTGGGCCCACGTCAGCATGGGTGCAGTGTCCATGTGTTTGGATGATCCCATGTGGCCCAAGGGCCAGGAAGAGGCAGGTCCAGCTCTATGGTGGAGACATGAGTCCAGGGAAGAGGGGACATTGTCACCTGGGCTAGTGACAACACTAAGTAACACCCAGAGGGATGAGAGATGGAGAGAAGGAGCAGAAAGAAAGAGACAGAGAGGTGGGGAGAGGTGTGGGGGGCCCTTGAAACCCAGAGGAGGAGCTCAGGTGATGGGACCCAGGGAGGGAACTGTCCCAGGGGCCACACAGCCCCCTCACACAGAGGAGGAGCCTTAGGTCACAGGCAGGGAGCTGGCGTCAGCCATAGGGTCCCCTGCCCCCTCCGCCCCTCTGCGTGGCAGCGGCAACCGAGCGTGGCCTCTTCACGGAGCACACAGAGGCGGAGGCAGGGTGGACTGCGTGTGGGTGACGGTGGGTTAAGCCCTGCTCCTTGTCTCAAACTGGCCCAGTGGAGAGCCGCTGGCAAGGGAAGGGCCTCTCCCCAGCGGGGGCCAAGTCCTGGGACAGGCAGCTGGGCAGCCTTCACTGGTGTCAGGACTAGGGGAGCTACCAGGAGGGACTTTAATGTGGGTGGCCAGGGCACAGGAAGGTGGTGGCCACAGAAGAGGCCACGGCCTGAGCTGGGCGGTGCGGGCAGATGGGGACAGCCAGGCTGGGCTGCAAAGAAAGACAAGAAGCGTGGACCAAGTCTGAAGCTGGAGGCCTCTCCTGGTGCCCCAGGCCCATGTCCCTGTCTGTCCGGCCCGGATTCTTATCCCCCTCCCCACTGCCACAGTCCTTCGGTCTCCTCTCACCACATCACCCAGTGCCCTCCATCCCATAGCCCTCCACCCCGGGAGTTTGTCTCCCCTCCCTCTGACCTTCCCACGGGTCTCCTGGCCCCCGCCCTGCCCGTGGCTCCCAGGTGCCTACGACCCCCTCATCATGCCAGTCATGTGCCCATCAGCTGATAGGGAGAGCTCCTCCATCGGGCCCGCCAGGACTCCCATGGCCCTTCCAGCCTGACACAGTTAGTTCTCAGGGAACGTGGTGACCGCTGCCAGCAAGGGGCCCCCGGGGAAATCAGCCGACACAGATAAAACTCCCTCAGACACCCCACAGTCCCCAGAGCACTGTTGCTCTTTCGCATCGACCAGCCCACCAGGGCTGCAAAGCCAGCCAGGACAGGCCCTCATTGATCAGCGTCCCCAAGGGGGCTGGCCTCCTCTGCCCCTTCCTGAGCGGCCCGGGAGGCCCCAGTGAGCTCTCCCCACTCAGCAGTGTCAGCCTGGCTCCTGTCACTGAGGCCGAAGCCCGTGTCCAGCAGCATCCAGCCAGGGTGGAGGTGGGGGTGGGGGCAGAGCCTGCAGCCCACCAGCCTGACATTTTCAAACAGGCTGGCAGCACTTCCTCAGCAGGCAGAACAAGCACTGTCAGCAGCTCCCCAGGCTCCAAATGCCGGCATGGCTGCCCAAGCATGGCGAGGAGAGGCCCAGCGGCCGCACCGAGCATCAGGCAGCCCAGGACGGGCATGGGCAGCAGGGGTGTTGTAGGGGTCCGGGGGCTGATCTGCCCAGTGCCCCCCTATGGAAGGCGAGCTCCTGTCCCTGCTGAGTGCAACAGGGATGGCTGGTCTCGTTGAGAGATAGAGGGGGACCCACAGCCCCCCAACCCTTCCCCATGGCAAGCATCCCACTGCAGCTGGGGGCAGGGGTGGGGCCACGCAGTCCTGCCCTGCTCTGCCCCTCCCCACCCCTGTGCATGGAGCCCAGAGCAGCCCCTCCAGGGACCCATGTGGCCCTAGAATCAAAGCCACGTCTAGCCCAGGAGCCCCTGCAGCCAGTCCGGGATGTTTTCCCCATGCCGACACCAAGCCCAAGCCTGGAAGGTCAGCCAGGGATGCCCATGCATGGACGAGAGCCAGCCCTGCTCACTCAGCGAAGGGAGGAGCCAGGAGGGAGTTAACGCGCCCGCAGAGCTTCCCCCAGCCACCAGCAGCAGCACCCAGCGTGGGAGAGCAAATTAGCACAGTCGATGGCCCGGAGCCCCCAGGTGCAATGATGCTGGGCCTCCGGATCCACCTCACTGCTGTCAGAGCCAGCCAAGGGCCCGTATGGTCACCTGGCTGGGGAAGCCACTTGTTAGAATATACTGACGACAGGACTCAACTTTGATAATAGGGCTGAACAAGCAAAATGGGGCTTTTTCTTTTCAGTTTGGAAGACTGCAATATACAATGTAGGAGGACCTGCTGCTGAACTGATGTTGCCTGTGAGGCTACTGAGGTGAGGGACTCCTCCAGGTCCCCTGTCACCCCCGGGAGGACCCGACCCCAGGAGGTCCTGTCTGTGTGGCGAACACCCCCACCCACCATTTGTCAGCCTTTGCAGCCGACAGGCCAAGAAGACAAATGACCAGACCAAGGGGCTCTCTCTGAGTGGAGCCAGGAGGAGATCCGGAACAATGGGCCAGGCGGCACCAACGTAGCTGCCGAGGAGGCTTGGCCAGGTGGGCGGAGTCTCAAAGCCCTGACGGAACCGAGAGCCTGGGGACGGCACTTGGTCCGGGAGGGAGGTTCAGGTCTGCGGACACCAGCCGGGAGGCCAGCCAGCCACCTCAGCCCCACAGGCAGGGAGCTGCGTACTGGCCTCACAGCACAGGGTGCTGAGGGGACAAGCTCGGGGTGGGGGGGCCAAGTTCAGGCCCGCAGGGTGGGCGCCGGCGGGGGCTGTCTCCAGCTTTTCTACTGCTTGGTGGAAGGTTCGGGGGATGTGGGCTCCCAGGAGGGGCAGGAGGAGAGCTCCAGGGTGCGGAGGAGCCAGACAGGCACAGCACACGGAGAGGGGGTGTCTACATGGACAGGTCTGAGTGTGAGATGCCCCTAGCAGTGGACACGGCCAAGTCTCAGGGGCCCCTGGGGCAGCAAACAGAGCTGGGTGAACAGGGAGAGCCCTTGACATGCTCAGTGGGGACACAGGCCTGACCGGCTGCAAAGGGCCCAGAGTGGGGCTGGGACGGGCACCACCAGGCAGCTGAGGGGAGAAACTGCTGTGGGGAGAGGCCATCTCATCAGGGGAACAGGTGGGCCTGGCCTAGAGGACTCAGACTAAGAGGAGCCCACCTCCCACTGGGTCAGCTGGCCCATCCTCCCTGTCCCCCAAGACCCCTGAGAGGAGGGAGCAGAGGAGGTCTCTCCCAGGGGAAGGACTAAGGACCAACATTGCACCCCAAATCACAGCAGGGTCAGGACGGGACAGGGTCTGCTCTGTGAGTCCAGGTTCCCCAGATAATCATGCTCTCCAGAGCTGTCCACCGTCAGCCTACTCCATTTCACCTCCCACCTCACCCCTATCTCACCCCGCCTCACCCCTACACCGCACTCCACTTCACCCCATCTCACCTCCACCTCACCCCACCCCACTCCACCACACCCCACCTCACCCCACCACACCCCCACACCTCACCCACCTCACCCTACTTCACCCCACCTCACCCCCCACACCTCCCCCTACTTCACCCCAGCTCACCCCCACACCTCACCCCACCTCACCCCCATACCTCACCCCACCTCACACCATCTCACCCCCCACACCTCACCCTACTTCACCCCAGCTCACCCCACCTCATATGCTCCCCACACCTCTGAGCTTCCAGGACACTGCCCATAACACCTTACCAAGAAGAGCCCTCCAAAGCTTGGCCTGGGGTGTCTGCGCAGCCCACCCTCCACAGGGACACCCCAGTCTTCCTTCTCCACACTCCAGAGCCAGTGCTTAGAGGTCACAGGAGGGAAATCAAGGCACCAAATCTCTGCCCCAGGTCATGGCTTGTCAGTAGATGAGCTCATGGCTCACCATCCCAGCCCGGGGAGCCTCCCGTGTCCCTGCAAGTGCAGACCCGGGCTAGTGGTCTCCTCGGGCTGGAGCCCCGGGCATCCCGCAGGCAGCTGAGGTTTCCCTCTCTGGACGGTCAGACAATGCTAGTTCCTTCCTGTCAGGGGTGGGGTGCCTGAGGCAGGAGACCTTGACTGTCTGCTGAGTGACCATGGCTCACCATGCCCTCAGAGCATAGGACATGTGGGCCTATGCTCTCGCTGAGTCTGCAGTACCCTCACAGCGTGGGGCACCTCAGCCCACCAGGGGTCCCCCCCTCCCAGGGTCACAACATACACACGGGAGGCCGAGACCCCAAGCAAAGAACCGGTACAGTCCAAGTGCAGACCCGGGTCACTCCCCTGTGGGGGCCACCTCCCCAAGAAGCTGAGTCCTGACACAGGGATAGGGCCAACTGTGGGACTCTGGCTCTGCCTGCCCTGCCCTGGATGGCAGCCCTGCCCCATGAGGGGCCTGCTGGGGCCACAGCCACCCACACCCGCTAACAGGGATGCCAGCCCCGAGCGTGAGCCAGTTGGTGGCGGACTGATGGGTAATTGTGTTACCTCTGAACAGCCTCAGCCTCACAATTTGGAGGCACGAATCCCAGCCCGTCGGGCTTGGCTGACGTGGAGAGGCACCCGGAATTAAACGGAAGCGTAACAATTAACAGCCCATAAAAAGGTTCTGAGCAGCGCATCTCCATCTCCTCCTGGGGGGGGTGGGGTCCCACGGGCTGGCTGAGCCTGCCTGGGGGGCAGCACCATCCCAGGTCCCTAGGCTCCGGGGGAGTCGGGCTGCCCTGCTGGAAGGCCCAGAGCTCCTCTCTGCTCCCATGCGGGTCTGAGGATTGGCCTGCTCCGTCTCCATTCCTGAGTGTGACAGGTGGTCTCAGGCCTTCCCCACCCTGTGTCCCTCGGGAAGGTGTGGCTCCACAAGGCCCCCTGAAGGCCCTCACCCCTTGGCGGCGTACCCAAGTAGGCTCCTGCCCTCCCTGCCCCTGCCCCTGCTCCTGGCTTCACCTCCAAATTCCCACCCCTAGCCTGGAGTCAGGGTCCACTTTGGGGGACCCAAGATGGCAGTTAGCAAGCTCTCCATGTGTCCCCGTGTCACCCCTGTGCTCATACTTCCCCAAGTCTCCCATGGGCCCACCCCTCACAGGCCAAGCGCTGTGGCCCTGTGCCCTTGGCCTGAGGGGTCGGAGGCTCACGTGGAGGGCGCTTGGCCTGCCCTGGCCTCAGCGTCCTCCGTTGGGGCTGCACCTCCACAGGTCAAAGGGCTCTCAGGCCTGGATGGATGAGGTGCAGGAGCAAAGCCCGCTCCATGGCTCTCCGTGGCCGGTCTGGTGTCAGGGCACAGCTGGAGGACGAGGCCCCTGAGGTTGGGGGGGTTGTCCCCAGGCCCAGCTATTCCCCATGCCCATGATCTCGACGGGAGGACCCTCTCCCGGCACTGGCACTCCGAGGGAGAGAGGTGGTGCTGAGGTGCCAACCAGAGCTGGAGGGTCTGCTGGGAGTCAGGCTGAGACCCGCCCCCACGGCATCAGGGAACAAAGCTGGAGGAGCCAGAGAGGGCCAGCCTGGCCCATTCCAACAGGCAGGAGGTGGCCCACAGGAGCTGCGCTGGCCTTGGGGACGGAGGGCCCCGCCCCACCAGGCCCATGTGACAGGCACCTCCTGGATCCAGCTTGCAGCCACAGGGGGCGGGAGGGGGACCCCGATGCCTGGCCAGAGGTTTAACACCAAAAACTCTTACTGATTTGGTGCAGAGCCCGCTTTGAGAATCAGCTTAATAAAAAGCCACTTGCCTGGCGTTGGGAATAGTCAAATGGCCACTGTAACTTAATTGTCTCTGAGTTCTCTGTTTGGTAACTCGATAGTTGTGATTTTGTTTTCTTATTAATGTCATTATTTTAAAGCTCCTGCCCCGCCTTCTCCGTGGGCCTCAGGGTGCAGTGCAGGGACGGGGCTCCCAGAGGCTGCCTCCAAGAGGCAGGTGGTTCCAGAGACTGGCTCCACTACACATGCGGCCCCACGGGGCGCCCTCCACAGGAGACGTGGGAGCGAGGTCTCAGGGTTGCAGGCGCTCACCGGTGGACCAGGGCTGAAGGTGCTCCGGGCAGGGGACCGCCTAAGCAAAGGCAGGGAGCCGTGAGGGCTGATGCTGAGGGAGGTTTGCTGAAGGTTGGACACTGGGGAGGGGTGGGGGGTCACAGAGTCAGTGCTGCCAATGGAGGGGAGCGTGAACTTGACCTTGGATGTGTCTCGGTGAATTGGGGGGAGGCGGTATCCACTGGCCCTTTCAGGGGCCTGCTGCCGAGGGGGATCTGGAGGAGAAGTGCTCCCTCCCAGCTCGTTCTCGGGCCAGCTGACCAGCCAGAACAGAGGCTGGAGGCGACCTTGGAGGACTTGTGCCCGTGGAGGCCCCGCAGACACCGCAGCCCTCTCCCCAGGCATTCGGGCAGGAGCCGCGTCTGCATTGGGAATTCGGGGCAGGTCTGGCCTGCATGCTGTGTCAGAGAAATGCAACACAATTAATTAGCCCCTAAAAAAAGCGTTTGAAGTGTTTATTGCAGGACGGCGCTCCTGGTTTTATAAGCAGATGGGGAAATAAAGTGGTGGGGATGACAAGCCGGGAACAGCTGCACAGGGACCCGGAATCTAATTCATAATTCAGCAGACTAATCAGAGAACATCTTCTGCAGGCACCATAATGAAGGGACGTGAGGCCACAGCTGATGAGCTGCTCCCCGCTGCGCGCAGCCACGCCAGCCATGGCGGCGCGAGGCCAGACCCCAGGCAGCCCCTGCCGCCTGCCCTGGGTCACAGTGCCCAGTGCCAGCTTCTTGACAGGCATTTTCTCAGCAGCGATGTTAGTCATAAGCCCGTTTTGCAGGAGAGAAGCCGAGACACAGGCGTGGCCCCCAGGAACCCCGGAAGCCCTGGTCCTCCAGCCCTGGCGGCAGAGGTCACTCCGGCTCATGGGGTACCTCACAGGGGCGGGCCTCAGGCAAGACCTCAGGTACCTCAGGTAGGAGACACGGGGTGCAGTGTCTGGAGCCCAGCCGGAGCCCCTGTCCCGAGTGTGGAGAGACGCCTGGGAAGGCAGGAGGGCCAGGCCTTCTCCGCTGAGCACGGGCTGCTGTGGCCAAGGGGGGGTGGGGAGCCTGGGTGGGTACGCGGGGCACCTCGTGGCCCCCGGGTGGGGACCTGGGATAATGGAACATAAAAATTCACGTGCAATTTATGAATCTTCCGGCTCTGACAGGAGCCCAGTGCTCACAGCAGTCGTGGACTGTAAAATGCACAGGATGAAATATCTGTGACAGCCGTAAAGTCCTTATTTTCTCCTCAGCTGCTGTTGAAACAACGGGCAGCAGAGGGTGGGTGCCAGGCCTCCCTCACCCCCCTGGCCCTGCCCCTCCCAGTGGTTTGCTGTGTCCCCACCCTGGGACCGTGCCCCGCAGGCTCTGCATTCCTGTCCATGTACTGGTGTGTGCCTGGCAAGATGTGGAACCTAGAGAAAAGCCCAACCCCCCTGCTCTGAGCAGCTCATAACCTCCCCAGGCAGACGGATGAGGTCAACTAAACCTTGCACAGGCCTCTTTCCTAAACACACAAAACCACAAACAATATCAAAGTGGTAGATGCTGTAGCAGAGGAAGGCACAGGTCCCGTGGTGCCCCAATAGGGCATTGCAGGGGCTTTGTGGAGTTGGGCTTTGAGGTATAGGTAGGCGCTCATCAGCGTGAGAATTGTCGGTCACCACCCTCTGTGCCACTGGGGCTCGATGGGATCCAGACTTGGGTTAGATAGAAAGGGACCCCTGAGTCAGACCCCAACCCCATTGGACCCCCCAGGCCGGCCTGGCTGGGGTCCTTTTCAGGGATCCAGGCCCCTGGGCACAAGCTTTCAGCTTTTGGACCAGAGTCACCTCCCCGCAGGCTGCAAGGGGAGGGCAGGAGAATGGGAGACTAGTGCCGGTTACCTACTTACCGCAGGTGACAAACCGGCCCAATGAGTCTATGTGCTCAGTCAGTGGGTCTGCAGTCCAGGCGGGCTGGGCAGGGCAAGGTTCTGCTCCGTGGGGCGTCCGCAGAGACCCCTCAGGGGTACTCAGCGCATGCCTGGCCTTGGCGTGCTGGCTGCCGGACCTGGCTCAGCAGGTGGCCCCTTCTCCAGAGCGGTCAGACTCCTTACCCAGCAGCTCAGGGCCAAGAGCAGGAGGCGGAAGCTCCGGGCTCAGCAGGCCTGGGCCTGGCATAGCGCCACGTCCACCCAACAGTAATGGTCAAAGCCCAGGGCCAGGGAGAGGCGAAGACCAATGTCATGGAGGGTCAAGGAGTGTGCGGCCACCTTCAGTGGCCCCACCGAGGCCCTGCAGGCCGGGCTCAGTACAGAGTGCCCACCCAGACCCCAGCCAAAAGCCCACAGGCACCTAGGCGCCCCCTGGAGAGTAGGACCAGCTACAGGGCCGACACTCCAGGCAGACCCCTCGGGGCATCTTTTCCAGAAAACAATGAACAGGGGTGCCGCCAAGTCTTCCGCTGGGGCCCACCCTCTCTGAATAGTGATGGGACAGCTGCAACGCACCACCCTCCCATCTGAGGGCTGTGTGTGCGGTACCCCCGGGCCAGCGCCCAGTGGGTGGAGCCGCACTCGGGCAGCGTCACCGTGCTGAAGTGGGCTTTGGCCTCTGCAGGCAGGGCTGGCTGCCCTCAATGCCCCCTGGATGCCCCACCCCCAGAACACCCCCCAAACCGCTCCCCTGCCTTTGCCAGGATGCCCCGGGCCGGCCTGCGTACAGCCAGCACAGCACTCATCCTCCTGCGGGGGGCAGATTCCTCCTCGTCCCCAGCCTGCCAGCTCAGAGAAGGAGACTCACCTGCCCAAAGTTGCCCAGCATGTAAACAGCAGAGTGAGGACGTGAACCCTGGTGTCCCTAGCTCCAGGGCCATGTTTTGGCCAGAGGCTCGCCCCTCCCCCAGCCAGGTCCCAATAGTGTCCATACTGCTGTGCACACCTGCCACCTCCGGCTCTCCCTGGGCCCCCTGAGCGGCCGACTGCTCTGGGTCTCCCTCCCCCAGGGAAGGGGCTGCTCCTCCTGACCTTGCCCAGGGCAGGGGCCTTCCACGGGCAGCTCAGGACCTGAGAGGTTGGCCAAAGGGCAAGGCTGTGCCTGAGCGTGAAGGACCCAGTTTGTACGGGTCCAGTGCCCCACTGGGGGTGGCCGCCTCACAGCCGTGCTGTCCAATGCTCCCGGCTGGCCGCAGCACTGCTGTTTCCAGAGTGGCCGGCGTGGGGCTGTGCTCGGTGTGCGCACATGCTCCCCGCCGCACCCGGCCCATCCCGGGGGGGCGGCTCCGGCAGAGGCAATCTTGCTAAGCAAACATGCCTGGATTTGCTCTGTGCAAACAGCAGCAATTGCTGCACCACAAGTGAGGGGCTCAGAGAACAACCGAATGCACAGCAGGGCCTGGGGGTCATGTCCTTCCAGGCAGGAACACAGGAGGTGGCCCCTTATTCCCCACAGATGCCAACCGTGGGGTGTCCCTGGGGGGAGGCATGGGACCCACTGCCATTTCCCCAGCCCCTCAGGGGCACTGAGTTAGACACTGGGGGACAGTGAGGGGCAAGGTGGACGCTGCCCCAGCTTCAAGTGGGGACTGGACAGCGCACAAGCTGTAGAGGGAGTGCCAGGCCCAGCAGCAGCACCAGCCAGGACCTGCCCTGGCCCCGCACCTGTGCCCACCCCACACGGGCACAGCCAGGCCCACCCTGAGCTCCGCCCTTGGGCCAGGACCACTTCCAGCTCAGGGGCTCTCAGCCCCCTTATGGGAGCCCAGCGGGCAGTCAGTGCCACATGGTGACCTCCACAGAGCTCCCCAGAGGGGCCTTCCTACTGTCCACTCCTCCCACCCTCCCCCACCCCCCACTGCTTCCTCCAGGAATGGAACTGAGACTCTGGGGTGATGGGCCAAGCAGGTATGACCCTCTTGGCCCCTGGCAGAGCCCCTCCCGAGGGCTGCCCTGGACGGCGAGGCCATCGGGGTAGGAGCCCGCCCCACCCCCAGCTGACTCCCACCCTGCCGCCCCCCACAACCCAGGCTCCTGGAGCTACTGGGTCCTGAGGAAAGAGGTCTCCTCCGTATCGGCTGCCATGCTCACCGCTCGCACGAGTGCCCCACCGGCCCCACCACGGGCCGAGGAGAGCACCCTCCAGCCCCCAGCGAAGCCCAAGGAGGCCCACAGGAGGGCGATGCAGGAAAGGGACACTCATTTCTGGAGAAGGGGTCCCCAGTTTCCTTTCTCTAATTTTTCTGCGTTTTCCAATCTTTCTTACACTGGCATGAGTTTCTCACGTAATCAGAATAGTAAGCGCCAGCAGGGAGAAACCAGATTCCACTCAGGAGTGCGGGGAGCTGGGGGACCAGGGCTCAGGGAAGGTCGGGCTCCCTCCGGGCCGGGCTGCCCCAGGCACAGACTGGGTGCCCTGTGTGTCTGTGTCCCCCCAAGGGCGCCAACCTCATCCCACTGCCACTGCGACAGTTACATTAACTTGTATCTAATGGGATGCTCGGCTATTGGACACGGAGCTGTCCCAGTTTAATTAGGCATCAGGAAGCTGGGCATTAATTAAGGTAACGAAAGACTCAGCACCACACAATCTGAGCCTCGCTGGAAAGGCCGGGAGGCCGAGAGCGTGGTCAGCCAGGACGGGGTCCCCACGCTCATCCCGCAGGCCCTCCACCCTCGTTAACCTGAGCGTCCTCGAATCCTCGGTCACCACCTGCCCCTCAGGCCCACTCACTGAAGGCCACTCGGGGCCTTGCGCCCTGACCTCCTGGCCACACATGTCCCAAGGGTGAGCCTCTCTGAGCTTCATGTGCTGACCCCCTGGGGAGAGGGCAGGGGACACCCACCAATGCTCGCCAGGCCCCGTGGCCCTGGAGGCTTGTCACCGCCCATGTGGGCTCTGGCTAAAGCCCCCTCCCCACTCCCCTGTGGCCCCACCCTGGAGAAGCCTGATCGCCACCGTTAGGCACAGACCACCTTCGGCACGTCTTCCTCCCACCCCCGATGGGCACAACAGCTCGGGCCCAGGGGGCAGTTGGAGTAAATGGCCAAGGGCAGAGGACACAGGAGACAGGACCTGGACCCTGCAGCCAGCACGCACGACCTACAATGCCCCTCCTCGTCTCTGCCCTTCTCTCAGCCCCAGCCAGGCTCAGAGGTCCAAGGCCAGACCAGGGCCCGAGGTTCTCTGGTCCAAGCCACTTCTCTCAGCCTCTACACAGAGTCACCTCCTTCCTCTTGGCTGTTCTACCTCTGTTGATGTGTCCTGCTCTGCATCCTCCGTCTCCTGTGGAGGCTGGACCGAGGGGTCTCAATCGAGGCGCCCAGAGGTCCATGTGTCTGATGCCGCTCGCCACACACCTGCTGCCTGACCAGCCGTCATGGCTGAGTCCAGGCCTCGAAATCCACAAGAGTAAGAGGGGTTTCTGTCAAGACCGCGAGGCCCTTCCCTTCTGCGTTCGATCACCTGGGGACTGATTGGGCAGGAGCTATGGACCCCGGCGAGACTCAGGCCTGCCACCCGGGGGTCCCCACCGCGACAGCATGAGGACGCCAGCCACACAATAATGGGCCATCTTCATGGAACATTCGCTTTGGCCACACCAAGACACACTTTTCAGAAACCGTTGAGCCTCCCAATGGCCCCCATTCCTATGAGCTCCTGGGCCTCAGCCAGGAGGTGACGATTCAGGGACACCGGGCTCAGGAGTGGCAGAGCCATCCCTCTCAGAAGGGTCTGGAAATGGGTTCTGAGCGAGGGCTGAGTGGCCCTGGCCTGGAGCGTGGGCTTCTTGCCCTGGGAGGGTCCTGCCTGCTCTGTGCTGAGACAAACACTCGACGCTCTAATATCGATGTTTCCCATAATGATGATCACATTTTCCCCATCAGTCGAGACCCGAATCAATGGCATGTGAGTAAACTGGAGATTGATTTTAATTAAGTCTTGGAGTTTTGTGACCGTGCTCAACAGAGGACTCCTCACTGCTGGCCGCAGAGGGGATGGTGGGAACTGGACCCTCATCTGCCTGACCTGGAGGTGGGGCAGGGCTGCCACTTGGGCACCCTTGGGCCCTGGCCTGAGACTCCCCTACCAGGCCCCCAAGGTCGACCATGTCCTCTGTCCCTGGCAGGTCTGACAGCCCACGGGGCAGGATTGGCTGGGGTGAGGGCTGGGCTGGGGGTGGGGTAGGATCCTAGGGAAAGAGCCTGGCAAGTGGGGGCGGGCTCCCTGCACAGGCCCCACTTCCCTAGCTGGACCTTGGACAGTGCTGGGTCCCTCCTCTCCCTGCCCCCATTTCCTCACCTGTAAAATGGGGCAACCATGCCCCCCGCAGCCCAGGCCCCCCACAGGACGCACTGCCGCATTATTCCTCCTGGAGCAGGGAGTTCAGGGCTTCCTGGGGTCCAAGCTTCCTTCCCCCAACCTCGCCCTCTAACGTTCCCACCTCACCGTCTAATGTCCCTGGGCTTCTGCCCCCAGGGCTTGGGCAGTCCCAGCCCTGCCCCAACCATCCTACTGACCACAGGACACAGAGGGCTCTCAGGGGTTCCTTGCCTGCCCCACCCAGCTGTCCTCTGGGCCAGGCCACCACCCTTGCCCACCCTCCAGAGCTTCTCATGACAATGCCAGGAGCCGAGGACCCTGTGTCTGGCTCCCCCGCAGCCTCCCAGAGCCCCCTCACTCCTGGGACCCCAGGCGGCCCCAGCTGCCTCCCACCACCATCCACCAGCCCTCCGATACCACAGAGGAGAGGAGGTCATTAGCAGGAATGTATGATTAATACGGAGGCCTAGTCAGGCAGACCACTCAATCACCTGGCCTCACCGCAGTCTGAGGACCAGTGAGAGAGTTGTCAGGCTGTGAGGAGGGTCTGCCAGGCTGCAGGTGGGTGAACCGCTGGGTGCCGAGGACACCAGGAGTGTCCGGGCCCCAGGTGGGGGCTCAAAGACGGTCGATGCCACGGACTTGGGGAGCCCCAGCTCCACCCCAGACACTGGCCCAGCCTGAGTGCCCCGGAGAGCCCCCACGCCCCACCTTCTGAGCCTCTGCTGCTGGCTCGCGGGCGGTCATGGGCGCCACCCGCCCTGGCCTCTGACCCCATTGGGGGAACTAAGTCAGGGTCCACAGGACAGTCGCTGCCCACAGCAAGTGTGTCCGTGGCCTTGGATCTGCCCTGCCTCCCACTGTCTACCTCCTGGCCCGCCCCTTCTGAGGAGGGAGAGGCGGCCCCCAGCAGCAAGGCCCACTCGGCACAAAGCGCTCCCCGGCCTCTGCTGCAACCCTGAGCCCCACAGGGAGACTCAGCACCCTCAGGGGAGAGGGAAGCAGCAGCTGCGGGACAGGATCTACTGAGCCCACCCAGCACCCACCCCAGGGGCTGCACAGAGGCTGCCCTCAGGACTGGCCTGGGCCCCGAGGACCCTGGATAACAGAAACTTCAGCATCCAAGGAGAGTGCCTCGTCTCTTACCCAAACCCACTTTACAGATGAGGGAAGTGAGGCCCAAAGGTGAGCAGCCCTAATTGCAGAGCAGGGACTGGGACCAGGCCCCTCCCACTGTCCAGGAAGCCTGTGTCTCTGTCCCTGTCCCGGCTCCTGTGGTTGGGGTGCATCTCGGGACTCCCCCCCTGCAGATCATCAGCCCCCCTCCCTGGTCAGTCAAGGAGGTGGGGTGGGGAGAGGCAATGGGCTTATGGCCGCAGCTCAACCAGCTGGGAAGGAGGGAGGAGGGGAGGGGCAGAGCTGCCTCCCTAGGTGTCGCCCACTGGGCCGGGGCCAAGGCTGCTGGGTGCTCGCATGGTGGACAGCTGACTCCTGCCCTGGGAAAGACATGTGCGGGCAAAGGAGGAGAGCGAGTGGGGCCCGCAGAGGAGCCTGGATGAGCAATCAGGCTCAGATGAGCCGCCCCGCTAATGGCCTCAGAGCCTCTGACCTCAGAACAGAGGACTGACAAGCTAATGAGGGAGCACTGCCCAAGGGACACTCCCAGGGCAGTGACCCCGGGGCAGAGGTCGAGAGGGTCTGGACCTGAGGGCATGGGCTGGGGGGCGGGGGTAGGGGTGGGGCTGCCAGGGGCCAAGTGCCTGCCTTCAGGACCTTGGGCAGCTGCAACCCTCTCAGGGCCTCAGTTTACCCATCCAGGTGTGTCCTTGGAACAGGGGTGATGAGGGAGGTGGCGCTTTCCAAACTGGGAGATGGGGAAACCGAGGCGGGGACCACACCTCCCTCGCCCAGCACCCCTGGGGACGTCTGTGCCAAGTGAAAGAAGATCCCCCGCCCAGCCCTCCCCGTGGGGTTTTGCCCCTTCACCCCTGTTTCTCCAGCTGCCACCTTTTCTTAATCTCGTGCTTTAAAAGACTTGAAACTCTCAAAAAAGCTGCAAGAGCAGTTTAAGTGGCCATCTGCCTGCCCCCAGCACACCATCGGGCACCGGGCGCCACCCAGTCCCACTGTGGCTTTGTGGCAGGCCGTGCAGGGACAGCACTGGCCCTGGAGGGGAACCAGGTGGCTCTGAGAGCTCTGGAGGCTGTGATGACTGGGGAGGGGCACAGAAAGGATGTTCCTGCCTGAAGGTCAAGGAGGGGCTGCACAGCAGTGTCTGCTGTGGGTAGGGCCAGGTGGGGCCAGCGTCCAGAATCAGAAAAAATGGCTCCCGTGAAGCTCAGCAGGTGCCCAGGTCCTGTCCTCACCAGGACTCCTGGCAATCTCTGAACTGCTGTCCGGGGCTGGCAGAGTCCATAGACTCAGGGCAGCAAGTGCTAGGCCTCCTTTGCCTAGAATTGCCCTCCTCTCCCTATAGGTGAAGGCTTCACATCGCTAAATGCCTGAAACTGCAGGCCTAGAAGATTAGGGCAGCACCAAGCAATCACTCACACTTTAGTGAGAATTGGTGAATGAAGCAGCCCTGGGTCAGATCCCAGGAGCACGACAGGGTAAGTTTGATGGTGGAGGGGTACTCCCAGGGACCAGAGGGGCTGCAGGCAGCGGGAGGACAAAGGACAGGCCCACAAGGGCAGAGGATACCCCTGCCTACCAGCCCTAAGACCCAGGACAGCTGCAGGAGTGGGGCAGAGACTCCTGGGCCCACTGAGCCTACCCTGCGGCCATTCCATGAGCCCCCATGGGGCAGAGAGAGGCAGGCTCCACCCACTGGCCTAGTGACTGGGTGAGACCCCGGACTCTCTGCAGGCGGGTGTGGGGTCCTCACCCTCTGGGTGTGGACAGCACCCACCCTGGTGTGTGGGCCCCGGGAAGTGGGTGGACTGGGGTCCTGTGGACATGCCCTGGCCCGGGTGACTCAGCTGCCCCCCAGCACCAAGGCGCCCGCACTGTGCAGGCATCAGCAATTCTGATGGGTTTTCATTTAACTTTCTCTTTATCACAATTACTTTGAAAACTATTAAGTATAGTAATTAATCATTAAGTAATTATTACCTGCTATTGTATTGATAATCTGGCCATTGGGAATGTCACCAAGATTTTTAATTGTTGGTAACATTTCTCAAAGACAAACGGGGTTTACCTCTCCTCCACATCTTCTCTCCCTGCCCAGGGTGAGGCAGGGAGGGGGCCCTCCGCCCTCTGCGGGGACGGCCCTGCCCTCGCTGGGCCCGCCTAGCAGGGCTGCTCCCCAGTGAGTGCGTCCTGGGCCCAGGGCATGACCCAGCCCTCTCTCCACGCCCCGCAGGACCCCGACGGCCAGCGCAGGAGCGTGGCCCACTCCGCGGCCTGCACCCCCAGCCCCACGCCCACGGTCTCTCTGAGGCCTGCAGGGAGGATGGCATCAGGGAGACTGCAAAATGTCCACCACATGGTAGGTGCCCACCAACGGTCCTGCTGTCCCAAGGGCAGCCCCTGACCATTCACTCCAGGCCCGTGTGCCCCCACAGGCCTCACTGACCACTCAGCCCCACTGCAGTCTCTTGGGTCCCCAGGAACTCTGGCTTCAGTCCCATGACCAGCGGACACCGGAGGAGCCACCAGGAGCCACTCTCCTGCACTCTCCCCGTGGTGCACGGGTTGGCTGTGAGGACAGAATGGCAGTGCCGGTGGCTGACTGGGGTTAGGGAGCCCTAAGGCGGGACACAGCTGGCACCATGGGGTGACATTATGTGACCCCAGTGACCTAGCACCACAGTGGGTATAAGCTCCCCACTCACTTCCTGCTATTCTCAGAGTGCACACAGTGAGGCCACCCCACCGATGCCAGTCCTTACTTGGCAGCACCCACGGCCCCTGGAGGGCATCATCCCACTCTGCCCTCGTGGCCTGCTGTGCAGAGGACACTGCATCATCCCCGTCTCACAGGTGAGCAAATGAGGTTCAGAGGCAGGAGACTGGCACGGCCAGCCTCTGACCACCTTGCCCAGTGGCAGACTGTGCAAGGCTGATGCTCACCCAGCTGTCTGTGCCAAGCGCTCGGCCTTGACCCCAAGCCGCCCCCTCGGCTTCTGCAGCACTGGCTGGGGTCTGGATGGGAGGACACCTGGGCGCCTGGTCTGGTGCTCCCTAGCTCTGGGGAGGCCACAGAGGTTCCATGCCAGCCTGGGTGACGTGGGTGTGACGGATAGAAGGACGAGGGTCTCCTCTGCCCATTCTCCACCCATTGTGGCTTCCTCTGCCCCGGCCTGGTCAAAGATAAAACTTGGGTCAGTGTTGAGACAGGAGGGGGCACTGGGAGTGTCCATGAGCTGTGGACACTCAAGGGCCCAAGTCCTTCGAGACATGCTGAGCCTGCCCCTCTTCCCTCTTTATGATGTGCTCCCCCACAAGTAGCCATGTCTGACGTCCCCTCAGCTGCCATCAGACCAGCATGGAGGCTCCTATGCTGGAGTAATTAGTGCCAAGTCATGGCAGCCTCAAACGCAGTGTGGGCTCATCAACATGGTGATGGCACAGTCACAGTGATCCTGGTGATGGTGGTGGCGGTGGTGATAGAGGTAGTATTGAAGGTGGTGGTGGTGGTAGTGGTGGTCAAGGCAGTGGTGGTGGTGGTGACGGTGGTGGTGGTGAAGGTGGGCAAGTAGTGGCAATGATGGGGTGATGCGAGTGATGGTGGTAGAGTTGGTGGAGGTGAAGGCAGCGATGATGGAGGTGATTGACGGTAATGACGGTCACGTTCATGGTGACAGCAGTGATGATGAAAACTGATTCTCCAGGACCCAGAGTTTCCTGGACAAGCAATATCTTTGCCCAACCACCCCCCCCCCGCGAAGCAGGCACTGGCCCCTTCTCTGCCGGTGGGCTGTCCTTGGGAGGCAAGAAGAGGGAAAGCCTTGACCAGCCCCGACAGGACAGCAGTACATCTTGAACTCACAGAGAACATTTAATCTTAGTTAAAAATAAATAAGCTCAATTATTGGAAAGGGAAAAAATAGCCTAGTATTTACCGCAAGGGAATCAAAGGTAATTACTCTGGAAAAAGTCCCCTTTAAGGATGCCGGGCACCGTCCCCCTCCTGTCAGTGTCATGACTGGCAGGTGGGGCCACTTTGCAGGCCTGGTGGGAGGGAGCAAGGAAGGATTGCCCTGCCTCCCCCCAGGCGGTGGGCCTCCCTTCTGTCCTTCAGGGTAGTGGCTGCAGGGCTGGCAATTCCCTCTCTTCCCTGGCCCAGCCCCCAACTGTTGGCCAGCCCCTGGCCCATCATCCCTGGATACCTGGACACAGTCACACTCCAGACCCTGGCAGAGGGATGGCTCTGGACATCCCCAGGCCCTTGACTCGTCCTCTCTGTTGCTCACCTGCTGTGTGACCCCAGACAAGCCCTTCACCTCTCTAAGCCTGTGTCTCACCTGGAAAATGGGTGATGAGGTGGCTGCCCCCCCCCGGGAGGGGTGGTCCATGTTGATGGTCGGTGTCCCCGTAGCAGAAAGCAGGGAGCCGCAGGCCTGTGACAATGACCTGTCTGCTGTGTAGACGGCAGGGCCTCGCCTTCCCTCCCCAGATCCCAACTCAGCCCAAGGGGTTTACCATAAGCACCTCCCCCAGGTCCCCCCAGCCTCGTCCTAAGATAGAACCCTGAGCCTGGAAGCCCCCTTAAGCAGGATGGCCCCAGCTTTTGAGGCAGGGGCCGCTCCTGGCCACCCTGGCTGGGCACTGGGCAGCCCGGAGTCGGGTACAAAATGGCTTTCAGGGGTGGCAGAACCAGATCTGAGGCCAACTGCCCAGCTGAGCCCAGAACCCCTGCCCCTGAGTCTGCTGATGGCCTGGCAGACAACTGAAGTGGAGAAAGAGCATTCTCTACCCACTCTGGGTCTTTTCTGGCTGGGCTACAAATTAAATTGACACAAGGCCGAATAGCAGGAGAAAATCAAAGTTTTATAACATGTATACATGGGAGAGACCCAGGGAAACTGAGTATGTCTTGACAAATGGCGGAGATTCTCCTCTTTCATAGACAAACGAGGACTTTGGGGAGTTGGGAGTGTCAGCCAAGAGGGAGTACAAGAAAAGCACAGTAAACAAGAGTATGTAGATTTAAGTTTTTGCCTTCCACACCGACAAGATCCCTAGAGACAAAGTCATCCCCCCTTCTTCCTGGTACAGAGAGGGAGATACCTTTACAAGTGGAGATTTCCCTCACAAATGTAAATGTATGGTAAACAGAACTTCGATAAGAATGGGCCCGGCAAAGGCCCCGCCCCCCCGCCCAGTCTACGATACCCAGAGTTATTCATGGTGACTGCCTTTCCCCAGGACAGGCCTTCCGTCCCAAATCCCTTCAGACAGTTAGTGGGGGACAGGGAAGGTCAAAGCTTCCTTCAGTGCTTGAGGTGCCCAATTCTGATCCCCACATCTCCCACCCCAGTCTGGGGGCCTCCTCCCAGCCCCCTCCTGTGTGACCCCACCAGGCCGCCTAGCCTTCCCTTGAGGGCCTCCTCTCCCCTCCCTGGTCCCCGGGTGGGTGAGGTCACCTCCCAGAGAACCAGCGCCATGGTGAGCTGGGATTAAGGTGCCTGGTGGTGACCCCAGCCCTGTGCCCCAGTGCGTGCGAACGGCCGCGGGTGATGAGCGGGAGGAACTGCCGCTGTAATTAGCATGAAACGTGATGCCTGTGACGGGGAGGAAAATCCCATCTTGGAAACACTAGTAGGATGCAAGTTCAATTTCACCCGTGGGACCATAAACCCTTTTTCCAATTACCTGGTGTGGCTGGCTGCCGGCACCATAATCCTGGGGATGTTATTTAGAGCCAAGACATCACGTGAGGAAAAACCAGGTCTGAACCCCACGAGGAGCCCCCCTCTATTCCCCGCAGAGGCCCCAGGAGACAGCCGATGCCCACTTTGGGGCACTGCGCGGGGGAGGTGGGCGTCCTCGGCAGTCACGGAGTGACCTCACCTCCTTCTGGGACCAGGCTGGCAGGGCCCCAGGTGGGCCCATCCTGGGCGGGAAGGTTGGAGCCCCGCTCCACCCTGCCTGCCCCCAGCAGACACTGTCCTTCTCCTCGTCCCCAAACCATGGCCCGGCCCCCATCCTCCCGAGATTCGTATCATCTCACAGCCTCTCTTTACAAATCGTTTCTTTGATTATCGAGGGTGACAATGAAAACATGTAATTGAATCTCCAAGAAATTACCATTTTTATAACTCGCGCCCAATTCCTGAGATAAATTAAATGTCTCCTTGTATGGTGAGCGCTCACGGCGCATCAGCTGGGAGGATACTGCCCTTTATCATCCGTGCGGGGCCTTATTAAGAAAAATGCCTCGCAGGGCCTACCAGGAGGCGCCTCGCAGCTCCACCGCGCAGCCCTGAGTGGGCAGCAGTCAGCTGGAGAGGGGCTTGGCCAGCCTTGCACCCCAGTGGGTGGGTGGCTCCTTTGCTGGGTAGCTGGCTGATGGTGTGGTGGTTGGTGGGGCCTGAGGCTGGAGGAGGGGACAAGGTGGAGGAGGGGCAGCAGTGGGCAGGCCTGGTGAGAGGGAGGGAGAGTTACCCACTAGCCCCTCCTGTCAAACAAAGCCTACCCCAGGGAGCCAACCGACCACCAGCCTGGGCTGGGCACCCAGGGCTCCCGTGGCATCTCCAGGTCAGCCCTTGAGAGGCTCTGAGGGGAGCTGCTGCAGTGCCGGCAGGGAGGGAGCCAGTGACCAGTTGTTTGAATGGTCTGTACGTTTGTCAGCTAGTCAGTGGGTGGGTTTGGTGGTTGTGGTTAGCGAATGGGTGAGTTAATGGTGCCTCCTGCTGGCCTGGCGGGTAGGGTGGCCTTTGGGGTGGGTGGAAGCCGAAGCTCCCTGGGCGGTGGACTGAGTTTGCTGCAAGTGTTTGCAAGTGGCGCTCAGCAGACCCAGCTTCCAACAAAGGACACAACTGTGAGAGAAAGCTGAGATGGGGTGCGCAGGTCTCTGCTCCCTGGGGACAGGAGGAGGGAGGCCCAGAGAGCGGCTTCCCACTGCAGACATCTGGCCGGACTCAGGCCAAGGCAACAAACTCGGGTCACCAGGGGCCTGGAACGCTGGCTCTGAAGGCCGACCTTCTCCCAGAAGGCCAGGTAGCTGCGGGGCTGAGCCGTCTGCTGAGCAGCAAGGGGACCGGAATGGGGGGGGTGGCCAGGGACGATGATGGACAGCCCGGAAAGGGACTGGGTGCCCTGCACCCCACGACTATGCACCGCCTCCTCTCCACCCCCCACCTGGACCCCCAGGGGACTCTGCAGCCCAGGGCTCATGTCGAGGCTCTGGTGGCGTGGTCAGTCTTGAAACCCCATGGTCAGTTGGCAGTGTGTGACTTCAGTCCACTTCCCAGTCGTGTGTCCTCGGCCAGAGTGAGAGAAGCTCCAACACCCCTCATCACACCCTCCCAGCCATGTGGGAATTGCAGTTACAGGGACAGCTCCTGGGGACAAGGCCGGCTCAGGCCCCAAATGCCCAGGGTTGAGAGGGCCTGTGCCCTCCACTATCTCTGGCCTACAGCCCCGTCCCCCAACCCAGAACCCCCAGCCCATCCCCCAGGCCCTGCCCACTTCCCTCCAACTGCTTAGGTCCAGCCTTATCCTGACCAGGCCCATCCCCAGAGTCCGGACAGCCAACCTCACCACCCGGCTCTCAGTGCCACATCCGAGAGCCCCGTCTCCCCAGGACAGGGCCCAGACCCCTGGCCTGACTCCAAGGAGCAGAGCTCGTGGGGCCACAGGGCCGCCCAGGGGCCTGAAAGCCTCTGTCAGGGCTGGTCACCCAAGGCCGAGAGGTGGAGGCCTTGGGTGTCCAGATCCAGGTCCGGGGAGCCTGCACTAAGAACCCCAAGGCCCTGTCCCCAGCACACAAGTAAACATCTGCTGGGCCCACCTGGATGCCACGTGAGAAGCATGAGGTGGCCACTCTCAAGGGGGCCGAGGCAACGCTTAAAGGTGGGGCCTCTCGCATCCCCTGCCTCCTCCCCGTCCGTCTCCTTCCACAGCCTCCCGGGCCGCTCCTCCCCGTGGTTTGTGTCTTGGAGACCCTGCAACTGACCCCCGTCCTGACCCCCACACTGGCCCCCTTTGCTCCCTCTCAGGCCTCAGCACCTGAGCCACTTTCTAGCCAAGGCCTCACAGCCGAGACCACAGCAGTTTCCACACCCCGGCAGGGGGCAGCGGTACACCTGGGGCCCCTCACGCCAGCGCGGCTGCCGAATGGCAAACAGGGCAACAGCCCAGGGCTGCTGGGAGGGTTCCAGGCTGGGGACGGCCCCTAGGCAGGAGCCCCAGCGCCCTGGGAGGAAGCAGACAAGGGGCCCCGGAGGAGTGCAGTCCCAGGATGATTTCAGTGTGAATGGGGGTGGAACTAGCAACGGACATTCCGACTCCACGCCAGCCAGCTGCTGCCCTAGGCCCTCACAAAACCGCAGATCAGAGGGGGTTTCTCCCCAGTGCCACCCCTCCCTCTCCAGAAGCTTCATCCTGGGTGGACCCACCCCTGCCCCAGGCTTGGGGGGTGGGAGGTGGGGTCCCCTGGAGCCTGCAGCTGGTTTGCAGGGCTGTGACTCCATCTGGTGGTGGATTCTGGGACCCACACCTTGACTGGCCAGGAGAGTGAGGGGCGTCCTACAGGGGAGGCAGTGCCCTGGCACCGAGGAATACTAGCTGGGCCTGTGGCCACTAGAGGTCTCCGGCCCTCACCTGACCTCCAGTCTTACTCAATCCCTTTGGGCCCATGGCCCAGCACTGTCCACTCCCAGCGAGAGCTGGGTGCCGACAGAGAGCAAAGAGCGGGGTGGGCAGGCATCCTGGATTCTGGCCCTGGTAAGGACCCTGGCACTGACCATCAGGCACTCCGGCCACGCTGGCTCCCTGGGAGCCAGTGTCCAGCTAGCAGGGGCAGATGGGCATGAGGGACCAAGAAAGGGGTGAGCCTAGCTGAAGAGGACCCTCTGGGAGGGTCTCTAGGCCCAGGTAGGGGCAAGCACATCTGATTCTCCCACCCTGGAGTGCAGGGGCTCCGGTAGCCCCCAGTATGGCCCCCTCCCCGCCCTGGAGCCCTCAACGCCCCGGCCGATGGTAATTTACGGGGGCTGTATGTCCCTGAGAGGATTTTCCTTGACATTCTTATTATCTTTTCTGACTCTTAAATAAAAATTGTGAGCAGCGGGTGTCCAGAGAGTCATCTGGGAAGGGGAGACAAATGGGCTGCCATAGCCCGTGCCCAGGGAGCTGCTCAGCCATGCCAGGGACAGGGTGGACATGGGGGCACGCCCCGCAAAGCCTCAGCCTCTGAAATGGGACTGCCCAGGGGGGAATCTCCTGGGCCTGGCCTGCCCAGCACCCTCCTCTGCCTTTCCATTGCACCCCATTCCCAGGGCCCACCCCAGCCCATCTCCCATCCTGAAGGACTGCCCCCACAGGCTGGGGAAGGGAGAGGAGGCAACCAGCGCTCAGCCACATGCGTCCACTCGCCCAGAACATGCCTGTCCTCTGGCCCTGGGGTGGGGCAGTCACTCCTCAGGCCACCCCATCCCTCACAGGGCCACACCCAGTGGATCTGTCCGTCCTCCTGGCTATGACTCTAGGGGCACCTGGGAGGTGCAAGACCACCCTCCAAGCCCCGTGGGCCCCAGCCACGGCCTCTCAGAGCAGAGGAGGACGCGCCCCACCCCAGGCCCCTGTAGGGAGGCAAGGGCCAAGAGTGACCTGAAGCCCCAGGTAAGGGGGTAACCTTCAGGAAGCCTCCAGGGCCTGAAGGACATGCCAAGTGGCTCTGAGGGCTGGAGGGGGAGGATATGGGCCAGGAATGGGGCTTATCCCCAGGAGCTGTGGCTGGCCCAGGGACCCCAAATTCCATCTGCTCCGGGCCCGTTTCCCAGCTTTTGAAATGAGCTCAGGACGTTGAATGTTGAGTCCTGGCGGGAGCCCCCTCCCGGCAGCTCAGGGCAGGAAAGGCGTGGGCCTCCACACCGCCTCTCCCTCCCTAGCCCAACCCCTTCTCCTGGGCTCCAGGCTCCCTGAGGCCATTGGGCGTCATGGCAACTTGGGCAGGAAGCAGCTGCCGTGGCAACTGGCGTCCAGGGAGGTGCAGGCTGCCTGGCAACGGGGCTGTGGCCTGGCACTTCCCACTTTCCGCCCATGGCTGGGAATTCCGGCCGGTGCCCGGACCCAGGGCAGACTCACGCCCCACCCTGACCCAGGCAGACCCCACCTCCCCAAACCAGGACACTGATCTGCAGGGCACTTGGCACACATGAGCACATCTGTCCCCTCATGGAAATGCCACCGGGACTATGGGCCCAGAGCACCTCCTCCCTCTGAGAGCCCGCCACCCTTGGGCTTTCTGGAGCTCAGGGCCACATTGCAAGGGCAACAGGAAGGGGAGGAAGGTGTCAGGGAGCTGGGGTCTTTGGGGCTGGCCTCTGAGCCACCAGCAAGCCTTCCAGACCAGGGCACAGCTGAGGTAAAGGTGGGGGTGCAGCAGGCTGCATGGGGTTCCCCAGCTGAAAGGGAGGCGCCTTGGGGTCATGGGCAGAGGGAGGATGTGCAAGTGGGGCCTAGGCTCCTGTGTCATCAGGGTGCCCCAGGCGCCTCCTCGAACCTGCTGGGATTGCCGCTGCCAAGAAGCCTTCCTTGGCCCCACCTCCAGTCGCCCCCTGACAGGTGCTCTGAGCTGAGCACCTCCTGAGACCCATGAGATTCCAGACAGGGCTGGGCCAGGGGAAGGGCCCTCCCTTCCTCCCTCTGGTGGTTGAGCAGACTCCCCAGCTTGGGGGAGTTTGGGGGCCAGTTTGGGGGGCAGTTCGGGGGGCAGCTGGTGCCCCAGCAGGGCTCCAGGCCCACCCTTCCCAGAGCCTGTTGTTATAGGCTGCACAGATGTCGCCCTGCCCTAGAAACACGCAGGGGCCTCCTGGGGCCAGGGCCATGTGTGTCCAGACTGGCCCAGCCTGGGGACCAAGGAGGCTGAGGCCTCAGTAGGGCAGCTCCCCACTGGCACCCCCGCAGAGAGGACAGGAGCGAGGCCACTGCAGACAAGGGATTTTGACAAACTATTTTTTTTGCTGGGAAAGATTCACCCAGAGCTAAAATCTGTTGCCAATCTTCCTCTCTCTTCTTTTTCCTCCCCAAAGCCCCAGTGGATAGTTGTATATTCTCGTTGTAAGTCCTTCTAGTTCTATGTGAGCCACCACCACAGCCAGCTACTGACAGACCAGTGGTGTGGTTCTGGGCCCGGGAACTGAACCTGGGCCGCCGAAGCGGAGTGCAGTGAACTTTAACCACTAGGCCACCAGGGCTGGCTGTCAGCAAACTTCCTAAGACGGGAAGTGGGGGCTGACTTAGCAGAGCAGCCTGGGTCGGGGCTAAGGAAGGTTTCTTGGAGGACTTCTGAGGTGAGGTGGCCATTGGGAAGGGGATGGGGCAAAGGCTCTGGGTGGCTGGTGTGGGGAGGGGCCGGCTGGGGCAGGGGCTGCATCCTGTACTCGGTGCCCGAGCCTGCCGGGTGCCAGCAGGTGCCCGGGAATGTTGCGTGGGGAGAGAGGTTCTCCCAGAGGCTGGTGGCTCCGCCTGCAATACCAGCAGGCACACCTGGGTGGTCCCGTCCGTCACCATGGCCGGGCTTCGAGGCCCGAGGGCAGCAGCAATCCCGCGGTTTCGAGTGAGGACAGAAATACCGGGCTGGCTAAGGGACAGCTTGGAGTGGCCGTCCAACACTTGTGAGGGACAGCAGGTGACACGGGACTGACTGCCCAGGCAAACTCCCCAAGCAGCCCCGACTCCTGGCAGCAGAACCGCAGTGGGGAGATGTCCGCACTCCCTTCCTGCCGGGGGCCCAGCCTTAGGAAGCTGCAGCTCCTGACAGGGAGAGAAACCCTGGCTCTTTCCGCCCCTCCTTACGTGCGGGAGGAGAAAAGCCAGACATTTGAGGACAGTGTCTGACAGGAAGTCTTAAGACCAAAGACAAAAAAGAACCACTAAGAGAATAGAGAAAATGCAGGAAGCAAAGATTCCCTCCCCTCAAAACCCACTTTATCTCTAAACCGGAACAGGATGCTCTGAGAAAAGAGTAGGGAGCACTCAAGAACAATCAAGACGGGTTAGAAACTGAGAACGTGGTTGCTGAAATTCAGACCAGCAGCCGTGGCTTCAGGTCGCTCTGGGGGCAGAGGGCAGAGGCCCCCTTCGAACTCTCATGGGAAGATGCCCTCTGAGCTGATTCTCTCCCCAGCCCGACGTCCACCAAGTGTGAGGTCAGAGTAAGATGCTTTCAGACCTGTGAGGTGCCTCGTTACGTATCCCACATGACAGACCATTCCAGAACTTAGTGGCTAATGCAAGCACGATTTAGTCTGGGGTGTGGCGACATGGCCAGCCCCGCGGGATGGTTCCTGCAGGCCTCACTGGGCTTGTCCACGCAACTTCAGGCATCTGGGACCTGCTGGGGTGACAGAAGCCTCCCTCCCCATGACCTCGAATCCTACAGGAAGGCCACGCCTCCCCCACAGCAGAGGGCCCCCAGAGCAGCAAGAGAGAGGTCAGGGCCTACTTGCAAGCCTGTTCAAGCTCTGCGGCCGACATGCGAGGAGCAGCCCTTCGGCCCGAGAGAATCCCCAGGCTAGCCCAGACGCCAGGTGAAGGGAGGGACTGTCTCTTCATGCGAACAGAGCAAAGGCACGTTACAGACGGGCAAGGCCACCAGGAAAGGACAGATTTGTGGCTGTTTCTACTACACAGGGACTTGAGTTTCTTTGGATCCGCCTTTCTGAGGATGTTACTTGAGGATGTACTTCCACCGAACACAGGAGGAAACTGAGAGAGAGGAGGACGTGGAAACAGGGACTGCAGGAGCAGTAGGGTGCAGCACGACAGACAGCAGGGTGGAATGGTAGAAAGCAGGGAGCAGCAGCAAACCAGGGGCCTGAGTCTGGCTCCGCCGTCGGACGTGTGCTCTGCGGTTGTTAAAGAGGCCTCTGAGGTGGTGAAGAGCAAGCCTAACAGTGGGGTGGCCTTGGGCAAGTGAATAAATGTCTTTGTGCCTCAGTTTCCCCACGTATAAAGAGGATAATGATCATCCTTACAGGACCATAAAAGTAAATGTTCAGGGGCCGGCCCGGTGGCGCAGCAGTTTAGTTCGCGCTTGGCAGCCCGGGGTTCGCTGGTTTGGATCCCAGGCGCCCGCCGACGCACTGCCTGTCAGCCATGCCGTGGCGGCGTCCCATATAAAGTGGAGGAAGATGGGCACGGATGTTAGCCCAGGGCCAGTCTTCCTCAGCAAAAAGGGGAGGATTGGCAACAGATGTTAGCTCAGGGCTAATCTTCCTTACAAAAAAAAAAAAAAAGTAAATGTTCAATAAATAATATATTGAAAAAAAAGCCTTGGAGATTTAGGTGGAAAAGCCAGGCTGCAAGCGCCATGTGCCGCGACCCTAGGAGCGGGCTGCCCGGGCAGGGACACTGTGGTGCCAGGGGTCGCACTGGACACCTTGTGTGTTGCCTGATTCTGTTTTCACCATGTGGCTGCATTAACTGTTCTATGTTCTAAGAAAATAGCTAAGGTAGGTGGGGTGGGGGGAGGTGCAGACAGGGTGACCAGATGAGGGTACTTGACTAACAGGGACGTTATCTTCACTGGCCAGAGCCCACTAGCCCTGGCTCCAGCCACTGCCCTGGCCCATTGTGACCTCCCTGGCTGTGCCCAGGCCTTTGTGACAGGCGCCCCTGAGGCGGACCTGTGAACTGTGACACCCGGAGAGCCCTCAGTAAGAGAGTGGCAGGTCGGACCAGGCTGAAGCCTGGACCTGGGGTCAGGAAGGGGTCACAGGGAGGTATGGAGGGGCCGAAAACCCTGGCACCCTGTGGCCACTCCCACCCCCAGTGCCCCCAACCCCCAGCTCTGAGCAGCCACGGCGGATGCTTGGATCCACCCTGCCAGGAGTTTGTAAGGTGGCCCTGCCTGGTGCCTCTCAGCTCCCCTCACTCAGTGGAGTTGGCCAGGCCTTTCCCAGACCCAGGGACAGGGGGCAGGGCGCCCAGGGTAAGCGGTGAGGTCCCTGAGAGCTTTAGTGCAAGTGAGGAGAGAGAGATGCAGCAACAGAGACCAAGAGACCCAGTGGGGGCAAGACAAGGGCAAATGGAGGCTGAGCTGGGGTGGGGCTGGCCCCTGCACTCAGGTCGAGAACAGGGGGCCCCCAGGCAGGGCACGCCCCCCAGCTCAGGGCCCAGACCCTGCCCATGCCCACCTCTGCCGCCGGGGACAGGGACCCCAGCCCCGCCCAGGGCAGCCCCCGCTCAGCTCCAGAGCATGTCCCTGGGGCCTGCAGAGCAGTCCTTCCTCCAGCTGGAGCAGGAGAATCAGAAACTGGTGAGTGAGGCGCCTGGCGCAGCTGCAGGGCTAGCCCAGGTTGGGCCCATCTGTGTAATGGGCTCACAGCTGTTCCCAGCCCTCCCGGGCCCCATGCCCCGCCCCTCCACCCCACAGCCCTGCCCCAGCCCCTGCTGCCTCAGTCTCCTGCCTGAGAAGCCAGTGGCTGGGATGGGCATTCTCATCCCTCTGCCCCCCACCCCCAGAAAAGGCAGAACCAGGACCTGCGGGAGCAGCTGGGGGCCCTCCTGGGGCCAGGGCAGCAGTTCCTGCCCCTGTGCCCAGAGCACTCAAGCTGCACGGCCCTGGCCTGGGTAAGTGCACGCAGAGGCCAGGGGGGACAGAGGGAGGGCGGCTGGCAACCACACTGTGACTCCACGCACCACCCTCCGCCCCACTCCCCGCAGTCTGGGACTCAGATGTTGCTCGTGGCCTAGGGGCTGACCCCTTGGCTCTCCCACAGCCCCCTGAGCAGGCCGGTACCCGGCCCCTGGAGGACACAACGCCTTTGCAGCTGTTGCGGAGGGAGCTGTGTCGAGGTGAAGAGTCCTTCGTGCAGCAGTCCCAGGTGGGCGCTGGGGAGCTGGGCAGGGGAGGGGTCCTCCATGCAGCAGCCCCAGGTGGCAGAAGAGCAAGGAGCTGACCACCACTGGCCCTGCCCATGCCCACACTGTGCCCCTCCCTCCCTCAGAATGAGCTGCAGCAGATCCGACTGTCCTTTGAGAGGAAGAAGATGGCCATTACCGAGGTGCCCACTGGGCTGGGGTGGAAGGGGCACTGGGGAACCTACCTGGGGGGCACATTGTGCGTCTAACTCCTTGGGGCATGACCCAGCCTCCCCCTCCCACCAGGTGTGGGACGGCGTGGCCGAGGTACACATGGCCCTGAACAACCAGGCCACGGGGCTCCTGGTAGGTCCCACAGGATGGGGGGCAGGGCCTGGGTGGGGGTGGTGAGAGGCAGGGGGTGCAGCAGCACGATGGAGACGGAGGACCTGTTTTCCTCCTCTGTCCCCCAGAACCTCAAGAAGGACATCCGGGGCGTGCTAGACCAGATGGAGGACATTCAGCTGGAGATTCTGGGGTGACACATGGGGTCACGGGCCTGGCTGGGCCGGGATGGGGGCAGTGGTCCTGGTCAGGATGGGGTGGACCAACCCCTGACCCTTCCCCAGTTCGACTGCACCAGACCAGAGGGTGGTACCAGGCTGGGGCAGGGGGTGCACGTGGCCCTGACTGTATGCCTCTCCACCCAGGGAGCGCGCCCAGTGCCGCAGCCAGGCCAGGAAGGAGCAGCAGATGGCATGCATAGCAGTAAGCCCCCACCCACACCCTCTCCCAGTCTCCCACCCGGGAAGTGGAGAGGTGGACTTCAGTGGAGGAGGCCCCGGGGTGGGAGCCCCACCTGGAGCCAGGTGACCAGAGTCATCCGGGAGATGTGGTTGCAGGTGCCTGTCCTGGGTAGGGGAGCAGGGACTCACAGCACCAGGACCCCTGCTCGGGGCGGGCTCTGACCGGCCCCTCCCTCGCAGAAGGCACGGCCGCAGCTGGGATGCCCCGAGGGCCTCAGAGGCCAGCTCTGGTAGGTGGCTGCATGAGTGCGGGCAGAGCCCAGTCCCTGGACCATCCCCGCGGCGCCCCCGCCCCCTGACAGCCACCGCCCGCAGGCTGCTGGCCCTGAGGCTGCTGCTGGGCGCCCTGCTGGCCTGCACGGCCGCCTACGTGTACGTGGTGGAGCCTGCGCCCTTCGAGGGGCTGGTGCCGCCCCTGCTGAGCCGCGCTGCCATCTGGAAGCTCCGGGCTCTGCTGGGCCCGTTCCTGCGCCTCGAGGTGGACGACTTCCTGCCCTTCTAGGCCGGAGGCCCAGCGGCCCCAGGGAGGAGGAGGCCAGGAGGCTGGCCGCCCCGGGTGCCCAGCGGCTGCACCAGCCCCTGCCCCCACACTGCCTGGCATGGTCCCGCGAGGAGCCGGGGAGAAGGGTGGAGACGGGGTCTGTTCTGAGGGCGGGACCTGCAGCGGGACATACAGTGGTGACACACGTGGTGTGTGGGCTCGAATTCGTGGACATGGGGGGCAGGAGGCTTCACTGCCTTCTGAGGCAGATCTCACAGGGAGGTACCTCAGGGTGGCACCCCACCTCGGCCCCCATGCTCCATCCTCCCACTGGACAGCCGCCCCCCACAGGAAGCCCCCAGCCTGTCCCAGCCCCTGGGGTCTCTGAGCAGAGGGTGTCCCAGGAGGGTCTCCACTGGAAGTGAGCCCCAGGTCCTCAGGCCTCATCCCCGGGTCAGGGCCCGCCTGGGGGTCCTCAAGGGTCAGGGAATCAGCCCTGATCTGCTGACCCGCTGACCTCACATGCCACACATAACCCCCGTCCCTGTCTAGCTGACCACTTCACCCTCCCGCCCGGCTCCTGTCCTCTCCCCAACCCAGGGTCCCTGTCCAGTCCAGCCTCCTGGTACTGCCCCGAGGCTCAGTGGACAAGGAGACCACGTAGGTGGACAGAGCCATGGAGGTAAACACCAAAAATTTTATTTAGGGCATTAAATTGGGGCGGGAGGAATACCTTTTAGAACAATAGAGAAGAGCTCTGTGGCTTGCTCATCCCCAAGTGGGAGAAACAGAGCCACTGCCCAGGCAGAAAAAGGGCTGGTGGACCCCGCCCCTGGGGGCGCCCAGGACCCGCTGGCAGAGGACTGCAGGGTTGTGGACAGCGCGGCCCTCTGGGCTCCCAGGTGTGGCATCTCGGAGTGAGGACTGCGGGCGGTGCCCGGGCACAGCCACCAATGAACCGTCCTGGGCAGGCAGGGGTCTCCTCCCCACCCTGGCAGGGCCTGGGTGGCTCACCAGGTGGTGGCTCCAGGAGGTTAAGGCATCCGTTCATGTGCTGGGTGCGGGGAGGAGGAGTGCAGTGACCTGCAGGGGCAACCTGAGACCCCCACCCCAGCCCAACCCACAGAGGCCTGAGCTCCCTGGGGAGGAGGTGGCATCTAAAGTGCTTGCTCAGATAGGGAAGTGGGGGTGATGGCGTGACACCCTGGGAAGGCTGCACGGGTCCCAGCAACTCCGGGGCCCCCGCCTGGGGTGTTGGACCCCCTGCAGCAGGTGGGGACTTCCTGAGGTGGGTGGGCACAGGGTCATGGGCCCCAGTGGGCTGGGAGTCAGTCAAGGTGTGGCTGGTGGAGAGGGGACCCTCAGCCCATATCCAGGGTCCGTGGCAGCCTGGCCCCCTAGGCTGTCCTCCTGGCCTAGGCTGTCCCGGGCCTCAGAGCCGCCTACTTGGCATGTCGCTCGGGCCCCGAGAGGCTGGGGAAAAGGCTGGAGGCGGCCGAGTGCAGGCGGCACACGGCCCCAGCAGCCGGGCTCCAGGGAGCCCGCAGCGTTGGGTAGTCCTCAGGGAGGCCAAGATGGCACAGGTGCAGGCCAGGGGGCACCCTAGACTGGCCACGCCGCCCCCATCCACGGCTGCAGGTGCCGATCCGCCCCCTGCGGGCCGCAGCGTCCCATGAGAAAGAAGCAGAAAAGTGGAGGTCAGCATGCGGCAGAGCTGCCTGGTGAGGGGTCTGAGGCCCGGGTCACTGCCCACACTGGGCCGGCCCTGCCTCAGCCCCCGAATCTCTGCCCAGGCTGTCTCAGTGGGCGGCCCTGTATGCACCCCCTATTCTATCTCCCCCACGCCCTTGGGTTCCTGGGGGTCCCCTGGGGTGGCTGCAGCCCCAGCCTTTCTCCAAATGACCTGTTAACTGCCAGGGATGACACAGACCCAGGGGACCCTCATGCTTTTCAGCCCCGTCTCCCAGGGCTCCAGCTCGGCCTAAGTTGGTGGAAACGCCCATGTGGAACATCCGAGCCCCTGCCGCCAGCCACCACCTCTCCAGGAGCCTGACCCGCTCTGTCCCCGCCCCTGGAGCCCCTACGTTGCAGCAACAGCCCTGGCCTTGCTCAAGGAAAGAATCAAATTGACTCTTTTTCTTTTTTTAATAAAATTATAGATATATAGATGTAGATATAAAAACATAAAACAGACACAACGCAAGCAGACGCTACCGTGTGCTTCCTCTCAGGTCCCTGGCGCCAGGCGCAACCCCGACCCCTCCCCGGTGTGCTTCCCATGCAGGCGCCGCAGTCTAGCGGCCCGGACTTTGCATGCTTTGGGGTGGGGAATCTCCAGTTTGGCAGGGAGGTGACTCCTGGTCTCGTGGGCCCCCGTGGCAGTGTGCGCCCAACCTGTTCCCACCTGCCCCTGTCGCCTCCCACAAGAGCACAAAGCAGAGGTTAAGGCTTCAATGAAAGCGAGTTTCCCGGCAGGGGGGCAGTGGGGCCCGAGCGTTAGCACGTGGGACAAGGCATGGCAGCTCAGTGCACAGACACGGGGACGCGCCCACCAGTCGGGCAAGACGGGACACACGGAGCCGAGACCCCACCCACATCTGGCTGGCTGTCCATCTGTCCACCTGTCGGTCAGAACCCAGAGCAATCCCGGAGCTGGGTGCTCGTGGGCTGGGGCTGGACTCCCCACGGAAGAACTGGCCTTGCCAAGCTACAAGCTTCCAGCAGGTCCCTGAAACACAACGGCTTAGGAGCAGCTGGGCAGTGGGGCCCTTGGTCCAGGAGGGTGGCCAGGGGCCCAGGCCTCTGTCTGTAAGGGGAGTGGTGGGGACCGGCCTGGTGACAACCTCGGGAGGCACACATGCAGTCCGTGCAGCTGCAGTCTGCACCCCTCACTGCCCCACCCATGGGAGCAAGGCCACCGACCACGATCCCACAGCCCGGCGGCCTGTAGCCCAGCCTGGCCCTGGTGAGCAGGTGGCAGATGGAGGGGCGGAGGATGGGGCACAGGCTCGTAGAGGCGTGGTTCTCTCTCCGGCTGATGTGTCCACACCAGGTCTGGGCCTCCTCCTCTCCCCAGGGAGAGAAGTCAGGAGGGGGCAGCTCCTGGGGGATCCTGGTCCCTGTGGCACCACAGCGGATGGGTGGCGGTGAGTCCTCACACCGAGATCTCGTACGTGGTCCCACCCACGCCGGACACCTTCTTAACGAGCGTGTGCCGGGCAGGACTGGTGGAGGCCCCGGGGGGGCCGGCGGCAGGCCCCAGGCGGGCCAGGCCCGGGGACTGCCCGTTAAGCTTACTTGGGGGGGTCTTCAGCTGAGGGTGGTCCCTGCATCAAAACAAGCACATACACGCATGCTCACGGTGACCACGCGACCACGGCAGGACAGGCCAGCAGAGGCGACAGGACAGACAATGCAGACGCCACAGAGCCCTCAGCAGCCCCACCCTCTGAGCTCGGATGTCCTGCCCCAAAAAATGGGTGGGGATGCAGAGCCTACTAAGTGAGCGGCTGTGCTGTCACAGGACAGATGGACAGACATCGGAATGGCCATCGTCCCCTCCCGGGTCATTTGGTACCTCCCACTGGCACAGACCACAAAGCATACGGAGGCCAGGTGGACACTGGCCAGCCAAGCCCCCAGGCCCTGCCCTATTCTGGTGCCCCAGTGGTGACGGTGTGGCCCCTCCCCTGCTCCCTCCTAGGAAAAGGTGGGGCTGCCCTCCGGCTGCCTAGCACTGACCAATCACATTTCTGACCTTGCTGTCCAGACATCCACAAGGGCTGGAGCCCCTCCCACCCTGGCTGCTTCACCACTGCACAGCTGCCACCCGCTGGGCCTCAGGCCCCACCCTAACACCCACAATAGTGACCTACCTCCCAGACCAAGCCTGTGCTCAGGGCGGCTAGGGTGATGCCCTGACAAGGCTGACGCGCCCAGCGTGGGGCCTGGCATGCGCAGGTGCTCAGCTCTTGTACTTGGACCTGGCCCTGTGAAGCACCCAGCTGGGCATCCTCAGTTACCCACCCCCTGGGAGTCTGGGACCAACCTGCTCCCTCCAGGCCTCGGTTTCCCCATCTTTGAGTAGGGAAGCCCTTGCTTCCCGGGGCTGTGTGCCCCACAGAGGGCCAGGGCTGTGGCCCCCAGGGCGGCACATTCTGCGGTGGGGCGATGTCCCTCAGACTCAGCCTCCTAGACAGGGACAGTGGCACCATCCCCACAGGAAGAAGCCCCAGGTCCCCTGTGCGCCCAGTCTGTGTGAGCGGGGAGAAAACGTGGGGTGTTGGGCTCAAGAGGCAAATCCTCCTGCCTCCCCATCCTGGGATGTGCCAGGGCATCCTTGGAGCTGGGCTACCTCACACAGGCCAGCCAGGAGCCTCCACTCCTCATAGGCAGCCACAGGCCTCCCGGACAACCCACACGTGCTCAGCCAAGAGGGACCACAGGTGGCTGGATGCCTGCCCTGTGCCGGGAAGCCCCCCACACCCCTGGCACCCACCTCTGCACGGCCAGTGAGGGCGGTGGTTCCGGGAGGTCCGTGTGGATAAAGGCGACGGCCTTGGGGCCCGAGTAAGAGGGTGAGCGGGGCGTGCTGGGCGGGGAGGGTGGGACCTGGCGTGCTGGCGACCTGTGTGGGGCGCTGCCCGGCCGGGGCCCTGGGGCATTGTTGTTGGCCAGGTCAGCCTGCAGGGAGGACGAGGAGGTCCGCGGAGCCCGGCTCACAGCACTCGACAGCGAGGACAGCGATGTCTGCAGCACAGGGTTGCGGGCACCGCCAAAGCCAGGCCCGGCCACCAGGTCGTCTCTGGAGCCATAGCCCCTCTGGGGGCCTCGGGAGCCCTCGGACAGCATGCTGGCCTGCTGCAGGCTGTAGGAGCTGGGTGCGTCATAGACGCCCGAGTCGCCGAAGAGCGAGTCAGCATGAGAGCGCAGCAACCGCTCCCGCTCCTCCCTGTCCTTGCGCTCCTGGATGGAGGCCATGATGGTCCTGGACAGGTTGTCGTAGCGCACGGGTGAGGGCTCCCGTGGCCGAGGGCCCAGCACAGGGCTGAAGCTGCGGGGCGGGGGCCGCGGGGGGTCGCTCACCACCCCCAGGTGCAGGTAGGGCGAGCGGTAGCCAGCCACGCCAGCCGAGGGGTGGGCCGGGCACGTGTGGCCACTGGGTGAGCCAGGGTTAAGCAGACTGTCGTAGGACAGGCTGCCATTGCGGTTGGGCAGCGCATGGGGGGCAAAGATGCTGCGGTGGGGTGTGGGGGGCCCACCCTCAGAACGCAGGGGCTGCAGGGCCACATGGTCCCCACCCCGCCGGCCCGCAGCCTTGAGGCTCAGGGAGCGCAAGGCGCCTGAGAAGGTGTCAGCAGCGCTGAGCGGTGGGGACGGTGGGTAGGCCGCATGCAGGCCACCGGGAGCATAGTCAGGGAGGTCCAGGCTGGGCTCGGACGCGAAGTCCAGGCTGTGGATGCTGTCTTCTCCCAGCGTCAGGGAGTCAGGGCCCGGGACCTGGGCAGGGAGAGGGGACACATCTACTTGCCACCCGTCATGCCCTGCCCGCCACCAGGTGCTCCGTGCCCACATGGAGGCTGCAGTCCTGCAGACATCAAAGGTGGTGGCAGGTGCAACCAACCAGCTGTCCCCAGAAGCTCTCTATCCCCTGACCACCTCTTCCTTGCCCACCACAGAAAGGAGTGAGGACAGGATGGAGCAGAGCACTGTCTCCCTAGGGAAGGCCATGCATAGTGCTCCTGCTGGCAGTCCCCCAGGGGGAGGAAGGGGCTGTGGGGGCAGCCTTGGGAGCTGGACCTTGAGGAGACGTAACAGTCACACAGTGACCCAGGGCCCTCTCCAGGGCACCCCACAGCTGAGGGTCGGGGGGCTGCAGTGTAAGGCCAGAGCTGGCTGCTGCACACGCCCAGGACAGTGCCCTCAGAGCCCACCAGCCCCGGAGGCAGCCACAGAGACAGGGAGGGGGTGCCTCTTTGAGTCTCCATGATGGAGGCCTACAGGCTGGGGCTGGGGACAGGAGCCTGTGGAGCTCAAACCCCGAGGGGATGTGGACAGGGACAAACGTGGCCTCAGGGCATGTGGCCAACCCGCAAGACCCTCCGTGAGATCCAGGACAATCCCAGGAAGGAGGCACCCCGGGCAAGGGTGCCTAAAGCGCCCCCCATTCCCAAGAAGGGCTGATGAACACTCCTCCTGGGGGCAGGGCCCCCGCATGCTGGCCAGGAAGGCCCAGACTCACTGCCCGGCCGAGGCCGGGTGGAGCACGACATCAGTCCTGAGGGGAAGAGCTCCCAGGGGTAGGGGCTGGTCTCGGTGTGCTGGCCCAGCCACATGCCTGCCTCTCGGGTAGCCACGGAGGAGGGTGGGCAGTGGGGTGCTCAGGGCTCTGGATCATTCTTCAGGCTGCCCAGGGCTGCCGAGGGCCCCACAGTGAACAGAGAGCTCATACAACTCAGGGAAAATAAATGTGCTTCCTCAAATAATCTCAGAGTCTTCAGAAGCCTTCCCGCGGGCCTTAGTGAGTGAGCAATGGTGGAATTCCAGGCATCCTGGCCCGCACTGTTCCTGGGGGCAGCTGCTCACCTGGCCAGCAGGCAATGCCACTGAGGAGGAGGGCAGCCCCTCACAGGGCTCTCTGCGCCCCGAGGACCGGCTTCCTGGCGGCGGAGCCCTGGGGGTGAGTCCCCTAGGAGAGAAGGCTCTCCCGGGGTGAGCCCCCTGGGGGCGGGGCCTCCGGGGTGAGCCCTCTGGGGGCGGAGCTTAGGTCGGGGCCAGACCTCACCTGCTCGCTGGGCCCGCAGAAGGGCGCCTTGGGACCCGTGGGGAAGGCGGGCCGAAACTTGTACATGGCTGGTGTCGGGGGGCTGGTCCTCTGCGCCGACAAGGCACTTTCTGGGGAAGATGGACCACGGTCAGGCTGATGTCAGTCCGTGCCCCTCCTCCCGTTTGGCCACCCCCACCTCACCAGCACTGCCCGGGCGTGGGGTCTGCCGGTCGCCGCCGAACGTGCTGGCCTCCGCCTTGGGGGGCAACGGCGGCCCCAGGTCCAGCGGCTTCTCATCCAGCCGGTCCAGGCTCCCCTTGGACTGGGAGGGGGCGTGGTCAGTGGTGGGTAGGGTGCGGGCCAGGGGCGGGGCTTAACTGGGGACTCCTTCCTGGAGAATCCTGGGGATCCTTCCCCACAATCCACCCAGTCCCTCCCCCTTCCACTTCTTCTAGGCCCCTCCAACCTGGCTGCTTCCTACCTCCAGCAGTCTGACCCTCACCCCATCCCATACCCCACCCCAGGTCCCCACCTTGCTGCGGCCCAAGCTGGCCTTCAGCCCATTGTCGCTAAGTTTGACCTTGAGCGGCGCGGCGCGCTCCAGGAGCTCAGGCCGAAGGAAGGGCGGCTTCAGGCGAGTGGCCAGCGGCAGCCGGGGCGGCTCTACCACGTACCTGCACCGGGGGCGGAGGGGTCAGTGGCCAGGGCGATCTGGCTGGCCTCACCTGCCAAGGGCAGAGGCGGACGGGGCTGAGGACCTGCAACTGCCCACCCTGACCACCCCACCCCCCACCCCGGGGCCTCACCGGGGTGCCAGGGGGCTGCACAGCACGTGTTCCACGTTCCCATAGCAGCCTCGGGTGAAAGGGTTCACGCCCCCTCGGAACTTCCCTGTCACCTGTGGACACGGGACGCCTCAGCCAACTTGGCCACCCAGGGTCCAGGCCAAGGTGAGCACAGGGACAGGCGGGGACAGCTGGGGTTCTCAGAGGAGGGTTGGGCAGGGTCAGCCCAGGGGTGCACCCCCCTAGGTCACCCCAGGCTTGTCCCCGCAGGGAGCTGTGGAATTTCTGGCTCTGAGTCACTGGTGGCCACAGTGTGTACAGGCAGGAGTGAGCAGGGGACAGGGCAGGTGCAGCCCCACCTGGGGTCTCCAGGGTCAGGGTGCCCCCCACCAAAGCTGCACGGGCAGAGGGCTCCTACAGCCCTGCCCCGACCCTCCACGGTCCCCGTGCGGCCCTGACCCTCCAGGCCCATCGGGAATCCTCCCACGCCAGCCCATCACCGTGCAGCCCCACCCAGGGTCTGCACCTGCTCGTTGGTGGTGCGCCCCCGAGTGACAAGCACCACATGGAAGCCAGTGAGGCCGATGACAGGGATGAAGAAGAACCCGGCCACACACATGACCGCCATGCTGGCCTGTTAAGGCCAACAGCCGCAGCGGGAGCACGAAGCAGGCGCCTGTGAACAGACTACCCTCCCCGGCACTGCCCGCCCAGAGATGGCAAACCACCCCGGGGACTCTGAGCCAGCTGGCCACCCTCTGAGCCTCAGTTTCCCCTGAAAACATGAGGACAGAGGCAGTGTGGTCAGGCCAAGGATACGTGATGGTGGTGTGGGCAGCGCCCAGCCCCTCAGCATGGTTCAGCACATAGACCAGGCCGAAGGCGACGACGCCCACCATGTGCGCACTGAGCGACAGCAGGAACAGGAAGAAGTAGCGGTAGTTGCGACGCCCGATGCAGTTGTTGACCCAGGGGCAGTGGTGGTCGAAGTCCTGGGCAGGAGCAGCACATCAGGGCGTGGTGGGGGGGGTTGCGGCCGGGGGGGGGGGCGGGGGGGGGCAGTCACCTCCACGCAGTTGTCGCAGACGCTGCAGTGGGAGCAGCGCGGCGGGCGGTAGAAGTGGCAGGTGGCGCACCACTTCATACGGACCTGGATGCCCCGCACATCCACGTTCTTGTACAGGGGGGCCCGGAAGTCATCCTCCTTATCCTCGTCCTCATCCGCTGTGAGCCAGGGCCAGGGGCAGTAGGAAAGTGACTTCCCTGGCAGAAGAGCCTCTCCCCGATCTGCCAGCCCACGTACCAGGACCCCCCCGCAAGGGTCTCCCAGATCAGCCACTCACACTGTAGTGAAAGTGAGCAGATGAGCTGCCCCAGCACAGGGCCCTACCTCGGGGGAAGACGCCAGGGTCCATGAAGGTGGCCATGCTGAAGTTGGCCAGGACAAAGAGAAATATGATGCCATTGTAGACGGGAACGGCTGGGGACACAGCTCGCGTCAACCATGGGCACCTGCATTGCACAGCAGGGCAGAGCTGGGTCAGGAGGTGGGGCGAGTGGGTGGGGAGGGGACACAGGGGCAGAGGAATTAGGCATGGCCAGGTGTGTGCAGGCTAGGCCTTCAAGGCCACCAGCAGTGTTCAGCATGGCAGTCAGGGAAGCCACTGCTGCCATGGGCCCCCTGGGAGGCCTCCGCCCATCGGCCCACTGCTCGTTTGCTCGACCATCGGGGGCTGTGCACGTCACGCACAGTGTGCGGGCTCCCTGTGTGCCAACTCTGAGCCTGGCAACTCCCAGGTGGCTGTTAGGAACTCTCAACTCACAGGTGAGGAAACTGAGGTTCAGAGAGGCTCAGTGGAGGCCTGGGGTCACACCATTTAGGAGGGGTGGTCAGAGCCGAGCCATATCCTCCACCCCAGCCGAGCCATATCCTCCACCCCAGCCGGGTCTCCTTTCCAGCCTCCCCTGCCCCGGGGGCACGCAGACTGGAGGCGGGGGCCCAGGACAGGAAGTGAGCCCGCTGTGCCTCACCCAACCTGTCCCCAGCTTGGCAGGGCCCCTTCTCCAGGGAGATTCTGGGCTGTGGGGAGCCCCAGGGAAGGGAGGCTTAGGGTCTGGGCCCCGGGCACATCCCCACCCAGGCAGCCCCTTCTTTTTGGTTTGTCACCTTACTCTCCACGTGGCAGTGCAGAACACAGACACTAGAAAAGCATGCACCCCGACCCCTTCGCCATCCCTCACCACCCCTCAGTGCTTGGCTCCAAGGCCGCTCCTTCTTCCAGGAAGCCTTCCCAGACTCCTGAGGATCTGAGGGTAAGGGTCTTGCACACCTCCCTGGTGGACGCTCTGCCACAGAAAGCATCTTCCTCAGCCCTCGTGGGCCCCGACCAGAGCCCCCTCTGTGGAGACCTGCCAGTCCTTGGGCATGTGGCCTGTGGCTCTTGCCCCAACCCTGCAGGGGGTTGCTGAGTCCACTCAGCCACGAAACTCCTCTGGCCTCAGGCTCCCCATCTCTCCCATGGCTGACAAGGGAGCGCACCCAAGGCGTTTGCTCCCCTCCCCATACCCAGGCCCTCTGCAGAGCTGCGGGGCCACTGGGGATCCCCCCCAGGCAGACCTGACCATGAGGACAGGGTGTCGTGGCTGCCAGCAGGGTGCCCACGGCCCTGCCCGCCACCCCAGCGCACACTGGCCACACTGGCGCACCCACGCCTGCCTTGGCCGGGAGCCAGCCCCGCGCCGCCCCAGCAACCACCTCCATGGCAGCAGAACTTCGCTATTTTTAGTGGAGAGCGAGAGGCTATTTAAAGATTATGCTTCCCACGGCAGCATGCTCGGTGGGCTGGGAGCTGCAAGTTACCCATTCCTCTTCTCTGGGAGCTGCTGTGGACGTGGCTACATGGTCTGAGGACATGGGGTCCCTGTGCCTGCCAGGAGGACCTTCCTCTGCCACTCCTGCAAAGGCAGCCCTGAGTGCCCACCTGCAGACACCTTCCACGCTCCCTATCCTGGCATACAGACAGTGCTCAATGCCTGTGCGTGGCCTCTGATCCAATGCCATTCAGCAAAGCAACAGTGGGCCTCTGAGGTATGGCCTGCCCAGCAAGGTGGGGGGTGGGGGCACAGGCCCAAATGCCAGTGGGGACAGGCTCTCCAGGTGGGAACCACCCACTGGAGAGAGCCAGGTACCCCCCCCCCCGAACCAGGGTGAGGTGAGCTCTGCAGACCCCACTCACGCAGTACAAACCAGCTCCCCAGCTCCCCATGGCACCTTCTGAGAAGGGCTGGCCACATAATCTGTGCAAAATGAAAATGCAGACTCTTGTTAAAAAAGTATTAAGAATTTCAAGACAGTGACAGGAGAACATCAAAGCACACGTGGGTCCTCGTGCCCCTGTGCTGTCCACATGCTGGGGGGGCCAGCCTGTTCCAGGAAAGGAAGAGGCCGAGGGGGCCTGGGACGTGCCGGAGCTGGCTGAGGACAAGCGGACGTGCAGGAACGGGGTGCAGCAGGCAGGCACTGAAAGCAGGAGGCCGTGTGGGGGGAGGTCGGTGTGTGAGCCCCATCAGCCATTGCTGTCCAGCTTTCGTGGGAGAGTACCAATAGCCCACTGCCCAGCTGCCCTGCACAGTGGCCCATGCATTCCACCCTCCCAGTTGCAGGGGACACTTCTGACCTCCCCATTTTACAGACAAGGAGCAAATGCCAGTGCGCTTATCCACATGTCCACTTGCCTTGGGGCAAGTCTGCATCTGAGCTGGGATTTCGGCCACTACACAGGCAGGCAGGGACGGAACCCCATGGGCAGCCCCCTCCCTGCCCTGACCAGAGCTCCCACCAGCCCAGGCAGCCCGCACTGCTTCATCCTCCCTGAGCCTCGATGCCCCCCAGATGGGCCGCATGGGCTAGACCACGGCTGTGAGTGGATGATTGGGACTGGGGGAGCAGCAGCAAGCAGCGAGGGCCACATTTGGAAATCTGCACTGTGACAGGGCTATGCTTGTGCTGAGGCACTGGGTGGCCTCTGTGCAGCTTGGGCACCACCCGCCCACGTGCCTGGGCCTTGCATAGCAGAGAGGGTGGGAGGGGCCTTAGCCAGCGTGGGGCAGGCTTGGGAGGGGGCAGTTCTCTGACCAGGACCTGAGCTGCTGCCTTCTGCCCACCATCTCCAGCCCCCAGGCTTGACTCAGATCTGGGGGCAGGCAGTCCCGTGCATTCCTGTCCCTCGTCCTCCCCCGGGGGGCCTCTACCACCAGGCTATATCATAAGGGGCCCAGGCCTGGGTCATCCCTAATGAGACTGGCTCACTGGCCAATGCTGCCAGGGCTGGAAACTCAGCCACCTCAGGAAACAGCTAAGTGGGGGAAGATGAGAGAGCACCTGCAGGCAGGTGTAGACACATGCATGCCCACACGAACATGCAGGGACATGTGCATGCACACATGTATGTAGTGCAGACACCCAGACATGCTCCGAGACATACATGTGTGAATGCACATGTGCACACTGCACAAGCATACACACACGCACACATAATCACACGCAAAAGGCACATGTGCACGAACACACACAGACATGTCGATATGAAAGACACTCACATGAACGTTTGTGTATACAGATATGCTCACGCGGGCACAGACACAGGACACCTGCACCTTCATTCATGCAAAAACACAGACGTGCAGACACGTCCCTTCTCCCCCACCCCACTCTGCTCCCTGTGGATGGACCAGCATGAGGGACCTGTGAAGCCAGGGGCAAAGCCTCACAGACAGCACTGCTCAGTCCACCTCTGACACAGGAATCGGTCCTGGGCTCCAGAGGGCCCTCTGCCCACAGGGCTGACACCCCACTCCCACCCAAGGGACCATATACTCCAGGCTGGCCCTGGGGCAGGGGTCAGCCACTCCCCACTGAATGCAGCCATGCTGCGGGCCTGGGGGTCACCCCAGCTGTGAGGCTCCAAGCCCTCCTCCCTGGCCAGCCCCAGCCTCCCGAGCCAGCGTCAAGGCCACGCGCCACTGCCATGGGCCCCACCCACATCAAGGCCGGCAGGGAGACACTGCCCAGCAGGAGGTGTTCTGCAGGGGCGGCGTGCACAACAGGGAATGGGAAATTCTAACTCAGATGTTTTCATTGAAGTCGAGTTCATCAACACCACTTGTGTTTGAGAGCGGTGCTCAAGCACAGGGACACTCAGGACCAGAGGGCCTGCGGCCGCTCTGCCCTACTCATGCCAGTCAGGACCTCTGGCCATGGGCACCCATCCATATGATCCCTACAGACAACTGAGCAGATGGGGAAACAGGCTCAAGGGGCCAGGGATCTCCCAGGCCACATGCAGAGTCCTGGCAGGGGCTCACCCCAAGTTTCCCCTCCCCATGCGGTCCCTGCTAGCAGCTTTGTCCACCTGGCTGTGCCACAGGCAGGCCTGGTCCTGGGCTGGACCTCCCACTGTCCCAGGCTGGAGCTTACAGCCTGTCCCGGCCTCCAAGCATGGGGAAGGCTCAGGTCCATCCTAGGGACCAGCCTCAATACCACAGAAGTCAGCCACTGGCCCTGGGCAGAGACAGATGCCTCAGCCCCTCCCAGGCATTGCTATCCTACCAAACAGCCCTGGCTCTGATGTTCACAGGGTCCTCATCATTTGGCAAAGTGGCTCTGGGAGGAGTGGGGGAAGAGGCAGAGGCCTGGCCTGGGGCTCTCAGAGCCCCCATCCCCAGCACCTGACCTAGCCTGGTGCTGAGCCACAGTGTGAAGGGCTTCTGGGGCCCCAGGGAACATGACCACACTAGGAACCCCGGAAGGCTTCCTGGAGGAGGAGGGCCACTGGGAACGGGGATGCGTTCACTTCTGTGCATCCTTCCCACGCCCCAGCCTCTCCTGGCAACATGTCTGCATGTCCTTCTGGTCCCAGCCCCCTCAGTGAGCTGGCCTGTGGGAGGGGTCCTAGGTCCTCCAGGCCCAGGGCTCTCCACCCTGCACGACGCCAGGAGCAGCTGCCTGAAGGGACCTGCCCCAAAGGGGGAAGCTCACATTTACTGAGGGCAGAGGGGGCCTGGGGCCGCTCAGCATCCAGTGAAGTCCAAGGAGCAAAGTCAGAGAAAACAGAACTCTGTGGGGGCCCCGAAGGCAGGGTGGGAGGGCACAGGAGTGGGCTGCTCCCTCCGGGGCACGTGTCTGAGTCTGCAGCGGACCTGGGCCCAGAAACTGGTGGAAGTGTGGGTGCCAGGGTGACAAGGGGCTGATACCGAGAAGGGAACCACCTGGACCCCTGTTGCCTGGAATCGGCACGCTGTGGGTGGCGTCAACGGGCCTGGCCCGCCCCACAAAACATTTTCTCAGGAACCCAGCTGCCTCAGAGGAGCCCAGCGGGGCCAGAGCAGAGGCAGGCCAGGGGCCCTGATGGCCATTTGGTGCAGGGAATGTGGCCTCGGGGTCAGGCTGCGGGGGAGCCCTGTCCCAGGGGGCGAGTGAGGCTCCCCTGGCTAGATGGCCACGGCACCTGAACCCTGGCTAGTGACCCTGGGCCCCCACCTGGCGCAGGGACACACACAGCTCCTTCTCCCGAGGTAGACTGGTCCACACACAGGGCAGGATGCAGGTGCCCTGAGGGAACACTCCCCCTAGGGGCACCGGTGTCCCTGAACCCAGAGCCCAGCTGTGAGAGCAGAGGAAGGAAGAACCGGCCCTTGGCAGGGTGCAGCAGCCTCAGCGCCCGCTGCCTGGGAATGGGTCAAGTTCACAGGACAGCCACGTAAGGGCTCTTTGCCCCCACAGGAAGGGCTCACAACAAAGCACCCTCCGAGGGGCCTAGGAGAGCCTAGGAGAAGAGGAGACGGCAGGCCCTCTGGGGTGGGGTTGATTTCAATTTTTCTTTCAATTTTTTTTTCTTGCATTTCACAAGTTCTCAACAGAAAACATGTATTAGTTTGAAAGTCAGGAGGAAAATGCTGAGTTGCATTTGAGGAGTGGGACACCAGGCCTGGGCCTCCAAGACTCTGGCCCAGCCTCCAGAAGACCCAGCGGGACGCCCCCCTCGACCTGTGCCCACTGCCCCGCTCCTCTCTGTCCCACAGCCAGCAGCATCTGAGTGACAAGAACACGCCTGCTAGCCAAAGCCAGAAATAAGCCCGTCCACACAGGCCCTTTTTTAAACCCGCTCTTGGCAGCCTGTGCCACCCACCCAGCCCCGGCCTCCAGGTAGGGGCCCTCCCACTTCCACAGGCACCCAGTGCAGACTCGCCATCCTCACAGCTGCCACCCTCACTCCCGCTAAGGGGAAAGGATGCTAGGCTGGCTCCTGCCCACCCCTGCTCCAGGCTCACCCACACTCAGGGGCTGACCCGCCTTGGAACGGAAGCCCTGCTGGCTGCGGCCACCCCCAGAGGCCTCAGGTCCCCAGGAAGGCTTGAGTGGTCGTTGCTCTGGTCACCTGGGCTGTGTCTCAGCCTGGGACTTGTGGAGGGGGTGGCTGCAGATCTGCATGGCTGAAGCCTGGAGCCCCCAACCCCTCCTTGTGCCTGAGAGAGCCCTGAGGCATCCCCCACGACCCTGGAGAGGAAGCGTGTCGTCCACACACCACTCTGGTCTGTGAGCAACCTGTGTCTCAGGTGAAGAAGCCCGGGCTGCACCGGCCCAGGGCCCTGCCCGCTCTCTGCTTCAAGGGTCCCAGTGCCCACCATGGCCAGTGTCCCTGGGCCCTCCAGCTGTGACCACCGGGCCTTCCTGAGAAGGAGGTCAAGGGAGGGCGGAGAGCACTGCCAGGCCAGCGTCGCCAGCGTCACCAGCGGCTGTGGGGCAGGCACGTGGCAGCAGGGCCAGGCCACACCTACCAGAGAACAATTTGGCTCTGGCCCAGGGCCAGAAAGCTGGGAGGGGACCCAAGAGCCGCCCTCAGCTCCTTGCAAGGAGGGCTGGTAGCTTTGGGCAGCCCACGTCCCCTCGTGCAGCCTGTGGGGAGGGGAGGGCTGCAGCCGCACCCTGAGCAGCCAGGGCACACACTCCCTGTCCGGGTCCCATACCTCACACCAGGGCCTGCCTGGCACACTCCGGAGGCGCCTGCTGCCTCCCCTCCCCCCACAGGACTCACCTGTCCCTGTTGCCCCAGGATGGGCACTCACAGCTTCAGTCTCAGCAAAGGGTGGGGGCTCACGGCGCCCACAGTCCTGGCGCCCCGCTGCCCTGCCGGGCTCGCTGGCCCCTGCCCCTCAGTCCCGCCAAGGCTGTAGCCACCACGGTAACCAGCGCCCGCCCCTCCTGCCCCAGCTGCGGCCGCCTGTGCCCCCGGCGACGGGCGGACTCACGTGAACACGAAGAACAGGGTGCTGGAGCCGACCAGCAGCGCGGCGGCCGTGGCCACCGGGATGTACTTGGCGGGTTTGAGGCGCGTCCCGGGGCTGCGGGGCATCCTGCGCGCCGCGCCGCCGCATCCCTCCCCGGGGCCGGGCGGGCGGGGCCGGCGGGGGCGGGCCGGGGTCGGGCGGGGCGGTCTGGACGCGGCGCAGGACCGGCGGCGGCGGCGGCGGCGGCGCGGAGGAAATCCCACCCCACGGGCGGCGGCGGCGCGCTGATGTCAGCGCGCCCCTTAAGGTGGACCGGCGGCGAGGGGGGCGCGGGGCCGGGGACCCCTGGAGGAAGCCCCGTCCCCCGCCCGCCCCACGCACTTCTTCGGAGACGCTCGGGCAGGAGCCGGCCCGGGCACTGGAGCCACAGAGCCCCCTCGGCCCAGCCCCTGCGCAGCGGTCAGGACCCTGGGGCTGGCCGGCGCTCCTCCCCTTGGTGCCCCCGGCAGGGGCGTGCTCCGGCTCGGTGAAGCCACGCAGACGTCCACACCTGCAGGCCTTGCCCACTGGGGGGACACCGCGGTGAACACCAGGCCCCTGTTCCCAGCCCGCAGGCCCTGGCGCTGTGGCATGTTGGTCCCCTCCTGGGCCTCTGTTTGCACAGACCTCTCCCTAAACCCCTTGAAGCGTGTCCCTGGGGGCAGGCTGATGCCCCTGCTCCATGCCATTCCCAGTCAGGGCCAGAGCCCTCTCATCTGGCGTCCTCCACCCCGGGCATTTACGAGGGTGGAGGTGCGACACTGGAGGGGCACCTTCATTGTTTATCTCCTGCCCACCTCACAGCCCTCAGGCCACTTGGCTAGACTGAGCCTGGCTAGCAGGCAGGGTAAGGAGGGCAGGCGGGTGCTGGTCCTCCGTGGCCCAGTCCAAGCTACAGGATTGGGAGTGTGTGGGTGGGAGACCCGGGGCCAGGAGAGTCCCCCAGCCTCCCAAAGGCAGCGTGGAGTGCCCCTCGGGAAGCATTGGGCACCCTGGCCCTGCCTGGGATAGGCCCGTAGGCAGGCCCACCTCCCACAGGAAATCCCACCCGCCAGCACCACTGCTGCCGCCACTTAAGGTGGACCAGTAGTCTCCAGTGCCGGCCATGGCATGGGCAGGACCAGCTGGGTAGTCGTACTGGCCTCCCCTGGCAGGGCAGCCTGCACAGCGCCTCTGGGAGGTCGGGACCTTGGTCAAGTTCTGCAGCCTCCCCAGTGAGGACCAGCAAGGGTCTCTGTCCCCCACATGCCCCCAGGCGCCTCTGCTCTGACCCACAAGCCCCCTCCCCAGGTGGGGATCCATGTGGTGGCTCTTGCCCTCCCCAGCCCTAGGCATCTGCTCCTCTATGGCCAGAACACTCTATGCGGTGTAGAGCACTGCCACAGGGCCTGGGGCTTCTTGGCCTGGAGCCCCTCCTTGCCCTGACGTGGGTCTTCTGAAGGCCATGCCCCAGCTCCACAGGCTGTGGGCTGTGAGCTGCCACTAAGGAACCCAGGATGGGGACCAGGGCGTTAATGCGGCTGCTTGACAGCAGATTTCTCCCACAACACCCCAGCTGTAGCCTCTGCCCTGCCGGTGTCCACTCTGGGAGACCCGGCACAGGAAGGGGGCCCTAGCAGCAGGGGAAAGTCTGAGGCAGCAGAGAGAATTCAGGGCGCAAAGGTGAGCCAAGAGCAGACTCCACATGGAGCAGACACCTCCTTACCTCGGCCTGAGCTGCTGCAGCCCTCGGGGGCCTCCCAGCCTGTGGCTACAAGGTCCAAGGGCCTCGCCCTTGCGGTTGCCCTTCTGCAGCCCAGCACAGGGAGGCCACAGGCCCCCATCAGGAGTCTCCTCCCAGCAGGCTCCCCACTGCACTGGGCCCTCGGGGCGGCCATGTCTGACTCCCCACCTGTGCTCTGGATAGGGCTGCCAGGATGGCTGAGAGCTATGCAGTAAGTGCCAAATGCCAGTCACGGGAAGAACGGTGCTCGGGCCCCCTTGGTGAGGTCCCTGCAGACTGCCTGGGCAGAGAGGTCTCAGTGGGGTGGGCCCAGCGAGGTCACGGTAGGCCTCAGCGCCAATGTTGTTGCTGAGCCCATGGCCCAGGCATCCTCTCCCCAGGGAGTTGAGAACCCAGGAAGAGGGGAGCACAGCTACCCCAGCCGGCAGGAATGGAAGTGTCCATCCTGAAGACCACGAGCAGCCCAATTCTGGCTCACCAATGCCTCTGTGCCACAGGGAGCCCACCTGAAACTACACTGGCTGGGGGCTCTTCTGAGCCCTTGCTCATCCCAGTGGGGCCCACTGTTCCGCAGTGTCAACAAGCCACGTCTTTAAATGCACACTGGTCACAGCACAGCTCTGCCCCTGGCCATTCTGAGGGGCTTCCCACTTGGAGACACATCTCCTCACCCAAGAAGGAAGTCAGCCTGGGGTTTTACATCAAGTGGGATTTATTTTGTATTAGAGCCTAAAGCAAGACAGAATGTTAACCAATCATTGTGTGCTGAAATGGGTGTCTGACACCCCTTCCCTCCAGGAGGACCAAGCCCTGGGACGAACCTTTCACACGTCAATGCCTCCAACAGAGGCCCACAGGGTAGCGACAACTGCCATTTATAGCATCACAATTCCAATTCAAGATGGGTGAGGTGTACAAGCTTCAATGTCCCTCTTTGGGCGGGAGGACCCACTGCGGCCACTTCGAGAGCACCAGAGGAGACCCATGCCCCACAAGGACCAACACTGCCAAGTACATGACAGAGCTGGCAGTCTTCAGTTTGGCCTTTAAAACAAGAGTGACTTCCTTTGGAGAAGCATCCCCAGCGGGACCAAGAATACAAGGTTTAAATGGGACACAGGTCACAGAACACAAGGGTACACGGGGAGCTCAGACTGAACAGCCCGGCTAGTAGAGCCCGGGCCACACTGCAAAGCACCTCTGGTAGGTGTTAATGGCCAACAACCATGGAGAATCGAGGGTGTCCACTCCAGGGTCAGGTCCTCACTTGCTCCTCCCCGCTGGAGGGCAGGGTGGCCACAGCACCTCAGAGCGCCGGTGGTCTCCCTAGGACATGCTCTCGTGGGCGGGACTGTGTGCTTTAAAAGGTCTGCCAGCACACTGCAGACCCTTCTCCCTCCTCAGGAGGATGTGCAGAGACAGCCTTCTGACAATAAAAACCCTCAAATGGCACACACCCATTTGCGTTCTTGAAAACATCCTTTCATGTAAAGCCATTGTAGACGTCCACAACTCCCCCCAGACGGAGATGCTGGGAGCAAGCGGACAGAACAGCTCCCTCCCATGACGGCATGGGCCATCCGATGAGGGCTGCAGGGCCGAGCCCCACCTATATACTGCACCAGACTGGACACGCATGCTATGGGGCTGGCCTTTCCCTCCACCGGGCTGAGGGCTGACCAGACAGCCTTGGCCAAAGCCTGGAGACCTGCTTGGCCCCCTGTATGAAGCCAAGGTACTCTGGTGGTCTTCCTTTCTCTCCCCCAAAGGCCAAAAGAAAAAAAAGCCTACCTACTCTTGGCCACAAGGCAGCAGCACACGAGCCTTCAGGAGGAAGAGCACCCGGCACTGCCTCCCCCCGACCCACCTGCCCTCCGAGCACCGGCTCAGACACCCCACGTAACCAGTGGCCACCAGCGGCCCAAAGCCCCCGGAAGAGAGCGAGTGATGGTGGGTGGGCCCAGAGTGCTGCCCAACACCCCGGGCAGCAGGAGCCCACCCGGCTCCCAGGACGGGCCGGCGCACACACGGGCCTGCCCTCCGCGCAGATTTCAAATGTGTTTATTCACTATCTCGATGACTATAAATAAGTGTTTCCACTATGGAAAAGAAAGCACAGTACATCTTCATGACTGGGAATGGATTTTCTGAAGTCAACTTCAATAGGGCAAAAACTTAGAAAAAAACAACCTGAATGCTGGAATTCAGTTCTTTATATAAAGTCCCTTGTAAAAACAAAACAGAATAAAAAAAACAAAAAAAGGCAGGGCAAAATTAAAAAACAAGAAAGAAAGGGAAAGTAAGGAAGGGAAAGACGACGAGGGCGGACGGCTTATTGCTTCTCTGCAGCCTCCTCCCTGCTCTCCTCCTCGGACCCCTTGCTCTCCTCCTTCACCGAAAGAGCTTCTAGCTTTTCAGCCACTTTCTCGGCATTATCATTTTTGCCCGATCCTGCTAAAACACAGGGGAACACGGTAAAAAAACAGAAGCACCACTCTCCCCAGCCGCGTGCGGCCCTGGGACACACGCCCCACAGGACAGGCTGCTTCTCTATCCTATGCTGCCGAGACAAACTCCAGGGTCACCCAAACAACCCCGTGTTCACACCTGGGCCCCTGGTCAGGCTGCTCAGTTACGTCTTGTCACTTGCTACAAATCCATCGTCAGGTGACCGATGAGGTGACCACAAGGACCTCTCAAAGCCCCTTCAGCCTCTGGTGGGCTCTAGTCAGACGCCATGACCTGCCTGTCTGCCCAAGTGCCATGTGGCCAGGCCAGTGAGCGTGCGCTCAGGGTTCCAGTGGCTGGCTCACTCCCCAGAAAGACCCTATGTTCCCGGGCAGCTGCATCGCCCTTGATAGGTCAAGGTGGTCACAGCACCCCGGAATGTTCCTGTGGCAGACGGAAAAAGCACCCGCCTGGGGCTGCAGCCGGGTGCAGAGCGAGTCTGCGAGAGAGCCCCACCCATGGGTGCTGCATCACCTTTCTTTTCTCTTTCTTCGATCTCTTTCCTGCATTCTTCAAACTTTGTTTTGAATTTCTGTGCGTCTGTGGAAAAAAGAGAGGAGACTTCCTTAAGAGCCCCGAGCATTGAAGGGGACAGGTCCTGGAGGCTCTAAAGAGCCAGGATTCACAAAGGGCCCGTCCCACAGCCATTTCTGACCAGAGGTTTAGCTGGGCCATCTGACATGGCCCTGGGCTGGCTTTTGCCCGGATGGTGCAGTGACTGTTTCCCCAAGTCCCTCCCGAGGCTGGTGCTGGGCAGAACGGCACAGAGCACTATGGCCTCGGGCAACCCAAGGGCAGCGGCCTCCTGGCCAGGCACTGCTCTCCACTCATACTGAAGTAGCCAGGACAGGCCCTGCCCCAGAGCAGAAGCGAGGTTCACTCTGCACCAGATGATCAGCTACTAGGCAGTGAGCTACTGGGCACTGAGCCCCGGCACCCACTCAACTCCTCCAGGGCACGCTGGTTGCAGCTTTTGACAATCTGGGCTGGGGAGATACCTAAGCAGGGAGAGGTCAGCCTGGGCCTGTAGATCTCAGCACAGCCCCTGCTGGCACTCAGTGACCATGAGGGGACATGCCTGCCCTGGGCAGACCAGCTGGCACAGCCCCCCGAGGCTAAGAGGGAAAATACACTGCTTGTGGCCTCAGAGTCTGGGTGTGGCCTCAAGGGCACGTGGCTTGACAGGACCTGGATCCCTTCCTCAGAGGCCACCAGACAGCATGGCAGAGACAGTCCCTACACGTGCCTCCTGTTACTGTCAATCCTCCCGGAAGAGCAACATCATTTCTGTTTGCAATTAAACCAGCGCACGCTGTAAAATTGGTGGCTGCAGTCGGGCCCGAGGGCCTGCCCGCCCTCCCACTTACTTTCGGCATTTAGGAAGCGGATGGCCAGCAGCTCCGGCTTGGGGCACTCGTCAGCAAAGTCAGCGTGGGTGTTCCAGACCCAGGCGCGGTCGCTGCCAGCATTTGGCTTCAGCTCCATCATTGGCGTGACTTGAGGAGAGAGGCCCCGTGAGGATTGTGCCAACTGCCGTGAGACCACCCCCCGCCCCTACAGAAGGCCCTGGTCACCAACCCAAAGTCCTACTTCAGGCAAAACAAGGATGATTTGGGGTCCACCAAGCAGGCCCAGACAAAATCCTGCAGGATATGGATTTTACCCCAACTTCTCTGAAAACACTCCCTGTTCACTTAAAACCAAGACTGCCCTAAATCTGGTAACAGGGTGGCCTGCTCCCTGACCATGAGGACACCTCAGCAAGGGTCTCCAATCCCACTGGACAAGGGTTCCAAGGCCAACATGGCCACTCACGCCCAGCCCCTTGGTCCTGCCCCCACCAGAGCAGCCCCCAGGCCCAGGGCAGACATGAGGCACAAGGCCAAGCAGGCCCAGCTCTTCCTGTGGAGGGTGCCCATCTCGTGGCTATGTCTACGCTCAGCCACAGCATCGGGGAGCCAGCCCATGGACAGGGGGGCAGCAGAGGTGATTACCCAGGAGGACATGTGGTCAGACCAAGGGCAACCACTCTCAGCCTTGCACTATCCAAGGAGACCTGGGGGGACGAGGCCCCACTGGACACTGAGAAGCCTCGTGACATGCTCATAAATCATGGAAGACAGAGCCGTGGCCTGGAATAAACACCAAATCCCCCTGTCCTCAGGCCTCACGCAGACCCAAGGGGAACGAGGGAGACAGGCTCCCAGAAGAAGGGTCTCCCAGTGCTGAGCCCGCCTGTGTGCCCCTGGCAGAGGTCTCTGGGGACATGCAACACTGTCTGAACCAGGAGCAGTCCTGGCGAGCCCACGTGCTCTACAGGGCACACAAAGGTGCCACCACCTCTTCCTGCCACCATCCACCCCATCCATCAAGGGCCTGTGACCCAGTTACAACTCAGGAAAACCACCCAGTGACCCGATGCAGCTCTGGGAGAAGCACGGGGTTTCAGGAAGACCCTGAGGCAACGGTCCCGATGCACTGGAAGACAAGGACCAGACCAGAGCAGATAGGCCGGGTGGGGGACAAGAAGGCTACTGGAGCAGCTCCTGAGAAGATGGTGGGGCTGGGATGTGGAGGCGTGCAGAGGCCCCTCCCCGCACCCTTCCGTAGCACCCGTGCATTCCACCCAGAGACACAGACATGCCTCTGGGCCAGGGATGGGGCCCAGGACCACCCTTGCAGCACTGCAGAAGAACCTGCAGCCAGGACACTCCTGTCCTCTCGTCACAGGCCGTGGCTCTTCCTGGACCCCACATCACACCTGGCCAAGGGCCTCCACCCACCACCCACTCCCTGTGCAGCTTCACACGTGTCTACGGAGGAGGTGGCCACCGTCTCCCCATCCAGTTCCCCTCCATGTCCTCCCCAGGGTCCACCCTGTGGGGGACAGAACACCAAAGGGTGGGAAGGCTGCTGCCCAGGCACCATGCACACATGTGCACGCACGGACGTGCGCACACGTGCCCTCACACCACTGCCTGGCACCCCATGGTCCTGGGCCCACAGTGGGGCTGCGTCCATCCTGTCAGGTCCCGTCTGCCCAGACTCCACACACCCGCGTGCCGTAAGCTTCTCTGCAGGTCTGCTCTGAGTTCAGAGGCACTCCGGAAAACCTCATTTCCTATTTTAAACCAGAAAACACACCACGAACGTGCACTCCACGTAACAAAGCGCCCCCAGAGTGCCAGCGTGGCCTTGCAAACCACCTGCCTGAAGGTCTGAGGCCACCCTGAGGCTGAGTGCAGGACTCAGAGTAAAAACACACCCGAGAAACCACCTACTGTAGTGGTTGGCGCATATCTTCAGGGTCTTGTCCCTCCTCATGAGGAGGCGGATGGTCCCTTTCTCCTTATGCTTCAGGAGCTTCACGTCACCAGTGCCTCGTTCCTTCCACTCGGGGAGATCGTTCTCTGAAGCAAATCGGAACAGCTTTGCCCGCCTTCAAGAAAAACCATTAAGTGAGAGCTTAGATGTGCACAGAAATGGGAACCAGTCAGTCAAACATCCCTTGGAAAGAACTCTTGTTTTCTGTGCTTTAAACAAACAGTTGTATCTGCCGTCTCAACGAACACCCTTTCCCTTCTCTGTATTCTCAGAACTACAAGTCGAAACATCACCAAAAGAACAAAACGGCCCAACAAATTCCAAGTTTTTACTTCACAATAAAAAAGAAAAAGAGGTTTCTGCAATCACATTTTCCAACAGAAAGACGCGACCTCTCAGCAAAGCAGCCCACCTGAGTACGCTGGGCGTTGTCTGAGGTCACCGTGCAGGGGCCATCCGGAAGCAGGTGAGGCCAAGGACCCCCACCTCACAGGGCTAGACCTTCCCTCAGCTTCGAGATGCACCCTACACTTCCCCAGCCCCCAGACCAGAGAGGAGGCTGCAGGCCTCCGTTCAGGCCACCAGCCTCTGGCCCCATACCCTGCCTTCCCGCCCACAGCGGCAACTCACTCTGGGCCCAAGCAAGGCCTCCACCCCCCAGGCTCCAAGGCCCCAGCAGCGAGCCCAGCAGTCCTGCTCCAGGCTCGGACAGCCGTGCTCCCTTCCCCACATGACCCCAGCCCTGCTGGTCCCTCTCCTGCAGAAGACTGTTCTCTCTGCCAGACTCAATGCTGTTAAGGGAGACAGCGTCCTCACCAGCACACCCCTGGCCCCCAGACGTAAAGGCCTGACCTGCTGGCCTCACTTCCCTCAGCAAGGATCTGTGTCAGGACCCCCGGAGCACTGCCCCCTGTGTGGGCAGGGGGTGACAGCAACAGCACCACCAGCAGGCCTCACTCCAGGGAGGAGCCTGTCCCCACGGCAGCATCATTCTTGAGCAGAGCCAATGTCTTCAGGGAGACACGCACCACCCCGAGACCAAAGGGGGCGAGCAGTTCCCCCTTCCCAGGCCTTTGGCAGGGGGAGCAGGGGTTGGTCTCCCAGCCTCCCATCCTCAGAGAAGGTTGCGGTGTTGGTGATTGCCTCTGCTTCCCTCCCCCCACCCACAGCAAAGCACTCAAACGTTAACCTGGGATCTTAGAATTTGGAGGGGGCGTGGGGGGGTTCCACGAGCTTGGACAGGGGAAACACTGCAATCTACTTCCATTAACTTATAACTGAACCCTACCATTTCCTGCGATTCTGAGTATTAGGCAACAGGCCAGTCTCGGCAGTGCTGTGACCCTGTCACGGACATCTCGACACAGCTGGTGCTGGCACTGCTTCAAAATGACACCTACCACCATTGCTTTTCACTGAAGGCGCCAAGAAGCACGTGAAAAGTAGTTTTTAATAAGCATTCCCAACAACTCTAACAGCGCCTCATTTCACTCACAATTCCAAGCATGATTTTGCACATTATAAACAGAATCAGGGATTCACGAACTTCAGACAGCCAAGTCCATGGCCCAAGTAACAACAATTGTAGACACTCCCTGCTCAACCAGAGGAAGAGGGCTGTGGGAATCTTAGAGGTGGGTGTGTGTGTGGGGGGGTGTGTGTGTGAGGAGATGCACCCTTGTGGACAGCGCAGCAGTGACAGGACACCAGAAAGCAACTGTGCCCTCCACAGCACTGGCCACCGGGCAGCAGGGGCACCCGATAGAGTTAATGACGAGTGGATTGTCTCAGCAGCCTTGATTTCCACAAGACACTAGTCATCACACACTTCCAAGCCTTCTTCAGCCTTGGTCCGATTAAAGGTCAGACCGAGACCTTAATGCCCAGAAGAATCGTAACTTCAATCGTGCACTAAAGATAACTATTTCTGGAGCAATGTCAGCTTACTTACATTTTAAAAAGTTCCTCTTCATCTTCTTCCAGCGTTTTAATCTCTTGCTCGGGAAGAGAAACTATAGGCTCAAACTGGGGGTCGTGGTTGGACTCGTCTGCATTCTCGGTGGAGGTATCATGGTCCTCATGCGTGTCCTGTGGAGGAAGATGTGGAGGTGAATCTGCTAGCTGTGGGTGTGACCCCAACCAGAATTCACTAGTGCCCTCAGAGGCCATTCCTCCTAAGTGGCCTCACCCCAAAGCAAGAAACTCAGCCGGAAGCCTTTCACACTAGGAAAGGTCTGCATGCACATCCAGCATGCAGCGAGGCCCCGGTCCTCAGCACCCTCTCCAGAGGCATCAGTCACATCTGTGCAGACTGGCTGCAGCTCCTGAAACGCAGACACCTACTGGCCCAGTGGCCTGGGCAAAAGTGCCCCATCGTTTTGAGCCTCAGTTTCCTCCTCTGTAAAACGTCTACGATACCGCCCAGCGAAGATTAAAGGACACAGGGGTGAAACAGAGCTTCAAAGAGCACCACCTCTGAAACAAAAACCAACCCTCAGTTTTTCCCAGTTGAGAAAAATCTGTGCTCTTGCTTACCAGAGAAGGAAAAAGTTGCTATGGGACCACCAGTATTTACACAGAATTCAGTTTTGTCAGCAATTTCATCTTGGTTCGGGAAACCAAGTTGGTAAGTCAAAAGTCCTCGCACAAATAAGAGCCCCAACATTCTGGTCCAGTTTAGAGAACCATAGGGCACCAAGAATACTTTGGGTTGAGCCTTACACAACACGTGGCTTGGTGATCTATAAATCCATAAGAAACCGGGAGACTTCGCTACCAGACTCAAACCGAAAAAGAAAATCTGCGCCTTCGTCGCTCTGCTTGGTTGAGCGGCACTGCGGCTCCGCCGCGCGAGCGCACCCAGGCAGGCACCGCTGCGCACGGAGCCGCCCCCGCCCTGGTCTGCGCGCCCAGGGCCAGTCCACCCGGCTGGAACGAGGTCCCGCCGCAGAAGCCTGTGGCCGCTCGAGACGCGAAGACAGAATGAATGAAGCGCTGCGTAGGCGATGGACCTGAGGAACGCGCTGTTCTGGTACGAAGCCCGCAAGTGGGCCGAGCCAGAGAAGACCAGCCACCCGCCCGCGTCCCCGGCGAGGGCCGAAGTGGACGCGAGACCGAGGAGCGCGGGCCCGGGCCGCCGCCCGTCCCGATGGAGTTCCCGGCTTACTGGGGCCGCTCCAAGGTCACGCGGGGCTCCCCAGCCCCCGAGCCCCGCGCGCCGGCCCCGGAGGCCTCGAGCCCCAGGCCGGCCGCCCACAGCCCGACCCCGCGCCGCGCAGACCCGCAGATGCCGAGCTCGCGGGCCAGCGGGGGTTAGCCGCGGCGGCGCGGACCGCCCACGTGGCCCCCGATAACGGCCTAGGCCCTCCGGCCCCCCATCCCCGCCCGGGCCCGGCCGCACCTTGGCGGCCGCCATGGGGGCGCGGCGGCTGCAGCGGCGGCTCGGCTGGCTCAGTCGTCGCTGGCTCCGCGGCCTCTTGGCGACAGGTCGCAGCTCCTTTCTCCGCGTCTGGCACCGGCGCCTCCCGCCTGCCCGCTCTTCCCTCCGCCCCGCGACCCGAACCCTGACCCCTGACCCCGGCGGCGGGAAACGCGCCGCGATTCAAAACCAGTGCAGCTTTATTGGCTCAGGCGGCGGACACTCCCATTGTCCAGCCCGCCCCTCGCTTCCCGCCAAAAAGCCCGCGGCGCATGCCCGTCCCGCCCCGCAGCCAGGGGAGCGTGCGCTCCCAGCGGCCCTCGCGCGCACTTCCGCCTCGCGGCCACGCGCTCCCCTTGAGCTCGCAGGTCTGGGGTCGGAGCCGGCGCGCGGCGATGACGTTACCGGAAACCAGGACGATAGAGACGCGCGGCCTAGGCTTCGTGAGCTGGCGGACGAGAGAGCTGCCGGCGAGGCGAGCGGCTGGCGCGGGCCCCTGGCGGGCGGGCGGGGCACCCCATGCCCGAGACTGGGACTTGAGGTCCGAGGGTTCGAGTCCCGCCCCCTCACGGGGGCGGAGCCGGGGGCGGCTTCGCGGCGGCGCGCCCACGCTCAGCGCTTCTTGAAGGCCAGGCACAGGACGAGGCGGCCCTCGTGGGCCGCAGTCCAGGCAGTGGACGGGCCAGACGATGAGTGACAAGTTGGACAACGAAGTAAAGTGAAGGAGATCCAGGCGCGAGACGCGGGGCAGAGATGGGGGGGGATGGAGTTGGGGGGTGGAGATGGAGCGGGGCAGGAAGCCCCTGAGATAAGACGTTGCGGGGCGGGTTGGTAAGAGGGGAGAGGGCCGGAAAAGGGGACGGGGGTGAGGAGGGTAGAAAGGGGTGGGGCTGCGGGAGGGGTGCACTGTTGGAGGTCCGGATGTGGGGAGGGAGCCTGGGGGTCCAGGCCTCAGCCCTTGCCTGTCTCCATACAGGGCCCCGGGCCCATGGAGGGCTGCAGCCAGGACAGCAGCAGTGCCCTGGGCAGCCCTGCAGCCCCGGCTGCTCGGGAGGAGGAAGAGAGGGCTGGAGCGGCTGCAGAGTCGGGGTCCCAGCCTGGGCTCTACAGCTACATCAGAGACGACTTGTTCACCTCGGAGATCTTCAAGTTGGAGCTGCAGAACGTGCCACGCCATGCCAGCTTCAGCGATGTCCGGCGCTTTCTGGGCCGCTTTGGCTTGCAGCCACATAAGACGAAACTCTTTGGGCAGCCTCCCTGCGCCTTTGTGACATTCCGCAGCGCAGCTGAGCGCGATAAGGCTCTGCGTGTGCTGCATGGTGCACTCTGGAAAGGCCGCCCACTCAACGTGCGCCTGGCCAGGCCCAAGGCTGACCCTATGGCCAGGAAGAGGCGACGTGAGAATGAGGGTGAGCTGTTAGCCACACGTGTCGCTGATGTAGTGACTCCTCTTTGGACCGTGCCCTACCGGGAGCAGCTTGAGCGGAAGCGGCTGGAGTGTGAGCAGGTGCTGCAGAAGCTCGCCAAGTGAGTGTGGGCACAGGTCACCCCCTTAGTACCAGAGCTGTGCTATGCTCTGTGCTCACTCAGGGGTCTGCACACAGTCTTTTGGGAGCTAGCCGGTAAGACTCTTGTGTTACCAGTGGGGATGATGGAGTCCCAAGGGAGGGGTCGGGCCCCTGAGCGTTTGGAGAGTGGCTGGGGATGGGCAGGGGGCAGCGGGCCAACCTCAGCCCCACCTTGCCCAACAGGGAAATTGGGAGCACCAACCGCGCCTTGCTGCCCTGGCTGCTCTCGCAGAGGCACAAGCACAACAAGGCCTGCTGTCCACTGGAGGGGGTCAAGCCATCGCCTCAGCAGGTCAGGTCCAGCCACAGACTCTCATTCATGCTTCAGAAGGTCACCTTGTCCATCCCTCCTGTCCCCCTTTCTGCTTCTTGTTTATTCCTGGTACTCATCCCGTGACTGTTTGTTGTCAGCCCTGTCCCCGGGATTGCCAGACCTTGTGGGGAACCGGGGCCTCTCCCTCACTGCCATCTCTCACTCGCTGTGGGATTTCCTCCACAAACAAGTGCTGTACGGCCGGGATAACGTCACGTGTGTCTCTGGTTCTCTCCCCCTTGTGCAGACCGAGTATCGTAATAAGTGTGAGTTTCTGGTCGGCATCGGGGTGGACGGAGAGGACAACACAGTCGGCTGCCGGCTTGGCAAGTACAAGGGTGGGACGTGTGCTGTGGCGGCCCCCTTTGACACAGTGCACATCCCTGAGGCTACCAAGCAGGTGGTGAAGACCTTCCAGGAGTTCATCCGGTGAGGACTGGTGACTGGGCTGCAGGGTCCTGTCTGGGAGCAAAAGGCCTGGTCTTGCCTGGGGCCCTTGTGGTTGTGGGTCTCATGCATGTGGCTGGAGGAGAGAGCGGGGAGACTGCTGGTTGAACCTGGGCAGCAGGTGTCAGGGACTGTGCTGCTCACGCTCCCCCAGGTCCACTCCGTACTCGGCGTACGACCCAGAGACATACTCGGGCCATTGGAAGCAGCTGACTGTGCGCACTAGCCGTCGCGGCCAGGCCATGGCCATTGCCTACTTCCACCCCCAGGTCTCAAGTGGCGTGGCCTTCAAGGGGGGGTTGTCCGGGCTGGAGTGGGCTGCGACACAGCCTGACAGGGTGTTTCTTCTGTCTGCTCCAGAAACTGAGCCCTGAGGAGCTGGGTGGGCTGAAGGCCTCCTTGGCACAGCATTTCATGGCAGGACCGGGCAAGGCCAGCGGTGTGACCTGCCTCTACTTCGTGGAGGAGGGACAGCGGTGAGGAGCCTGGGTGGTGGGGGGGCAGATCCCTCTGTGGGCTGGTGATACTGACAGGCCCACCTTGCCGCCCACAGACAGACTCCCAGCCAGGAGGGCCTGCCCCTGGAGCACGTGGCTGGGGACCGGTGCATCCACGAGGACCTACTGGGCTTGACCTTCCGGATCTCCCCACACGCCTTCTTCCAGGTAGCTCAGAATCCCTGGGGATCACAAGGACACGTGGAGGGAGCCTGGCTTGATGTCAGAATGTGACTGGAACAGTGGGCTAGGGCAGCGACGGGGGGTTAGCCTGGCAGAAGTGTGGGGAAGAGCATCCAGGCAGGGGAGCTGCAAGGGCCATGGATAGGAAAGAGCTTGTTAACCACTGATTAGACTCTTGTGAAAAGCCTACTGGAGGGCCGTGTGGGGTGTGGACACAGGAGTCAGGGTGATGCCAGGGCTCTGGGGTGAGCTTTGGTGGAGTCTGGTGTCTGATGCTGCTGTGGGGGTCTTACAAATCTGGCACTCAGGAAAGAGCTCATGAGTGGCAGGAGGGGGGAGATCGTTGGCATCACGTTGGTGTCTAAAACCCAAAGACTGGGTGAGGTCACCTGGCATCACGTGGATTGAGAGTAGTCCAAGGAGTTACTCTCGGGCACTTGAGCAGTTAGTGGTGGGGAAGGGGCAGGAGCAGGAGACCTGAGAAGAAGGCGATTGAGCCAGGGGCTGGACCACAGAGGTCTCTGAGCAGGAGAGGGGGGCGGGGGGCTGCAGGAGGGGGGCTGGCTGGGATAGTGGGGCTGCTGTGACATCCTGGGTGCTGCTGGCTCGCCCTCCAGGTGAATACCTTGGCAGCTGAGGTACTCTACACGGTCATCCAGGACTGGGCCCAGCTGGACATGGAGAGCACGGTGCTGGACGTGTGCTGCGGCACCGGTACCATTGGCCTGGCCCTGGCCCGGGTGAGCCCTGCTGCCCCGGCCAAGGCACCCTCTCCCCATTCTATTCCTGTGTTGTCCCCCACCTCATGACCCCCAGTGACCCAGCTTAAAGGCTGAGAAGTTGACCCCCAGCCTGTCCCAGATCCTTTTCTGTTCTCCATGTGCTTCCTGCTATTCTTCTCCCCAAAAGGCCCCTGGGGGTGGGGTGCCATTGGTGTGTGCCCTTTTCTCACTTCAGAAGGTGAAGAGAGTCGTGGGGATCGAGCTATGCCAGGAGGCTGTGGAGGATGCCCGGGTAAACGCCCGTGACAATGGTGAGAGCCAGCATGCCACACAGCGGGTAGGCAGGCCCTGGGGGACAGCGGTCGCCCCTGCTGCATACTTCGGCGTGGCACACGGAACCCACCACGTGGTTCCTAGGGCCCACCAGGGGGGGCAGAGGGCACACAAAGGCTCCCTGTGGACCTACTGTACCCCTGCAGTGCCTTGGGCTGCCCAACAGGGAAGAAAGTGCCAGTAGGCTCCTTGGCCAGCAGGTCTTCCTAAGGTCCCTCTGGCCAGGGGCTTCAAGACCCCAGGCAGCTGGGTGGGCCCTGTGGGGTTGGATGTCCTGGGTCCCCTGACAGGGCTGCCATGCCATCTCCAGAACTGAGCAACGTTGAGTTCCACTGTGGGAGGGCCGAGGACTTGGTGCCCACCCTGGTGAGCAGACTGGCCTCCCAACAGCTCGTTGCTATCCTGGACCCGCCCCGCGCCGGCCTGCGTGAGTGATCTCTATTCAGGGGGTAATATAGGGAGAGGAGGGCAGTGGTGTCTGGGTGGCACACAGCCTTGATGCCCATCCACACTGGGTACCCCCATACCTTTCTTGAGGTGGGGAACCCTTGGGGACTTTCAACAGTCTGCGTCCTCAGATTCCAAAGTGATCCTGGCTGTCCGCAGAGCTGAGAACCTCAAGCGGCTCCTGTACGTCTCCTGCAACCCCCGGGCGGCCATGAGCAACTTTGTGGAGTGAGTGTGAAGTGGGGGGCCTGGGGTTGACTGGGGCCCAGCACCCAGTCCCACACCCTCACAGGAGCCCCTGGCTGGACCCATGTGGCTGACTTTGACACTCTCTTGCCCCCACAGCCTATGCAGGGCCCCATCTAACCGGGTGAAGGGCACTGCCTTCCGGCCAGTCAAGGCTGTGGCCGTGGACCTGTTCCCACAGACCTCGCATTGTGAGATGCTCATCCTGTTCGAGAGAGTAGAGCAACCCAATGGTACAGGGGTCCTGGAGCCCCAGGACTCTACAGCCCAGCCCCCAGTAGGGTCCCCAACTGACACCCTGCAGGAAACTGGGGCCTCCCCCTCTTCCTAGGCCTGGGGAGCAGCAAAAACCAGCCCTTCCAAAACGGGACCCAGTCTGCATCACAGGGGCAGAGGCCCAGGGCCTCTGCGAGTCCTTGCCTCATCCTAGGATGCTTAGAGGCAGTGACCACAGAGGGCACGAGACCTGGCTGCCCTGCCCAGGGCCCACCTGTCCCCGTGGGCTGTGGGCTCCGGTGGCCTGCCCCCCTCCCCATCATTCTTTTTGGACCAGCTGGGCCACAGGGCCAGAATAAACAAGTGATGAAGCATCAGCGTTTCTGTGATGAGCCCAGAGCTTTGGCACACAGGGGCTCATGTCTGTCTGCCCCTCACTACAGGTGCAAAGGGGAAGGGCCAGGAGAGCACCTCAGGCGTCCCATGGGGATATGTCTGTGTCTGAGCCCTGGCTCCTGCTAGCACCCTGTCAGCTGAGAGCCAGCCCACCTGGGGATGAGAGTTGGGGCAGCTCTCTCAGCCCCACTGTGCGGCCAGAAGTCAAGTCAGAGAGCTTGCTATTTTGCTAGAACGGCTGGTTTTATGTGTAACCTTGAGCAGCAGAGATACAGATCTCATGGCCAAGAGCCAACGTACATGGGCTGAGAACACAAGGCAAGGGGCAGGCCCAGTGGTCAGCCCCTACTTTCCTCTGAGGGGAGGACCCTCAGCCACGTTCCATCCCCAATCTGGCCCTGTGTCCTTAAGGGAAGCCACCTCCATGGTGACCAAGGAAGAAGCTGAGGGCCAGGCTGGATGCTGCTCAGCTGCTGCAGGAGCAGCTGTGTCCAGGCAAACAGGCAGCGTACTGGGGGTGGTTCTGGCCGGTTGAGGGTCCCAAGCCCACCACCCTCCCACAGACAGAAGAAACGTCAGCCATTCTCTTTTGGACAGTTCTGCTTTATGTGTTCAGACAAGGCTCACCCTTACAGCCACGGCCCAGCTGCTGCCTGGAAGGTACACAACGGCCTGTGGCCGCACAGCAGCCCTCCACCCCTGCTGCACGGCTGTGTGCACAAGACACTCGCACCCACACACAGGACAGAGGAAGGACGGACACAGGAGGCAGCAGTGAGGCTCACCTGCCTCCAGTGACACGTGCACAAAGCTTTGGTTCATGATGGCGCATCTGGCTGTTTTAAGGGTAAACAGTCTAGGTCAAGTGATTATTCACAGCTGCAAATAGGAGACAAGACAGAAGCAGGTGTCTAATTACAGCAACTTGATTTGAGGGTCTTGTTTTACAAAGGTCAACACAAGCCAACCTTAGTCACACAGGTGGTGAGGAAAGGATACACTGTGGGTGGCCCACGAGGCTGACACTCTTCCTGAAAACAAATGCCATCAGCCCCACCGACGGGATGTGGTGGGGGGCAGGCACACCCGTGGAACGTGACATTGCAGCCCAGTGCTGGGATCCTGCATCCAGCAGTATGCCGTGAGGACATGGCAACATGAACAGGCGCTGGGGACAGGGCTTACCACTACCTTGCACGTGGGGACAACCCAGGGCACAACCATATCCCCTGGAACTTGGGGCAGGAGAGACATCTACCCCTGCACCTGTCCACAGAGTCCATCTGGAGAACCCAGACTGCTGGTCAGAGGTGCAAGCTGGTCACTAGGCCTGGCTGTGCAGGGCAGCTGCCCCTGAAATCCAGCAAAGCCATCGTCACAAGGAGCAGGACTGCCGTCCTCCCTGTGCTTGCGCCAGCTCTGGAGAGGAGCGCCAGTTCGTGATCAAGAGGGATTGCACGGAAGGTCCTTGTTTCCTTTTTTTAAATAAGTCTAGACGCTAAAATGCATTAATTGTTTATATCTGCTACGTGATTCCAAATCTATCTTCTACTCACTGTAAAAGTTTCTTTCCAAATGCTAAAATATCATAAAAGCTTTAAAAATTGATGAGTGGACAGATGGACTTGACTGTGCAAAAATCTTTAGTAAAAAGTTGCCAGAGGCCAGCGAAGGTGAGGGGTCTCAGTGTCTAAGAAGGCGTGCTTTTAGGGCATTAAGACTTGCTCAGAATAGTGGACCACACCCCTGCCCAGGGCCAGGGCAACAAACCAGGCGGACACTGGCAGACGTCATACTCACACTGGCAACATGTTTCAAGGCTGAAGAATCATCACCTTGATGGTTTGCCTGCTCTCTCTGAAAAACAGTTTTGATGCTAAAATTCTTTATTTTAAACTAAAAAGGTCTGAAACACTCCTTCCCGTTATATGTCTTTCAGAGAAACAGGGAAAACACAGGAAGCAGAGAAGGGGTTGGTGTGCCAGCATACGCCTTCTGACCAGGTCCATGCAGTGGCCCACAGGAGCCCTGGGCACAGGGCACCACAGGACTTGGGGTCACTTTCTCATTTCATCTGTCATTCAACTATCATTTTTTTGTCAGTGCATGTTATGTACCACAATTCATGAAAACCTTCATAAAACCAGTCTGCAGCAAATCCGTACAAGCAGAGGTCCACAGCTATCTCCAAGCTCTTGGCATCTACCTGTGAGGGCAGACTAAGTCGATCTCTGAATCTGTCCACTCAGGCCTGTGGGCAGCCCCCAAGGAAGAGCTGCGGCCCTGGCTGTCCCCCTGCACCAGAGCCCCACCCCTCTGGCCCTGGCCCTCAAGACAGGTGGCCGCAGGGGAGGAACTCAGATTGGAGGCCTGAGGCTACAGAGTGATTGGCGAGTGGTCTCTCCAGCAGCGGAGCTGGCGGCCCCCTGTGCCAGGCCCCGCCGCCTCCCTCACACATCCACAGTGCACAGGGGCTCGCCACCAGGCTGGGCAGATGCCACAATAGATATCTTGGGCTTCTTCCGTGTCTCCTCCTGGAAGAACAATGAAGGTGAGTGATGCCAGCAAAGTGAGCACATGCAGCCCAACCCTGGGCAAGAGACTTCAGAAGAAGAGGGGGGTGGGGGGTGAGCCCAGCAGACTGGCACCCGTGCTCTATAATGCCAGGCTGGAAGGAGAAGGGAAGGCCTGAAGAGTGGGCCAGGTAGGGGGCTGGGTGGGAGGGTCTCCCTGGATGCCATCACAGAGCACCATGTGCTGGCATTTTCCTGGGAATCAGGATGCACACCCAGAAGTGAAGGGGCAAGGTCACAGCCACCAAGGACAAGCCACCTGGGCAGGTCTCTCCTCACCCCAACCTGAGGGCAGGAATGAGGCGTCTCCTGGACTGGAAAGGCCACAGGGACAGCAGACACCTCTTTCTCAGGGTTGTATATAAGCCTGGGCTAATACCACAGCTCTAAAAGGTCCTGGCCCAGAAGACCCTCAGGTGGGTGGCTTCAGGAAGCTTCACCAGGACTGAGCCCTACGTGGGTTTCAACTGTTCTGTAAGCCACACTCTCCGTCACAGAACTGGGGAATCGAGGAGGAAGAGGCCCAAGATGGCAGCCTGTCCCCCACAAGGACCCTCGCTGGTGCACTGTCTCTGCCCTCAAGTGGCTGGCGTGCACAGGAGGCTGGACCCCTCGCAACCACAGGCCAGGGCTGCCAGCTCTCTAAGCACAAATAAAGGAAAGGAGTATCATGAATGCCGAAGCGCAAGGAAACGCAAATCTTATCTGGAAGGACTGAGGGTTCGTTGGGAAGACGGGGCTTTTCAGGTGCCTGGGCAGTGCCAGGGTGTCAGGAACCAGTGACAGATTCCTGGGAACGGCTTTCCCCAACAGCTGCCCATGGGGGCCCAGCCCCCTCTGGGGCAAGGGGATGGAGGCACCGAGGAGCCGCGCCCGCACGCTCACCCTCTCCTCAGCCAGCCTCTTCATCTCCTCCTGCAGCTTGCTCAGGATGTGCAGATTTGGCTTGTTCTTCTTGGCGTATTGCTGCAGCTCAATCACGCTCTTGTCCGAGGTCTCCTGGAGAGCACAGTGCCTCGCTCTCAAGACTGCCCAGGGCCTTACAGGTGCCCTGTGGCCAGGAGCCAGCGCTGCATGCACGGGCCCACACTCGACCCGGGCCCGGCAGGTCCCGGAGCAGTCCACGGCCACCCCCACTTCTGCCTCATTCTCGGCAGGCAGAGAAGGACACGGCCTTCTCCTTCACAGGACAAAGGCACCCTAGCACCCAGCTGCCTCTGCTCCTACACCAGGTACAGGAGGGAGGCTGGACACACCTCTGACACGCCAGCAGGGACAGCATGCTGCTGGATGGGACATGCCCCAGTACTGGGGCCAGCTGAGAATCTATTGGCCCCAGACGCTGAGCTCTCTGCAGGCCCGGCAACTTTCAGAACAGGATCAAGCTGTCCTGAGGCCCTTCCTGTCTCAGGGGCCATCTCTGAGGACGTGTGCCACGCCTCGGAGTACCAGACTCCACCTGCCCTCCAAAAGCCAGGCACTGGGGCTGTGCCTGGGCTGGACCCCTCGCTGTCCAGCTTAGAAAGGGTTCCCACCCATGGGCCAAAGCAGGCTTTCTCTCCTTCAGTCTTAGCCCGAGACAGTGCACAGAAGTAAAGCACACACACAAAGGCAGAAGTAAGCTTCACTTGCGCTGAGTCTGAGTTTTCTCAACAACACATATCCTGAGATTCCTGGAAGCACTAAGGAGCCCAGTTTCACCTCCCTCCCACCTTGTCACGCCTCTTCAGGAACAGCCTGAGGGTCCACAGCATGGTCCTTGGGCCCCCACCTGCAGTCCCCACCCTCCACACCAACCACCCTTCCACTTACTGGGGTGTGGATAACCCAGACTATTTCTGTAAACATCAAGGGAAAACTTTTTAAATGTAAGCAGTCACCTCCCAACACTTCCCTTCACCCCACAAAGCACACAAACCTAAGGGTATTGGTTTAAATCTCGAGATCTTGGCAAAAACAGCAGAAACAAAACAGATGACACACACAGGCTGTTTAGTTAAAAGTAAACTGGTGTTGGTGGTGGGGGGAGCCGCCCTTGTATGCTCACTTTCCCTTAAGCCACTAGGTATCCTCACATGAGCACAAGGCATCTCTCAGGAAGGACAGAGAGGGCCCAGCTGCCGAGCCTTCCTCAAAGCAGGGCAGCACTCACCATTGGCACCTCCTGCCCGGCCCTGTGGCTCTGCCTGGCGCTCCAGGCCCTCCCTACACAGCCAGAGTTGCACCCAGGCCGCTCCAGGAGGGATGACCCCACTCCCACCACAAAATCAAAGATGGGACCCAGGAGAGAGCCTGAGATACAGCCATGAATAAGAGCAGAGCTGCCCAACTCTGTCCCATGACAGCGGAACCCCACATGTGTGTTGGGGGGGTGGGGGGAGACAGGACACAGAAGCTGTCCTGAGCCCTGGGGAGGGTCTGGTTACCTGTTTGACCATCTTGCTGCTTTCACGGCCGTACATGCGTAGTAAAGACCCCCAGTTCTTGACATGTGGATGCAGCAGCTGAAGGATTTTCTGAGAGGCTAACTGCTTCCCAACTCTCTTATTCTTACCTGTGGAGAGGGACAGGAAATGTGGAGAGAGGGAGTCACGAACATGCAGCTGTCCACATGGCAACCTCACCTGCACAGGAGTGCACCCGCCGTTCCCCGCACCTGGCTGAGGGCCCATTCCACAGGAAAGGCGTGGGAAGTGCTCCACCACTGCACTGAGCACAGGCATCTTGCAACCGAGACCAGGACCCACCACTCCCCTGCTGTGCGGAGCAGCCCATCAGAGGCTGGGAGATCAGGATGGGCCCAAGGTCACACAGCTTACAAGGCCTCCCTCCTGCCACGACCCCACATTTCCAGACACACAGACAAGAAAAAGCGAGGCATCATGAAGCACGTGGCCTGGGGCTCCTTGGGGGCAGGCAGAGGGGAGGGGCTCCACCCGAAGGCCCAGAGCAGGAGTTTCCAGAGGATGTGTGTGCACTTTGGAGGTAGTTACTAGGCAGAGGGAAGGCAGGGCCAGGGCACCAAGTGGGTCTGAAGAATGGAGAGTGCCAGGAGATACCTCTGGCCAGGGCAGGCCCAAGACCGGCCATGCATGCAGACAGGGCCTCCCAGGTTGGACGAGGGGGTCACAGTGCCAGGATGCCTCCTCTGTCCCATGCCCTGCCTGCCTGCTCAGGAGTGCAACTCAGCAGGGACCGGGGTGCAGGGCACCCCAGGTCTCATTTTGGTCCTGCACTTTTCCCAAGGCCCACTTGTGCATTGCCTTCTCATTTATAGCACCAGCTTTTGTGTTGACTGTAGTTACATAAAGTTTTCTTTTAAAATAAATATAGGGGCTGGCCCGATGGCATAGTGGTTAAGTTCATGCACTGTGCTTCGGCAACCCGGGGTTTGTGGGTTCGGATCCCGGGCACAGACCTGCACACTGCCTATCAAGCCATGCTGTGGTGGCATCCCACATACAAAATAGAGGAAGATGGACACAGATGTTAGCTCAAGACCAATCTTTCTCACAAAAAAAATAAATTAAATACATATAAAATAAATATATTTTAAAAAGTGGCTATTTCAGAAACCAAATTAGGGTATACAGGTGGTGCACACAAAGCTCAGAAGGCAGAGTGCAGTGGTGTGGAGACTCCGCTGCCTTTTGAGGAGGATGCCCCTCCTCCCGGCACAGGGACCAAGGGCTGGACGGGGCAGTAGTTGCAGGAGGGGAACACGTGGCCCACCCAAAATGACCAGCCCGAGCCCACGAGAGGAGAGGAAGACACAGGCGGCACAGACGGGACTACCACAGTCACGCCTCAGGCTGGAAGCAAGATGCTGGTGAATACAACTGCAAGTGATCAGCGCACACAGCTGCAGCTGGGGAGTGATGCCAGGGCAGTGGCCAGCAACAGAGCCATAGAGGCTGGAGGCTCCCAGAGAGGCCCAGGCAGGACACCCATGGGGCGACACCCCGTGGTCATCTGAAGTGTGGTGGTGGCAGGGAGGAGAGGAGGCGGTCCTTACACCAGCCGCGCACGGTGTGTTTGCCGCACGCCATGACATATTCACTCTTCTGGTTTTTCCCAGGAACCACTTCAAACTTGATGGATGTGTCGCCCATTCCATGGTTTCTTTAAGAGAAAACACAGATAAGAAGTGACATCAACTGAGGAGGAGGAAATGGCTGCTTCTGGAAAACCCTTTCTCTGAAGACAATGCCAACCCTTCTCCTCAAACCCCTTCTCAGCTGAAGAGATCCTCCTAGTGCACCTGGTCTGACCCCGCGGGGCCCTGACAGCCCACCAGGTGCGTGGGGCTTCTGTGCGCGCAGCGGACACTTGCAGTGGCTCGGCCTTTAGCATCCCACCTTGAGCTAGGACAAATGGCCAGAGAGGATGCTGGGCACCCAGAGAGAAGCCCCCATGACCAGACTTAGGAGGGGAAGCACCTCGCCCTACCTTTTAAGGCACTCGTGGAGGATCTGATAGGGAGACAACAGTCCGGCCTTGCTGGTCAGCTCGTAGACCCGTGAGTCCTCGATACTGATGTGGTTAAAATACTACAAAACAAAGCAGCCACTCCTAAGTGCTGGACCAAGCCTGCCAGCCTTGCAAAGCTGCTCCCCAAGCTGCATCCCCAGAGGTTTCCTGTCCTCTTCATCACCTCACGGAGCACGCCACACCCCCACACCTCCCTGTCCAGCTGCCCCTCTGAGACACAGACTGAGGAATGGCACTGTGTGAAGCTGGAGAGAGCACTGCGCAACGGGGTGGGAGAGCCTGGTGCAGGGCGGGCCCAGCCTGCATGGCCAGCCAGCCAAGGGAGGCTTTCCTGAATCTGAGTCTGATCAAACAATTAGAAAGCTAAAAATAAGCAACCTTAGGAGAAAAACTTGACCATCACCGTAAGTGAGACTACAGAAGAAAGAAGGTGAGTCAGACACAGAAGCTGCCTCTAAAAGGCCAAGCTCCCTGAAGGTTGAAGCTCCACAGCACAGACAGCCCAGCGGGCTGTGAGGGCCTCCCAGGCTCTACTTTCAAACACACAGTCTTCCTGGCTCTGAAACCAATCACTGTGACCAAAGAACAGAAAGGTTAAGAAGGGTTAACAGGGGCCGGCCCACTGGTGTAGTGGTTAAATTCATGCACTCCACGTCGGCGGCCTGGGATTTGCAGGTTCAAATCCCGGGCGCGGACTGATACACCACTCACCAAGCCACGCTGTGGCGGTGTGCCACATACAAAATGGAGGAAGATGGGCACAAATCTTAGCTCAGGGCCAATCTTCCTCAGCAAAAAAAAAAAGAGAGAGAGAAGTTAAAAAAAAAGAAGGGTTAACAGTTAAGGGAAAAGGAAGTTCTGCAGGACAGAGACAGACACCAGTCAGGAGGTGGCTCTGACCCCAACTGCCCCCTGGTAAATGGGGGATGCCATCCAGCCCCATCAGAAGCACAGCCCACCTCCCCAGTGGGGGCTATGTTAGTCTCCTGGGGCTGCCATAACAAAGTACCACAAACTCAGTAGCCTAAAACAACAGAAATTTATTGTCTCACAATTCTGGAGGCCAGAAGTCCACAATCAAGGTGTCAGCAGGGCCCGGCTCCCTCTGAGGACTCTGGGGGAGGGTCTTTTCTTGACTCTTCCAGCTCCTGGCAGCCCAAGCTTTCCTTGGCTTGTGGCAGCATCACTCCTATCTCCACCGGGCGTTCTCTCCATCTCCTCCCCTCTTCTTATAAGAACACTTACAACACTGCTGCTCTGGGCAGGGAGGTGGGGGTTCCCCTCCCTCCACCCACTTCAGCGAGGAGGCAGACTCACTGCGACAGTCAAGGAAAGAAAGGCTCTGTTTCTGAAGAAGATTGCTGATTCTGGCGAGCAGGAAATCCTCTTGCTATCGTTTGGCTACTGTCTTCCAACAGGTCCCCACAAGACACCTCCACTTTCAAGCACCCACATCAGTGTGGATCAGTTTCCAGGGAAAGTTATTCACCAGGACGTCAGGCCCTGGACCTGTCCTCAATGGCTGCCAGGCAGCCGAGCCATCAGCAGTGTCTGGCTCTCACTCAGCTCATGAGGACCCACTCTCTAACCAGCAGTCAGCAACCGGGCTGTGGACCTGCAGGCAGGCTGAGCAGGTAGAAAATGACCCATGTATGCTCCAGCTCCAGGAGCCTCCCTGACAGTGCCAAGGCTGACACACATGTCTGGAGAACACGCTCGGAAGCCCAAAGACACCCAACAGCCTCTGCCAAAGGCCCACGCCACAATCACTTGCACCAAGTGGCCTCAGCCATATGTCACTGATGGTTAACCTGCCAGGGGAGTGTGGGGACTGCAGCTCAAGAGAACACAGGAAAAGGGCAAAAGTGATCTACTGATGACAGCACAGGAGAAGCCCATGTGGTCAGTGGCTGCCACACACTGAAGGACCACGAGGAAGCACCAAAGACAGCCCAACACCCATAAATTTGACAATTTAGATAAAATGTACCGATTCCTTGAAAAATGCAAACTACCTAAATTGCCCTATTCTATTCAAGAAATTGAATTTATAGATAAAAACTTTCCCACAAAGAAAAGTCCCCGAGCAGACGGCTTCACTGGTGACAACTATCAAACACTTAAGGAAGAAATGACACTGATTCCATAGAGACTCTTTCAAAAAATCTCAAGAGAAGGGACAATTGCCAACTCACTTTATGACACAGCAGTACCTCGCTATTAACACCAGACAAAAACGGTACAAGAAAACTACAGACTAATATCCCCTATGAACACAGACGCAAAAATCCTAAACAAATGATTAGCAAATTGAAACCATTAACACATAAAGAGGAATACATACCATGCCCAAGTAGGACTTATCCCAGGAATGCGTTTTTAAAAAAATAAATCAGGTTGGCCAGCCCGGTGGCATAGTGGTTAAGTTTGTGTGCTCCACTTCTGGCGACCCGGGGTCCACAGGTTCGGATCCTGGGCACGGACTGACACACTGCTTGTCAAGCCATGCTGTGGTGGCGTCCCATATAAAGTAGAGGAAGATAGGCATGGATGTTAGCCCAGGGCCAGTCTTCCTCAGCAAAAAGAGGAGCATTGGCAATGGATGTTAGCTCAGGGCTAATCTTCCTCACGAAAAAAAAAGAAAGAAATCAGAGCTAGCCCCGTGGCCTAGTGGTTAAGTTCGGCACACTCCACTTCGGCAGCCTGAGTTTGGCTCCCAGGCACAGACCTACACCAGTCGTCAGCAGCCATGCTGTGGCGGTGACCCACATACAAAATAAAGACTGGCACAGATGTTAGCTCAGGGCCAATCTTCCTCGGCAAAAATAAATAAATAAATAAATAAAAATCAATCAACATAATTCACTATATTAACAAAGAAAAAAATGTTACAATAATGTCGATACAGAAAGGGCATCTGATAAAATCCTCCAACATCCTTTCATGATAAAAACACTCAACAAGCCAGGAAGAGGAGGGCCCTTCCTCAGTCTGATAAAGGGCATCGACAAAAAACTGACAGTGCACATCCTGCTCCACGGAGAGAGACTGGCCCCTGCCCCTGAGGTCAGGAACAAGATAAGGATGTCCACCCTGCCCACAGCTACTCAGCACCGTACTGGAGCTCCCAGCCAGAGAAGTAAAGCAAGAAAAAGAAATAAAAAGCAGGGGCCGGCCCGGTGACGTAGCAGTTAAGTTCGCGCGCTGCGCTTCAGTGGTCCAGCGTTCACAGGTTCAGATCCTGGGCACAGGCAAACACACCGCTTGTCAGGCCATGCTGTGGCGGCGTCCCATATAAAGTAGAGAAAGATGGGCACAGATATTAGCCCAGGGCCAGTCTTCCTCAGCCAAAAAGAGGAGGACTGGCAACAGATGTTAGCTCAGAGCTAGTCTTCCTTACAAAAAAAAAGAAATAAAAAGCAGATATCTAGATTGGAAAAGAAGAAGTCCAACCATCTTTAATCAGAGTCAACCTGATCCTGTACATAGAAATTCCAAAGAAATCCACAGAAAAACTACCAGAACTAAAAATAAGTTTAGCAAAGCCACAGGATACAAAGTCAATATACGAATAAGTTGTATCTCCATATACTAGCAATCAACAGTCAGAAAGGAAACTAAAGTCCTACTCACCACAGCACCAAAACACATGAAGTACTTAAACCTAAACCTAATAAAATATGTGCAGGATCTGTTTGCTGAAAATGACCCAACACCAATGAAAGACATCAAAGAAGTCCTCCAGTAAATGCAGAGATACACTGGGTTTGCAAATTAAAAGATTCAATATTGTTAGAATGTCAATTCTCCCTAAATGTATCTACAGATTTAACACAATTCCGATCAAAATCCCAATAGAATTTTTTGTAGATATTGACATACTATTTCTAAAATCTATATAGAAAGGCAAAGGAGCTAGAATAACCAGAGAGTGTTTTTGAAAAAGAACAAAGTAGGAAAGTTCACACTACCTGATCTCAAGACTTCTAGTCATCAAGACAGTGTGGCATTGGTGAAGGGACACACACAGATCAACGGGACAGAACAGAGTCCAGAGACAGACCCACACAGACACAGTCACGTGGCTCCTGAGAAAGGGGCAAAGGCAATCCTAGTTGAACATACATCTGCCCTAGGCCCCGCGAGCCGACCCGAGGTGGTCACCAATGCTCCTGTGGAAACCTCACAGTGGCCTACTGCTCATCACCCCAAACTCGAGATGTGCCCCACGCCCTTCAGGCAAAAAGGGAGAACACCCCGCACAGCCCTGTGGTGAGTACTGCTCAGCAGTAAAACGACCCAACCGGCACGAATGCCAGGAATCCCACATGCGTCATGTGGGGTCAGGGCCTGGTTTAAAGGCTACCTAGCCTGTGACTCCACTGACAGGACTTTCTGGAACTGGCTAACCTACAGGGACAGTTCAGTGCCTACCAGGGGATACAGGTCAGGGGAGTTCTATCTACCAAGGGGCGGGGCGAGAGAATCTGGGCGGGGGAGAACACTTGAAAACGTTCTCTGTCTTGATGGTGCTGTTTGTTGGTTACATGAAAAAAGAATGCATGTGTCAAAACTCATAGAACTACCAAAAAGTGAACTTATCTCTATATAAATTAAAAAGTAAATTGGAAAAAATAAAACCAGAAACGGTCACTAACGCCTAAATTCAAGAATTACCATGAACCAACCAACCCACAGCTACCTAAAAAGCAAACAAATGCCAAGAAGAAATCACCCCAGTCTCGTGAAGGGGAGCAGAGACTGTTCTACGTGTCTGTTTTCCCTTTTTAATCAGCACCAAACATGCTCTGCCCCGAGCCTCTGCCTCCGGTGGCAGCTCGTGCTCTGCATGCCCTGCACTGGCGCCACTTTGCGAATGGACTTGTGCCTCCTGGACGGCAGCCCAGTGAGAGCTCCCAGGACTGCGGCCCACCTGGCCCACCTTGGCATCTCGCCCTCCCCTCTGGAGTCCAAACGATGAGGGAATGCTGCCCCCACAGCCTGGGCTCTGGCGCCACACAGGCACCATGGGGAAGAGGGGCTGCCACCACCAAGCCACTGAGGACAAGGTGAAAAACGGAAACAGCCAAGTTTAAGCCAACCTTTTAGGAGCGAGAGCTGGCCGCTGCCATCAGTCAGGAGTGTGCTGCTTGAACACCCTCACGCTGACAGAGAAACTACTCTCTCCTCCGACAAATTTTACAACGGGAAAAACAAAGAATGCGGGTGTATGCACACATATACTGTATAATTAAATTGGAATTGTGGAAAAAACCTCCCAAGAGCATGCGAGCACATATTTGGTCATCATGTCTAGTCCCTGGAACAGAACTCCTAAAATCCTTAGAATTTCTGAGCCTTCTGTTAGTCAAAACAAGCCCTGTGGACCATGCCTGAGTTACGCTAACCAGGTGGCTCAGGGTGGGCCTCGTTCTAACCCTGGAGAATTTGCAACGATCTCAACATGTCCTAATTTCTCAAATCAATCTTAATTTACCTGAATTACTATCAACTTTACCACAGTAATACCCACAGGCAAGCGGGGCACGGGTCCCACAAGCCAGGACAGGTGAGACCCCCTCCAGGGCCAACAGCAGAGCCTACTCAGGTCAACCGCCACACCAAAGCAAAGCTCCGTCCTCCAGAAAGGCTGCTGGAGCCAGGCATCCCTGCCTACCCAGGCCACGGCCGCCTCCGAGTGCCAGAACCACAGTCACTCCTCCCTATCTGCACCCCATATCAGAGGACGGGCAGAGCTGCCTGTCAGGAAGGGTGGGGGAACTACACAGCCTCCAGACACCATCAACTACAATGACCCATCCTAAGAGTCTTGGTGGGCTGTGCAGGGGATGGGGGTGGGGTGATCGCCCAAAGTGCCTTAGAAGCCTCCCTGAGTACCATCTCTCCACAGCTGGGTCATTCAGAAATAAAGTTGAAAACATGACTTTTCCTCGAGGAGCTGTTCCTTTTGAGACTGTGTCTGCTCTGAGTGAGGTCTGCGATTTATCTGTGGTCTGTCCATGAAAATAAAACACAGAAAACATTAGCAACTTGACTGTAATTTAACACTGCCATGGGTATTTTACCATATTTTATGATAGTAAAAGTCCAAAAAGATTGGAAAAAATTTTAAATGCATCTTGAAGCACTCTGGAGTGGCAGAATAAGGACCTCCGAAGAAACAACAAAAATACTGACAAAAATTTCTTCAAGGAAAACAGCAGAATCTTGGTAAGAACGAGCCTTGTGGCATTTTAACTTGACTCATTCCATCTCCTCTCCCCAGCTCCATGGTAGCCTTGGGAACCAGCAGCTTCACAGAACTGAAGAAGGCAGAATGAACCCCAGCACCCAACCACAGAGACCCGTCACTACCTGGCCTGTCCGGCAGCTCTTTAGAAAAGTCCTGTTGCAGGACTTGTCTTTATTTGACCCAACTCAGAGCTCACTCAGCTGAAAACAGCCCAACTCCTCAGGAAATCTGTCAAAAATAATCAGTGGCAACTGTTCCGTATCGCAGCTGCCTGAGGCTGGGATGCCAGCTGGCAAGCAAGAGGCAAGTCAAAAAATGTAAAAGAAAAAGCTGAAGAATGAGATGCACACAGGGGCTTTAAAAAGCTCCCCCATGTCTGGGGATCTAGATGGCCATGTGCCTGCCCAGGAAAGATCCAAGGAGACCTGAATCTCTCACTCCTGGTTGACCTAGAAGCTCTGTGGAAGTGGGAAGTAAAGACTAAGGCAGAGCTGTCAACTACTGGAGCCCCAACAACCATGCAGAGCCCTGTGGCAAAGGGTGGGAGACTTACTGGTTCAGGTCAGGAAATCTGTGACCTGAACCTCACAGAATTAGTCTAGGAAAGCCATGGTTATGGGTTGAATTGTGTCCCCCCCACCCCAATCCATATGTTGAAGTCCTAACCCCCAGTACACCTCAGAATGTGAGCTTATTTGAAGATAGGTTCTTTACAGGGGTAACTGAGTTAAAATGAGATCATTTGGGTGGGCCCTAAATCAATCTGACTGGTGTCCTTATAAAGAGGAAATTTGGAGACAAATACACATACAGAGAGAAAGCCATATGAATACGAAGACACTCATCTCCAAATCAGGGAGAAAGGCCTAGAAAAGATCCTTCCCTTACAGCCCCGAGCAGGAACCAACCCTGCTGACATCTTGATTTCAGATGTCGAGCCTCCAGAACTGTGAGGTAATAAATTTCTGTTGTGTAAACCACTCAGTTTCTGACACTTCATTACACCAGTCCTAGCAAACTAAAAAAGTCACTAAACAAACAGAAACACAACAAATAGCAAAAACAACATATCTTGGGAAGGGGAGGTAATCTGATATCCACAGCTGTCACACTGTATTATTTTAAATGTCCAGGTTTCAAAAACAAAAAAAATTACAAGACATGGAAGGAAACTGAAATCCACAGGCCATATGTGTGAGGAAAAAAAGCAGTCAGTATGAACCATCCCTGAGGAGGATGGACTTATGAGATAAAGACTTTAAATGAGCTATAATAAATATGCTCAAAGAAAAAAAAAAACATGTCTCATGAATTAAAAGTACAAGAACAATATCTCACCAAATAGAGAATATCAATAAAGACAGAAATTATGAAAAATTCACTGGAGGGTTTCAACAACAGATTTGAGCAGTCAGAAGAAAGATCAGCAAACCTAAAGAGAGGCCAAGTGAAAATATCCAGTCTGAGGAACATAAGAAAAAAAATAGTGGAGAAAAAACAGAGCCTCAGAGATCTGTTGGCATACCATGAAGTATACCAATTTACATATAATGGGAGTCCCAGAAAGAGAGGAAAGAAATGAAACGGCAAAAAGAATATTTGAGGACATAGCGGCTGAAACTTCCCAAGGATGAAAAACATTAATCTACACATACAAGAAGCTCAACAAACTCCAAAGAGAATAAACCAAAGAAATCCACACCTAGACATCTCTGTCAAAGGCCAAAGACAAAGTGAGAATCTTGAAAGCAGTAAGGAAGCAATTCATCATTAAAGCAACCCCCCTCAGTAAGATAACAACTGACTTCTCATTCCTTATAGAGGCCAGAAGGCAGAAGGATGACATAGCCCCACTATGCAGAAAAAGAATGTCAGTCTAGATTCTGTTTCCAGCAAAACTATGCTTCAAAAATGAAGGAGAAATTAAGATATTCCCCGAGACACAAAAACTGAAAGAATCCATTGCTAGTAGACGTGACCTACAAGAAATAGCAAAGGGCCTATAAGCTGAAACAAAAGCACACTATAGGCCGTAACTCAACCACATACAACAAACTAAGAGCACTGCAAAAGGTTAAGGTAACTACATCAGTAAATAAAAGACAATAGGAATGCATTCTGCTTGTAACTCCTTTTTTCCCCTACCTGAGTTAAAAGGCAACTAAACAGAGCAATAATTATAAATCTAGGTTGATGGACACACAACATATAAAGATATAATTTGTGATAATAACAGCATTAAGATGGGGGGTAAACATAGGAGTGATGTCAGCATCATGGCAGAGTGAGCTCTCCCCATAGACGCTCCCCACTAAGATACAACAAAAAGGACATTCATATACCAACAGAGAACATACACACAACACAAAAGACGTCTGAGAGACCCATGCAGCCATACATCTGAAGGTGGAGGTGCTGGAACTCCTGAGAGGAAGTGGAAGGAGGGAAGGAGAACTCCTCTTCCTCCCCACCAGCAGCGACTGCAGGACCACACAGCTCTCAGAGAGAGGGTGGAGGGGCGGCCCTCCACTGGAAAACCATTGCTCTCCAAGTTCCCTCACAGGCCATGGGAAACCCCCACACAGAGGTGACTGAACTGTTGCGGGGGTGTCTTCATCAACCTAGCACCCCAGAAGAGCAGACAGTGAGAGAACAGTGAGAAGCGCCCCCGGGTTTCAGGCAGGCGATAGAAAACACCCCTCCCAGCGCTTGGCGCTCTGGCACAGCTAGTCGGCCAGAGTGCCTGAAGATTGTGGCGGGCTCAAAATACAGAGCTCTTGACCCCCACCCAGTGTCAGCAAGTAGAGGCTGCAACCAGATACTATCACTATGCAGAGACACAAATCCATGACGTCAAACAGCATGAAAATATATATTAAATCTCTGGACCAGAAGGAAAATGACAAGCACCCAGAAATCAATCGTGAAGGCACAGAAATTTATAATCTAAACAAAAGAGAATTCAAAATAGCTATCATAAAAAAGCTTATCGAACAGACATTTTTTCCAAGGAAGAGACACAGATGGCCCATAGACACATGAAAAGATGTTCAACATCACTAATCATCAGGGAAATGCAAATCAAAACTACACTAAGATATCACCTTACACCGGTTAGAATGGCTATAATCACAAAGACAAATAACAAATGCTGGAGAGGTTGTGGAGAAACGGGGACCCTCATTCACTGCTGGTGGGAATGCAAACTGGTGCAGCCTCTATGGAAAACAGTATGGAGAGTCCTCAAAAAATTAAAAATAGAAATATCGTATGATCCAGCAATCCCACTCTTGGGCATCCACCCAATGGACATGAAATCAACCATCACAAGAGGCGTATGCACCCGTATGTTCATGGCAGCATTATTCACTATAGCCAAGAAGTGGAAGCAACCCAAGTGTCCCTCGACTGATGATTGGTTAAAGAAGATGTGGTATATACATACAATGGAATACTACTCAGCCATAAGAAAAGACACAATTGTCCCATTTGCAACAACATGGAAGGACCTAGAGGGTATTATGTTAAGTGAAATAACCCAGAGAGAGAAGGACAGACACTGCATGAACTCACTCATATATGGAATATAAGTGAACACACGGACAGAGAGAACTGACTGGTGGTTACCAAGGGGAAGGGGGGCGGGGGGGTGGGCACAAGGGATGAAGGGTTACATCCACAAGGTGATGGACAAACAAAAATGTACAACTAAAACCCCACAGTGTTATAAACTATTAAGACATCAATAAAAAAAATGGTAAAAAAAAGCTCATCGAGTTACAAGAAAATACAGATAATTCAATGAAATCAGGAACTTCTTCACAAAAGAGATTGAAGCTATAAAGAAGAACCAATCAGAAATGTTGGAGATGAAAAACACAATTGAGGACATAAAGAAAATTCTGGAGTCTTTGAATAACAGAGCTGACAATATATGGAGGATAGAATTAGCTAATCTAGAGAACAGGAATGCAGAAATGCTCCAGATGGAGGAGGAGAGAGAACTAAGACGAAAAAGAAATGAAGAAATTCTCTGAGAAATATCCAACTCAATTAGGAAATGCAACATAAGGATTATAGGTATTCCCAAGGGAGAAGAGAGGGAAAAAGGAGCAGAGAGCTTGTTCGAAAAAATAATAGCTGATAACTTCCCAAATCTGAGGAAGGAGCTGGAAATACAAGTGAATGAAGTCAACAGATCTCCTAATTATATCAACATAAGAAGACCATCTCCAAGGCATATAGTAGTAAAGCTGGCAAAAGTCAATGACAAAGAAAATATATTAAGGGTAGCAAGGCAGAAGAAAATAATGTACAAAGGAACGCCTACCAGGCTTTCAGCGAATTTCTCAGCAGAAACCTTACAGTCTAGGAGAGACTGGAATAATATATTCAAAATTCCGAAAGACAAAAACTTTCAGCCAGGAATACTCTATCCAGCAAACATATCCTTCAGATGTGATGGAGAAATAAAAACTTTCTGAGATAAACAAAAAGCTAAGGGAGTGCACTGTCACAAGGCCTCCCTACAAGAAATGCTCGAGAAGGCCCTCACACCTGAAAAGAAAAAGAGAAAGGGGATACAAAGCATTGAGCAAGGAGAAAAATAGACAAAATTAGAAAAATTGCAGCTCTCTATCAGAACAGGTTAGCAAACAATTATAACATTAAAGATAAAGGTAAGGAAAATACCAAAAATAACTACAATCTCATCATTTAAACCACAAACTCACAACACAAGATGGAATAAGTTGTGACAATAATAACTTAGAAGGAGAAGAGGAAAGGGATGGAATCAACTTAGTCTAAGGAAAAGCAGGCTATCAGAAAATGGACTATCTCATCTATGAGATTTTCCACACAGACCTCATGGTAACTACTAAACAAATAATCAGAACAGAGATACATATGATAAAAAAAGAGAAAACTAAGAAAACCATAGAGAACTACCAACTGAATGGGTGGTCTGAAACACAGGGATAAAAAACAAAGGAAATGCAAAAGAACCGGAAAATGAGCAATAAAATAGCAATATTAAACCCTCATATATCAATAATCACTGTAAATGTAAATGGATTGAATTCTCCAATCAAAAGACACAGAGTGGGGGCCAGCCTGGTGGCGAAGTGATTAAGTTCACACACTCCACTTTGGTGGCCCGGGGTTTCCAAGTTCAGATCCTGGGCACAGACCGACACACCACTTGTTAAGCTATGCTGTGGCAGCGTCCCATATAAAGTAGAGGAAGATGTTACCCCAGGGCCAATCTTCCCCAGCAAAAAGAGCAGGATTGGCAATGCATGTTAGCTCAGGGCTAATCTTCCTCACAAAAAAAAGAAAGAAAAAAGACACAGAGTGGCAGGATGGATTAAAAAACAAGACCCAACAATATGCTGCCTCCAGGAAATACATCTCAGCTTTAATGACAAACACAGGCTCAGAGTGAAGGGATGGAAGACAATATTCCAAGCTAATGGCAAACAAGAGAAAGGTGTTGCCATACTTATATCAGACAAAGTAGACTTCAAGATAAAACAGGTAATGAGAGACAAAGAAGGGCAATATATAATGATAAAATAGACACTCCATCAAGACATATCACTTATAAATATATATATGCCCCCAACACAGAAGCACCCAAGTACATAAAGCAACTATTAACAAACCTAAAAGGAGAAATTAACAACAACACAATAATAGTAGGGGACCTTAACACTCTACTTACATCAATGGACAGATCATCCAGAAAGTCACTAAGGAAATAGTGGACTTAAACAAAAAACTAGATGAGATGGACTTAACAGATATACACAGAGTACTCCACCCAAAAACAGCAGATTACACATTCTTCTCAAGCACATATGGAACATTCTCAAGGATGGACCATGTGTTGGTAAACAAGGCAGGCCTCCATAAATTTAAGAAGATTGAAATCATAACAAGCATCTTTTCTGGCCATAATGCTATGAAACCAGAAATCAACTACAAGAAAACAACTGGGAAAGGGACAAAGATGTGGAGATTAAACAACATGCCACGGAACAACCAAAGGACCATTGAAGAAATTAAAGAAGTCAAAAAATATCTGGAGGCAAATGAAAATACACCATACCAACTAATATGGGATGCAGCAAAAGCGGTCCTGAGAAGGAAATTCATAACAATACAGGCCCACCTTAACAAACAAGAAAAATCTCAAATAAGCAATCTTAAACTACACCTAACAGAATTAGAAAAGGAAGAAGAAAGCCCAAAGTCAGCAGGAGAAATAAAAATTAGAGCAGAAATAAATGAAATTGAACCCAAAAAAACACTAGAAAGGGTCAATGAAACAAAGAGCTGGTTCTTTGAGAAGATAAACAAAATTGACAAACCCTTAGCCACACTCACTAAGAAAAAAAGAGGGAAGGCTCAAATAAATAAAATTAGAAATGAAAGAGAAGAAATTATGATGGATATCACAGAAATACAAAGGATCATAAGAGAATACTATGAAAAACTACATGCCAACAAATTGCACAATCTAGAAGAAATGGATAAATTCTTAGACTCATACAACCTCCCAAAACTGAGTCAAGCAGAAATTGAAAATCTGAATAGACCAATCACAAGAAAACAGATTGAAATACTAATCAAAAACCTCCCAAAAAATAAAAGTCCAGGACCAGATGCCTTCTCTGGAGAATTCTTCCAAACATTCAAAGAAGATTTAATACCTGTCCTTCTCAAACTCTTCCAAAAAACTGGGGAAGACAAGACACTTCCTAACACATTCTACGAAGCCAACATCACCCTGATCCCAAAGCCAGACAAGGACAATACAAAGAAGGAAAACTACCGGCCAATATCGTCGATGAACACAGATGCAAAAATTCTCAACAAAATATTGGCAAACTGAACAAAGCAATACATTAAAAAGAGCATGCACCGTGATCAAGTGGGATTTATACCAGGGATGCAGAGATGGTTCAACATCCGCAAATCAATCAATGTGATACACCACATTAACAAAATGAGGAATAAAAACTACATCACCATCTCAACAGATGCAGAGAAAGCATCTGATGAGATCCAACAACCATTTATGATAAAAACTCTCAATAAAATGGGTATCCTTACAGTACCTCAACATAGTAAAGGCCATATATGACAAACCCACAGCCAACATCATACTCAACGGGGAAAAACTGAAAGCCATCCCTCTGAGAACAGACACAAGACAAGGGTGCCCACTCTCGCCACTCTTATTCAACATAGTACTGGAGGTTTTGGCCACAGCAATTAGGCAAGAAAAAGAAATAAAAGGAATCCAAATAGGCAATGAAGAAGTGAAACTCATGCTGTTTGCAGACGACATGATTTTATATATAGAAAACCCTGAAGAATCCATTGGAAAACTATTAGAAATAATCAACAACTACAGCAAAGTTGCAGGGTACAAAATCAACTGACAAAAATAAGTTGCATTTCTGTACTCTAATAACGAACTAACAGAAAGCACTCAAAAATACAATCCGAGGCCAGCCAGGTGGTGTAGTGGTTAAGTTGGTGCACTCTGCTTCAGCAGACCAGGGTTCACAGATTCGAATCCTGGGCACGGACCTACAGACTGCTTATCAAGCCATGCTGTGGCAGGCGTCCCACATATAAAGTAGAAGAAGATGGCCACAGATGTTAGCCCAGGGCCAATCTTCCTCAGCAAAAAAGAGCAGGACGGCAACAGATGTTATCTGAGGACTAATCTTCCTCACAAAAAAAAAAAAAAAAAAAAGAATATGATCCCATTTGCCATCACAACAAAAAGCATAAAATATTTAGGAATAAATTTAAGCAAGGAGGTGAAAGACCTATACAATGAAAACTATAAGACATTATTGAAAGAAATCGATGAAGACACAAAGAAATGGAAAGATTTCCCATGAGAATGGATTGGAAGAATAAACATAGTTAATATGTCCACACTACCTAAAGCAATCTACAGATCAATGCAATCCCAATCAGAATCCCAATGAGATTCTTCACGGAAACAGAAGTGTCCTAAAATTCATATGGGGTAAGAAAAGACCCTGAATAGCTAAAGCAATCCTGAGAAAAAAGAACAAAGCTGGAGGCATCACAATCCCTGACTTCAAAATATACTACAAGGCTATAATAATCAAAACAGCATGGTACTGGTACAAAAACAGACACACAGATCAATGGAACAGAATTGAAAGCCCAGAAATAAAACCACACACCTATGGACAGCTAATCTTCAACAAAGGAGCCGAGAACATACAATGGAGAGAGGGAAGTCTCTTCAATAAATGGTGCTGGGAAAACTGGACAGCCACATGCAAAAGAATGAAAGTAGACCATCTTCTTTCGCCATACACAAAAATTTACTCAAAATGGATCAAAGACCTGAAAGTGAGACCTAAAACCATAAAACTCCTGGAAGAAAACATAAGCAGTACACTCTTTGACATTGGTCTTAGGGGGATCTTTTCGAATCCCATGTCTACTTGGACAAGGAAAACAAAAGAAAAAACAAACCAGTGGGAATTCATCAGACTACAGAGCTTCTGCAAGGCAAATGAAACCCGGATCAAAATGAAAAGACAACCCACCAGTTGGGAGAAAATATTTGCAAATCATATATCCAACAAGGGGTTAATCTCCATAATATATAAAGAACTCACACAACTCAACAACAAAAAAACAAACAACCCATTCAAAAAATGGGCAGAGGATATGAACAGACATTTTTCCAAGGAAGATATACAGATGGCCAATAGACACATGAAAAGATGTTCAACATCACAAATCATCAGGGAAATGCAAATCAAAACTACACTAAGATATGTTCTTACACTCGTTAGAATGGCTATAATCGTCAAGACAAAAAATAACAAATGTTGGAGAAGTTGTGGAGAAAATGGAACCCCTGGGCCAGTCCGGTGGCATAGCGGTTAAGGTTGTGCTTTGGCAGCCCAGGGTTCGCGGGTTCAGATCCCAGGCACCAGCCGACGCACTGTTTGTCAGCTATGCTGTGGCAGTGTCCCCTGGAAAGTAGAGGAAGATGGCTACAGATGTTAGCCCAAGGCCAATCTTCCTCAGCAAAAAAAGAGGACGATTGGCAACGGATGTTACCTCAGGGCTGGTCTTCCTCACCAAAAAAAAAAAAGAAAAGGGAACCCTCATTCCCTGCAGGTGGGAATGCAAACTGGTGCAGCCTCTATGGAAAACAGTAAGGAGATTCCTCAAAAAATTAAAAATAGAAATACCATATGACCCAGCTATCCCAGTACTCAGTATTTAACCAAAGAACTTGAAATCAACAATAAAAAGAGGCTTATGGCCCCTATGTTTATTGCAGCATTAGTGACTATAGCCAAGAAGTGGAAGCAACCCAAGTGTCCCTCGACTGATGAATGGATAAAGAAGATGTGGTGTATATATACACTGGAATACTACTCAGCCATAAAAAAGACAAAATCGTCCCATTCACAACAACATGAATGGACCTAGAGGGTATTATGTTAAGTGAAATGAGCCAGACAGAGAAAGACAAACACCGCATGATTTTACTCATATGTGGAAGATAAACTAACACACGGGTAGAGAGAACAGTTTGGTGGTTACCAGGGCGAAGGAGGCTGGGGGTGGGCACAAGGGGTGAAGGGGCATATTTATAAGGTGGCTGACAAACAATAATGTACAACTGAAATTTCACAATGTTATAAACTATTATGACCTCAATAAAAAATTTTTAAAAATTAAAAAAGAAAGATGGGGGTAAACAGAACTATAGGAGCAAAGTTTTTGAATACAGCTGAAATTAGTCGGTATTAATCCAAACTAGATTGTTTTCCGTTTAGATGTTACTGGAACTCCCTAGGACAACCACTGAGAAAATAACTAAAAAATATATATTAAAAGAAACAAGAGAATTAAAATAACACATTAGAAAGTATCTATTTAACACAAAAGGAGGAACTGAAGGGAAAAAAAAGACAGAAAACAAATAGCATAATGGCATACAAAAATTCTATCTTATCAGTAATTACATTAAATTTAAATCGGCTAAGCCCTCTGATCAAAAGGCAGAAACTGACAGAATGGATAAAAACAAAAATCCAACTATAGGCTATGTATAAGAGACATAGCTTAGAGCGACAAACACAAACAGGTTAAAAATAAAAGAATGGAAAGATTTATCATGCAAACAGTAAGGGAGAGCAAGAGTGACTACATCAGACAGAACTGACTCTAAGACAAAAATTCTTATTAGAAATAAAGAACAATTTTATAATGACAAAAGGGCCCATGCGTCAAGATGACACAACTATTACAAACATTCAACAGAAACTACTTCTACTGTCAACATTTCTGACACCAAACGTGTGGGTTTTCTACACCAAGCAATTCTGGCACTAACTGCTGGGAGTTAGAGCAGACCCCACAGAGTCACCAGACTGCTGCCACCACTTCAGATGCTAATCCAAGTCCAGGTTGTCACCTGTGCTTCTGACCAAGCAGCTATGTGTATGGAGTTTCCCACAACCCCATCCTCGGGTTCAATGATTTGCTAGAACAGCTCACAGAACTCAGGCCAACAGTTTACTTACTAGATCAGCAGTTTATTATAAAAGGATATAACTCAGGAACAGCCCTATGGAAAGGATGCACAAGGCACGGTACAGGGGAAGGCGTGTGGAGCCCCCATGCCAGGGCATGCCACCCTCCAAGCACCTCCACATGCTCACCGACCCAGAGGCTCTCTGAACTCCTTCAGTTACACAGGCATGACTGATCAATCACTGGCCATTAGAGATTAACTCAACCTCCTGCACCTCTCCCTCCCTGGACAATGGGGGAGGGGGTGAAGGGTGGGGCTGCAAGTTCCAACCCTCTAATTACATGGTAGGTTCTTCTTGCAACCAGCCCCTCCTCCCATCCTTTGGATTCCAAAAGTCACTTCATTAACGTGAACTCTGGCGTGCTTGAAAGGGGGGTGTAAAAATAACAAAAGATGTTCCATTCACCTTTATCAATCTGGAGCTACTTCAAGAACTGGGAATGAAAACCAAGTATTAATTTATCATATTACATTAAAAGCTCTGTGCCAGGAACCAAGGACAAAGACCAAACACGTATTTCCTGTTATACTACATTATCACAAACACACAGCACCTAACAACAGCAGCCCCAAAACACATGAAGCAAAAACAGACACAAATTAGGGGAGAAATAAACAATACAGCAACAATATTTGGAGACTTCAATACCCACTCTCAATAATGGACAGAAGAACTAGGCCAAAGAACAACCAACATCACATGCCAACTAGACCTAACAGACATCTGGTCCACTCCACCCAGTAACAGCAATTCTGCTTAAGTGTACATGGAACATTCTCCAAAACAAGACTCAATAAATTTAAAAGGATTGACTGAAATCATAGAAACTATGCTTTCAAACCACAATGGAATTAAATTAAAAAATCAATAACTAAATGAAATTTAGGAAATTCGCAAATATATTAAAAGTAAACACTCTTGGGAAAAAGTGATGATTAGGCACGTGTGTGGTGATGGATTGTAATTAGTATTTGGGTGGTGAACATGATGTAGTCTATGCAGAAACAGAAGTATACGGATGTACACCTGAAATTTATACAATGTTATAAACCAGTTACCACAATAAAAAAATATAATAAAAATGAAAGTAAATACTCTTAAAATAACGAATGGTTCAAAGAAGAAATCACAAGGGAAATTAGAAAAATACTTTGAGATGAATGAAAACAAAAACACAACACACTCAAGCTTGTGGAATGCAGTTCAAGTGGTTTATAGAGGAAAACACACAGCTGTAAATTCCATATTTAAGAAGAAGGGCTCAGATCAATACCTGAACCTTAAAACACTAGAGAAGAACAAACTAAACCCAAGGCTGGCAGAAGAGCGGAAACAGTAAAGGCTAGAGCAGAAATACATGAAATAGAGAATAAAAACCAATAGAAGAACCAAGAAAAACAGAAGTTGGATCTTCAAAAAGATCAACAACATCGACAAAACTTTAGACTGACCAAGAGAAAAGAGAATGAAAATTAGGAATGAAAGCAGGGATATTGCCGCCTTACCAAAATAAAAAGGATTATAAGGGGATCCTACGAACAAGTGTATACCAATGAATTAGATAACCTAGATCAAATGGAAAAATTCCTAGTAAGACAAAAAGTCCCAAAACTGGTTCAAGAAGGAACAGAAAATCTGAATATAGTCATGCGCCACATACTAATGTTTCGGTCAACAATGGACCACATATACAACAGGAGTCCCATAAGATTAGTACCATATAGCCGAGGTGTGTAGTTGGCTATCCACCTAGGTCTGTGTAAGTACACTCTGTGATGTTCGCACAAAAACAAAATCACCTAAGGACACGTTTCTCAAAACATATCCTGGTCGTTAAGCGATGCATATCTGTAGATGTATAACAAGTAAAAAGACAGAATTAGTAATTAAATAAATTCAAATAAAGAAAAGTCTAGGCCCAGATGGTTTCACTGGTGAATTCTATCAAGTATTTAAAAAATTAATACCAATCTTTCACAAACTATTCCACACAATGGAAGGGGAAGGAACACTTTCCACCTCATTCTATAAGGCCACTATCACCCCAATACCGACATCAGACAAAGATATCACAAGAAAAGAAAACTACACAGGGGCCAGCCCAGTGGCATAGTGGTGAAGTTCGCACGCTCTACTTCGGCAGCCCGGGGTTCACAGGTTCAAATCCCAGGCATGGACCTACGTACCATTCCACTCATCAAGCCATGTTGGTGGCATCCCACATACAAAGTGGAGGAAGATGGGCACAGATGTTGGCTCACAGCTAATCTTCCTCAGCAAAAGGAGGAAGACTGGCAACAACTGTTAGCTCAGAGCCAATCTTCCTCACACACACACACAAAAAAAAACAAAACTACACAGTATCCCTTACAAATATAGCTACAAAAGTCCTTAACAAAATACTAGCAAATGAAATCCAGCAACACATAAAAACGATTATACACATGGCCCCAAGTGGGATTTATCCCAGGAAGGCAGGGTTGGTTTAACATTCAAAAATCAATGTCTTATACCACCATATTAGTAAAGTAAAAGACGAAAACCACACAATCATCTCAATAGAAGCAGAAAAACATTTGACAAAATCCAACATCAATCCTGACAAAAACTCTCAGTAAACCAGGAGTAGAAGGAAACTTCCTCCATCTGATAAAACCCACAGCTACTACAGCATGCTAACTGAAAGAGGTCACAAAGGACCACATCTTGTGTGATTCCATCGACATGAAATGTCCAAAACTGGCAAATCCATAGAAACAGAAAGTAGATTAGTGGTTGCCAGGGGGTGAGAGGCAGGGGGACGGGGAGAATTGGGAGTGACTGCTAATGGGTACAAGGTTTCTTTTTGGAGTGATGAAAACACTCTAAGATTAGGTTGTTGTGATGGTTGTTTAACTCTGAATATACAAAAATCCACTGAACTGTATAGTTTAAAAGGGCAAAATTTATGGTATATAAATTACATATCAATTAAGCTGTTATAAAAAAGAATGGATTCAGAGTTTGAGAAGTCCTTGCTACAAGTAACACTGGAATCATATTTACCCAAAAATGTTTACAAATAGTTTAAATGGTTCTTAACATAAATAACAATTTAACTTTTGCAGATTCTGCCTCAAAGGTTCATTCCCACCATGGATCCACTGTAAGGGCAGAGATAACTTACTCCCAAATACATCTACTGTGCACACACAACTTCTTGCTACCCATTGCAAGACACAGGGACAAAAATCTCTGAGAAAAATGACATTTTCCCCTGCTTGCACAAAGACAAGCAAGTTTCTTCTTTTATGAAATATGAACAAATAGAATCCCCTGGAGCTTGGATGATTAAATCCTTGAGCACAGGGTGCACTAATAGGGCAGGGCGGACTGTGTTGGAGCTGTAACTCCAAATAGGGCAGGGTCACAGGGCAAGGTCACGGCACTCACCTCGAGCTCTTCACTGTCTTTGGGCTTCTCCTCAGAAGTCTGTTTAACAAAGTCAGGGATGAGGATTTCCAGCGTAGCTCGGGCTATGAAAAAAAACCCCGAGGGTCAGGGCTTGGGCCCAGCCCACTTCCCAACTCCAGAGCGAGCTGCACACTGGCTCTTGTGCAGGGCTCAGAGGGGAGCAAGGGCCCTGGGAAGCAACAGCACTTTAGAGGCAGGGACAACAGAGCGTGGAAGAAAAAGCACATCCTGAGGAAGGAGGCAGTGGGGCAAGCATCAGGCTGTAGGCAGCCTCACAAGCTTTCACCCTGAGGCATTTGTAGCAGGTGAAGGAGAGGAGATTCATGCGTCAGAGGAATCACAGCAGTGGTGTGTGGGCAAATGGATCAGCAGGACCTGGACCAAGTAGGGACGACTGAGGACTGAGCAGGCTGCTGTGAGTGTGGTAGAGAGAAGCAGCCAGATTGGAAGGATACTCTGGAGAAAGGGTCTGCAGGGCAGAGCCTGGGGATGGCTCGATGCTGAGTGCCCAAGTAAACACAGCTGCCGCACACCACTGGGGTGGGGAGGCAGGGCACTAAGGGAGGGGAGGTAGTGTGTGCGGCGTCTGAACCTGTAGGGTTGTGAATGCTAGCAAAACGTCGGAGTGCAGGTGTCCAGGGAGCAACTGGGGTGTAGGTGGAGGAAGTGGATTCCCACATGTGGGGAGGAGCGCAGCAGGGCCCTGCCAGCAGGACGTCTCCACCCGCACACCAGGCCCCACTCTGCAGGTCATCTGCTCCATGACCTTGGTAACACCCAGTCTGCTGAGCTGAGAAAGTCTTTTGGCAGAAGCTCTCTAAAACGGACAGTAGGCATTGCTGGAGACCAGGGCAGAGTATGTGAGCCCAGCACAGCCTCACAGAGGAAAAGACAGACAGTCACGTATTATTCCAATCATCCTCAGTGCTGATCAACAATCAAAAGAAAGCAACACCAAGGGAAACTGAGTCTGGTGAGCAAAAATACTTTCACTGACCCCGAGACTTAGTGAGACTGTGATAAAACCGACATACTTCATGCTCTGTAAAGGGCAGGGCTGCTCTGAAGACAACAGTGAAATGGCAGAAACCACGAGAACCAAAGTACAAGTGCCAGGGCCTGGGGTGCACCCAACACCCACCCTGCAATGTGGTCCACTCCCCAGAAGAGGCCAAGTAACTCTGATGCTGGGGCAAAATGGCTTTTGGAAAAGAATGTCAACGATTACTAATGTTGGGCAGGAAAGCAAGCATCAAGTACATGGTCAAAAAGAGCAATGGGTTTTAACCAGAAAATCTAAGCTTTCCCAGAGGTCTGCTATGCCATGTTCAGTGAGTGGCAGTCCCAAACACAGAGTCTGAAGGACTCAGGAAATCGTCCTCATAAATGTCAAAACCACTCGAGGAGAACGCTAACAGCATGCTGACCCACCTGTTTATCATCTCCTAGCATGCCCACACGTTGCTCGGTTTAAATACAAACCCACTCTAGCACGCGTACCCAGCATCGCCCAGTCGACTCTGAGCACACCCCAACATCTGTGAGCAGCAAGCAAGGGCAGGAGATTCCAGCCCAGTGTCACTGAGTGGAGAAAGGACCTTCTCCTTTTACTTCTCACATTTTCCTTTCTCTATTTGAATCTTTTCCAATGAGCACATAATTTAAAAAATCAAAGTGGATGATAACATAAATAAAATGGATTTGCCCCACCCACACCCCTCCCACCGGGGTTGCTGCTCAGCCCTCCCTAGCCAAGCGGAGGGGCAGACATGGCGAACAGCATGGTGCTCTGACACCTGAGCAGGCACATTACCAGCTTTATTCTTCGCAAGTTTTTTGCTGCTTGCAGTTCCAGATCCATAAGTCACACCATCAATGGTCACCGAGGCACCGAAAGGCTCACTTGGGTTCTCTTAAAATTAAAATTACCGTTTTAAAACACACTTGCCAAGACATTAAAAGAGTACACGCATTCACACACACAATCTGCTCACACCAACAGACAAGGTGGGGTCAGGGCTGCTGCTGGAAGACAGAGGCCAGGGAGCTCCCTGAGGCGTGGAGATGGGGTCAAGGGACAGGCAGTAGGCAGAGAGCATGACCAGGAAAACCACAGGAAACGGGGGACCATGGGATAGCGAGCTGGAGGGGAAATAGGAGGCCAGAAGCAGAGCTGCCAGGGACAGGGACCAATGTCTGAGAAAGACGGACAGAGGACTGTGAGGAGCAGGGATGCACAGATGTAGTTAGCCAAAGAAATGACAATAAAAATGACGAGAGATGCCTAGGTTCTGGCTTCCAAGGGGAGGAGAAACTGGATTCCACAAAGGTGTGATGAGGACAGCCATAGACAACAGCCGGTGGGAAGTGCAAGCCTAGGGCCCCAGGAGACACAGTGGGAAGGCCATCCTCAGAGCAAGGTAGCCAAGGCTGGACAAGAGGAAGGCAGTGTGGACAGCAGAGGATCCACCCTCCAACATGGCCCATTCCGTGAGAACAACCTGCCGCCTCTCTGTAACATGCTTCTCCTTGCCCTTCCCTGTCATTCCTTTCCCGGAAGAGGGGGCGAACAGGCGGCTCCCACCTCCCTAGCCATAACCAAAGTGACATGCATGATTCTTTGCCAACTGAGACAGGGAAGGTCAAACTTACCACATTCAAAGAAATTATAAACGGGGCGGACCTTGAGGACACGCTGCATATACTCGTGCAGGATACAGACCTCCGATTTCCCGTTGGGGTTAATGACAAACTCTGTGACAAGAAGGACCATCTCAGCAACAGTACGAGGACCCAGTGCCAGCTAGCACTCGGGACCTGACACCGTCCACGTTACGGAGTCAGTGAATCAGAGGCTCACCACCGTGGACGTGGCGGACCTCTGCACTCGAAGGACAAACACAAGCTTTGAACTAGACGCAGCTCACTCAAAGGAGACATTCTAAGAACATCAAATGAAAACTAATAGTACAACCAGTCTGCCAACGTCAAAATTTACCAACCCCAACGCACCTTTCTTTGTGGGCGCATCCTGCACAGACAGAGTGATGAGCTTCTGATTGGCTGGCAGGATGGGCCGCTCAGACTCAGCCTGCTTCCGTTTCATTTCTCGGTTGAACTGGCGCCGCTCAGCCCAAGTCCTGAATTTCTTCACAGTAACTTGCTCAAAGTCAAAACGCTTCTCCAGGTAGTTCCGAAATTCCTCAAGATCTGTACAAGATTTACCAGAGAACCAAATTACTACTTTCCAATATAAGAGTCATGTTTCCTCTGCCCAGTGAGTAGGACAGCGATGGGTCCCCATCAGACAGATCCTGGCCAAGTGATATCCATTTCCCTTCCCTGTTCCTTTCGAAGGACAAGGAAAGCAAAGGTCCTACACTCTGCCAGCTCAAGGGACCTATTCCGCTAGGTCCCTTATGGACAAATTTCTGGGATGTCGTTCTAGTTTATTTGAAGCAAGAACAAGAATACAAAAAGAAAAAGGGAGCTTAAAAAAAAAGAAAAACTCAACAGCCTTCAGGGCCTTTCTCCCTGTACCAAAACAGGTACCTGACCGCCAATAGCAGCCAAGGTGCTGTGCACCCACTGCCCACCTCACGCTCTCCTCTCCAGCCACCATGGCTGCCTCCACACTCAGCAACACACCCAGGCAGCTCAGGCCTTGGCACTAATCATGCCTCCTTGCACACGGTCCCTGCCTCAGTCCTATGGCTCACCTGGGCGCCCACCCCATTCAGTGAGGTCCCCAGGGGGCCTCCTGCTTTTACTGTTGCACCTACTCTCTCCCCTCCCCCAGCCATCCTATAGGTTCGCATGGGCCTTTCTGGTTTCCTGCCTGCCTCCTATTACTCCAGTGTAAACCCCAAGGAGGGTCTGCTAAGGCTCATGCCCAGCCCTAGGAGCAGTGCCAGCCACAGAAGGTGGAAGGAGGTGTTCTGAGTGGGAAGACAGACGTATACAGTTAAAACAAAAGGCTACAAAACAATATACTTGCACCTACTTAATTACAGACTGGAACTACATATTTCTTTACGTATGAATGCAGAGAAGTGAGTCTGGAAACAAGTACCAGTGGTCACCTTTCACAAAGGTGTGATGTTAGAAGTGGGAGACAGGTGTTTCTAGATAAACAGGACCACATCCAGGAATTATGTATGCATAAAAGACAGTATGAAGAAATAAACCACTGAGTTAAAGTCTTAAAGGCAAAGCTCCCTTCCGGCTGTGTCTCTGAGAAAAGCCCCAACACACTGACAGAGAAAGCCAACTTGGATGGGGGAGGGAGGCGACGCCAGGCAGACATGTTGAGGTGAGACTGTGGTCCATCAGTGTTGGGGGAGCTGGGGATCAGTGAGATGCCCTGCCCTTTCCCCAGATGCCGGAAGCTCCAATCAGCCCTCTCCTCAGAGGCCTCTGCCCCACTCCAAGGCACAGGACGCTGCTTCTCCCCCACTCCCCAGAAACTGACCTCCCCTTCCTCAGCAACAGTGTCCCCCCACCCCAGCTCTTCTCGGGTTCCTCACACACAAGAGTTATGAGACAGGCTGGGCAGCAATACACAGACAATCACAAATCCTGAAAACGCATAGTCCTCTTTGAAAGAAATTCAGCAGCTGGGCTAAAACATCTGCCCCCACTGAGAGACAACTATGACTTGAATGGGTAGAACTAAGCTCAAAGACACGGGAGGGAGAATGAGAGACACCCACACACACCCTAAAAGCACTGCGCATCTGAGAAGAGGGAAATGTCCACAGAACAGTGGCAGACTCCCCACCACTGACTCGGTGGATTGAAGCAGCTCACTCAGCGCCTAGAGCTCGAGACTTGGGCAGATCCTCCTATGATCGGGAGATAGGCCTTTCCAGCTATGCAGGAGTGGACAGAGGTCCCCAGCACAGTAACTTCCACACAGACACAAATAGGAACAAATGGCCTTCAGCAGGAGGAAGGAGAGTGCAGGGAAGGGATGGAATGCAGCAGCACCCCTACAGACAGGTCCTGTCTGGCAAGGAAGAAAGACAGTTCACTCTGGAGACTTACCAACCGATTCGTCTTTGCACACCTCGACTTTGGCCTTCACCTGCCCCAGGGCCCCGGGGGCCGCCTCAGCCCCCAGTGGGTCCTTCTCATCCGGGGTCCCCAAGTCAGCCCCCATGGAGTCAGGCTCTTCCAGGGGGAACTCCAGCTCTGCAGACCGGCTCAGGGGCTTGACAGGGGACACCTCCCCACCAGGGGCGAGCTCACTGTTTTGCTCTCTTTCCTCATTGTCCTTCATTTTCTTGTAATGTAGACAGGGGATGCTACTCAGAGGAGGGTCATGTTTCTGTGGATAGTGAGATTGCAACACAGATTACAAGGACGGCCTGAAGATCTGAATATCTGAGGCCTTTCACCTGCCTTTGCTTGGCTACGATGCAATGTGTGCAGATGTGCACGCTCGGTCTGCGAACTTACAAGACTAAATTCACGACTGATGCGTCCCCTACCCGTATGCTTCCCGTTCCCAAGAAGTACGGCCTGGACCAGGTGACCACCCGGGACTCTCTGTGTAGGTACACGGGGACTCCGGAGTTATGGAATGTCATGATCCACCCGTCGGGCAAAGGTTCCGTAGGTGGGCGGCCACGACCTGCACAGAAGACAAGGACATCCTACAATCACTTTAAAAATATTTAGAATTGTCTGGATGTTCTTATTTATTTATTTGCTGGGAAAGATTTGCGCTGAGCTAACATCTGTTGCCAACCTTCCTCTTTTTCTTTTTTTTCTTTCTCCCCAAAGCCCCAGTGGATAGTTGTATATTCTTGTTGTAAGTCTTTCTAGTTCTTCTATGTGAGCCACCGCCACAGCCAGCTACTGACAGACGAGTGGTGTGGTTCTGCTCCCGGAAACCGAACCAGGCCGCCGAAGTGGAGCACACCAAACTTTAACCTTTAGGCCATCAGGGCTGGCTCTGTCTGGATGTTTTTAAAATTATGACATACAGCACATAAAAACAGTAAAGTTGGCCAAACATTGAAAAGAACCTCTAAGAACTAGGGGAGCAGGGGAGCGTCCCACCCCCTCTACCAGACAGAGCCTATCCTGGCTCCTCCTGTTGCCCGGTGCCTGCTGCTCGGCACCTCCCACACTCACAACAACGCTCGACACTGGTGTGCTTGTTTATCTGAGTCCAACCCAGAGAACCCAAGTTCCTCGGCAACAGCAGGGAGGTGTTCACCTTGCTCACTGCTGTAGTCCCAGGCCTACGACAGCATGGGTTCTGCAAGACACAAGTCCCAGCCTCAGCTGCTGCCTCCACAGTTGGTGAGCACCGTGTACACTCAATTCCTCACCTGCCTGCTCTGGCCGTGCCTGAGGCACCCCAGGAGCTGGGTAAGCTTTGCTAATAAACTACATGTCTGTCAACCACTGCTCCCTGTGACCAGGTGACAAGTCTTCACAGTAACAGAGCTGCACACTCTCACTAGCATATGAAACACTGCTTCAAATTAATAAATTTCTAAATCAGTTTGAAGACACTACTCCCAACCCCTCTCTTACTTTACAGGCAGTCATAAAAAAAAAGCTCAAAACTTGTTATCTACTTGATACCTGCCACTGACAGGCCTGGCTGCTGGGAAAAGCACAGGGCAAAGATTTAACCAAAACTTAACTCTCTTGCAGGTACTGGAGCAATTTAAAAATTTTAAAACAAAAGGAAAAAAGCAAGTGAAATCTAAAAATATATATACGTGACAAAGAGGGCACCAATGACCCTCAAGGAAAAGGGAATGGCACCCCAGCGCCAGGTCCCCAGTCAGCGGCCCTGACCCCAGGCCCAACACACATGCGGCCAATACTGGACGGATGGCCAATGTGAGGACAGCCCCCCAGGGAGTGCTGCAGGGGAGAAGTGCACAGACCCTGTCAGGCACTCTCCCCGGGGTCCAGGGCCAACACACAGCTGCCTGACACCAGCTCTGGGCTAAGTCAGGAGGAGAAGAAGCACAGGAAATAAGAGCCAAGCACAACACAGGACACAAGGGCATCTGGGCCACTCATCTGGGACAACCAGCAGTCACAAAGCCGACCCAGCCATCTGAAGAGCTCACATGCAGCTCGTACCGAGTCTGTGAGCACGAGGTTCACGATGAAGCTCCAGGGAGGGAGGCAGCACTGCTGGGCAGGCTGCCGGGCAGGCAAGGTGGAAGAGAAGGCTACAGAAAGGCACAGCAGTGCCAGTGCAGGCAGGCCGAATGGCACCTGCAGTCACAGCCAGAGTTACTGCTAACCCAGGGGCTGCTCAGGACATCCACGGCTTTATCTGCTCAGAGTGAGACTGCTGAAACCACAGAAAGAGCACAGAGCAAACCTTCCAGCGGCACCAAGGTAAAGACTGCCCCTGCTTCCCAGAAGCTGGGGCCCCAGGTTCATGTCCACCTGCAACCCCTGAACCCAATACCTGTCCTGTTCTAACACTAGCTGACATGGGCAGACACGTGCAACAGCCACTCTGCAGCCAGAGGAGACTACACACCACTTGCCCCTCAGTGTCCCCCCGTCACACCTTGCCACCTTCTGCACCCTGGCCCTCAGCCTAAGGTGTCACCTGTGTATCCAAGTCCCTCCAAGTCTCTTCAGCCCCCCTCCATTGCCCAACTTCCCAGCCCGACATCTCCCCTTGGACACTCATAGGCACTTCCAGGCCAGGAAAGATAGAAACCAACACCAACTCCTCTCAGACCTGCACTGCATCAGCAAAGGAGCTGCACAGGCACAACTTTAGGTGCCTCTCAACTACCCTCCCCATTGTCCCCAAACCCAAGTGCAAATCCCAGTGCCTGCACCTCTGGAATACCTCTATCTGTAACCCAGGAGCTCCCACCCTGTCCACCTTAAGTGCATGCGCCAGCCATGCTGAGGCCACAGGAGCTGTGCTTTTAGACAAAAATTGTGTACCAACACCTGCCTGCTTCTAGTGGCTTCCCCTGACACTCGGCATAGAATCCAGAATCCGGACCACGACCACCACCTGCCACCGTGCTGAACACCCACCTCTAGCCTTGGCCTCCACACCCACTAGGTGCCGGTCTCCCAGCACATACCAATGTCCCCTCCTCAGGGGTCCACTCCTCACACCATCAGAAGTCCCCTCCCTGCTCCTCTGCACCACGCCAGCCACTCTGCAGTTTGCACAGCACACACGGGGATCTGCACCTGGGTCCCTGTGCAGCTGGCTGCACCCTTATGTCTAGTTTTCCCTTCATCACATGTGACTCTACTGCCCTAACACACGCTGGCGGCCTCCGACCACTGCCTGCACTTCTGCCGCCCTGTGAACACTCACCACCTTCTGACTGGCTGACTTACTTTTGAGCACTGTTTTAATCTTGGTCATCATTGGCTGCACACTTGTCTCCCCATCAGATGGATGGTCGCTGTCTCCTCCATATTTCTCCTCCATTCGCCTCTTTTTGGGAGCACAAAGGCCCTCTTCCAGCAGAGCGTCAACATCGTTGTCAAAATCATCCTGTAAAACACACTGTTCAGACCCCACGGCCCCCAGCGCCTGGGTTTCCGCACCACAGGCAAGCTCAACCTCATTCGTGACAATGGACGCAGAAACGAGGCACTCTCGAAGGAGGCTAGGCGTGCCTGTATGGTGCGTGATCATCTGAAAAACGAACAGGATGACACCAACAACTGACACCAACACGCTTGGTCCCAGTACACACAGCACCAGGGAGGCTTCTCAGCAGCACCTTCCAACTCAGCTCAGGTTGGGGAATGCGGACAAGTGCGACCTGTTGGCCAAACTGTTCATTAGGAAAGTTTAAAAATCTGGACTCTTTAGAGCTTTCTCTTTTCCACATTAATATTACTCCTCCTCATCTGGGTTGTATTTTTTTTTTTCTCTGCAACATCAGCTTTCAAAAGACGTTGTAATTCCCAAACACCTCTCCTTGGGATTTGCTAAGAACACTCCAAAGAAGGGGCTGCTGACATACCTCGTAGGAGAAATTCAAGGCCTCTTCATCCACTCTGTCTCTCTGCACGATGGCTTTAGCCGTGAACCCGCCTGCTCCTTCTTCATCTAGCTCCAAATTGTCAGTAAAATCTTCTAACTCATCGAGCACTGCATACTCCACTCTCTTTTCCTGATCCAGCTCATTCTCCTCATCCTTCTTATCAGCACTCTCACCCCCTACGCTGACCCCATTACCAACACTCCCGCCAAAGGGACAAGCATGCACGTCTCCACTGACAGGGCTAAGGACCTGACCGCACTCTGCGCGAGCGTCGCGCTCCACTCCTGTGTACAGCACCTTCCTGTCCTTACTCCTGCAGCTCTCAGTAAAGCTCACGCTAATCTTTACATCCTTAAGCAACTTAAGGTCAGGGGAGAACTTCCGGACCGCAGGTGCGTGCCGGGCGGTGCGCGGGCTGTGGCCACTACAGTTCGGGTCTATGAGGAGGCGGGCCTTAGAGAAGGATCCTTTGGAGAGAAGAGAAGCTCCGTAGAAGTTGAGTGGGTCCTCGGCAGGGGGTTCGGCCTGTCCATCACCACCAGAGCCAACGTCCATTACCTCTGCATCACTGGACGTTTGCAGGGGAGGTGGTGGAGACTGTTCACAGGGCAGCGCTTGGAGGGGGCAAGCTCGGTTCTCCATCACCACTTCTCCTGCGGGCTCACGCGGGAGAGGAGAGGGACTCTCATATGTCTCCATAGTAAAAGTGGTTAAGACTATTTTAAAAGACCAGAGTTTTAAAAGACCTTACATAAATCTATATAGCTAACATGCACAAGTCCGTCGAGACCCGGGTGCCGTCCTGCCCGCGCTGCACACGCTGGCGGCTTAGTCAAGCTGGCCACATTGCTCTTTTCATTAATGTAGACAGCTTTTAGAACCACTGCCTCAATTATTGGAAATCACAATGCACTCAGCTTAAATGACTGACGACTAAGTGAGTCTGTCTTCATGCCAAAGTGGCACCTTTCTTCTTCTACCTGCAAAGAGATTTAAAAACATCGTCACAAAATGACAGAAACCTTCCACTTCCCTGGTACGAAGAGTCAAGTGCTATAAACGGTGCAGTAAAGAACTTAAAGTAATACTGCCTAAGGGAACCTTCCAGGCTTCAAAACAAACTTTACCTTTTCTCTTCAGAACCTCAATTATAATTTAAGTCCAAAGTTAAATATCTTATTACCTGTCCACTGTAATTCCTAGTTCAGAAGCACACAAACAATATTATCTTCAGGTTCAAAAGGGATTTAAAAAAATTTTAAAAACACACTAAACGTCACCGCAGCATTCCCCTAACTCAGTTTATCAGGTAAGCAAGCACGCGGTGCAAGGATGCCCTTTCCAGAACACACAAAAGGTGTGTGGCCTCCCTCCGGCCATCAGAGCAACAGCGATCCACTCACCTGCTAGGGCTGGGTCAGTCAGAGAGGAGCGCGAGACCCTTGGCTCAACTCTGTGGCACCAGGGCCTCAGAGGTACGGCCGGGCACTCTGCAACCCCAGACCCCAGGGCTCTCCTGGGCCCACAAGGTGGGACATGGATAGGGACAGTGATGCAGCATGATGAGGTCGCCAGAGGTGGCATGGTTCTGTTCCCAGTAGAGGAGGGGGTAGTGGCTGTGGGGAAGGGAGCCTGGCCAGGGTTGGTGGGGTAAGCCGCAGGAGATAGCTGGAGCCAAGGCACAGGGAGTCCTGGGTGCCATCTGGAGCCTGGCTCTATCCTGGGGGCAATAAGGAGCCACCAAGGGTAAAGTGACTCTCATGCCACAGTTCAGTCCCTATTTGAGAAACGAGACTGACAGCTATGCGAGGCACGGTGCCTGCACCCGAGGCATAGGGGCCAGTCCTCGAGGCCAGAGGGCATAGGTGTCAAACAGGCCCTGGTGATGAAGCTGGAGCCCTCAAGAACAGTGAGGACATAGAACTAACCTCACTGCTGACCAGGCAGAGGTGGAGAACAGAGACAAGAGGAAACTGAAGGCGAATGAGGCTTCTCCCCTGCAGGTACACACAGAGGCCCACAGAGGAGAATGGATGGAGCCTCCAGGCAGGCCTGTTCAACAGGTGCTGAGGTCACAGCTCTGGAACTGTGACTGGCCCAGAGACAGAGGGCCAGAACGTGTCAGGCAGATGGTAGTCGCCAAACCACAGGACAGAGACCACCCAGAGAGGAAACACAGACCAAGAGGGTTGAGGACGCGACTCTGGGAAGCTTCACTCCAAAGGGCGCATGACAAAAGGGATGACATGAGGCTCAGAAGGCAGGCCAGAGGAGCAATCTGAAAACCCAGGCCGAGTATCAGAGCAGGAGAAGCACATGCAGACACACACACACACGCATACACATACACTCCCACACCGTGTAGACACACACGCGTGAACATGCCACATGCATGGGTGCAGATACACATGTGCATGCCCACGCCCACGTGGGGCAAGTTGACTGGTTGCAGGGACAGAAGAGGAGACAGCAGACCCCACACGTTTAAGAAGTTTACAGGAAAGGGATAGAGTGTGGTGGTTGTACTTTGAAGGGGACACAAATAAAAACCAGAGACTTGTTTACATTTAATTAATTCATTCAACAAATATTCACTGACCATCTACTCTGAGGGAGGCACTACCATGAACAAGAGACAAGGTCCCTACCACCTGGACATAGTTGGAAAGGCAATGACCACTGCGCTGTCACTCTATTTCCTAGATTCTAAGGTGTCCTTTTATTTCTGAATTCAATGGGAATTGAACACAGTACCTCCTCCAAAAGTGTGTCCATCAAAGGTGCTTAGGATCAAGGAAATATAGCACATAGACAATGACAGACTCAGAACTGCAGTGAATGCTAAGGAGGCTGCAGCCAGACAGTTATAGGGAACACCAAGTGGAGTAAGGCCAGTCTCCTGGCAACCAAGAAAGATCATTTCAGAAGGACAGGCAGGTCAGCATGTCCAGTGCTACAGAACACGAGAAGACCAGGACCAAAGCCCTCAGCCCCTGGCAGGTCTGCAGAGACCCTAGCGAGAGCCAACCTATGATTCTGGGGGCTGAAAAAGCTAAAATGAAGATGACGTGAGGAGATGGAAGGATTGAAGACAAATGGTGGTACAGGACGGGGACACATGCTGCCATGTTAAAAGGCTAAAAAGCAGCCAGTGTAGAAGCACAAAGCAAAGATGATAACGATTATAACTGATGAAGGGAAGCCTTGAAAAGGTGCCCAGAGTGTAGTCAGGGAGCCGTGAGCGGGAGAGTGTGCTCCCTGAGAGATCAGGAAAGCCCGCCCAGCCCCAGGGGCCACCAGCTCAAGGCTGGGAGCTCCACAGTAGGACAGTCCTGGGCAAGTTTCTTACTTTCCCTCTGTAAGCTTTCTCCACTCATTCAACAAGTGTTTGCTGAATACCTTCCATGTGGCACACACCATTCTAGATGCTGAGGACACACAAAAGAAAAATGTCTGCCCTACAGAGCTCACATTTTAGCCAGAGAGATGGACAAGTAACAACTAAGAAAACCTAACAAGTGTTCAGGAGAAAACAAAGCAAAGAGTTGGGGAAGAGGAGACAGCTTCAGAAGGGTGGGCAGCAAAGGCCTCATAGCTAGCGTCCAGCTGAAGGCAGAAGAGAGTGAGCCAGGTGGGTAGTGGGGGTGGGGGCAGGGACATTCCAGGTGACAGAGAGAAAAGCAAAGGCCCTGGGATAGAAGTGTGGTGTGTCCTGCAAGAGCAGTGTGCCAAGGGGGAGTGAGAGGAGGCCAGGTCAGTGAGGGAAAGCAAAACCAGGACTTTGGCTTTTATCTTGAGAGAAACAGGCCACTGGACAGGAGAGTCCAAGCAGTGAGGTCAGATGATCCAAGGACAGCAGTGGCACCCAAGCCTCAGCCAGGTCCTGTTCTAAGCACTTTATGCATTTTTACTCACCAGTTCTCACACAGCACTGTGAGAGAAAAGTTAAGCAACTTACTCAAGGTTACACAGCTAGAACGTGGTGGAGCTGCTTTACGACCCAGGCAAGCTGGCTCCAGTCTGTACTGCCTCAGTTCTACACTATCTTGCAGTTTAAAAGAACCACTCTGTATCCAGAAAAACTACAGGTGGGTGGGCGGAGGAGGGACAAGGATGAGAGCAAAGGGAAGAATTGAGAGGCTTATCAGGCAGCTCGGAGCCACGTTAAGCTGGAGGTGGTGAGAAATGGTCCTGAGCATTGCATGAAGGCCTAAGAGAGGAATCCAGGTGACTTCAAACTCAAGGACAGAGCTGTCACGTGCTGAGGTGGTAAAGGCAACATGAGGAGTGTTTTGGGGTGGGTGAAGATCGGGGTTTGGTTTGGACATGGCTACTTGGCATCAAATCAACACAGGGAGATGTGGAAGAGGCAGCAGCTGAGAAGGGAGGCGAGGGGTGGAGATGCCAAGGAGAGAAGCCAGGAAGCAGGATGAGATCGCCAAGAAGGGGAGGGCAGCTACAAGAGAGACCAAGACAGGACAAACCAGTCAGATTCACGTTTCCTACCCCAAGGTCACGGTTAGATTACAGAACCACCCTGGGAAAGTGCCCCACACAGTGCCTGGCCATAAAGGGCTCCAAGGGTGGCTCTCCAAGCGTCAGCCTCACTACTGCTTTGGCTGATTGAACACATGGATGCAAACCTTGCTAGCTAACTGGACTGTGAGCCAGCAGCAGACTCACTGCAGCCCTGGCACAGGGGTAAAACCCACACGCTTGGGCAGTGCCCTTTGTTGGAGTCCACTTGCTGGGCTGGCATCAAGGTGCCGGCCGGCTGTGATGGTCCAGTGCTGTGGTCAAATCTGCCTTTCGGTCAAACCTCTCCCGCTGCAGTCTCCCGCCCAACCCAGCGGCAGTATGACCTCATCCACTCCTTTTGTCATTCTCCAAGGGGCCTCATATCCTGTCCCTCACAGGTGGCACCCCAACGGGCCATTCACTCCCTTTGGTGAGTGACAGCCTGCGGTGGGGTCTGGGTCACTCTACCCGTGGCCTGGGGACTGGAAACACGGTCCTCGCCTAGCAGTTGGCCTCACACAGTGAACAGCCTTAGACTAAACTCTCGTGCATCGGGGAACAAGGGACATGCAAACATGCAAAATGGCAAGTCCAATTCCTACCAGAAGCACCCCAAGTCCGCTGGGTGATACTTGACAGGTATCACTGTCAACAGGTTGCCACTTTCCATTTATTTCTACCACGCTCATTGTTAAAGTAAAATCACAGTGCGATTGTCTACGTGACATTCAATCCACGAGCATTTGGTGGAGAAAAGACTTGGGCGAGTTCTCAGATTTCCCCAACCGGGTTACACCAGCGGGGTCCTGGGCGAGCACACCCCTGTTCACACCTCTCCCGCCCGAAAGCCACGCTAGGCTTCGGGCCCGCAGGGACTTCTCCACTCTCGGGTTGCTCACCCGGCCCGCCCCCGGGGAGGGACGCCCGCGCTCTCGCGGCCCGCGGCCATGATGCCTCACAAAGGCCGGCCCTCCGCGCCCTCCCGCCCCGCCCGCCGCCCGGGCCCGCGGCCTCGGCCCGAGAAGGAGGGAGGGAGGGGAAGGGCGCCCTCGCGCAGGCCTCACCGCCCGCCCGCGGGGCGCCCCTCGCGCCCCGCACCTACCTCCGGTGCCCGCGGCCTGCCCGAGCCGCCCGCAGCCCGACCACAGCGGGAGCCCTCACCGCACGGCCGCCGCCGCCATCCGGGAAGGCCGCCCAGGCTCCTCCGGTCGGCGGCCCCGCCTGCCTCGCGGCCGAGCGGAGGGCGGGCCCTGGGGCGAGTGGCCAATCCCTGCGCGCGGCCGCCGCATGGGAACCGCCAATCCGAGGCGCGGGGCGCTCGCAGCCGCGGCGCGCGGCCCAATAGCGCGGTCGCGCGGGCGGGACCAGGCGCCGAGGCCGCGGCCCGCTAACGGTCGGCGCCCGGGCGGGGCTCTCCGCGCGGAGGGCGGCGGCCGCGAGGGGCGCCGGGAACGGGGGGCGCGAGGGACGCCGGGAGCGCGGGGGAGGCGGGGAGCCGAGGGCGCTGGGCGGTCCCGGGGCTGCGGGCGTCTCCGGTGTAGACTGCGGAGGAGATCGCCCACACAGAGGCGTTACATGTTTCCCAACTAAAGCAAAAAGACAAGTGCATCGACTGTCCGGCACTCTTCCGTTTGTGAACCTGTATCAAGAGCCTCAGAAGAGGAAGGGAGGGCATAAATGAATGGAGAAGGGACAGCTCTTCCTTAGACCAGAATCCCAGTCGATAAATGTAAAAGGAATGATGGAAATGGAAAATCTCCCATTTGGCACCTCGCACAATAACTGCTAGAGACAAAAATCATGGATGCTAAAAATAGTGGCCAAAAGTATGAGAAACAGGTGGGATTTTTTTGTTGTTGTTTTTTATAGAGTTGCAAAGTTTTCCCCCCAAGATATTTACTAATTGCAAAGGGAACGTAGTAACTTTACAGTGGGAAAAAACCTGGGAGACACCACCTTAACCAAGTGATCAGAATCACCAGCAAATGTTACACATTTAAACTTATCAAATTGTACACTTTAAAGACATGCATTGCATTGTATTAATTATACCTCAATAAAAATGAAGAAAAAAAGTTAGCACCAGTAAAGGGGTATGTCATAGGCCTCCTGAGAAGGACATATATCACTTGGGGGTGCAAAACCTGAATGTCACCATGAAGATCAGACAAACCAAAACGAGGGACGTTCTACCCAAAAACTGGCTGGTGCTTTTCAAAAGTGTCATTATTCAAGTCAAAGGCAGACTGAGGAGCCGTCTTTAATTAAAGAAGACACAGCTAAGTGCGATGTGGGATCTGGACCCTAGGTTGGATCATGACTCAGAAAAGGGACATCAGTGGGACAAATGGTAAAATCCAGATAAAGTCTGTAGGTCAGTTAATAGTATTGTATCAATGCTAATTTCCTGGTTGTAATCATTTTACTGTGGTTAGGTAAGGTGTTAACATTTGGGGAAAGTGGGTCAAAGATATTGGAATTCTATTTTTTCAAGTTTTTAATAAGTTGAAATAATTTCAAAATGAAAAAGTTAAAAAAGGTGGGGAGAGGGGGTGTTGCAGGTGATGAACCTGGAGGCCTACCCAGACCTTTCCCTCCCTTCCTGCCTGCTTCTGTTTGCCTGGCTGCCCAGTGGCCAGCACAAGGCACCTCGCAGTGGGCACCGAACCCCATGAGGGTCTGGCTCCTGGACTCGGTCAAGGGTCGCCAGTTTCCCTGTGGCTGGGCCAGCTGCTGGCCTTCGCCAAGTGCAGTCAGAGCCCCTGGGAACACTTGACATGCCATCATCCAGCCTTATGGACCTCTCTACACCTCATTGCTTGGTGAGTTGGGGACCCCACCTGCCCCAGTCAGACTTGAGACCTGTACACTACAGCCAGCTTCCCACACGGCCTGGGACCAACGGGGTGATGGACAAGGACCCTCTCACCATGGGACCTCCCCACAGTCCCTGCGTGGCTCCAGCTTGAGTCACAAAGATCAATGCCTGGAAGCTGGAATTCCAGCCCAAGATGGGGGAGGAATCTTTTCCCTCTAGGCTCCTGTGTTTCCACTTCAGCCCAGCTCACCCATGAGCCAAGTCTCTGCTGAAGGGTCATCTGCTGGCAGAGACCAAAAGACTGGGTGTTGGGGGTCTCTGCAGGCAGAAGTCCAGGAGCCCAGGCCTTCCAGGATGAGACCTGGGGCCAGGGTGCATTCTCGGGCTGGTTGTGTTTGCTCATATACTTGCCTCCACATTGGTCAGCCTGTCACCTCCAGCCTCCACACCTGCACACCTCAGCTCAGCCGTCTTGGAGCCAGAAAGCAGAAGCAGCTCATCTGGGAAGGGGCATCTGAGAAGGTGAATTCCCCATCTGCCTGGAGAAGAGGACCCATGTTGGGGACTCAAGGATCAGATGCATCTGGTGACAAGTACAGAGGACTGGCTAAGCCATGCCAAGGTCAGGTCCAGGACTTCCTGGGTGGCATGTCAAAAACACTTCTAGAAGGGAGCAGCTTCTTAGGGTCCCTGTACCCTTCTAACGGCACAGGGGCCTCACTTCAAGGCACTGGCCTAAATAAACAGGGGCTCGGGAAGCACCTGTCTACCCTCCTTAAGCATCAGAATACAGTGGTGGCAAGAGAGGAAAGGTCCTGCCTTCCTGGAGCACTCGTTCTGACAGAGAGACACACAAGCAACAATCAAAATACATAGACATAGACTGTCAGACAGTGCTAACTGCTATAGAGAAAAATATAGCAGGGACTGAGGCAGGGAGGACTGCACCTTTAGATGGGATGCCTCCCCAACACTTTATTTGAGTCTGCTCCCTTTTTTTCTTTGTGAGTCTGGCTAAGGGTTTGTCGATTTTGTTTATCTTCTCAAAGAACCAGCTTTTCGTTTCATTGTTCCTTTCTACTGTTTTTTTGGTTTCAATTTCACTTATTTCTGCTCAATTTTTATTATTTCCCTCCTTCTGCTGATTTGGGGCTTTGTTCTTTTTCTAATTCTGTTAGGTACAGTTTAAGATTATTTACTTGGGATTTTTCTTGTTTGTTAAGGTGGGCTTGTATTGCTATGAATTTCCCTCTCAGGACCACTTTTGCTGCATCCCATGTGAGCTGGTATGGTGTATTTTCATTTTCATTTGTCTCCAGATAGCTTTTGATTTCTCCTTTAATTTCATCAATGATCCATTTGTTGTTCAGTGGCATGTTGTTTAGTCTCCACATCTTTGTCCCTTTCCCTGTCCCTTTTTTTTCTTGCAGTTGATTTCTAGTCTCATAGCATTATGATCAGAAAAGATGCTTGTAAAGATTTCAATCTTCTCAAATTTATAGAGGTTTGCCTTGTTTCCTAATATATGGTCTATCCTTGAGAATGTTCCATGCATGCTTGAGAAGAATGTGTAATCTGCTATTTTGGGGTGGAGTGCTCTGTATATATCTATTAAATCCATCTCATCTAGTTTTTCATTTAAGTCCATTATTTCCTCATTAAGTTTTTCTCTTGATGATCTATCCATTGATGTAAGTGGGGCATTAAGATCCTCTATTATTATTGTGTTGTTGTTAATATCTCCTTTTAGGTTTTTTGTAGTTGTTTTATGTACTTTGGTGCTCCTGTGTTGGGTGCATAGATATTTGTAAGTGATATGTCTTCTTGGTGAAGTGTCCCTTTTATGGTTATATATCGCCCCTCTTTGTCTCTTATTACTTTTTTTATCTTGAAGTCTACTTTGTCTGATATAAGTATGGCAAATCCTGCTTTGTTTGCCAATTAGCTTGGAGTATTGTCTTCCATCCTTTTACTCTGAGTCTGTGTTTTTCTTTAGAGCTGAGATATGTTTCCTGGAGGCAGCAAATTGTTGGATCTTGGTTTTTTAATCCATCCCTCCACTCTATGTCTTTTGATTGGAGAATTCAATCCATTTACAGTTAGAGTGAATATTGATATGTAAGGGTTTAATGTTGCTATTTTATTGTTCATTTTCCGGTTCTTCTGCATTTCCTTTGTTTCTTTTCCCATGTGTTTCGGACTGCCAATTCAGTTTGGTAGTTCTGCATGATGGTTCTCTTAGTTTTCTCTTTATTTGTCATATGTGGTTCTATTCTGGTTGTTTGTTTAGTGGTTACCATGAGGTTTATATAAAAGATCTCATGGATAAGATAGTCCATTTTCTGATGCCTTTTGTTTCCTTAGACTACATCAATTCGATCCCTTTCCTCTTCCCCTTCTAATTTGTTGTTGTCACTACTTATTCCATCTTGTGTTGTGAGCGTGTGTTTACAGCAATGAGTTTAAATTCATTTTTGATGTTTTCCAACTGCAATTTTTCTGGTTTAGTCTCCTTGTTTTTCTCCTTGCTCAAAACTTTGTATCCCCTTTCTCTTTTGTTTTTTTTCAGGCCTAAGGGCCTTCTTGAGCATTTCTTGTAGTGAGGGTCTTGTGGTGATGAACTCCCTTAGCTTTTGTTTATCAGGGAGAGTTATTATTTCTTCATCGTATTTGAAGGATATTTTCACTGGAAAAAGTATTCTTGGCTGAAGGTTTTTGTCTTTCAGGATTTTGAATATATCATTCCAAGCTCTCCTAGCCTGTAGAGTTTCTGTAGAGAAATCAGCTGAGAGCCTGATGGGGTTTCCTTTGTATGTTATTTTGGTTTTTTGTTTAGCTGCCCTTAATATTTTTTGTCATTGACTCTTGCCAGCTTTGCTACTATGTGCCGTGGAATTGGTCTTTTCCTGTTTATATGTTTAGGTGATCTATTGACTTCATTCACTGTTATTTCCAACTCTTTCCTCAGGTTTGGGAAGTTCTCAGCTATCATTTCTTTGAAAAAACTCTCTGCTCCTTTTTCCCCCTCTTCTCCTTCTGGAATACCTATTATCCTTATGTTACTTTTCCTAATTGAGTCTGATATTTCTCAAAGAATGTCCTCATTTCTCTTTAGTCTTAGTTCTCTCTCCTCCTCTATCTGGAGCGTTTCTGCATGGCTATCCTCGATAATGCTAATTCTTTCCTCCACATTGTCACTTATGCTCTTTAAAGACTCCAGATTTTACTTTAGAGATTGTGTTTTTCATCTCCAATATTTCTGATTGTTTTTTCTTTATGGTTTCAATCTCTTTTGTGAAGAAATACCTGAATTCATTGAATTGTCTCTCTGTGTTCTCTTGTAACTTGTTGAATTTTTTTATGACAGCTATTTTGAATTCTGCATCATTTAGGTTATAGATTTCTGTGCCTTCAGGGTTGGTTTCTGGATGTTTGTCATTTTCCTCTTGGTCTGGAGACTTAAGATATGTTTGCATAGAGCCAGCTGATTTACCTTAGCTATTTTTCATCTTGAGAATTTCTGGTCCTGCAGTTTCCACTTGGTGCCACTGGATGGTGGTCACAAGCTGTGTGTTCTGAGCTCACTGCAGTCCCAGGAGGGATTGTGCTGAAGCGCAGGGCGTGTGGGGCGGTGGGGTTCTCTCTTTCACCTGCCCAACCCGGGGGCTTCCTTTCTGGCTCTCTTGGGGCATTGACCACACCCCCAAAACAGTCTGTAGTTGCTTCCCAGTGGGGATCTCTCAACAGTCTGTGAGAGCACCTGGAGGGCGATAGCTTTCCCCGCAGAGGGCTGCCCCTCCCTGCTCTCTGTCTGTGAGCCATGCTGTCTTTGCTGATCAGATGGGGAGAGGGAGTAAATCTTCTTACCTCTTCTCAAGTTCTTTGGGGATTCCCACGCCTCCACCATCAGATGTACTGTGGCAGTCTCTTAGAAGTCCTTTGTAGTGTTTGATTGACCTCTGTTGGTGTGCGAATGTTTTTATTGTCTTAGGGGGCAGAGATTTAAAGAGGGAATCTCACTCCGCCATGATGCTGACATCACTCCCTCCCCAACACTTTAGTAAATGCCTGTAGGATGTGAGGGAGAATGCAGTTTGGATATCTGGGAAGAGTTCTTCAGGCAGAGGGGACAGCAAGTGCAATGGCCCTGGGGCAGGAGCTGTGCAGAAAGCGTGACCATGAGCGGTGGCAAGGGCTGGGGCAAATGAGGTAAAGACAGGAGGGGTGCCAGGCAGCAGGGTGAGACCAGCGTGGGAGGACTGTGGGCCCACAGGGGCAGGCACTCCAAGGTCCACCTTGTTCTCATCCTGCTCTTTCCTGGCCTCACAGCTCTGCCTTCCCACTTGCCTAGGGACTGAGGACCTGTTACAGTGTCTCCCCAAGCCTCGGTTTCCTCATCTGTAAAGTGAGGGTCACAATTGTATTATTCTGCTAGGGCTACCATAACAAAGTACCACAAGTGAGTGGCTTAAACCAAAGAAATTTATTGTCTCACATCCTGGAGGCCAGAAGCCTGAGATCAAGGTGTTGGCAGGGCCGTGCTCCCTCTGAAAGCGCCAGGGAAGGATCTGTGCCAGGCCTCTCTCCTGGTTCCTTGGTGGGTGGCAGCATAGCTTGTCTTCATAGGGTGTTCTCTCTGCGGGCATGTTTGTCCCCACATCCACATTTTCCCTTTTTTTCATAAAGACACCAGTCATACTGGATTAGGGCCCAACCTAATGACCCCATTTTATCTTGATTACCTGTGTAAAGACCTAAATAAGGCCACATTCTGAGGTACTGGGGGCTAGGACTCCAACATGTCTTTTTAGGGGCACAAAACTCAACCCATAGCAACAACAGAACTCCATCTTGGGCAGCCCCTTCCTCAGGGGCCCAGGCTGTAGGGGAGCCAGGGCAGGCTGGGGCAGGGGGTCCATGACAAGTGCTGGGAAAGCTGTCCCTGGGCAGGCCCCATCCCTGGGGCAGAGGCCAACATCTGGGGAGGCCCTTCAGATGGCTTTGCAGCCAGCCCAGCAGAGCCCCACGAAGGCAGACATGCCTGGCAGGGTGGGTGCTGGCTTAGGGCACTGGTCCGTGATGTGGGCAGCCCACTGAGGCAGACAAAGGTTGTTGGCAGCATCAGCAGTGCCCGAACTGAGAACTGGGCTTGTCGTGGCTGAGCCAGAGACTTCTGGCCGGGAGTGTGGGACTTGGGGCCAGTTTCCCCTTGGGCCTGGGAGGCACGGGGTACATCGCTGCTGGGAGACCCCTTCCAGCCTGGCTGCACTCAAGCCCTTTTCTTCTGAGTTCAAAGTGAGCAAGAAGGGCATCAGGCCCCGGGGGGTGGTCAGGGCAGGAAGGGGGAGGGGTGGGGAGGCAAGTCGGGTCCGGTGCAGGTCCACACACCACTCTGAGCTCTCATTGCTCTGAGAAGTGCAGGTTGGGTGTTGGATGCAGAGGCAGAGGGGAAACCTGGGTCTCAGCATTGGACACAAGACTCCCTTATACTCGGCCCTGGCTGGGGAAAGGAACTCCTGAGTGCTTGCCCCAAGCCAGGGTCCTGGGGCTGAGACACGCTCCACTTGCCCTCCTGCCCTGAAACCCACCCCTTCCTGCCATCCCGACCTCCACGGTCCATCCCGAGTGCAGGCCTGACCTCACTGCTCCCTAAGGGGCCCCTGGATGAATCCCTGGCTTTTCTGCCCAGCTCAGGAGGCCCTGTAACCGGCACCTACCATGTCCCACACACACAGGGTCTCTCACACCCTGACCTCTGCCCAAAGACAGATGGACAGACAGGCCAACGGACCCTCGGGCCTCCATCGTGGTGCTCAGGAGTCCATGAGCCCGGCGCCTGTGCCTTGGGAGCTCAGCCACAAGGAAAGCAGCCCAGCCGACCCTGCGCACACAACAGCTCCAGGCGCCCCCATCACACAAGTTAAGGCCTGGAGTACACTGACTCACCACAGCAATAGTTTTATTATCAATGTCTCACGTTCAGGTACAGATTCCTATGAAGTCTGACTCCCCACTGAGAAAGGAAACAGCAGGGGCTGGCTGTGTCCCTCACTGAGATGGGCCTGCCCAGAACCCACGGTCCCCAGTGGGCGGGCAGGGGCCTGAGAGCCTGCGAGGCGCCCCAGTGCACAGGACCCCTCCCACAGGACCACCCCATGTGCATGGGACCCCCCCAGTGCAAACAGGACCACTAGATCCACCAACCAGGCTGTGCTTGTTATGAGAATGGGTTTTTCTCAGGTCTTCATTGTTCCTCATTCCAAATGTGGCCTGATTCCCCTCCAAGAGCAGGTCTGATTGTCAGGAACTGGACTACACCCAGGAGAGGAGGGGCCGCTTTTAAACAAAAATCTACTTCTGTTACGTTGTTCAAAGCAAAGACCCACTGGCCAGAAGCGCGTGCCTATCTGGCACTTGTGTGTGTGTATGCCTGGGAGTGTGTGCACATTCCAGCGTGTGTGCATACGTGTGTGTGCATGCCCTATGGGTGTACATGTGTGCCTGTACACCTGTGCCTCTGTGCACATGTGCAGCACATCTGGGTCTGCCCCAGACCTGGCCGTGGGACTTTGCCACTCCCACTGGCATAAGGGGGGACCCCGAGCTGGACACAGGGACACAGGTGGATCACACACAAATCAGAGGGCGCTGGTCTCAGGGGACACTGGCCAAGTCATGGGCAGTATATGTGGCTGTGGAAAGTTCCCGTCCACACTGGCTCTCGAGGCAGGGCCCTCCAAGAGCCTGTGGCCACACCTGGGGGTGGGGGTTAGCTCTGCAGCCTGAACTCGTGAGTGGTGGTCTCCCAGCGGGAGGGGTCCTTGTCCACCATGCTGCGCTCTGTGAAGGTCACGTGCCCATCCGCATCCACGAGGATGACCGTGTTGGTTCTGAAAGAGAGCACAGGGCCCATGTTCAGCTCACTGCCCTTGGCCTCCTGTCTGCCTATCAGAGCCCCAAGTGAGGTAAGATCTGAGGCAGGAGGGGCAAGCCCACCACACCTGGGGCCTGTGCCAAGCACCTGGCCCGGCTTGAGGATTGTCACGAATGAGCAGTAGCCACAGCCTTGGGGTCGAGGGGCCCCCTGGGGCATCTGGGCACTGAGCCCAGTGGGGCCTGGGGCTCCCAGGCTGGCCCTGCAGGCTGCTGCTCAGCGAGTCCTGCCACCTCCACTCTGAAACACTCCCAGCTGCCCTGCCTGTCCTCTGCAGCACAAGACCCGACCACCCGCCACTCTCTCCAGGGTGGGCCCTGGGCTGACCATGCACTTTCCCGCTCAGAACCCCTCAGAACTCCCAGACGAGACTCGTGGCCAAGCTCGGTTATTCCAAGAGGTCAGGCTGTCAACCTCTTAGGGAGCAGGCCTTCTTCACCTAGAACCCTCCCCTGTCCTCCTCCTCAGCACACCCTCCTCCTCCTGCCCAGCTCTCCCCACTGACAGGGCAAGCACAAGTCCCCGAGCAGCCCCCGCACAGGCTGACACCCAGAATGGGCACATGCATGCTGAAGACGGGGGTCCCAGTGGGGGTCGGACCCAGCAGCCACGTGCCCAGCCAAGGAGGAGACCTGCTACTCTGCCTCACGAACGTGAGCACACAATTGAGTCATGGAAATAAGTCTACGAGGGAAGAGGGGCTTGAGAAAAAGGCTGCCACTCAGGTGTACAACGCGTGGGCCCTGGAGCATCAGTACCAGGCATTCACACCGAGCTGGCCCTGCCCGCCAGCCCGTCCCCCAGCCAAAGGACTCGAAGCTGTCATTTCCTGGAGGATGAATTCAGGCCTGCCCCGACTCAATCTGCTGGTCCCCAGACTTCACGCGTCCATCCCCTGCCCGACGCCCTCAGTTGAGCCTCGGCCACGTCACCATGGCAAGGTCACCTCACGGCCTCCCAGGAAAGCCACCTCCTCACCTTCAAGAAGGCAGCAATAACCCCACCTCTCCCATCTGCGAGGACAGAAGGGCCTCACTTGGTCTCATCAGACCTAAACCTGAAAGCCAGGAATACACGTGACATGATCATGACCAGCCGTGTGTGTGATGGCACTCTGGCATCCGTCAGCACTTGTCACCACCCAAGTACCCTGTCCCTGAGTCCTTGGCGGCCGTGGACCCGAGGGTCCATCACAGTCGCCACAGGTCCCCAGGTTGGCACAGGCTGGCACCCATGGGGCCCGGTGCAAGCCGAGCCCAGGCAGACATGCCTGCACAGGAGGCCACACTCACCTCCAGGCCAGGAGGACCGGGCAGGTGGCAGCCACACTCCGGGAGCATCCCAGCTGGTCCAGCAGCCTGCCCTCCTCTGCACATCCTGGCTACCGCGAGTGCAGCATGTGGGTTGCCCTCAATTCCCTCCGCGGCCCTCTGATGGAGCCCCTTAGGCATGCTGGGCTTCCCAGCCACATACAGCCTTTCCTTCTCTGCCCAGGAAGGAGGGAGGCAGGGAAGGAACTTGCTGGGACGGCAGACACCTGTGCCAACAGGTTCTCCCTCCCAGATGTTCTCACCCTGTGGTTGAGACCGGTAGTTACCCTTTTCCTGGAGTGAGGTGACATCACCTAGATGAGCTGGCCTAATCCCAGCCCAGGTCACACAAAGAATGTGACAGGCCCAGGGACACAGGGCCAGTGAAGGGAAGAGCCAGGCAGTGGAACATCAAGGCCCACAGGGATTTGCTGACACAAGTGTGCCAAATGCCATCCCAGCCCCCCCCCCATAGCTGCGCAGGGGGCAGGGGGCAGCCCAGGAGCCCCCCTGGGAGGCAATGGAAGCCTTGGGGCCCTCAGGCCCAACCTGCAGTGCCCCTGGGAGCTGGCAGGTGTTTTGCGCATGACCCTTAACTGCAGCATCTGCTCACCCCATGGCCCCTGGGCTGAAATGGCAGCCACTTCTAGACAGGGCAGAGGGTCTAGGATCCGTGGAGCTGGGGAAGGCAGGCCTTGTTCTGGCTGCCTACAGGGTGCAGGGAAGGCCAAGTTCTCCCAGGACAGGACTGGAGGTGCCCAGCAGCCTGCCATACCTGGTGCCGTAGTCCGGGCAGCGCACACACACAGCTGCATACTTGCTCAGAATGGGCTGCACGTACTCCCCGCCCTGGTCCTCAATGGCCGGGTCTGGTAACTGCCTGGAAGGACAGAGGAGGGGTCAGCCCCAGCCCCTCTGCTGCCCACCGTAGCCCCACCTGCCCTCTTCACAGCCCTGCGATGCCTGAGGAGCCTGTCAGCCTTGGAAGGTGGGGGACCACAGTGTATTCCAAGCACATTTCTGCTCAAGGCCTCAAATTTCTGTCCAGACTTTCGCTTAGGACTCCATTGCAGGGCCTGGGCCACCAGACAGCGATCACAGGGCCAGCTCCCCCTGCCAGGGCTACCAGGAGCTTTCCCAGGACCCAGTACCCCAGGGACATGAGCACCTTTGAACTCAGTGCTGGGGAAGCCACTGCTGGGTCTGAAAATGCCTGGGGTCCAACTGGTCAGAGCTGTGCAGGGTCCCCAAAGGAAGGACAGAGGCCACCTCCCAGAGCGAGCTCACCCTCCCATCTCAGTGGGTCCTGAGTGGGCAGGGGCATGGTGGATGGTGGCCTGGCTAAGGGGTACAGTCACCCAGCCACACGTGCTCTCTGCCTGCCCCAAGAGGTGCCCTGTATGCATCTGTCCACTCGACAGGAGACCACTCGAGCCCAGTGGCTTGCTGGCCACTGTAGCCAGGGCTGGGGCCACAGCCATCAGTAAGAGCAGCCAGGGTCCCATCACAGGCCTGTGGGAACAACAGACAGTGACCGAGGGCCATGTGGACTTATAGCTGAGCGCAGGCCACTGGGCAGGGCTTTCTCAAGCAGGCAGTTGTCCTGAGGCTGAAGGTGCCATGGTTCAGAGAGGAGAGCAAGGGAGAACAAGGAGCAGGGAGGGGCCCTGGGGGAGGCCAGCACAAGGCAGGTCATGGGGGGCTCCTCCGAGGGGCCTTCCAGGCAGCACACTGGCCTGGCCTGGGGAGGAGAAGGACCTGTGGGCTGTGTCACTGCATGGGAGGAAGGCCAGCCTGGTGAGCACCTTGACTCCCAACGAGGATGGCCAAGACATGTCAGGTGTCCCATGCAGAGGCCATTTGAAGTGCCTCGATACCCACAGGTGAGGAAGCCAGGCCAGGGGCTTATTTCCCCAGGTGATTCCTGGGACGGGCATATCCGTGCCACGGCCACTGGTGGCACAGCATGTGGGAATGACAGTCAACCCCCAGACAGGCTTCTAGGCTGGCTGTTCGCTTCTGTGGTGTGCTAAGCACCTGGAGCCTTCTGGACTCTCCCACTAGCCCTGTGTGTTCAGAGGGGAGCCTCTAGCTACTCTCCCCCAACGCGAGTCCACATCATGCCTCTGAGAGCACCGAGCTTCCCAGCACACTGGCCCAGGGCTGCCCCATTTTCCATCATCAAAGCCCCCCTCTTCCCCGTCAGAAATGGCAGCTACCTGAGGGAGGTAGGCAGGAGGGGGCAAAGGACAGGGTGTCCGTCAGGCTCCCTGTGGCTGAGGAGCTGGCCTCAGTCACCTCCACTGGCCTCCCAGAACAGCAGAGCCTGCCTGACTCTCTCTCCCAGGGCCAGAGCAGTGGGGGTACACTCCAACTTGCCCCAGCGGGACCCACCCACTCACGCCTCGTCGTTGTTGAGCACGTCCAGGAGCTGGGCAATGAGGGCATCCTTGGGGAGCGCCTGGCTCTGCTCTACGACTTCCAGGAAGAGCTGCTTCCCAAAGCACAGCTTCCTCCAGGGCGTCTCCAGCAGCGCGTTGCTCAGCCCGTAGGCCCCTGCAGGGAGGGGTCAGCCTGGCCAGTGCAGAGGCCCCGCTGTCTGAATTCAGGATAAACTCCAGCCCACCCACACAGCACTAGGTGAGGTGCCAGGGTTATAGCCAAGGGCACTGAGGCCAGGCTGCCCCACACTCCAGCACCTTCTCTATGAGCATTCCTGACCCCTCTGCGTGGCCGGGGGTGGAGAACTCAACATGGTGGGGAGCTCACAGGAGACTGAGAGGCACAGATGCCAAGTGGCCTTGACGGACAGGATAATAAGGAATAAACAACCTGAAATCCAACAGGGCAAAGCAAACGGGGTACTCGAGAGGAAACCATCTCCCCAGCTCACTCCCATCTCTCCGCTAGGAAAAAGCTGCAAGGTGTGGGTCCACCTGAGAAGATCGATCAGGGGTGGGAGAATCAGCAAACCAAGGCAAGGAGGGTGCCTGCCAGACACCAGTCAGCGGTTAGGGAGCCTGCCCAAATTGGACGGCCCCACTCAGTGGGCGTGGGCAGGGCCCACCTCTACATGCTGGCAGGGACCCAGGCTGGGAGAGCCGCAGGGAGGGTCTCAGGGAAAGTTCCTCAGAACGAGTTCTCAGTGGGTTAACAGAAGGTATGACAGAAAAAGGAAAGGGTTTCTTGTATGAGAAAAAGGAGAGGCTTCAGATGAGATGGAGAGGCCCCTCAGAGCCTCTTGTTGAGCGGCTATAGCAGGCAGCAGGGCCAGGTGAGCTTAGAGTTGCACACCCCGAAAGATACACTGAGGACAGGTAGCTGCCATCCGCTGCCGCGACCAGACTCTTGGGTGAGAGTCTCAACCAAGTCTGACACAACTCCAGCCGCTTCCCAGGAAGCCACACTGCCAGCACAGGGTGGTGTTGTGCTTTATCCGTCAGGAGCAACAAGAAAAAATTCTTCAGCGGTGCTGAGCACCTGGGGAGCCACATGCAAAAGGATGGAGTGGGACTTTACCTCACACCACACACAAGGATTAATTCAACATGTCCCAAAGACCTAAACGTGGGAACTAACCCATAAAACTCTTAGAAAAAAACACAGGGGAAATGCTATACAACCTCAGATTGGGCAATGATTTCTTAGATATGACACCAAAAGCATGAGCAACAAAAGAAAACAATAGATAAACTGGACTTCATCAAAATTTAAAATGATGTGCTTCAAAAGATACCAACAAGAAAGTGAAAATACCCACAGGAGGGGACACAATTTTTGCAAATCATATACCTGATAAGGGACTAGTAGCTAGAATATATAAAGAACTACAACTCAATAATAACAATACAAGAACAACAACTCAATAATAATAATACAAAAAAAGCAATTTAAAAATGGGCAAAGGATCTGAAAAGGCATTTTTCCAAAGAAGATATACAAACAGTCAATAAGCACATGAAAAGATGCTCAACATCATTAGCCGTCAGGGAAATGCAAATCAAAGCCACCATGAGACACCACCTCACACCCACTAGGATGGCTGTCATCAAAAAGACAGACAATAACAAGTGTTGGCGAGCACATGGAGACTTTGGAACCGCATACACTGCTGGTGGGAATGTAAAATGGTGCAGCCATTTGGAATACAGTTTGGCAGTTCCTCAAAAAGTGAAACAGTTACCTTGCGATCCAGCAACTCCACTCCTAGGTAATAAACACAAGAGGGATGAAAACATGTGTCCACACAAAAACTTGTACACTAATGTTCACAGCAGCATTATCCACAATAGCTCGAAGGTGGAAACAACCCATGTCCATCAACAGATGAATGGAGAAACAAAATGCTGACTATCCGTATAACGGAATATTATTAAACCATAAAAAGCAATGAAGCCCTAACTCAGGCTACACCATGGATGAACCTGGAAAACATGCTCAGTGAGAGAAACCAGACACAAAAGGCCACATATTATATGATTTCATTTACATGAATGTCCAGAATAGGCAAAGCTACAGAGACAGAAAGTAGACGAGTAGTTGCCCAGGGGCTGAAGGGAAGGGGAAGGGGGAGTAACTGCTAATGGATATAGTTTTTTTTTTAAGGTGATGAAATGTTCCAGAAGTAGATAGCACTGATAGTTGCACAACTTTGTAAATATACTGAAATCCACTGAATAATACACTTTAAATGGGTGAACTGTGTGATATGTGAGTTATATCTCAATAAAACTGTTATTAAAGAAAAAGGGACACAGATCAGGTGGGGGCAGGCTCAGGGATGAAACAACAGGACACGGTTGAGAAGAATCTCTTCCAAGCAATGATTCAGCAGAAAACCACCATCTCCAGTCACAGAGTCTCAAGCACTGAGAATTGAGGGCATCATGGGGGTGGTTTCCAGATGTTGCCACAAAGACCTCTGGGCCAATGCATAGCATGGCGGGGGGGGGTGTCTCTGTGTCCTTTCGTGCCTTTTGGTTTCCAATTCTTTCCAACAGTCATGGCTCGGTGCTGGGGGAGGACATCCTAAGCTGACATGTAGACTGGGTGCCACAGTATAGTGGCCTTGGCCACTACAGGCCACAAGGTACACAAACAGCCGAAAAGCATAGTCCCGGGAGAGAAATATGACAGGGACCCAGTCTCTGAAAAGTACAGAGGTGTCCCCATAGGAACAGCCCCATCCTGTCACCACCCCCCCTGAGCAGACTCACCTGGGGCCAGGACGACAGGCTCGGGGTCCCCGCGGTTTCCATAGTAGCAAATGACATCTCCCTTCTCTGTGCTGTGGACAGGAGGGGAAAGACGATCAGACGGGAGCCATGGGCACCAGACCCCTTGCTGCCCGGCAATCTCCACAGCCCCATCCCCAGCACCCCTGCTGGCAGCCGGCATAGGGACAGGGGCTTGCTGTGGCCAGGGCAGGGGCTAGTCAGGGCCCTAGCCCCTCAGGGTCCTCTTGGGCAGGGTCATCGAGACCCCTGGCTCCTGAGCCCTGGCTCATCGCAAGGACCACTGCCCTGGGAGCAGCAGAATCTGAAAGACCCTCCTGCCTCGGTGGATGGCCTGTGCATGGGCACCTGGAGGCTGCCTGCGGTGACAGCTGCAGGGCTTAACTCCTCACCCACCAATACCAGTCCCTCCAGAAGGCGGTGGCCCCATCTCCATAGCCCATCTCTGAGTGCACCCCGACGGGGCAGGATGCCCCAGGGTGACAGAGGCTTCTCAATCAAGCACCAAAGACCACACTGTCCTAGTTTCATACACTGAGTGTGCAATTAAAAGCAGTTTAAAATGTTCCAGAGCTGAAAATGTTCCAGTTTCTAAATTCCATAGTAAATCTTTTGGCCAAAAGTTGGAATGCCTTTTCTGCACAGTAGAGAGAGACTCTTTCCAGCTTGTGAGCTGCCTTCCTGGAGGGATGCTGGACGTGGTGACCTGAGCCTTCAGGATGAACGGAGAGAAAGGGCCAGGTGGGGGATGCTGGGGGGGGGGGGTCCCTGAGTGCCCACCCCAGCCTCCTGCTTGATGCCGCCCAGCAGGCAGGACCCCCGCCCCCACACAGCTTCCTATTCTGTTCACGTTCTTCCTCCCACAGCCCCTGGCTCCTTTCTTAAAATGTTTGGCTCATGACCTCAGAGGCTTGTTTATAGGCAAAGAGCTGGAAAGCACAAGGGCCTACGGGACTGGGCACCACTCCCACCACACCTCATTAGACAGGGGGCCGATCCAGGGACCAGCCACGGTGTGCCTGAGGCTCTCTTCTTCTCAGCCTTGACTTCTTCCTGGCATCTACCACCAGGGCTGCTTGCTCACCTCTGATTCTCTCTACTCTCTGACCTTGGCCCTGGGCACCAGCTGTCACCTGGCCCTTGGGATGCTCCTCTTGGGCCCACCTGTCCTCGAGCATAACCCATTGGGTTCCCCTGACCACAGCCTGCCCTCAAAGGCTGTGTCCAGGGAGGCAGGCCCCTATCCTGCAGCCCCAGGACCCGGGAGAGCTGCTTAGGCTCTGAGGGGTCCAAGCCCCCACCCCCGCCTGCAGGAGCCACCTGCCCATGCGTGCGTCCACTCAGAGCATGGGGCCCCATCACCCAGTCACTTGGTACGGCTGCTAAGCGCTGAGTTCTACTGGCATCACAGCTGAAGGGCTGGTGTCTGGGGCCAGGTCAGACATACACGGAACTAGTGACAAGCAAAGTGGTCCCTGAACTGGGGGGAGTGGGGAGGGCATGGGGATGCCCCCTCCAGGAGCCCCCCACAATGCGAGCAGGCCAAGGTGGGAAGGAAAGGGCGCCAGGCAGCAAGGGCCAGTGCCAGCCCACACCCTCGGCCCTCCTCTTGTGGGCCTGACACATCCATCCGCAAGGCAGCGGCAGGGCCGAGCATGCTGCACAGTGGACACTTGAGGCACAGTGGGCTGGGGGCTCATGGCCAGGAGAGGGGCCTGTGGACCTGCCCTTGTAAAAGGAGGCAGGCTCAGCACAGGTGTCTGGACTCGGGCCAACTGCAGGGCACTGACCACCTCCCCTGAGCTGACGGCACCCACTGACTTTTGGGGCATTGGAGGGGGAGGGGAGGGGCGCGAGGAGAGGACAGGGAGGGCAGAGGGAGGGATACTCATTTCCCTGAATGGCAGAATACTCAAAACCCCTGCAGTGCCCGTGGCCACATCTCTAAAATGTGCTTCCCATGGGAGGGAGCACAGCGCACCCAGCGCACCCAGGTGCAGCCGCCCACCAACACCTGAATCCACCGGCTGCTCTGCAAGGCCTGCGCCGAGAAACACTGGCCCTCAGGTAGCGGAGGGCAGACACCCAGCCGGGGCCTCTGCACACTGGTCACCCCTGGAGACTGCAGCACTGCTGCTCCCGCACCAGACACCTTCTGCTGTATACACCGAGTCTATCAACAACGGCCACTCACCTGTCTGCACACTTGCAGACAGGGCCGGGCGGGAGCCTGGCACACCTCTGCCCACCAGCATCTGACCATCAGCCCTGGGCGCAGGCCCTGGGGTCCCCCTAGGAGACAAGCGTCCCGCGTGACTCCTGCTAACCTGCATCAAGCACCAACGATCACTTCTCCTTGGGGCTCAGTGTCTACAGTGGGAGGTAGACCACCCTGATGCCATAAGCAGTGCCCCCTCCTCAGCTAGCACTCAGCAAATGACACCAGGTAACAGGCCCTGGGCTGGGGGCAGCCTCCTGGAGGGCTGTCGCTGTGCAACTGGTGCCTGAGTTAGTACGGGGCTGTGGCCAGAGTCCAGGCACAGGAGCCACAGAGATAAACATACTCAGAGAAGGCAGGTGAAGCCCCAACGCGGCCATCCAGCACCCAGTACCTGCACCTCAGACGGAAATGCAGATGCTGCAAGCTGGTGTCCAGTGGCACCATAGCCAAGAGCTCAGCGCTCCTTCCCAGCCTGATGCCCAACTGGTGGGACGTGGCAGCTATCTCCAAGGGCACCCGGGACCTCAGTCAGGTACCCAAGGCAGAGCCATGAGACCCCGGCCCCACCTTGCATCAGCAGTGGTCTCGGCCATGTCACTTGCCTGTCTGAGCTTGGCCGCATCAGGGGCAGGAGAGGAGGCTGTGAGGATGTACCCAGTGCTGCACCTGAAGGGATCAGCATGCACTTCCTCTGGGCCATCCAGGTGCTGCTGTAGCTATCCCTGCTGGACCTCTCTGTGTGCCCCACATGGGCCTGGCAAGGCTCCAACTAACTGCCACCTCCCCAAGGGGCCCAGGGCCCTCTGCAGGGTCCCAACAACCTGACTCCTGAATCTCACAGCCAGTACAGGCAGCCTTGAGGCTCCAGGCTCCGAGCTTCCCTGGGGACCTGCTCCTCCAGCCATAAGGCAGGACCCTCTGCTCCTCCTCCTGACCCCGGCTCCTTGCCTGTCTGCCCCACTCCAGGTGAGGGAAACCCTCTCCCAACTGCCTGTGCAGCCGGGCCTCCATGTCCTCCGGTGACGGGCCTTCGGGCGACTTGGACAGCTTCGTTGCCCCCTGACAACTTTCGATGGGGCCTGGTGCTGTCTTCTAAGCCCCTCACAGAAGTGGAGACGAGTCAGGCTGCCCGCTCAGATGCACCTCCCTGGAGACCCCACCTCAAGGCCTTGGCGCTCAGCCACACCTGGCCACCAGGGTCCTGGGGCACTCCATACCTTGGTCGGTTGGGCTCCGACCTTCCTTCTCCAGCCTGGGGCACCTCTGCCCACTAGAGAGCCAGGCAAATGAAATGTGGCTCAAAAACGGGCTCCTCAGCCACAGACATGGACAGAAGACCGGGGCTGGGGGCCAGCATGGGCAAGGGACGCACCTGTGCCTGGGAGATCCCACTGCCATCACACTCGGGCACTCGCAGCAGGAGCCAGCAGCCCTCACTACCCAGGAAGCCCCCCTCACCCGGCTCTGCTCCCTGAGTCCCCACAACAGGGGATCTGGGAGGGGCTTGGCCTTCGGGACACTCAGCAAGGAGTGATACCCCTGGAGAGGCTGCCACAGATGCCCCAGTACCTCAAACTGAGTGGTGGGGCGGGAACCCCTGCTACCTGCCAAGCCCACATCCCGGCCCTGTGCTGGCACCTGGGGAGCTCTGTCCCCCTCCCAGCACACCCACCTCAGGTCGGCTGCTATGAGGTTGAAGCCGTTGTACAAGTGGCCCTCTGCGGAGACCTTCTTCAGGTAGGTCAAGCTGTCCACATCAGTGGTCAGAAAGTGGGCCACAAGTTCACCTGTGGGCAGGGAACACACATCCATAGCGGAGGAGGCAGGGCTGAGCCCCTTTCCCTGAGGAAACTGACAGGGGGCCCCACAGGTTCAACACCTCCATGCCAGCCACACCTCACTGACCCAGCAGCCAAGGAGGTCTGCATCAAGAACTCTTGTCTTTTCTGATTTTTAAAATTTTTTTCAATTTACACCCCCGTATGGAAGTCCTGCACGAGGGAAAATCTTCAGCGGGGACAATATGTGTCCACAGAGCTGTTCTCCTGGGGGCATTGCTCTGCAAACATTCCACAAGTGGGGGACAATGACAAGAGTCAGGAGTGACACCTTGGCCGGGGGACAGCGTGGAGCAGCCTCGCTGCGAGAGGCGAAGTGCGTCTGTGCGAGTGGGTACAGCGTGGGCCAGGCGGAGGGTGGTTCCAGTGATGTCAGCCAGCGGGCTGCAGGGCGGGGATGCGCCTTCCTTCCCTTCTCGCTCCTCCTCCGGGTCTCTGCACCGCCCAGGGAAGCCCCGCCCCTGCGCCAAGTCCCCACCCCGCCCCGCCCCGCCGGACCTCAGCCCCCAGAGGCCCCGCCCCACCCTGCGGTACCTCGGCCCCGGGCATCCGGGTCCAGCCGTGGCTGCAGGTAGTTGGTGAGTGCCGCCAGCTTCCCCCGCGTGCTGATGCCCAGCCATGTGCCTCCTTCCTTGCCTTCCTCCATGTCGAGCCCTGCGGTAACAAGGGCGTCACCACCAGCAGCGCCCACCTCGGTGGGCGTCAGCCCCACGCTATCCCGGAGCCCCGGAGAGATGCACACTCCACAGGGAGATGCAGCTCAGCCCAGCAGCCCTGGCTGTGAAACAGGGGCTCAACTCCAAGGGGCACGCGAGAGACCCCGCCCCCCCAGGATGACATCTGATGCCCACGGGAGCCCCTGAAACCGTGCGGTGGGCACCTGCGGAACGTATCCTGGTCAAAGGGCCGGAGTTGGGCTGAGAGGACGGCACCAGCTCCCTTGAGGAACCGCTCCAGGCCCCAATCACGCGTTCTAGACCAGGTGCAGGGATGCTGGCTGCCCTCCCTGGCAGGATCCAGGGTCCCTCGGGGTGGGCGCTTCACTAGGAGCCCGGGACACATCCAGGGCTACCCGCGTGCCCCACCCCCATGGCACAGGCCTGGCCACGATTAGTGCTCCAGGGGGCCCCACCACAGGGTTGGAGAGGCCCTTAAAGCCACAGGAGAGCATCTTCCTAGACTAGAGGGTCATTTTACTTGAAAATGGGTAAAAACAGTTAAGACATTAAAACGTTATTTTTATAACAATAAGTTATAACAGTAAAAGAAATAAAAGATGTAAAGATCAAAAAGGAAGAAACCCAACTGTCTTTATTTGTAGATGACAGGTTTGTATCTGAAGAAAATGCAAAAGGGATCTACAAAAAAAGAAAAAATCTACTCGAACTAGTAAGTAAATACTAGCAAGAACTGGAAAATGAAAATTTCAATATACCATTTACAACAGCACTAAATGGTTAAAAAAAAAAATCTCAGGAAAACATTTAAGGAAAAATGTGTAACACCTAAACACAGAGCAGAGCTGAGAGAAGTCACACAGACCCAGTGACAGGAGAGCTGTGCCCTGTTGCTCGACTGGAAGACTCAATGCTGTTAAGATAAGTCCCTCAAATGACCAAAAGAGTCAACATAATCCCAATCAAAATCCCAGCAAGCTTGTTTTATAGTTAAAAAGTGGACTCTAAAATTTATATGCACATACAAAGGTACAAAGATGGCCAAAGCAGCCCTGAGAAAGAACAAAGCTGGAGGACTTACACTACCTGATTTTGAGACTTGCTAAAAAGCTGCAGTAATCGAGACAGTGTGGTGTTGGCATCAAGACAGACAAACAGGTCGATGGGACACAAGAGTCCAGAACAGACATGTGTTCAACTGATTTTCAACCAAGTTGCTATACTAATGCAATAGACAAAAGAATATCTATTCAATAAACGCTGCTGGAACAACTGGTGAGACGGGGGTGGTATGAGCCCGAACCCCTACCTCGCACCATGTACAAAAACTAATGTCAGATAAATCATAGACCTAAACATAAAACCCCAAATCAGAAGGCCTGTAGAAGCAAACAGAAAAATCTCTCTATGACCTTAGGGTCGCAAAGACACAAACAGAACAACCCATAAGGAGCAGATAAACTGCACTTCATAAAAATAACATTCTGCCCGCCAAAAGATATCATTAAGAACATGAGTAGGCAATGCATTTATCTAACAAAGGACTGGGGGGAAATCTCAGGATTCAGAGGGCACTGGGAAGAGTAGACAGAAGGATCTTTTTTGAGTATGGGGAATAATCAGCCTTAGACTGGGCCCAGCTTCAGATCTACCCGCCTAACAAATCTTTTTTATTTTCTTTTCAATTATTTGAGGTCATGATGGTTGAGAACATTGTGCAATTTCAGGCGTACATTATTATCAGTTTCTGTAGACTGCATCGTGCTCACCACTAATAGTCTAATTTTTATCCATCACCATACATACGTGCCCCTTTACACCAGTCACCCACTCCCCAACCCCCTTCCTCTCTGGTAACCACTAATCTACTCTCTTTATCCATTGTTTATCTTCCACATATGAGTGAAATCATGCAGTGTTTGTCTTTCTCTGGGTTATTTCACTTAACATAATACCCTCCCGGTTCATCCATGTTGTTGCAAATGGGACGGTTTTGTCTTTTTTTTTTTTTTAACGCCTGAGTAGTATTCCATTATATAAATATATACCACATCTTTTTATCCATTCATCAGTTGATGGGCACTTGGGTTGCTTCCATGTCTTGGCCATTGTGAATAATACTGCAATGAACATAGGGGTGCATAAGTCTCTTTGAATTGTTGATTTCAAGTTCTTTGGATAAATATCCAGTAGTGGGATAGCTGGATCATATGGTATTTCTATTTTTAATTTTTTGAGGAATCTCCATACTGTTTTCCATAGTGGCTGCACCACTTTGCATTCCCACCAGCAGTGATGAGGGTTCCCTTTTCTCCACAACCTCTCCAATATTTGTTACTTTTTGTCTTGATAATTACAGCCATTCTGACAGGTGTAAGGTGATATCTCATTGTAGTTTTGATTTGTATTTCCCCAATAACTAGTGATGTTGAACATCTTTTCATATGCCTGTTGGCCATCTGTATATCTTTGGAAAAATGTCTGTTCATATCCTCTGCCCATTTTCTGATAAGGTTGTTGTTTTGTTGATGAGTTGTGTGAGTTCTTTATATATTTTGGACATTAACTCCTTGTCGGATTTATGATTTGCAAATATTTTTTCCCAGTTGGTGGGTTGTCTTTTCCTTTTGTTCATGGTTTCCTTTGCCTTGCAGAAGCTCTTTAGTCTGATGTAGTCCCATTTGTTTATTTTTTCTTTTGTTTCCCATGCCTGAGAAGACATGGTATTTCAAAAAGATGCCGCTAAGACCGATGTCAAAGAGTGTACTGCCTATATTTTCTTCTAGGAGTTTTATGGTTTCAGGTCTTACACTGAAGTCTTTGATCTATTTTGAGTTAATTTTTGTGTCTGGTGTAAGATAATGGTCTACATTCATTCTTTTGCATGTGGCTGTCCAGTTTTTCCAACACCATTTATCGAAGAGACTTTCCTTTCTCCATTGTATGTTCTTGGCTCCTTTGTTGAAGACTAGCTGTCCATGGATGTGTGGTTTTATTTCTGGGCTTTCAATTCTGTTCCACTGATCTGTGTGTCTGTTTTTGTACCAGTACCACGCTGTTTTGATTACTATAGCTTTGTAGTACATTTTGAAATCAGGGATTGTGATGCCTCCAGCTTTGTTCTTTCTTCTCAGGATTGCTTTACCTATTAGGGGTCTTTTGTTGCCCCATACGAATTTTAGGATTCTTTGCTCTATTTCCATGAAAATGTCATTGGGATTCTGATTGGGATTGCATTGAATCTGTAGATTGCTTTAGGTAGTAGGACATTTTAACGATGTTTATTCTTCCAATCCATGAGCATGGGATATCTTTCCATTTCTTTATGTCATCATCAATCTCTTTCAATAATGTCTTAGAGTTTTCATCGTATGGGCCTTTCACCTCCTTGGTTAAATTTATTCCTGGATATTTTATTCTTCTTGTTATGATTGTAAATGGGATTGTCTTCTTGAGTTCTCTTTCTATTAGTTCGTTGTTAGAGTATAGAAATGCAACTGATTTTTCTAAGTTAATTTTGTACCCTGCAACTTTGCTGTAGTTGTTGCTTATTTCTAATAGTTTTCCGATGGATTCTTTAGGATTTTCTATATATAAAATCATGTCATCTGCAAGAGCAAGAGTTTCACTTCTTCGTTGCCTATTTGGATTCCTTTTTCTTACCTAATGCTCTGGCCAAAACCTCCAGTACTGTGTTGAATAGCAGTGATGAGAGTGGGCACCCTTGTCTTGTTCCTGTTCTCAGGAAGGGCTTTCAGTTTTTCCCCGTTGAGTATGATGTTGGCTGTAGGTTTGTCATATGTGGCCCTTATTACGTTGATGTACTTTCCTGCTATACCCATTTTGTTGAGAGTTTTTATCATAAATGGATGTTGGATATTGTCAAATGCCTTCTCTGCATCTATTGAGGTGATCGTGTGATTTTTATTCCTCATTTTGTTAATGTGGTGTATCACATTGATTGATTTGCAGATGTTGAACCATCCCTGTGTCCCTGGTATAAATCCCACTTGATCATGGTGTATGATCTTTTTGATGTATTGCTGTATTCAGTTTGCCAATATTTTGTTGAGGATCTTTGCATCTATGTTCATCAGCGATATTGGCCTGCAGTTTTCCTTCTTTGTATTGTCCTTGTCTGGCTTTGGGATCAGGGTGATGTTGGCCTCATAGAATGAGTTAGGAAGCATTCTTTCTTCTTCAATTTTTTGGAATAGTTTGAGAAGGACAGGTATTAAATCTTTGAATGTTTGGTAGAATTCTCCAGAGAAGCCATCTGGTCCTGGACTTTTATTTTTGGGGAGGTTTTTGATTACTGTTTCAATCTCTTTACTTGTGATTGGTCTATTCAGATTTTCTATTTTTGTTTGATTCAGTTTTGGGAACTTGTATGAGTCTAAGAATTTATCCATTTCTTCTAGATTGTGCAATTTGTTGGCATATAGTTTTTCATAGTATTCTCTTATAATCCTTTGTATTTCTGTGGTATCCATTGTAATTTCTCCTCTTTCATTTCTAATTTTATTTATTTGAGCCTTCTCTCTTTTTTTCTTAGTGAGTGTGGCTAAGGGCTTGTCAATTTTGTTTATCTTCCCAGAGAACCAGCTCTTAGTTTCATTGATCCTTTCTATTGTTTTTTTTTTTTTTTCTTGGTCACTGTTTCTTTCATTTCTGCTCTGATTTTCAGTATTTCCCTCCTTCTGCTGACTTTGGGCTTTGTTTGTTCTTCTTTTTCTAATTCTGTTAGGTGTAGTTTAAGATTACTTATTTGAGATTTTTCTTCTTTGTTGAGGTGGGCCTATATTGCTATGAATTTCCCTCCCAGAACCACTTTCACTGCATCCTGTAAGAGTTTGTATGATGTATTTTCATTTGTCTCCAGGTATTTTTTTATTTCTCCTTTGATTTCTTCATTGATCCATTGATTGTTTGGTAGCATGTTGTTTAGTCTCCACATATTTGTGACTTTCCCATCTTTTTTCTTGTAGTTGATTTCCAGTTTCATAGCATTAATGGTCAGAAAAAATACTTGATATGATTTCAATCTTCTTAAGTTTATTGAGGCTCACCTTGTTTCTCAACATATGGTCTATCCTTGAGAATGTTCCATGTGCACTTGAGAAGAATGTGTATTCTGCTGTTTTTGGATGGAATGTTATATACATCTATTAAGTCCATCTGGTCTAGTTTTTCATTTAAGTCCACTATTTCCTTGTTGACTTTATGTCCGGATAATCCATTGATGTAAGTGGGGGTGTTGAGGTCCCCTACTGTCATTGTGTTGCTGTTAATTTCTCCTTTTAGGTCTGTTAATAGTTGCCTTATATACTTTGGTGCTCCTGTGTTAGGTGTGTACATATTCCTAAGTGTTATGTCCTCTTGGTGGAGTGTCCCTTTTATCATTATATAGTGTCACTTTTGGTCTCTCACTGCCTTTTTTATCTTGAAGTCTGCTTTGTCTGATATAAGTATGGCTACACCTGTTTTCTTTTCTTTGCCATTAGCTTGGAGTATCATCTTCCACCCCTTCACTCTGAGCCTGTGTTTGTTTTTCAAACTGAGATATGTTTTCTGGAGGCAGCATTTTGTTGGGTCTTGTTTTTTAATCCAGCCAGCCAGTCTGTGTCTTTTGATTGGAGAATTCAATCCATCTACATTTAGAGTGATTTGACATATGAGGGCTTAATACTGCCATTTTATCACCAGTTTTCCAGTTGTTCTATATTTCCCTTGTATTTCTGACTGCCATTTCAGTTTGGTGGTTTTCTGTAACGGTTTTCTCTTTATTTATGATTTGTGTCTCTGCTCTGATTTTTTGTTTAGTGATTACCATGAGATTTATATAAAGGATCTCAAGTATGAGATAGTCTGTTTTCTGATAGCCTTTTATCTCCATTAGCCTAAGCAGGTTCCATCCCTTCCCTCTTCCCCATCTAAGTTATTGTTGTCACAAATTGTTCTGTTTTGTGTTGTGAGTTTGTGATTAAAATAAAGTGTTTATAGTTACTTTTGATGTCTCCCTTCCCTTTATCTTTTATGTTATAATTAAGTGTTTGCTAACCTGTTCTGACAGAGAGCTGCAATTTTCTGATTTTGTCTGTGTATTTATCTCCTTGCTCAAGGCTTTGTAAATCTTTACCTTTTCCTATCATGTATGAGGGCATCTTTGATCATTTCTTGTCAGGGAGGTCTACTGGCAATGAACTCTCTCAGCTTTTGTTTATCTGGGAAAGATTTTATTTCTCTATCATAGCTGAAGGATAGTTTTGCTGGATACAGTATTCTTGGCTGAAAGTTTTTCTCTTTCAGAATTCTGAATATATCATTCTATTCTTTCATGACCTGTAAGGTTTCTGCTGAGGAATCCACTGAAAGCCCAAAAGGGGTTCTTTTGTAGATTATTCTCTTCTGCCTTGTTGCCCTTAATATTTTTTCTTTGTCACTGACTTTTGCCACTTTAACTACTATTTGCCCTGGAGAAGGTCTTTTGCATGGATGTAATTAGAAGTTCTATTGGCTTTATATACTTGTAAGTCCAGTTCCTTCCCCACGTTTGGGAAGTTCTCAGCTATTATTTCTTTGAACAAACTCTGCTCCTTTCTCCCTCTGGAATACATATAATCCTTCTGTTGCATTTCCTAATTAAGTCAGATATTTCTCAAAGAATTTCTTCATTTTTAAAAAATCTTAGTTCTCTCTCCTCCTCCACCTGAAGCATTTCTATATTTCTGTCCTCTAAATTATTAATTCTGTCATCCATAACATCAGCTCTGTTTTTTAATGCTTCTAGATTGTTTTTTATCTCATTCATTGTGTTCTTCATATCCAGAATTTCTGTTTGGTTTTCTTTTAGAGTTTCAATCTCTTTTGTGAAGAATTCCTTCTGTTCATTAATTTTATTTCTGAGTTCACTGAACTGTCTTTCTGAGTTTTCTTGTAATTCGTGAGTTTCTTTATCACAACTATTTTGAATTCTCTGTCATTTAGATTGTAAATTTCTGTGACTTCAGGATTGGTTTTTGGAGACTTGTAATTTTCCTCCTGCTCTGGAGTGTTAACGTAGTTGTTCCTGGTGTTTGATGAAGTGATCCTCTGCTGGCACACAGTGGTAGTATCAGGTTGCAGATTCCACCTGCCACCACTGGGGGGGTGGGGAGGGCAGAAGCTGTGTTTCCTGAACCCACTGCATCTGCTGGAGGTTGTGCCAATAGGGCTTGTCTGTGTTTGCCTGCTGGCTGCAGCCACTTGACAGGTCACATGCACACACAGGTGCTCTGCTGAGGATCCACCACATTGGCCAGGGACCAGCTGAGCTGGAACTGACACAGATATCAGAATTCACAGACAAGGACATTTAAACAGTTATAACAACTATATTCTCTATGCTAAAAAATTTAGGTAGAGATAAGGAAGATATAAAAATTGAATTTCTAGAGATAAAAACTACAAAGTGAGAGATGAAAAACATACAAGATGGGATTAAAAGCAGATTAGACACTGTGGAAGAAAAGATTAGTAAACTTGAGGCTATGGCAATAGAAACCATCTAAAATGAAATACAGAAAAGAGGGTTTTTAAAAATGAACTGAGCATCATCAAAGTGTGAGACAACCTCAAGCAAACTAATATATGTGTAACTGGAGGCAGAGAGAGGGAAAGAAATTGAGAAGAGAAAGCAGGAGACAGAAAAAAATATTTGGAGAATAATACCTAAATATTTCCAAATTTCTAACAAGTTCCTAAGCAATGCTAATGCTACTGGCTCAAGGTCCACACTTGGAGAACTACTGACTTACAATTTTGCATACAATTGGGCAATGCCAGACAGTGGGAGGATGTGGACCTTGTGTCTTTCAGCCCTAAGCTGGGTGTGGTGGCCGCCGGGTCCACCCAGCAGTGTGGCGCAACAGGGCCACCCTCCCACAAGGCAGGAGCTCCATATCAGTGTGCCAGGGGCCCCTCCAAATCACTACAAAGAATGAACAAGTCTGCGTGGCCAGAGCACCAAGCCAGACTCAGCACTGATATGGGGCAGGGTGCAGACCCAAGTGCCAGGGCAGGAGGCAGCCCAGATAGCCAGGATGGCCGAGGGGCCCAGCAGGCTAGCCCTTCATCCCACCCTCTGTGTCATCTACAAAAATCCTCGAGAGGTGCCTCCTGCCCCCATTCCCGAAAGCACCAGCCCTCTCACCCCACTTCAGCCTTCCATTTGTGCCCTGCAGCAATGACATGCACAGCCTTCCCCGTCCCCATGACCCTCTTCTGTTTCATCCTAGCCCAGGATGGTTCTGGCTGTGCCTACAGGCTCCCCTAGGCCCTCCTCCCATGGCCCCATCGGCCTGCCCCATGATCTCTGGGAGAGTTCCCCCACCCCAGACATGACCCCCAGGTTACTGTACTGCTGTACCTAGAGCTTATGCAGCATGCAGCACTGTGCCTTACCCCAGTCTCTCTCCCAGCCTCCTCCCACATGGCACCAGGATGATCCAGGCTCGGCAGTGTTTTCCTCACACCACTGCCTGACCACGGTCTACAGGAGGCCTTCTGCAGAAGCTCCAGAGTCGAGCTTTTAGACACCACAGTCAGAGCAGGGCTCACGCAGCCTCCCTGGGCCCATGAGGCCATAGGCTCAGCCCACTGGGTACCTGGAGTGCCCCCATAGGCTCTACTAGGCTTCCTGTGCTGGCCTGGTGCCTGGCTCACAGGCAGAGGGACCCCTGGCCTGGCCAACACCTGACTGCATGCCCTCCAAGTAGACCCCTGCCCACCCCACAGCAGGAACTGCTCCCTGTGCAAGGGGTTTGAGGAGGGGGCCAGATGGGCAGGCAGGTGACCCGGCTGTCACCTCCTCTTCTACCCCCATGGGAACTCCTCGTGTAGCTCCCACTGAATGCACCCTAACCAATCCTCTGCTCCCCAAATTCAGACCAGCTCTCCCTGGAGCAAGCACGTTGTGTGTAAACAGAAACGTGCAGATATAAGTGCACACATGCATACACCCCACAACTGTGATGCTTCAGAGTGACCAAGTATGGATGTGCACTTTGTACAAATCCATCTGCATGCCCACAGACAGAAGGCAGATCCAAACAAGACTAACCCACCCTTCCAGCTACTTCTTCCAGGGATCCATGGCACACAAAGCCATATGGACAGTGCTGGGAGGACAGTTCCAGGGCTGGGCACCCCAGTGCTGGCCCTGGACCCCAGCTCTCGAGCCAGCTTCACGAGACCCGTCAGTGTCTACTTATTTACGATGGGAAGGAGCACTGGTAATGCCTGTAAAGGTTCTGAGGCTCACCCGTCCTACCACGCCACGGCTGCCCACATGAGGGAGACTCACCACTGAGGATCTCGTTGTTGTTCCCCCAGAAGTCTGCTAACTTGGAAGGCCTGTGGTAGAGTTCATCCCTGTTGGCTGCCAGGATGAGCCTGCAGGAGGAAACAGGGCTGAAGCTCTCCGGTGGAAACAGGAAAACCACGTTTCTCTCTTATTAACAAAGAAGATTTGTCTCAGTAGCAACATGGGCAGGTCCCCAAAAGGACAGGAACCCACACGGGACAAAGGTCTACGGAGGCTCCAGGCAGGAAGTTTCCTGGGAGCCTGCAGCCAGGACTGCGCCCTGGGCCCTGCCAAAGAACAGGCTGATGCCAGGGGAAGACACATGTCCAGGTTGCTCAGGGCCAGGAGAAGGGGGTTCATCCCCCTGCACACCCTCGGCCCATCTGGAACAGGCTCGGCAGGCGGCAGGACCAGGGCCGGGTGGGTGAGGGTGCTGCGGCTGGCACTGAGCACATCCTGGGTGCTCAGGCAGCAGGGGGTTGTCCCTTCTCTGTCCGTCTGTCCTGTCCCCCAGAACACCCCAGTGAGCCTGTGAGCTTCCTGGAAATGTGAGCACACCCACCAGAAGGGCCTGGGGACGTGTGTGGACAGCAGCAGCACAAAGGGTCTCCAAGGGCTGCTCTATCCTGCATTTGGGGTGTTTTCGGGGAGGAGTGGGTGAGGACTTCTCTGTTTTTCCAGTCTTTTGCATGATGAATCAACCAAGTATTTCTTTTGCAATTAGAAAAGACCTTGTCAAAGTTTTGAGAGCCCTGGTTTTAAGGTAAGAAAACAAAGCTTCCAGTCTGCTTTGCCATTTAAATAAGAACATAGATGATGACTAGGTGGAAGGGGTCCACCCTCACAACGTCCGCTAGACCTCTGGGTCAGAGAACTTATCGTCGAAGGATGCCCTGAGCACCACAGGCAAGTGCAGAGGATGCAGGGCCAGGAGCTGGGGCTTGGCAGCCTATGGTCACACTGGGCATGAACCCAAGTTAGTCTTGTCAGTGGTCAGATCCTAAAAAGGTCTTCAAAAATAATTTTTGTATTGATTCATTGATTTTATGAACATTTGCTCATGGTACAATGTTAATTAACAAGGACGCTCATAAAATTGAAAGTGAAACCAGGGCTGTGGAAGCATTTTTACCCCATGCATGTGGAGCATGACCTCCCCTACTCCACATCTCCCCATGCAGCCCAGGGGACTGTGTGTGGCTATGGAACCCTCTGGGTCTGTCCTGGGAGCCCCACCACCTTTGGGATACCCGTCTGGCCTGCGGCCACTTTCTATTCTCTCCATACAGCTGGCTCCAGGGCTGTGCCAGGCCTTGGGGATGTGGACCTGCGGGGGCGGGGGGGGGGGCGGGGGGGGCGGTTACTGTCCCTGATATGAGCCCTGGCCACTCACAGAACAATCCTTTGCAGCTCCAACTGCCAAGCTCCAACCGGGACCCCACCCCAGGTCAAGGTAGATGGCCTGAGAGAGAAGCCAGATGGGCTCTGGGCCCTGACCCCTGCCTCCTGCCACATCTGCTCTGTCCCTTCTGGGACCCGGCCCCAGTTCATCCTGGCTGGCGCTGCTCCCATGGGCTGCCTGCATGGGCCCACCCTGTGGAAGGTGTCCCACCCACCGCAGCCTGGACAGTGGTCAGGAGGAGGGAGAGCACCACGTGGCCAAGAGGGGAGACCAGGCAGCTGTGGTGGGAATGCAGCAGAGGTCGGGCCCCCCCACAACCCTGCGCCCTGTGGTCAGAGTCAAGCTTCACGTGGTCAGGATCAAGGATCCTCCTTTAGACACACAATGCTCCTCCTCTGCTCATGCGCGCTGACACCTGTGGAGAGTGGGCGACAGGGAGGCCAGGGAGGCAGCACCCGGAACAAGGTTGGTGCTGTTGGTTTCTGGTTCTGATTCTTACATAAAACTCCAGAAAAGGAAAAATTAGGAAAGAAAAGAAAAAAAAGAGCTGACTGAGCAGAATCTTCTGTTCTAAGATTTTCAACTACCTATTTTTAAAGCCAGGAGCAGTTACGTGTGTTTGCTAATAACTAGGAACATTAATTGCTGGGTTATTTTTGTCCCAGGAGTTGCTATTTAGCTGCATTGCTAGTGGTTTGCTGGGATGTATTTGTGAGGGACGTGTGGGTGTGACGAGTGCCGCCTTAGGGCTCGAGTGAGGAGGGCGAGTTCCCTCACCCACCACTTCTGAGGACTGCAGCGCCAATGCAAGTCCATCTGCCCACTGCGCCCAGAGGCAGGGCTGTGCTGCCAGTCAGGGGCTCTGAGGACGGCAAGTCACCCATGGCTTTGTTCTGTCCTAATCACTGAGACCACTAATTATCCATCACCAATGGGCACTCCTGACCCTGCTACCGAGGGTAAGTCTGTGCATGTCTGGGTAGGTCTGTGCACGTCTTGGGGGGGTGGGTCTGCGCACATCTGTGGGGGGTCTGCGGACATCTGGGGTGGGTCTGTGCACGTCCGGAGGGTGGGTCTGTGCACGTCCGGAGGGTGGGTCTGTGCACGTCCGGAGGGTGAGTCTGTGCACGTCCGGAGGGTGGGTCTGTGCATGTCTGGGTAGGTCTGTGCACGTCTTGGGGGGGTGGGTCTGTGCACGTCCAGAGGGTGAGTCTGTGCACGTCCGGAGGGTGGGTCTGTGCACGTCCGGAGGGTGGGTCTGTGCACGTCCGGAGGGTGGGTCTGTGCACGTCCGGAGGGTGGGTCTGTGCACGTCCGGAGGGTGAGTCTGTGCACGTCCGGAGGGTGGGTCTGTGCACGTCTTGGGGGGTGAGTCTGTGCACGTCCGGAGGGTGAGTCTGTGCATGTCTGGGTAGGTCTGTGCACATCTTGGGGGGTGAGTCTGTGCACGTCCGGAGGGTGGGTCTGTGCATGTCTGGGTAGGTCTGTGCACGTCTTGGGGGGGTGGGTCTGTGCACGTCCAGAGGGTGAGTCTGTGCACGTCCGGAGGGTGAGTCTGTGCACGTCCGGAGGGTGAGTCTGTGCACGTCCGGAGGGTGGGTCTGTGCACGTCCGGAGGGTGGGTCTGTGCATGTCTGGGTAGGTCTGTGCACATCTTGGGGGGTGAGTCTGTGCACGTCCGGAGGGTGAGTCTGTGCATGTCTGGGTAGGTCTGTGCACGTCTTGGGGGGGTGGGTCTGTGCACGTCCAGAGGGTGGGTCTGTGCACGTCCGGAGGGTGGGTCTGTGCACGTCTTGGGGGGGTGGGTCTGTGCATGTCTGGGGGGTGGGTCTGTGCACGTCCGGAGGGTGAGTCTGTGCACGTCTTGGGGGGGTGGGTCTGCGCACATCTGTGAGGGGTCTGCGGACATCTGGGGTGGGTCTGTGCACGTCCGGAGGGTGGGTCTGTGCACGTCTGCTGAGGGAGTCAGTGTGCCATCTGGGGGGATTTGGTGCAGGTAGCAGGTGCACAGCCTGTGGCCCAGTGACATCACTAGTAGTGATGATCCCCATGGCAGCCGCCACAAGGGAGAACAGCTTACCCAGGAGTCCCTCCAGGTTGGAGCCAGTGAAGGGCATCAGCTTGTGAGTCTAAAGAGACATTTTGATAGAAATGGCGGTCACATGGCAGCGGTGGCCGTGTGACCCTGATGTGGGGGTGTGCTGGCCTCCTACGTGGCCTAACAAATTGCCATACACAGAGCTACTGAAAGCAACGCCTACTTATCGCTCAGTCCAGGGCTAGGAGCCCGCCCTGGCTGGCCTGGGCGCTCTGCTCAGGGTCCCCCAAGGTGGCAATCGAGGTGCTGGCAGCTGGGGTCTCGGGTGAGGCTTGGTGTCCTCCTCGTGCTCCTGAGGCTGTCGCAGAGTTCCCACCCTCGAAGCTGTGTGACAGAGGGCCCCTGTCTCAGCTGCTGTCGGCCAGGGTCACTCTCAGCTCCTGGGGGCTGCCCTCAGGTCCTGGCCACAGGGCCCCTCCAAGCATAGCAGCTTGCTTACCTCTTCAGGAGGGGCCTGGTCCCTTCTGGGCACCCTCCTGATTAGGTCAGGCCCACCCAGGACGTCTCTCGTTTATTTAACTCAAAGTCAACTGATTAGGGACTTTCATCACATTGGCAAAATCTCTTCACGTTTAGCCACGCAGGCCCACCCCTACTCATGGAAGTGGATCACACAGGTATGCACAGTGGGGCAGGAACCTTAGGGGCCACCTGCCTACCACAAGGGTTATGGGGACTCACGCTTTACTTTGTAGATTTTGTGAGGTACAACTTTTTTTCAAAGAGCCCATATCCCTTACAATCAGGGAAATAACGTCAAATGGAATCCCGTCAGAACACAGCTGCCTCTACAGGGCACAGCAAGGTCACGGGGACCCAGGGGCAAAGCTGCAGCCAGCACGGGGCATTTCACAGTTAACATCCCGCAGGCTACCACGTCATTTCTTACCCACTGTGTTCCTTGCTGGAGCTCCACAGATATTCGTACTAGAATTAAAAATAAGAGCAAAACCAACAGGCCTGGACCAGCCCCGGTGGCCTAGTGGTAAAGTTTGGTACGTTCTGCTTCAGCAGCCCAGGTTTGGTTCGCAGCCACACACCTACACCACTAGTCTGTCAGCAGCCATGCTGTGGCAGCTCACATACAAAAAGAAAAGAGGAAGGTTGGTAGCAGATGTTGGCTCAGGACAAATCTTCCTCAGCAAAAAAAACCCACCAAAAAACCAACAGGCACCTGATGGTACTAACAATGGGTAACCACCACCAAAATACAGAGGTTTCAAATGCCAGGCAACAATGGGCGGGGGTGGGGGAGCAGAGGCTGGGACTGCCGAGGCTCACACCCCTGGGCAGGGCACAACGTGCCACACCATAGGTGACCCCAGGAGGGAGTGACACCCGAGGAGCCCTCTGTGGGTGTGGCCGGCACGCAGCCTGGAAGGCAGACTGCACCCGCACCACGGCCAGCGCAGCACCCAGAGGACAGACGAGGAGGCCTGAGGGCGCCTAGGGGGGTCACGCCAGGGCGGTGCCTGGGGATGTGACGTGGGGAGGGCTGCCACCCCCAATGGGGTGGGGCAGTGGGGTGACGACATGGGGGTGGGGGGTGTAGCCTGTGGGCTCCATGAAGGCCACAGCCCAGCCCAGCATCAGGCCTGGAGTTGCTCTGCTGAGCGCTGTGCTCATGTTCATTCCTGGGGCAGCACTGAGCTGGCCCCCTCCCTCCCCACACCCACTAAGGGCCACTGGCGACAGGCTACAATTGCTGAATCTGGGCAGGAATGGACCACAAGCCACACACTCTGAGTGGGCCACTCTACTGTGGAGAAACAGATGAGAGGATGCTCAGATGCGGCCCAAGACAGGGAGAGATGCTTCAGGAATCAGGCCTTCCACCAGCAGGTCAGCAAAGCACAGGTAGGACCAAGCACGAACATGGCTGGGCTGTTCCTGGCAGGGCATGACGGGGACAGGCTCCTCTTTCAGCCACTAACTCCTGGGAACCCAGAAAACACATTCCCATGAGAGCAGCGTCTGGCAACAGCAGAGCCACGGGCGACACTGCCCAGCGCATCAAAAGTGAGAACATCTCAGTCTTTTCTGCAGGGCAGAGGTGACTTGTTTAAATTAACGTTTATACACACAGCAATGACGGCCACCAATGCAGCTTTAACAGTCCGCTTGCCTGACCCTGGAGCAACAATGATGCAGGGATGAGCTGACACAAATACGAATAAAAACAGGTGCTATCTGTTCCCCTGAGGGGCCAGAGGCCACTGCACATGTGACAACACTGAGGATGCCAGAGAGAGCACATGGAGTCACAGGGGACTCAACAGGTCCCAGCCACGTGGACCAGTTTTGCAGGCAGCAGGGTCCAAGTGGACGGCAGCCCTGGCACCCGGCCCACCTGGTTGAGGGGAGAGGACCTGGTCTGGATGGTGCACGATAACAGCTAGCTGTGAGGACACACTCTACTACCCAACATGGGTCATGGCACAGGGAGCCTATGGCATGGCCATCGAAAGACACTCAAGGAAATCAATTTGGCAGTTCATCAAAAAGTCAACACAGAATTGCCATATGATCCAGCAATTCTGCTCCGGGTACATATCCAAAAGCACTGAAAGCAGGACTCAAACAGATACTTGTACACTAATATTCATGGCAGCACTATTCACAACAACCAAGAGATGGAGATAACCCAAATGTCCGTTGAGGGATGAACGGATAAACAAACTGTGGTCTATCCACACAATGGAATATCACCCAGCCTTAAAAAGGAAGGAAAATCTGACACATGCCACAACATGGACGAACCCTGAGGACATTACACTAAGTGAAAAAAGCCAGTCACAAGAAGATAAATACTATATGGTTCTACTTATATGAGGTGCCCAGAGTAGTCAAGGTCATAGACAGAAAAAGTAGAATGGTGGTTACCAAGGGTGGGGGAGGGGAAATGGGGAGTTGGTGGTTAATGGGTGCAGAGTTTCAGTTTGGGAAGATGAAAAGAGTTCTGGAGATGGATGGTGGGGATGGTTGCACAGCAATGTGAATGTACTTAATGCCGCTCAACTATACATTTATAAGTGTTTAGAATGGCATAATTTAATGTTTTATATACTTTACCACATACAAAATGAAGACACTCCTGTTCCTTACTATCGTTAGGTGGGGGGAAGACAAGAACACAGCAGTGAATGGCAGGGCCAGGGGCAGAGTCTGGTGCATGCCAGGCCGGGACAGCTACAGTGGGAGGGAGCCCAAGTGAGGAGTGTTGGGGCAGGCCCAGACGGCACGGGACAGCCTGGGCCTCCTCCCCTCCAGGCCTAGGGCCCTGGCACCTGACCTGCTCACCCTTCCACTCTAGGTGCCAGGACACCCTCTCTCATCTCAACCGGGCCCAGGCCCGCTCACCAGGAAGTTGGAAAAACGCCACGTATATTCAGTTAGGCATTTTTAGTCTTTGGCTTGGGCTTTGGGAAACATTTGAGAGAAATGCTACGGCCGTCTTGAATCACAACCCAGGAGGAGTTGTTCTGAGGACAGGTCTTGGCAGTGACGCACAGGTTCTGAGCAAGAGAGACCCATGCCCACCCTCCTTTCTCCTTCTTCCCATTTTTATTTTCCTCCAGGAGGCTGGAGGTAACCTTAGGGAACAGCATATCAAGTGGGGCTGCAGCTGAATGTGGGAGCAACAAATACAGCCAGTGATGGACTCAATGACTGTTAAGCTGCGTGTCCTCATTGGAGAAATTCTTCACTCGTTGGGTGGAGGGTTGATTGGTGGTGCGTGGGAGTTCAAATGACATAGAAGGGTGCGTGGGAAAGCTCAGTAGCCAAAAGGATGGACCGCACCAGTCATCCACCCCAACATGGGCCCTTCAATCCCTGCTCTATGATAATGGAGCTGAACTGGGCAGCTGGTACCACGCTAAGTTTTGTCAGTAGAGGGCACCGGAGAGACACTGGAGGAGGACAGGCTTCGTTTCCTGGCTCCAGTGTGCCTACTCAGGAGGCTCCTGCAGCACCTGTGGCCCCCAGCATCCGTCTCTGAGTGGCGTGGGCCCCCCAGCACACAGCAGTAAGCAGCACAAGCGGCCAGCACCTTTCCCCAGCACCCACCCCGGGACAGTTGCCAGCACCCTCGAGGGCAGATTTCCAGCAAGTTCTGCAGGTACAGCACCCCAGTGATTTCTTGGCCATCCAGTGTGCCTCAGCTGTGCCTGTGCAGCAAGGTCTGGACCTCAGCCCAGGGGTGAAGAATGGGGCTCTGCCCTGGGCACTCCAATCCCATCAGTCAGTACTTCTGTACATTACACCTTCTCAGCCTGAATCGCTGTGCCTGGATCCTGTCCACTGGCTGCACTCTGACTCACACACCTCACCCTGCTGGGGGCTGTTCAGGGTCAGCTCCCAGACCCTGGCCTGGCCCTGCTGCCCATTCCTCTGCATGAAGGAACATTGGACACTCTTCATTCCCCATTCCTCAGCCAGGAATGAGTTAATTCAGTCATGATGCTAGGCAGCATGGTGCCCGCAATTTTGCATGGTGACTCAAATCCGAGAAGTTAGTCAAAATAGTTCAAGTCGTTTCTGGTACAGATTTTAAAATGATGAAAACTTCTCAGGCAATTGCACTAGTGAGTAGTTTTAAATGTCACTTTTGGTTGCAGGTTACATCTCAGCCTCATTGTCTGGGTGGAGAAACACCAAAGGATTCCCACTGGCATGCCCCGGGGAGTGGAGGGACACCTTCTAGGGCCCAGGGTCGCGGGAAGTGGGGGAAAACCGATCACGTCTCCCCCCTCTCTGGCCTCAGTCTCCCACCTCCTCCAGTTGGTCCCCAGCTCCCACCCCCAACACACGCTGCCACCATCAGCCAGACTTCTCTCCAGCAATGCAGACCAGCCAGCCCGAGTGGGGCTCTCACTCACTGTCACCCCAATTCTGCTGCCCCCGATCCTCCGGTCAGAGGCCGCAGGGCCGCACCCCTGCCTGGAGCCACTTTGTTCCTCTGTCCTGCCCAAACAACCGCCTTTAGCAGCTGAGGCTTAGTGGACTTGTATGTCGGTTCAGAGTCCTGCCACCGAGAGATAGTCCCTCCAGGCCCCACACTGAGTGACTGCTGTCTGACTGTGCAGCTCATCTCAAGGCCTGGCCTCTCCTCTGCCTGCGGGCAGCAGTGGCATGCCCCTCCTCGAGGGCACCTATGAGGACTGCAGGACACATGAGGCTGCATGGAGGACGGCAGATACAGAGTGAGCAGTTACCTGTACGCATTTTTGGAAACAGGACGAGGATCAAACTTAAAGAAGATGATGCACATGGGTGGCTCTGCCCGAGGGTGGCTCTGCTCGCACAGGTCACGTGGTCTGTGGGGAAAAGTAAAAAAATGAGTCGAATAAATGGCAGACGACAGAACTGCCTCCCCAAACCAGCCGTGTCCCCTGGCCCAGAACAGAACCACCTCTGCGATGTCCCGGACCCCCGCTGGATGAGAGAGAACCACATGCAGACACCACGATGCTCGCCATTGCCACACAGCCATCTCCCTAAACCCACACACTCGTCTGCACTGGCTAGGCTGTCCCCCGCCACCTGTGATGCTCGCTGGCCCTGGACACACAGTGTGGGGGTGGCAGGTGGGAGCTGGAGGGGGCAACAGCAGCAAATCCAAGAACCAAGAGTGCACCTGGGGCAGTGGATGGCGAGCCCTCCCACCCCACGCCTGGGCGGCTCTGTGGCTCGCTCGGTGCCCACCACCAGACTGCCCATTCCATCTCCAGCAACAGCACCAAGTCCAGCCCCCAGCCACTCAAGGGAGGGCCGCATCCAACTGGCCTGGTTACACTCTGTGGTAGTGTCCACAGTGGGCCCTCGGCACACACCTTCTGCCCACAACGGCCCAGGCACAGCCAGGGGACCAGGTGGGCCCTGCGCACCCCGCACTGGCAGGCGGGGAGGTGGACGTGCTCCCAGGCCCCAGTCAGTACAGACTCAGTGTGCAGGCACACACACAGGGCCCGCACCCGGGGACCTCTGGGGCCAGCAGATCTTTTCCCACAATCAAGCTGAGAACTGAGATGAGATCCCGAAGCCACTAACCCCGGCAAGGTGACTGTGAGCGTCTCTAGTTCTGCATGTGTGCAACAAGCTGAGGACACGGCTCCAGTGCAGAGCCAGCAGCCAAGCCAGGAAACGGGCAGTGAAGAGGTTGCTCGGGTCCTGATGGCACCTCAGAAGGGCCTGATGAGTGGGGGGGAGGGTGTGGTCAGTGTATGTGCATTATGTGAGGCTGCGGGGTCTGTGCACATGTAGTAAGTTCATGGGGATGTCTGTGTGTATGCACTTATGCACGTGTCTGTGTGCATGCATGTGGCACATGTGCATGTGTGCGTGTCTAGAGGAGGCCACTGAGCTCTAAGTACCCTCTCTCAGGGCACCCTGGTGTCAGGGAGGGTTGTGCCCTGTCTCGGGGCGCCCTGGGGTCGGGGAGGGCTGTGCCCTGTCTCGGGGCGCCCTGGGGTCGGTGAGGGTTGTGCCCTGTCTCGGGGCGCCCTGGGGTCGGCGAGGGTTGTGCCCTGTCTCGGGGCGCCCTGGGGTCGGGGAGGGCTGTGCCCTGTCTCGGGGCGCCCTGGTGTCAGGGAGGGCTGTGCCCTGTCTCGGGGCGCCCTGGGGTCGGGAAGGGCTGTGCCCTGTCTCGGGGCGCCCTGGGGTCGGCGAGGGTTGTGCCCTGTCTCGGGGCGCCCTGGGGTCGGCGAGGGCTGTGCCCTGTCTCAGGGCGCCCTGGGGTCAGCGAGGGTTGTGCCCTGTCTCGGGGCGCCCTGGGGTCAGCGAGGGTTGTGCCCTGTCTCAGGGCGCCCTGGGGTCGGGGAGGGTCCGTGCAGTGGTAGGATGTTAAACATCTAGAGCCTGCTAGAGCAGCGCTGGGGCCCTGCCCCAGGGCACATCTGTAAGGTGAGTCTGTGCCTCAGGCCCTGGCTGGGGACAGCAGGAGGGTGGGATGCCCAGAACCAGCACGTCCTTGTTCCAGGTGTCAAGACAAAGCCATGGCCACTCTGCCCCTCCTGCCCCTCTGCCCCCAGGTCTCGGGGCAGCCACACAGGGGAGGGGCCAGCCTGCTGGGCAGAGCACCAGCAGTCTCCCCACAGGCATGTGGGCAGCAGGCATGGGCCAAGGAGGGTTCCAGCTCACTGACCAGGCTGGGGACCCCTGATGTCCACACAACACAGTCCTGGGAGAGGGCCCGCTCGGGGCCTGGGACAGGCAGGTAACAGTGGCGCGAGAGCTCCACTCTGACGCCAGTGCGCTCGCTCCCACCTCCTGGGCCTCTGAAATGAAACCTTCCTGTGTCAGGACTTACAGGAGGAGGGTGTTCCCAAGACAGCGACCCTGCGTCAGAGCTGGGCCAGCACCACGTGGCCACGGCCCACAGAGAACCCAACGAGGGGCGGGAGCCCAAGGCCAGCACCACGGACACGACCACAGCTGAGAGCCACGTGGAAGCTGCCGAGCTCATGGGGCCTTCCTGTGGATGACACCATGGTGTGATGACACCATGAGGTCCCTGCCACCCCACTCACTTCTGCTCACCGGTCTGGCCAGAGCAGGAGGTTGTGTGGGGGTAGAATTCACTCCACTACTGTCCCCGCTGGCTCCCACAGGCCCTGGAGGGACCCCCAGGACTCAGCCCCGTGTTCCTCTTGGCCCCCACAGGCTTGGGTGTTGGTGACGGCCACAGGGGACCAACATCTGCCCTCAGTAAGGAGCTGGTGGCTGTGCAGGTGGGGTGTTGCCATGGTGACGAGCACCATCTGCAGAAGCACAGGCTGCTAGGGGACATGTGGCCACTTGAGATGGGCTGCTGGCCACTGGCCCTCGTAGGATGCTGTGCCAAAGGCAGTGTCCGATGCAGAAGGGGCCCCCAGGTGATGGGGGACAGGGTGGGTTCTCGCCCTTGGGCACCCATCATCCCAAGGGTGGCTGACGATCCCAATACTGGTGGGCAGGCTGTTGGTACCACCCTCCTGGTGAAAACAACTCAAAATGCTTGAAAGAATATGAAAACATCTTAAAAGCATCCAAGAGCTGATGAGATCGTACAGGGTTTGGCCAACATCTCAAGACAACACGGGAACCCAGAGAGGAAAGAACACAGAGTACAGGGCCGTCCTGCCCCAGGGCCTCTGCCCATCTGAGCACACAGGGCTCTGGTGGCCTTGGGGGCGAGGGAGAGAGAAGACGAGGCCCAGGGCCGCCCCGAGATGGGGGTCTAGAAGAAAACCCTCCCCCAAGTGAAGCTGGGACAACGAAGAGCAGTGCTCCCAGGGTGAGGGTCGGCCACATGCACAGCCACCCTGGGGCCATGGGGACAGCACGCAGAAGTGGGGGAGTCCCTGAGAAGTCCCAACAGCGGAGCCGGGGCCAAACCAGGGGTCCAGGGAGCCTCATGCCAAGACTTGGTTTGAGGAGCTCCCGTGCCACCAGTGTCCCTGGGCACCTGGCAAACCAACACTCTCCTCTTCATCCTAGACCTCCAAGAAGTCTCACAAATAATCTCAAGGACGGAGAGCAGTACGCAGTTAGAAAGAACCACACAACAAAACAACACACCATGAGCAAGAAGCAGCAGAAAGAGATCCCCACACGTCTCATGAACCAACCATGCTCTGCAAGAAAAAGGAGCTTGGGAACATCTGCAGGGAAGAAGAAGTGACAAAGAGCAAACCGGGAGGTTCACCAAGCTCCGGACAGAACTTCTAGAAATGGAAGCTACAACAATCACCAATTAAAACTCAGCAGTGGATGGGGCCGCCTGGTGGCGCAGCGGTTTAGTCCGCGCTTGGCAGCCTGGGGTTTGCAGGTTCGGATCCCGGGCGCCCGCCGACGCACTGCCTGTCAGCCATGCCGTGGTGGCGTCCCATATAAAGTAGAGGAAGATGGGCACAGATGTTAGCCCAGGGCCAGTCTTCCTCAGCAAAAAGAGGAGGACTGGGGACGGATGTTAGCTCAGGGCTGGTCTTCCTCACAAAAAAAAAAAAAAAAAAAAAACTCAGCAGTGGATTTCAGAGCAGATTAGACACAGCTGCTGAGACGGGTCGGCAGAATCATCCAGAATGCAGTGCAGGGAGACAGGAAGCATGCTGGGTCTCCCGGGGCACCCGGTGTCCCATCTGCCAGGTGCAGCTGCTGGGGTTCCCAGCACCGGCCACCTGACCACAGTCCAGCACAGAAGACACAGGCCCCCTCATGCTGGGGGAGCTGGTCTCTCCCAGACACAAGAATGCTCCAGGCCACCAGCTGGTGGTGTCTGTGGCAACCAGCCGGCTGCGGTCAGTGGGAGAAGTCCCGCCAGCCCATGCCTGCTGAAATCCCACAGGCCAGAGCCCAACCGTCCTGCCCCACCAGGGACGTGCCACTCCGGGCTATCGGAGGAGGCCACCATGTCTGCTTTGGCCTGCCAAATCCCCGCACTGGGCTGTGTACCTAGCGGCTGGGTGAGGCCAGTGGTTGGGGGCAGCGCTAGCTACTGATGCTCACAGGCCAGATGCAGAGCCCCCCAACTTGACTACAGGACCTCACTGTCATAGCCGGCCCGGGTAGGTGGCAGACCAGCCCTCCAAACGGCGGTGGGGAGGGCTCCGTGGTCAGAAGGCAGGCCACCAATGGGTCTCCAGGCAGAAGTGTGGACACAGAGCCCAGGGCTGCGGCCTTGACGAAGACGCGGTCATTGGGAGGGAAGGACCAGAGGAAAGCCAGCCCCTGGGGAGGGGACCATCAGGAACTGCCTTTCTCTCCAATCCCTCACCCCCCCCACTCGAGCCAGGCCTGCTGCCCACTGGCCCCTCCCTTCCCAGCTTCACCACCCCAGCACCCTCTCTGCCTAGGCCCCATATGTTCCCTCAGCAAACTCCCAGCAGGCCCTGTGGATGCAGGCCCTTCTCCCAGCGTGCCCCCACCCAGGCCCATCACAGAGCTCTAACACCCTCTTCAGGGCCTGGCAAAGTCCTCCCGGACACCCCTGCTCACTGGGCCCCCTTCTCACTCCTGCTGACTTTCAGGGCTCCGAGAGCAAGCCTGGATACAGCCACTGTCATTCCGGTCACTGCACCATGGGCTGGGCACAGGGCAGGTGGGTGGCTGCAACTGCCCATGGTGGCAAACAGTGTCCTGCCCCCACTGCTGTGCACCTGCCTGCCCAGTCACTTGGGGCACTGAAAAAATGCTCCTCTCTGCTGCCCATGGCTCCCCGGCAGCAGAGTGGGAGGGCAGAGGGGGAGGGGCTTCAACAGGTCCCACCACACCAGGTGAGGCAGGGGCTCATCCTCGCCAGGCAGCACCTGCAGTTGTCAGGAGGCGCTTACCCTGAAGGGCACCTGAGCTGGTAGAATGGGGAGGGTGGCGTCCCAGGCAGAAGCATCATGCCTGGCTTTCTCGGTGATGCCCTGTCTCCACTTGTCCCCACCTCCACCTGGGGCCCAGTACGCAGGCCGAGGAACTGGTGGAGTGTCTGCACGCTCAAGAATTCAGGGCCATGCAGGGTTCTGGGGTCATTCCTAAGGGCCAAGGGCCAGAGCTAGCCCACAGCCCGAAGAAGAGGAAGGCAGAAGAGTCCTGGGGGGTCTGACCAGGAGCCTTGCCCACGGCCCTTGGCAACCACAGGGTGGAAGCCTTGAGGTGGGCAATGCCTGGTGGCATCCAAGCATTGCAGGAAGCCACGCCTCACCTCTGCGTCCTGTGCCCAGGGCGCTGCCTGTCCCCATGGGCCAAGGAGGCCACAATGGCAATGTGCATACCCTGCCAAGCTTGTGGATGGCAGTTAGATGTCACACCCCTGTCCTCTCCAGCTGTAAGGGGCTCATGTTCCCTCCCTTCCCCTCACTTGGCTGCACAGCAACCGGGATGGCAGCCAGGTAACCCAGGGCACGGAGAGGAGGGCCCTACCCATGGGGCACATGCCACAGAACTTGACTCTCTGGGCAGGCGACACGCTGACCTGGAGGAGGCCAGGCCAGGCTGCACTCGGGGTGAAGGAGTCAGCACACGTGGGGTGCTAGGGTCAAGTGGGCCTCCCCAACCTCGCATCTGCTCCCAGGTAGGCCCCCAGAAGGCCAGGATGCCCCCAGCACAAGACTTGCTTATTGGCACTGCCCTGGCACATCCACAAGCCGCTCCACTCAGCCATGTCACAGAAACACTCAGAAGCCAGCATGCCTCCCACGTGGCCCTGCTGGCCTCACTGTTCTCCCTGGAGCCGACCCTCCCCAAGGGTGAGAAGCCCCTGGGAAAGCTGGTGATAGGGCAGCAGCCCCCTCCCAGCCATGGTGAAAAGTCACCGTGCCCAAGTGTGGTCCCGCTGGGGGTGCTTCTTACAACTGCCATGCACAAAGGGGTGCAGCCGGGCCTCAGACTGGCCCACAGAGATGCAAGACTCCAGATGGTGGCCCAGGCCAACGAGAGGCAGCCATGTGGACAGCAGTCTGAGAGCCACACATGAGGCTGGAGAGCAGAGCCTGTGAGATGGCTGAACGTCCTGACACTTGCCCAAGACGCTGGCGCAGCACAGTGGCGGGCTCCAGAGCCCCGACAAGGAGAAAAGCATTCTTTCTCACTGCGGCGGGGAAGCATGTCACTTCACGCTAACTGCAAGGCCCCAAAGGGATGCCTACTGTGGCCTGGGCTCTCTGAACAGAAAACCTGGGGCTGGCGCTGCTGGGGAGGAGGCGGCACGTCAATCGCTCAAGCTCCACACCTCTGGAGCATCCTCACCACGGCTTCCTTGTGATGCCACATTCCACGGCTCACACAGATGCCCATGGCTGCACACGATGACCAGGCAATCCTTGTCACAAACAAGATTTCACATAAAAAGCTATCCTCTGTGAGCTTGGCCAAGTGACAACTCTGTTTCAAAAAACTACCCAGGACTTTCTAGAACTGAATAGGGACCGCATGAAGTCCTGATGAGAACAGGAAGGCTGCAGCTCTGGAATTGTGTCTCTCTGACAGTGTCCACCAGGGCCTGAGACCACAACAAAGGCCCTCAGCCCAGGGACTGCAACACGCCGGGCAGGTGTATGCGGCTGCAGGTGCATGGATGAGGCCAGTGCACCCACACCTCACACCTGCCCACTCACCACTGCCTACCCATCACTCAGCCTGGAGCTCCTGCTGTTACCTTGGCCTCCCTAGAACATCCAGGGAAGCACTGTGTCCCGGAGGGACCGCCACCAGCCTGAGTGTGCACCTCTGTCCGGTCCTCCACCTGCAGCCTGGGCAGATGCATGGTGACCACATGTGCAGTGCAGGGCCTGCACTTCCTGCACACACCTGGAGTCCCTCGGCTTCCCTGAGCCCCAGCCAGAAGGACCTGCAAGGTGTGAAGCAAAAGGAAAGAGCCCTCTTCAAACCAAAGCCAATGGCTTCCTGGCCTCTCTAAGAAAGCTAATGAAAGTCTTCCCAGATAACAGCTCGGTGCATCCCACTTTCCCCTGGTCTAACCACCTGGGAATCCTGCAAGACAGAAAGGACGGGCCATGGATCGGCACCGGTTACCCTCAGCACACAGTGTTGGCTACAAGGCATGGAAGCTTTCCAGGCACTCACGGCCCATCTGCTGATAACGCTTTCGAGAGTTCTCCCAGCACGTACTCTGTCCTTCCTGCTCACCCACAGCCTCTGAAATGGCCCCTCCAGCCAGGGCCTCTTTCCTCCTCTCCTGCCTTCCAGAGGAACCAAGAGGGCGTTGCTGACAGCCAAGGGGAGCCAGGTAAACTCCCTCTTTCAGAAGGACCAGGCCCTTCAGCTGAGTCAAGCCCCAAACCTCACTCCTTCAGGCATCTAACAAAAGTATGACGAAAAATGACACAGACACACAGGCAGACAAAGATATTCAAAGATGGGTCAGGGCCACACACCAAGAGATGTGGCAATGGCTCCAGTGGCTCACATGAGGGCCACGCAGGGACACGGCCTGGTACCTGGATGAACCAGTCCATGGCCCACTGACCAATGGTGAGGATCTGCTTCCCTGGGCCCCAGCGCCTGGTGCAGAGACATGCAGGTGAGAGGGAGGGTGAGGCCCACTGGAAGAGGGGCAAAAGGGGCCCAAGGACCAAACCGACAGGGCCCCATTGTTACCACCCAGCAGGGGACGGGGCGGAGCTCAGCACTGCTGGGAGCGATTGCTGGCCCAGTCTCCGTCTTCTGTGCTCCAGACACCCCTGGCTGCTGGCCTCACCCTGCCCCAGGGCTAACGGGCATCATGCACTGACTGTGCAGCCACCCCGAGACAACCAGCACCACCTTGTCCATGTTTGCACCAAGGGCCTGCCCCCTTCCCTTCCTCCTAGCCCACCGCACCCTCTCACGCCTGCTGCCTCATCATCCACCCACTGTTTGGCCTCTCCGGGACCCAGCCCAAGGCTCCAGGTCTGCTACCATGACTGGCAGCTCCCGGGGGGCAGTGGGGTCTGTGGTTATGGTCCCCACTCCCAGGTCATCCAGGAGCATACTTTCATCTGGAAAGTTTTCTAAACTACATGAGTCGCGCAAAAGCCCCTTTTCCAGTCAGCTGTGTGCTTTCAGACCTTTCTCGGCCAAGTACAGGTGTGCGCTGTGGGGTTATCACACACGCAGGATCCCACTGTCCCCATCTTCCCACTGACTGGCTGTGCAGGTCCGTTCTCACCAAGAGGCAGCATCCCCAGCCTGCTCACCACTGCCCAGCCTTCCCAGGGGACATGAACCTTCACTCCAGCTCTTGGCTCTGGTTGGCATTTCAGTCCCATCAAGTTTCCACCCCATGCACACGCTTTGCAAATGGGCTGAGGACCTTCCTAGGACAGAGACCCAGGAGGCAGGATGGCTTGGTCAGAGGGTGACACTCTTAGATGAACAGCCCTGGTCCAACTCCCTCCAAACGTCCTGTACAGGTACTGCCTGCCGTGCAAGAGGGCGCCCCCCAATGGGACCAGAGCCTGCCACTGCTCACCCTCCGGTGGCAGGAAACACTTTCACCATGGCATCCCCCAGAGGCTGCATGTCTAATGGCTACCTGCACACCCATGTCCACGAGTCACTGATTTGGGTACTGAATCCAGGACCATCTCACTGGTCTGTAGCGCAGTTGCCGTGGTGTGGGCAGGCCCACCCTGACTGCTCCACCAGCCGCACGTTTCCTCCCAGCACCTCCCCTCCTTGCAGCCCTGCCCAGGGTGCTCCCTATCAGAACCGGTCTGTCATTTCACTGCAAATTTTCTTATCTTCACTGCACAGTGTTCACCCTCCCTGTCCCTAAGTAAGAGCCCCTTCTCTTGACCTCCTTGTATGGTTGTGGCTTAGCTTAGTTCTTGGATCTGCCTGTGGTCTGCCTATGTGAGTGGTACGAGGTATAGAGCCCCTCGTGCATCCCAGCCACCAGGGTGTCCAGTCTGCCCTACCTCAGCCATACTTCAGACATTCAGTCACATGGCCGCTCAGTGCTCTGCAAGTATCACCAGGCCTCTGACACATGGGCTTAATTACCTTAGCTTTGGCGCATACTCTAGTCTCTGGAGGGCAAGTCTCCCTCTTGGCTATTCACAGAATCTTCTAAAACTCTGCCTGAGTGTGCCATGTCCCATCCCACTCACCATGCCAGGTGTTATGCAGGTGCTCGAGCCCATAAAGCGACGCAGGCAAGGAAGTCTGCAGCGCGGAACTGGAAGCCACCCTGTGTCCGTCCACAGCAGCGTCCACGCACCCGAGCAGCGTGCGGCAGACCGGGAGGCCCCACCCAGGAGAGCACACCACTCAGCACTTGTACTCATCCATGCGGACAAAAGTCAGGGCAGGGCCACTTGGACTACAGGACAATGGGGACACAAGGGAGACGTGGTTTCACACAATGATATGGATGTTAGTTGTGTGGCTGGGCTCACCGCACAATCCATGGAGCTAGACACCTAAAACATGCACACTCTTACAACAGGCATGTTTTATGTCAGGGAAAAAAACAGACTGTCCACTCACAAAAGCTGCACATAAGAAGCAAGTGGACAGATTGCCTTCCTTCCTCTGCTGGATTCAAGATATTCCTCCGGGCCGGGGGAGGTGAGGAAGGAAAGGCCAGAAGAGGCTGTGCATGGGAGACTGGATAAGAACAGATTCAGCCCTGGCTCAAAACGCCTCTAAGGAGAACCCAGCGCAGCTGGGCTATTGTGAGTTCTGCACAACAACGCCACCCACCTGAGTGGAGAGTGAAGCCACACCTGACAACCGGGGGCCACAAGGTGAGGGAGCCTGCACCCTTGGCAGGGACGCTTTCTTTTGTCAACTGAAAAGGCAAACAGGGCATCTGGCTGGAGGGCAGACACACCAAGTCAGGGACGCATGCAAGGGAATGGGGAGGTATTTTTACCACGACAGAGCTGAGGGGGCCAAGACACTTGAGAAAGTGAGGCTCCCAGTTTACATCAAACCAGTCTCCTCCCTGGAGACCTGCACATGTCAAGGTTCTGGACAAGGGTTAACTGGGCCCTAGAGTCTGCAGCCCCATTCCACTACGCCAAGCACTTTACACGTTTGGGAGTACATTTTTAAGGTCAGCCAGCCTGTCCATCTGGTCTTAAGAGGCTGTGCAAAGGCTGGGGTCCCTCGGGCTACATGAGGCAGGGCTGAGAAGCCAGGCAGCCCGTCCCCACCCCGTGCAGCCATCCTGTCGCTGTGGCAGCCCCCAGGGGTGGAGCTGGAGCTGCTCTTTTTGCCCAACGTGTGACATCCTCCCAGTGGCTGCCAGCAGAAGAGGTAAACACACATGGGAACACAGTGTCGCTGTTCCGGGAGCCTTGGCTGAGAAAGCCCTGACGTCTGTAAATAGTCCGAGCGGCCAGCCCACTGCAACACTCCACCTTCCTCCCCGCTCGGGGACTGAGGACTCCACAATCTATGCTTTGTCGTTTGGGCTGGTAAGTGGCATTTCACCATGACAAATTTTCTACAGTGATGCTCTCTCCTAAGATCTTCGAGAAGTTTTGAAGCACTAATTCAGCCCATACCAAGTGTTATTGTCCCTTCACAGTTTGAAGGAGCAGCACAAAAGAAGGATACAGTGAGCATTACGGAAGGCTCCTCAGCTCCTCCTGGCAGGAACACTGGGATTCCCTACAAGCCAGGGGCCAGCCCAGCCTCACAGTGGCCCCTGTGGCCCATGTGGCTAATAAAGAAGGAAAGGACATCCCCACTAACCCCTCAAAAGAGGATGAAGGCAAGCTCTTAAAGCTAGCATGGTCCTGAAGACCTCAACAGATGCACCCCGAGTGGCAGCAGCAGCAGGAGACAGGGGCCACACTTTTTTACTCTTAAGCATGCATATATTGTTTTTGCCATCTAAAAATAAAACTGAAAGAAAAAGAAAAAAGCTGCATTGACATCCAGAAAAGGGCAGCTCAGTGGTTCTGAGGCAATCTTGTTTTTACACAGCCCATCACCAAACCCCACGATCTGGACGGACAAATGCCAGACTCTGCGGTGCTGCCCTCATGCGCTGACTGACATACTAGCAGAAGACGGACCCAGTTCTTGCACAACTGGAGCATTGACAAGTGTGGCCCCACTTCCAGAAGCCCGCCCAGCTTCCCTGCCCCAGCCCAATTCTCTCCATGGACGTCCTCAGAAGTAGCACCCGTAGTGCCTCTAGAAAGCTTGCCCTCTGGTGCGGAAGCCAAGTATGAAAATGAGTCCCCAGGACACTGCACACGGTTACACCCACGGTGAAACATGATCAAAACGACAAGTCACAAATGACACAGAAAAAGCATGAAGCAGTAACAAGAACTGAGGAGCTGGGCAGCCAGGGCAGATCTGATGACCTGCTGCCTTCATCTGGGGACGGACTGTTGTCAAACGCTGGGACAGGCCTGGATCAAGAGGCCTGCAGTAACACGAACATGCCCCTGGACCGAGGGACACGTGGACGTGCCACTAACACGAAGCCATAGGACTGGGGTGAGTGGTCAGGGGCCTGAGGGATGGGAGCACCAAGATAAGACAACCCGCCCCGCCCCATGGGAGCACTTCTGTCCTGGAGGGAACAGAAGCTCTGTGGAGTCCACCTGCCAACACAACACAGCCACCCTCTCTGGCTGCACCCCCCGCCCCCCCCTCCCCCCGCAACCTGACAGGTCACCTGATGAGGAAGGCTCCGGGAGACAGGCCCAGGAGAAGCAGAAGCAGGACACTAGGAGCAGGCCCTGGCTCTGAGTCACCTTGGGAACACCATCTGTCCCTCAGCTTGAGTTTTCTTCACAGTGTTTGGCCAACGAACACTTGCCCTAAAAGGTTGCCCAGAGGACTAACAAGTAAGTGCGAGAAAACACTCCTGAAGGCTACCAGCTGGAGGTACCCCTTATAGCTGCCATCACATCACATCTGCCTCATGGAAGAGGACACTGAGCCCAAACAGCGGCAACAAAACAGCAGTCAGCAAGCCCGGAGCAAGAGGACAGGCCAGGCCTGTGCTGAGCATGTGACATCCCCTTTGGAGGAAAGGGGCCTGAGGCTCAGGGACTGGTTCAAGGGCAGGACGTTCACGCTAGCTGTGGCCCAGACGGAAGCCAGGAAGCACGAGAAGTGCTGGGGTTGCGGAAGGGGTCTCCAAGGCCAGCAGCGGCGGCCAGGCCTTGCCCTGGGCGCAGCCCTGCCCTGCCCCCACCCCTGACGCCCTCAGGGGAAGAGTCTGACTCCCCGAGCCACCCCAGGAAGGAGCCACCCCAGAAAGGCCGTGTCCAGGCGCCGGGATGACCCAGCACTTGCTGCCTGCTCAGACAGACATCAGCATTCACCCCGCTGCCTCCGCAGCAAGACGCGGGGAGGCAGCTGCGTGACTCAGGCTCAGAGCAGACCGACGCCGTGGCCCACCACGCCGCAGCGACCACGCAGCTCCCTCCAGTCTGCTTCCCCGCAGCGAGCCGGGTTCCGCCTGCCAGCGGCCCCGCACCCCATCCCGGCCGGGACCACCGGGAACGCCTTCCAGGGACCCGCAGGGCGCTCCCGCCGCCGGGCTCAGCTGGGTCTCCCCGGGCTCTGCCGCTGGAATTCCGTTCCACGCCTCGGGAAGGGGAAACTGAGGCACGGCGGGAGGTGCGTCCGCGTCCTGCCCGCGCCCCCGGAGCCCCGCGCCCCCGAGCCCTGGCCGCCCGCGGGAGCTGCCTCAGCCGGCCCGAGCCGCCAGCCACGCACTCACCGCCTCCGCCGCCGCCGACTTCCGGGTGCCGCATCCGCGCACCACCGCCGCAGCCCAGGCCCCGCCCCCTCCGCCGTCTACGCGCTCGCCATTGGGCTGCGTGGCGAGGGGCGGGGCGACACGCCTCAACCCGGGACATCGTTGGTCGCGCGCGCCGTCGCTCGGGGACTGCAGCCCGCCCAGCGCCCCGCCCCCAGGGCTGCGCCAAGCCTCCCGGCCGCGCCGGTGTTTGCGCGCCGCGTGACCCCCGCGGTCTTCCCGGCGTCCAGACCCCGAGGACCCCGCGGGAAGTCGCAGGGCTTGCAGCCGTCCCGAGCCCGTGCCTTCGCGGACACGTCAGGACCGCAGTCTGAGCTCCGGGCGCCCATCGGTCACCTGCACACCGGGCCCTCGCTGGTAGCGCTTCAGGGATGCTCACTTCCAGACCCACCCCTCAGGCTGAGTCCTGGTCTCCCCCTCCCCGTCCACCCAGTCCTGGCCTCTGGACCTGGCCGTCCTCCCCACTGCAACCCTGACCTCCTGACACCCTGCCTGGGGTCAGGACAGACCCCAGACGAGGCACTCCAGCTCCAGCTAGCCGGCCGTAGCCTTTGAGCCCACCTTGAGGCTGTTCTTCTGCAGGTCCAGGGCCAAGGATGAAGGGCTGGCCCAGCCTGATCTGTACTGACTGAGCAAGTGAGCAGCAGCCGGGAAGGGGCACTGACTGGCCCTCCCAAGAGGACAGAGGCATTCTCTCGGCTCTCTGCCCCCACTGGCTGCTCAGCACTCTGTCTGGGGCCTGAGTGCAGGACAAGTGGAGAGTCAGAGGCCCAGGGCTTGCTCCAAAGTGGGCACTCAGCAAACTGTGACAAGGATGACATTTATATTATGGATAATAACAATGTGCTAAGTGCTCTGAACCCAGTGTTCCAGTACATAGCCCTCATTCATCCCGTTTTACAGATGCAAACACCAAGGCTCAGAGCAGTTATGTCACTTGCTTTAAGTCAAAAAAGGTGGCAAGTGGCAGTGGCTGGACTAGCTCCACAGCCCCGTGTTGAAGACCTAGGCACCCTGATCCTGACTTGGAGCACTGATGCCTTGTGGGAAATTGGGGCTCAGAGAGGGGAAGGGCCTGGCTGGTAATCAGCAAAGGCAAGAGTTAAACTCAAGCTTGCATGACACCCCTGAAGGCCCATGCCACCCCACTCTTTCACCATCTCATCTGTGTTCCTCTTGAAACCCAACAGAAGCCCTTTTCAGGCACGGGAATCAAGGACTCCGGATGCCCAAGGACTCATGGCCAGTAGGCGGCAGACCCAGCAAGACACGCAGTCCTTCCTCCTGCCATCCAGCAGTAGAATCGTGCTGCAGTGGTGCCAGTGATTTCTCTCTGGGCAGCTGGACCATGCAGTGCAGCCAGGAGGTGGTGGTTCAGATAAACAGGACCTGGGGCTTGGAGGCAAGTGACCATGCCCTGGGGAATGGGGCAGCAGCTGCAGAGTGGTCTACCCCTAACCACTGGGCCACACACCTGAGAGGAGTGGGACACAGATTGGCGGGGCCGTGCGAGCAGTGCTTTCCTATCACTTGCAAAGGGGGATGCAGTCATGCGGGCTGGATGGAGACTCAAATCCCACTCTGCCACAGACAGCAGCACACGGCCCTGGGCCGTCCTACCCCAGCCACACTCTCCCCATCGCGATGGAGCCAGATCAGATAGTCTCAGGGCTCCAAGGGGCTCACTGCCATCCAACCTCTAATTACACATGTTCTTAGATGGGGAGCTTACTACTTTATGTGGCCACCCTTTTGGTCTCTGAACATCTACAACTGTTCCTGACCTCCAGCTGAAACTTTTTTCTCTCTGTAGCTTTCCTTACGTGCTGCAGGGATGTCCCTACAAAGCTGGCCAGTAGCTGGATAGAGAGGGTGGGAGAGAGGGAGGAGACTGGGCTACTGGTCCCTGTGGCAGTGATCAAGTGCTGGAGGCCATGTCCTCTGCTCTCTGTTTCTGACCCCCACCTGCAGGCTGGGTCATGGTAGGCCCACTGAGCCCTTTTGGAACTGGTGCTGTCCCCCCTGATCCTCCATATGTGGCTGGTGATCCAGCTTGGGGGTAGACAGGTCTCTGGAGCCCTGTTGGGAATGGCAGGTGGGAATGAGAGGGAGGAGGCAGTCCTCACTTGGGCCGATCTGGGCACATAGTTCTCCCCTTTGCTCTCAGCAGAGGTCTGTCCAGCCCCTCTTGCCCCCACCAGCAAGTGTGTAGGGAAGAGGTGGTGCTGGACTTCAAGGTCGCTGTGAGAGGAGAGGATCCAGGAGGACCAGGGCCCGATGCCCTTGGAGAGATCTGTAAGGACCGTTGGGCTAATTAACTTCACTCCTAAATGTAGGAAGGAGAGCCCCCGCCCAGCTTACATGGCAGCTGGGCCAGAATGTCACTGATGGTGAGACTCCCCAGGACCAGAGCTACCTTGCTCATGGACGGCCCTGTGTTCCAGAGAGAGACCCTCCATTCTGCCCAGCCAGAGCCTCGAGCAATATCCCTGTGCCAGGGTGCCAAATAGTTGTCACCTCAAATGCCAGCTCCAGCTGATTGGTGGTGGCTGCCTGGCTCTGAAAGGCTGCTGGAGTCAATTTGCCATGTATGCCAGGGCATGGGGGGACCCAGTGGTGGTACCAGTGGTGAGTTCTGGCCCCAAGTCATTTCTCTTTCTTTGTTCTGACCAAGCAACTATTGGGTGAACACACTGGACCCCTGACGTGGGGGGTAAGACATGCATGTATGGCCCCCCATCAGCACTGTCGTAGTTGCAGTGGCTCCTTGGGCAGCCTTGGGGAGTACGCGAAGCTGAGGATCTGGTCAAATCCAGGTAAAACCAGGGCAAGAAAGGCTTAGAACCAAGCATAAGCCAGGGTCACTGGTCAAGGGGCCATCTCAGGAACCCCCTGAAACAAGCCCCAATAAGCAGCATCCCCACTAGTGCCCTCCCCACCACAAAGTTAAGTGGAGCTTGCCTAGGGTAATGGTCCCATTATGATCACACGTGTGCCCTGTGTCACTGCAGGAACCAGGTGTCTGCTCCCCACCTGGCAGGGAAATACAACCTTTGCTAAACTCAAAGCCGGTGGCTGAACCCCACAGTGTTCCTCTATGACCCGGGTAGGGAGGAGGAAATGGGACACCAAAGGAGGCGGGTGATAAACGCACAAATTCCTCCTCCCCAGGCCCAGATCTGCCGCGATGTGACAGAGGAGGTGAGGGAGGACAGTCCGGTGGGGCCCTGCAGGGTGGGGCGAACCTAAAGTGTCTGAGGGGTCCTTTTCTGCCCTCGGAAACACTGCAGGCCCCCACCCACTCCAGTCTCGCTGAGCCAAGGCCTCACCTCTTCTTCCTCTATGGGGACTGTGGGGCGATGAAGGTGGAAGAGCCCGCAGACCCCGGGGTCAGACAGACTGGGTTGGAGCCCCGGGGACCTAAGGCAAGTGAGAACCTCTCTGAGCCTCAGTTACCCATCTGTAAAATGGGAAGGCAGTAGAACTCTCCCTCTACGGCGGGGTGTGTGAGGAATATAATTTGATGTCGACGGGAGGGCGCGGCGCGCAGCGCTTGAGGATGCCTGCGAACTGGGGGTGGTAATGTAGACAATGCAGCTGGGGTCGGGGGAAGGGCCGCCGGGCCTGCCAGCCCCGGGTCGGGGTCGGACGGTCCGGGGACGTCCCCGAAGGCGACCAAGGAGGGGGCGGCTCCACAGCCGCTGCCGCCGCCGCGGCGGTCCCGGCAGGTGCCCGGGCCTCAGCCACTCCACAAAGGGGCCGGTCGTCGGCCGGGACGGACACCCCGGGAGCCCTATGGCAAGCCGGCGTCTCCCCGAGTTCGTCCAATTGGCGCCGGTTGCCGGGCCGCGCCGGGTCTCCCGACCAATGGGAAAATTCGCGGTCGGATGGGGCGGGGCGGAGGGTCGCGTCGCCCGCCAGGGCCGCTTTGCGCACGGGCCGCGCGAGGGGCGGGGAGGGCTAGCCCCGGGGCTGCGTGCTGGGCCCAGGAGGGGTCCGACCCCGCACCCGCCGGAGTTGAAGCCCCGCGGACTGTCACGGGCGCCGCGCCCTGGGGACGCCGCGCCCCGCGCGCCGAGGGACCCAGGAACGCCCGTCTGGGGGCGGGGGCCGCGCTGCGGAGCCACCCACGCGGCCTTCCAGGTAGGCTCGGGCCGGGGGCCGAGGGCCGGGGAGGGCGCCGGGGATTGGAGCCTGGGGTCGGGGTCGCGATTGGGACGAGGCCAGAGGTCCGGACCGGGATCGGGGCTGCGGTGCGGGCAGGGGCCGGGATCGCGGTCGGAGGGGCGGGGTCCTGGGTCGGGAGTCGAGGTCCGGGGGGCGCGGTCGGGGTCGGGCGTCGGAGCCGGGCTCCGCCCCACCCGCGCCTCACTGGCCCCAGGGTGCCCGAGACCCTGGCCCGGCGGGGGCGGGTCCCTTTGTGCGCAGCCTCGAGGCCCTGCCCGACCGGGCCGGGACGCCCTGCATCGCGCGCCCTAGCCCAGACGCGGGCCGACCCCGCAGCCGTGTCCGCCCCGCGCGACGCTGGGCGCCTAGAGCCGGGGCCGGGCAGCCACGGAAACTTTCCCACGGTCGGAGGGGCGGCGGGGCCGGGGAACTTTCCTGGGGCGGTGCGCCGCGGGGAATCACGGGGGCCTGGCCCGGCCAAAGGGATGTCCCCGCGCCGCGCTGCTCCCGCCGCCTAGAGGAAGAGGGAGGGGACGCCGCCCGGAGTCCCTGCCCAGTGTCCCGACCTGGGCCCCCACCCCCCGCCACCCCTTTGCCCCCTCGGTGAAACACTGGGCCCAGGTGGAGGCGCGTCCTCGCCGCTCAGAGTGGTATGCAGTCCGGGCTTGCTGAAGTGTCGCCCTGGGAGAGCGGCCAGAGATTTCCGGCCTTCCACTTTTAATCTTTACATAATTGAGTATTGGGTTCTTACAACGTGTCACCGTTTCTAACCTGTGTGTAACATATCACAGTGAAGTCGGAGCTCGGAGACTCTGGCTCCCCTCTCCCTTTAGACGGAGGCATGTTTAGGAACAAGGAAAAGAGAAGAACCGCCCCAACGGAGTTTCATCTGTTAGGATACATTCTTAATGTAACCTCAGGACGTTCCTCCTCACTTGTATGCCTTCCCTGTGTCACCCACATCACTGTGCAGGACACCCACCAGATCAGGATTAATAAACCCAGGAGGTTGGGGGATGAGTGGCTAAGCCCACGGAGGCAACCTCGCGGGGCATGACGACACACACCAGGGATGCACTGGGAGCCTTCACCTGCTGTGACTCCCTCTGCTTCCACTCCCAGATCCAGGCCTTCGCCAGAGGTCTGCCCATTCCAAGCAGGTCTTCCCTGTCTTGTGCTCAGTGTTTCTCTGGACCTGGGACAGTACCGGACACAGGGGACCGTCAGAGCCCTCTGCCCAGCATTCTGGGCCCATGGCCAGTCAGTTCCTGAGCAGGTGGTCCAGGCCTCGGGTCCAGCCACAGTTTGTGGGGCTGTGAATCCACAGTGTGTGCTTTTCCTCAGCCTCGCCCTGTCCCATCCACAGTATCACGTCTGTCCTCGGCCGCCCCATGCCCTCAAGTCTGTGGTCCACCAGCACCAGTACAGGATTGGGCACACAGCACTCACTGTGCTCAGGGACTCTAGTCCTGGCCTGGGGAAGAGGATCATGGGAACGCAGCCAAGTCAGCCCCCACCCTGCTCTTCCTCACAGGCTTCTGCACAGACATAGTCCCTGCTGACCAAGTCCCTCCTGGGCAAACTGGGTCCAGCCCTCAGTCCTGCTAAGTTAGAGCTGCCCCCAACCCCCGCCACATCTGGACTGCGTGGTGCCCCTCCCAGAGATAGCCCCTTGGCGTCTCTGAGGCTCTGTGAGGGCAGGGCTGCACCTCCACCCCTGTTTGTGCTGCACAAGGGTTCAGGGTGGGTTCACTGCATTCTCTTCACCTCAAGAGACAGGCCTAGGGGGCATGAGCGGTGGGATCCTGTGCTTCCGAGAGGAGCCAGGCACTGTAGCACAGCTGGGGAGCAAGGACCCCATGCACGCCAGGGCCTCTGCCAGCCCCTAGCCTCTGCCCTGTGGCCTGGCCTGGCCTCAGCAGAGGGAGGGAGGGGCAGCGCTGTGGGATGCCAGAGGTTCTGGGAACTTCCCCGATGGCAGCTCAGGTGGGAGGAGGAAGCCACCACCTCCCAGAATTAGGGAGTAACCAGAGGGGGGCAGAGTTAGGAATCATTGCATGGGCTTTCCTGACTGGGATGGCTGCACACCTTGGCCTACTTCACGGGTCAGGAAGAGGACCCCAGAGCTGGTGGACACCCACATCACCCACATGGCTCCTCCTCTCCCTCCCCTCCCTTGTGTCAGGTGCAGGCCCTTCCCATTGCCCCAGTGGACCCTGAGGGGTCCGCAGCCTCTAGCAAAGCAGCGACAAGCCGAGTGCGGCCACCAGAGGGCACCCGGGACTGCCATGGCAGGCAGGACGGGCTCCACCCAGGCTCTCCCTGCAGCAGGGACCCTTTCTGAGGCACCCACTGGGGAGGCCAGAGCTCTGCTTTCTCCCGCTTCCTGGCCAGGGTGTCAAGCTGGAGAGGTGCCTGTCCACTGGCCCCCGCGCCCCTCACCACCCTTGGTGCAGGCAGAGGGAAGTCCGACGGCTGATGGCCAGTGACGGCGGGGTCATTGAGCACGGGGTCAGGCAAGGACCATGCCGGGCCCTGAGAGGGAGGCCTCCTTCAGGCATGGGGTGCCTCTCTGGCTTCCATGGGCCACCCTGCCACTGCTCAGGGGTCCAGGTGAGAACTCTGAGCCAGCCACTCAGGGCGGGGCTGTGCCTGTCTCCGCCTCAGCGCCCTCAGCTTTGAAATGAGAGGGTGCAGTGGAAGTGGGCGCCTTTACACGACACACCCAGAGTGGCCAGTGGCCTGGAAGAGCACGTCAGGGTTTGCCGTGGTAGAGCTGGCCACAAGGCTCGGGTGTAGAGCCAGCTCCCACGCAGGCCTGTCTGACCCTCACCCGGGCTCCTCACTACCTACCACAGCCCGAGCTGCCTGCCCAGCCCAGGCCCCACCCTTCCTCTGTACTCTGTTTGTATCCATGGGAGCTGAGTCATGTGTCAGACATGACAGGTCCGTAGCTTGCTGGTCTGGCTTCATGGCTGGCCCTTGAAGCCTGGGCTGAGCTCTCGGGGTCCCTGGCCAGGTGAGTGACCCTAGATCCTGCAGACCAGTGCTGTGGGGATGTTGAGAAGGGCTCCCCAAGACAGGTACCCCCTGCCCTCTCATCACACATCCCATCACTGGTTGTGCCTTCATATCTCACATCTGGCCTGTCTGTCCACTGCCCCAGGGCTCCTGTCGGGCTCTGCCCCACCCCACCTGTACAGTGCCCTAGGACAAGGGTGCCCTGGGGACAGAGACCCACACCTCCCCAGCTACCACTGCCCTGTGTCCCTCAGACCCTCCCACTCCCCCTGCTCCCACCCTCCTCCTGTGGGAAGCGCTCCCTGAGACCCCACCCCCACAGCCCTGCAGGTGCCCCCACTCCCCACACTAGTGTCTCGTACTGGCTCTCCTCTGCGTTTGTGGAGTTCTTGGCCTGGCTGGAGCCCCACGAGGAGGGAGCACGTTCTTGTGGCTGCATATCCCCGCTGGGTTGGTGAGTAGTTGGGGGGTTGGGGACAGGAGGACCTGAGTTCAGATCCTGGACCCAGTTTCCCCATCTGCAAAATGGGGTATTGGGCTGACCCCAGGCACATCGTGCGAGTCCGTGAGATGAGGGCCGCACTGGTGCGCAGCCAGTGCTTCCCGAGGCCTCGCGCGGCTAGCACTGAGGAGAGGCCAGCGGTTATCAGGACTGATAAAAACGGCACCCAGTTCTCAGTGGGACAAAACCTGTGTGAACAGTGAAGCCAAGAGCAGAAGTGTCCCAGAAATGTTGCGTTCTCAGCAAAGCTGATTGCTCACTCTCAGGCCCCAGAGTGAATGGTGGCTCCTCTGCTGTGGGTGGTGAGGGTGGCAGGGGGCGGGCGGACTCCCAAGCACGATTGCTCTCCCAGGTGCTCACGCGAGTGAGTGTGCACACATGCACACAGGTATGCATGCACACACGCCTGGCTTGGGTTCCCCGTTCTTCCCTGCCTCTGGCCCCCTACATCCTGACCCCCGCACGATCCCACCCTGACTTGAAGCCCCTCTCCATGATGAAGGGGCTGTTGTCAGACAGAGGGACCCACCCTCAGGGCCCCCAAATCATCCATGCACACAAAGGAAGATGGGACAATCTGAAAAACACTATAGAGCCGAGGGGAGAGCGCTCCCACCACCTGTGTCTCCCTAGAGATGGCCTCCCATCCAGACCCTCCCCCCCGCCATCTGAGCTGCCCTGTTTGTCATTCTTACAGCACAAATACTCTGGCAACATCCCCAGGCCTAGATACAACAAGAGGGAGCGTGTCCCTGGGTCGTTGACAGAGACAGAAAGCCCACAGGGACAGTGTGTGAGGCACACCTGGCCATAGCTCCAGCCCCTGGGCCCTGGGAACTGGGGAGCTGGGCTGCCCACCTCACAGGGACATGGGTTCTGGGCTGGCCTCAGGGGGCCTCGGGAGAGGCAGACGGTCTGTGCCACAGGGCAGGAGTGGGGTTCATGTTTGGGGGGCAGGGCCGGGTGGGCGTTGGGGCAGACCCCTGGGGGCCATGACGCCCTGCATGGGGCCAGTGGGACCCTGGTGTGGGAGTGCCCCCTGCTCCGCTGTTTATCCCAGCGAAGCGCACTCGGCCTTCTGGAGGGGAAGGTGTTATCATCCGTCCACAGCTCTGAACGAGCACACTTTCGAAGGGTAGTCAGCAGTGTTGGGAACACTCACGAGGGACCCTGGCCACCCAATGTAAAGTGCAGGCGTGACAGTCCCAGTCGAGTGGGGATGAGAGAGTGTGCACAAGTGTGTGGGGATGGCCTGGGAATGCCATGGGACGACCGTGGGGTCAGGGGTGACAGTGCCCAGCCAGGGCCCTGGCCTTTTCTGGAAGGGACTTAGCCCGGTGGACTGGCCTCACGTGGTGCCTTCTGGTTTCCTTGCAGGAGCTAGAGCTGGCAGCATGGGCACTGGAATGTGCTGATCTCCCCTCAAGACAGGTGAGTGACCTGGGTGTGGCCTGGGGACGTCCCCTTCTCACGGCACAGCAGAGTGTCTTTGTGGGCCAGGCGAGTGTGGTTGACAGGACTGTGGCCCCAGGCGGTGTGTGCTTCTGGTCAGCCTCATCCTGAGTGGGCAGAGCCCCCACGCTGGACAGGGCTGGATGTGGGGGCCTCTCATTGCCCTGCTGGCCTGAGTGTGGACAGCAGCCACCAGTTTGCTGTCTGGCTTGGTGGACAAGCCTGCGGTGGGGCTGACTGACCAGAATGTTAACTGGGGCTGGTCCTTACCCACTGTGACTTGGAAGCCCGCCACTGCAGTGTCAGGTGTTGGCACAGCCTGCCCAGCTCCACTCTTAGCTCAGAGTGGTCCCTGCCGCCCAGGGGAGACAGATGATGGGCCCACACCTGGAGTACCAGGAGGAGGGCCCCGAGGCCATGCAGCTGGCTTTGTCTGAAAGGGCCAGAGAGCAAATCTTTCAGTTCTGCGGGCCGTACGATCTTTGCCACACATAGCCACACCAGTCTGCCATTGTAGGGCAGAAGCAGCCACCAGACAACATGCACCCAAGTCGTCATGACCATCCTGATCGCAGCCATGAGCGTCGTGTGCTGGCCCGTGGCTTTGGGCGTTATCTGTGTGTGTGGGTTCCTCTCTTACAGCTCCCATGGGACTGAGGGTGAGTGGTCCCTGTGTCCCCCAGTACCTTCTGCATGGTGGGAAGGTATGCCCTGCTGGCACCCAGGTCTGTCACAGTTTGCTGTGGTGGTTGCATTTGCAGAGTGGTCGTGGCTTATAAGAATGACCCCAATCACTCCTGTTTCTCCAGTACAGGTGCCCAGTCCCCAGCCTGGCCGTCTGCCCCTGCCCCACCAGGTTCTATCTCCGTGGGAGGCTTGGCTGACCCAGCCCCGTGGATTCTGAGTGTCACTGAGTGCCCTGCATAGAGGGCCTGGCCCAGCCAGTGCCATGATCCGGTGGTGGCGAGAAGGCAGGGGCCACAGACCCAGGAGCCCCCAAGCCTCCCAAAACCTGAGTGTCCTGTGCCAAGAGCTGTAGGACAGAGGAGAGGGCTGGGGGGGGCCCAGCTCCTTCTTGTCTGTTTCCCAGGACTGTAGATATGGGAAGCTGCTGGCCGGGCTGGTGGGAGCTGGGGGGTCTGCTGCCGCTTGGCTGTGTGGGAGGAGCAAGGTCTGGCCAAGCGTCTCCATGGCCAGGCTGTTGGGCCACATGGAGCTTCTGGATTGGGATGAAGAGGCTCAGGCTGTGTCCTGGGCTCGCTGGGCCAGAGCGCCCAGGCCTTGGGACGTGGCATTGCTTGTGGCACAGGTTACATGGCAGGAGGCTGGCCCCCATCTCGTTTAACTCTTGGTAGGCCACCACACCTCTGGTTGGCAGGCCAACCAGACACTGAATGGCAGCTTGGTAACGGTCTGCAGGAGACTGCCCGCCACTCTCGCCCACACTCCCTCATTGTTCGCTCTTTTCCTGTCCCCGTTTTTCCCTTCCTGACTCCTCCTCCTGGTCTTTTCCTTCTTTCTCTCTGGCCCTCTCTCTGCCTCTCTCCGCCTCTCCCTCTCTCCTTTCTCTGTCCTGCCCTTCTCAAGTGTGGTGATTGATTATTCTTATCTGCCATGGTGATCGACTATTTATGTCTGCCATGGGCACTGGATGGATAGATGGAGGCATTTGTGCCATCTCTGCTCTGGGCTGGGACTGTTTCACAGACTGGGAAGCAGAACCTGGGCCCTGACTCAGGGTCCCCTGCTCTGCCGGGCCCTGGGGTGAGGACCTGCTCACATCAGTAGGAGGATAGGGAGAGGGCCTCAGGATTAATCTGGGACAGGGGCTAATGGCAGGCACCCATGTGTTCTCCATCCTCACCTTCAGCCATTTAGCACTTGCACACTGAGCTCCATGTAAGACGCTGGGCATTGCAGCCACATTAGGCCCAGCCCTGCCCTGGGGGAGGCTCTAGCCTGGGTGAGGAGACAGCAGCGAACAGAGAAAGAAGTGACCAACTGTGGAATTGCAAGATGATGATGAACAGCAGGGCTCCCCGTGAGGAGGGAGCTGGAAGGGGGTGTGGGGGTGACACTGATGCCCTGCCTGGGGGACATGGGTGCCCTTCACCACAGCTGTACCAGCACTGATGTCACCTCTTGGCAATCACCCCTGCCTGGCCTTGGCCCTCAGCAGCGAGTGGCCTTTGCTGCTGAGTATGCTGTACTCCTGTGGTGGGTGGCCCCGTGCCAGGGTTCCTTGGGGTTCTGATGAGTTTCTCAGCCGTTGGTGTGGTCTTTGCACATGAAACTGTGGATTCCTCCCCGTCTGTCTGCCTGCTGCAGGATTTTCAGCCTTTAAAGTTTTGTTTATGCTGGTTTTCATGTTCAGAAATCTTTCATATTTCATGATGACATCTGTTGAATTTTTTCCTTTTTTAGATATTCCATTGTTCTATGCACCATTCTCCCTAACTCATAGCCAGACAAATACACGTTAATCTTTTCTTGTAGGTATTTCTCATGAGTGTTTACACTCAAGATTTCATCCATCTAGAACTTCTTTTGACATAAATGTAAGGCGAGGATTTATCTTTGTTTATATAGCTGTATCCGAACTGTTTCTTTCTTTTTTTTTTTTTTTTTTTTGGTGAGGAAGATTGTCGCTAAGCTGACATGTGTGTCAATCTTCCTCTATTTTGTATGTGGGCCGCACAGCATGGCTTGATGAGCAGTGTGTAGGTCCGTGCCCAGGATCCGAACCAGCGAATCCCGGGCCACCAAAGCAGAGCTTGCAAACTTAACCAATACACCACTGGGCTGGCACCTCTGAACTGTTTCTTGAGGAATATTTTCTGTCACCAGAAGTTAGAGATGTTACACCATGTGTCCTCGAGTTTGTGGGGCTCACAGCAGGCGCCCAGCCCTTATCCAACGCTCACTGCCCCATTAGAAAGATCAGGTTGGAGCCTCCCCTTGATCAGCTTTGTTTTCAAGAGTTGCGGTCACTCTGCAGTGTGTGTCGGATCCCCTCTGTGGGGCTGTCCTCCCGAGGACGTCTGTGGAGTTGCCTGAGGGTCACACTGTTTGGAACGGCCATCCCTGCATGGGTTAGTGGTATGTGCAGGCCCCTGCACGTCCTGCTCTGGTCTCCATGTGACTCGGGATTCGTGCAGCCCCGCTGAGCACCCTTGATTACTGAGAGCAGGTCCCCACTGTGGTGGGGCCCCCTCAGAAGCCTCCTGGGTGGCCCAGGCCCCTTTGCAGGCATTGGGCCTTTGAGTGCCTTGTGCTACCTGTGGCTGGAGACAGCCACTGAGCCACCCTGCGGGAGAGCGTGGGTCTCCTGATATTAGCGTTGGTGGACTTTCACACGTGGGTGTCCCTTGTCCAGGAGGCTCTGTCATGCTGTGAGGAGTGAACTAGCCTCTTCCTCATGACCCCTGGGCGGGGGGCACCACCAGGCCGGGTGCTTACATATATCTGGTTTGTATCTCAGCCTTGGGGATTGAGAGGCGAGTCGTGGTCACCAATCTGCCTGCCACACAATGATCTTGCCACATGGCTGGAGAGCCTGGTGCAGGCTGGCCGGCCACCCTCTTGCCTGGGGGGCTGCTCTCAGCCAGGTGTCCAGGGGCCTCTGTGATTGGACTTGTGGGTCATTCCCCAGGTGGGCTCAATGTCAGAAGCAGGAGCCAAGACCTCTGCCTCCAGGGAAGCCCCAAGCCCCGTCCCACCCCTGGCGCCTGTGCCTTTCATGTGGGGCAGGAAGGAGACTCCCCGTCAGCACTTGGGTTCAGAGCCTGGCTCTGCTCGCCTCACAGGCGCGTGAGGGCTCAGCACTGGTGGTGCTCCACGCGGGCCACCGCAGATACAGCCTGAGTGCTGTGCCAGCTTCTGGCTGTGCCATACCCTGCTTGGGGTGATTAACGGCTGGTGACGTGGCCAGTGCAGCAGGGCCAGCCCAGTGAGGCCTACATCACCCAGGCCACCAGGCGAGAGGGTGCCGTGCCAGCCATGCTCTGCCCACAGGTTCTCCTGGGCCATCTCTGCAGGCCTACAGTGGCTGTTTTGGTGTGCTGACCCTGGCCCCCCGACCCTGGTCCCCAGCCTCGTCACTCTCCTCCCAGAGCATTGAGCCCCTCAGATGCCTCGTATGGCCGCCCTGGAGCCTCTCACTGTCACTCGGCCGCAGTCAGCTTCAGACTGTTCTCTGGGCCTGCCCTGTTTTGTTTTCCTGCCTGGACTGTCCTCCGGGGAGCTGCCTGTGGAGCTCCCTGGACCGTGAGGCTGCCGAGGGGCCTCCCTTCCCCCAGGCCCTGGGCATCTCCTGTCCCAGCATGACCCTCAGCCCCAGGAATTAGGCCTTGTGTGGCAGGGACACCCCCCTGCAGCTCTGATTTGGGAAGTTTGAGGCCTCGGCTTGTCTCGCCCACGGGAAGGCTACCCAGTGTCGGGGTGGGGAGAGGGAGGCACCCACCCCCACGCATCTTGCCAGGTTGACGTTTGCAGTTGATGAGTTTGGTATTTCAAATATGCCTTTAGTTAAACTTTTTCTTTTCAAAATATTTTCACTCTCCATGAAATCCTAATTAGGCCATTCATTCGTTTGAACATCTGAATGCACTTGCTGCTCTTTGCATTTTGCAAGAGAATGAGGCTCTGGAGGTGGCTGCCAGCCCCATGGTCCTCCCTGGGGGCTTTTGCTTTGTGCCCTGGAGGGAGATGCCGGTGCCCCCTAGCCCTTCCTGGCCCCTGGGATCTGGACCACAGTGCCTGGGAGGGCGCTGAGTGTACAGATGGGGAAACTGAGGCCTGGGCCACGAGGAATCTGGGATGGCATAGGTAGAGGGGTCTCAGCCCCAGGCAAGGCCCACCCTTCACAAAGCAGCGTCTCCCTTCACAGAGGATCCACTTGCCATCACCCCAGACCCCTCACCCCAGGCACCGGTCAAGGCCACGGTGTGGTGATGCTGCGGAGGTGCCTTCTGCATCTGGCTGGGCCAGGCTCCCCTGGGAGTGCCCGAGGGGCTGAGAGTGAGGGAGAGGCCATGAGGCCAACCCACAGGTGTCCGGTGACCATAGCACTAAGTCCCCTGTTTTGCCTTTTTAAAAAAATTATAAAGCAATACGTGCTTGTTTATAGAAAATGTAGAAGATACAAAAAAGAAGGAAAAAGAAATCATGCTTGTCACACCCCTACAGCCAGCCCAGCACCGCCTGCCCTTCCAGGGGCTCCTGGGGAGCTGCTTTCTGTGTGTGCATGTTTAAGTGTGCAGGGTTGGGATCCCTCCCCCTCCCTCGCCTCAGCAGCCTCTCTCGCACCCACACGACCCCTCCTGCACACGCCTGCTGTGCCCCTGCCTCACCTCTCTTCCAACACACCTGGCCTTTCCCCCTTGAGCCTCTGCACCTTCCGGACACACACTTGGTCCCGTCTGTCCCTGGGGCCTGTGTCCTACGCAGCCAAGAGCTCGGGAAACATCCCACCGTGGACCTTCAGGCTGGTGGCAGCTCTTCTCCTGGTCAGGGCCGCTGCAGTGACCATCTCATGCCCAAAGCGGTTTGCCTGTATTGAGATAACTTGGGCTCAACCTGGAGGTCCACGCAGGGCCAGGAGGTGTGCTGGGGGCAGAGCCTGGGAGAGGGTCATCAGGCTTGAGCAAAACCTGGGAGAGTGGCCCAGGGGGGTGCCCACAGCAGCCCCTCTCCCGAGAGATGGAACCCACCATCTTCAGACAGCTGACTTGAGGGACCTGCACAGGAGACAGACCCCCACTGGGCAGGCAGCCAGTCCAGGGAGCCACACCTCTGGGGAGGGCCCACCCGTGTGGAAGGGGAGCCCAGGTGCCCCAGCTGGCGTGTGCGAGGTGACACCTGTCCCTGTGGCACTGGGCACGGCAGGTCCCCCGTCCTCAGCCCCCACCCAGCCTGATCCCCGTGGGGGTTGGAGGCCTGGCAGGGCCAGCACTCCCGCAGATGACCACCTCCGAGGTCAGTCAGGACCCCCAGAGAGGGCACACTCATGGCTCTGGGAGTAAGAGCGAGTCTCCTCTGCACACAGCTGGAGGCCCAGGGCTGAAGGCACCTCAGCAACACCCTCCCCCGCCCTGTTCAGAGGCTCTGCTGAGGGTGTCAGCCCTTTGGAGCGTGCCATGGGCCACCTGGTCTCCCCACCATAGGTGAAGGTGGTGCCCTGGGGGCCCTGTCCAGAAGCCCTGACAGGATGAGGGGAAGGCATGGGTGGGAAGGGAGGGGCAGGGATGTAGGAGTGTAGGGGACAGGGAGGAGAAGGAGGCCAGCAGGTGGTTGGAGGCCCCAGAGCCCCAGCCTGGACCCAAGGATAGGAGCAAGGAGGATGCTGGGACAGGGTGTTCTAAGCTCCCTGGCCACATGCCCAGCCTTCTGAGGAGAACTGGAGTTGGGGAGGGGGCTTTCCTGGACACACTGGGAGAGGGCAGGCCATGGGCCCTGGGATTCCCAGAGACCCCAGCTGATGGGCACAGACTACCAGCATCACCTGTCGCCTCCTGCCCGGGGTGGAGACCAGGCTCATTGCCACCCAGGAGGCCAGGTGACTTGTCTAGGCCCCAGAGGAGGCAGAGCCATGGCTGGGACCCCACCTGGCTCACCTCCTCCCACCTGGGGCTTCCCTGCTCCTTTGCCCACTGCAGCCCCAGACCCAGCTGGGGATTCTGATGGGGAAGCTGGGGCTCAGCAGGTGGAGCCGAGCCCTGCTCCCAGGCCCCAGGCAAGCACAGCTCCCCTCTCCAGTCTTCTTGGTGACAGGCCTCAGGTGTTTGCCTGCCTGCAGAGAGCTGTTGTTTGTGACAGACCAATTCAGTGAGTATTTTTATTTGAAGAAATAATTCCAGACTTTATTTGCCAAACCTTTGAAACAGGAGCATTGGTTAATTTGTAGTTAAGCCTTTATGCTTGCAGACGTTTGTCTTTACAGAGCCGGGACTTCCAGAGGTGGGGTGGGCGATGCCCCAGGGTGTGGTACAGGGAGGGAGGACATCTGTGACCTTGATACAGGCAGCAGGTGTGTGCCTTGAGGGAACCCTGGGGCAGCATACAGGCTAGCATATGCCCTTGCTCCTGGTGACTCTGTTCCCTGCCTTGACCCCACCTGTCCTGCTCCACGCGCTCAGAGCCGCACCTCCCAACTGATGGGCAGGAGGAATGAACCCGGCCGGAAGCCAGGTCTGATTGAGAACAGCACCCTTGGGTAGGGGCAGGGGGCTGGGTTGGAGGGGAGGAGTGTCCGCCATCCCCCCGCTGAAGCTGGGGGTGTTGCTTCAGCTGGGACAGGGGAAGCCCCTGAGCTGGGCCTGCTTCTCTCACCCACTCCCTCAGCACATATTTATCTGGCTTCTCCCCCCAACGCCCCTCTCCCCAATGAGACTCCCCCATCACCTTCGGGATGAAAGCCATCCCTGGTCCCTGCAACACCCCAGCCTCACTCCTTGCCACACCTACCTCCAGACTCAGCAGGCTCAGCTGGGTGAGGGTCTCTGGGGACCTATCTGCTGTGTCGTTTTAGACACAGAGGTGCCCTCAGTGAGGCGGCATCCTCCTGAGCCTTCAGGAGCCCTGAGGCAGTCCTCCTGACATTTCTCCAGTTTCTTGCAAAAATTGGCCTCAGTGTAGGGCACATGCTATGATTCCTGAGGGCGGCCTGGGCGTGGGAGCCACAGTGCTCTGCTGGCCTGGGCGCTGTTCTCCCGCTGTTCATCATTGCCTCCTTCACACAGCAGGAATGAATAAAGCACCTGCTACATGCCAGGTGCTGTGCTGACTGCCCCTCAGCTCTGGCCTATCATCCAGCAGAGGCCAGGGTGGTCCCTGTCCCTGCCCACCTCCACCTTCAGTTCCCTATGAGGCAGCAGGCGAAAGTTTAGATTTGTTGTATCTGCTTTGTCCATGCAGAGGCCTGAGAGCTGACGGAGGCATAGTCATGAACTTCACAATATGACCTTAGGTTCATAGGTTAATTTTCTGTATCTTCCTTCAGTCTTGTCCTCTCTGAACCATATCTGTTAGAAATTTCTGTTTCTGGCACATGAAAGGTAGTCAGTGAGAGATGCATTGGTCATTTAAGTGGGAGTCTTGGTTTGTGGGCTTAGATGCCTATTTGCTCACTTATTTTAGATTTGTCCTAGTTTATTTATATTTGTTTTTTATTGTTTGATAATGAGAGTATTTAAGACTCTGAATTTATCTCTGAGAACAGCTTTGGCTATAACCCATATTTTTTTTCCAGCTTTATTGAGATATAATTGACATATAGCATTGTGTAAGTTTAAGGTATACAGTATGATGATTTGAGACATGTATATATTGCAAAATGTTTACAACAATAACATCCTTCACCTCACATAATTATCAGTTTTGTTGTTACAGTGAGAACTTAAAGTTCCACTCTCATAGCAACTTTCAAGTATACAATACAGTATTGTTAACTATAATCACCATGCTATATATTAGATCCCTGGAACTTAGTCATCTTATAAGTGAAAGTTTGTACACTTTGACCAATATCTCCCTGTTTTCCCCACCACTCAGGCTCTGGCAACCACCATTCTATAACTCTTACATTTTTATGTGTGATGTATGATTATACTTTTTCACTGTTTCTGAATAGTCAACTCTGTATACTTAAATTTTTATCTTTGATCTACCACTTATTTAAAAGAATGTTTTGCGATTTCTAAGTTATTACACAGAAGTGGCTCTTTTTTTAATGGTTTTTTATTTGTTTATTTTTTTGGTGAGGAAGATTGGCCTTGAGCTAACATCTGTGCCAATCTTCCTCCATTTTGTATGTAGGACACTGCCACAGCATGGCTTGATGAACAGTGTGTAGGTCTGCACCCAGGATCCGAACCTGTGAACACCAGGCTGCCGAAGCGGAGTGCGTGAACTTAACCACTATGCCACTGGGCTGGCCCCCAGAAGCAGCTCTTTTTAAAATTTATTTTTAATAAAGTTACAATACATATAAAATTTACCATCTTAATCATAAGTGTACAATTCAGTGGCATTAAGTATATTCACATTGTTGTGCAACCAATCTCTAGAACTTTTTCATCTTGCAAAATTGGAACTCTATACCCATTAAAGAACAATACCCATATTCATAGAATATGCATATTCATATTCATAGAATATCTCTTCAAGACTGTGCTTTAAGTTCTTTTGGATATATTTCCAGAAGTGGAATTGCTGGATCATATGGTAATTCTATGCTTCATTTCTTTTTTTTTTTTTCGGTGAGAAGGATTGGCCCTGAGCTAACATCTGTGTCAGTCTTCCCCTATTTTGTATGTGGGTCACCGCCACAGCATGGCTTGATGATTGGTGTAGGTCCGCACCCAGGATCCAAACCCACAAACCCAGGGAACATGCTGAACTTAATCACTATGCCATGGGGCCAGCCCTTATGTTTAATTTTTTGAGGAGCCGCCATATTGATTTCCATAGTGGGTGTGCTGTTTTACATCCCACCAACAGTGCACAATGTGCACAATTTCTCCACATCCTTGCCAACACTTGCTATTTTGTATTTTTAACAGTAGCCATCTAATGGATGTAATGTGTGCTTTCATTGTGCTTTTGATTTGCATTTCCCTAGTGATTAGTGATGTTGAGCATCTTTTCATATACTTGTTGGCCATTTGTATATCTTCTTTGGAGAAATCTCTATTCAAATTCTTTGCCCATTTTTTAATTGATTTATTTGGATTTTTGTTGTTGAGTTATAGGAGTTCTTTATATATTCTGGCCATTAATCCCTTATCAGATATATGATTTGCAAATGTTTTCTCCCATTCCTTAGGTTGCCTTTTCACTCTGTTGATGATGTCTTTTTTTTTTTTTTTTGGTGAAGAAGATTAGTCCTGAGCTAAGGTCCTCTGCCAATCCTCCTCTTTTTGCTGAAGAAGATTGGCCCTGGGCTAACATCCGTGCGTATCTCCCTCTACTTTATATGGGATGCCGCCACAGCATGGCTTGACAAGTGGTGTGTTGGTCTGCGCCCGGGATCTGAACCTGTGAACCCCGGGCCGCTGAAGCGGAGTGGGTGAACTTAACCACTATGCCACCAGGCCAGCCCCAATGATGTCATTTGATGAACAGAAGTTTTAAATTTTGATATAGTTAAATTTATCTGTTTTTACTTTTATTGCCCAGGCTTTTGGTGTCATATCCAAGAAATCATTGCCAAATCCAACATCACAAAGCTTTTGCCCTATGTTTTCATCTAAGAGCTTTACAGTTTTTGGTTTTATGTTTAGGTCTTTGATGCATTTTGAGTTAATTTTTATATATGGTGTAACATACAGGTACAACTTCAATCTTTTGCATGTGGATATCCAGTTTTTCCAGTACTATTTGTTGAAAAGACTCTTCTTTCCTCCATTGAATGGTCTTGACACTCTTGTAAAAAATCAATTGACCATATATGTGAGGATTTATTTCTGTTCTATTTCACTGGTCTATAAGTCTGTCTTTATGCCGTGACCACGTTCTTTTGATTACTGTAGCTTTGTAGTAAGTCTTGAAATCAAGAAGTGTGAGTCCTCCAACTTTGCTCTTCTTTTTCAAGATTGTTTTGGCTATTCAGGGCCCACTGAGGTTCCATACGAATTTTAGGATGGATTTTCCTATTTCTGTAAAAATCCATTTGAATTTTGATAGGGAGTGCATTAAATTTGTAGATCGCTTTGGATAGTATTGACATCTTAACAATATCAAGTCTTCCAATCCATGAGCAAGGGATGTCTTTCCGTATATTTAGGTCTTTAATTTCTTGCAGCAAGATTTTGTAGTTTTCAGTGTATATCCTTTCTTCTCCTTAGTTGTTTATCCCTAGATGTTTTATTCTTTTTGAAGCTATTGTAAATGAAATCATTTTCTTAATTTCCTTTCGGATTGTTCATTGTTCGTGCGTAGAAATGTAACTGATTTCCAGTTCTTTTTTTTTTTTTTAAATATGTGATGTAATCCCCTGGTTTTTATTAATAAGCAATGTATACTTTTTTTTTTTTTTTTTGTGGGGAAGACCAGCTCTGAGCTAACATCCGTTGCCAATCCTCCCCTTTTTGCTGAGGAAGACTGGCCCTGGGCTAACATCCAAGCCCATCTTCCTCCACTTTATATGGGACGCCGCCCCAGCATGGCTGACAAGCAGCGCGTCGGCGGGTGCCTGGGATCTGAACTCGCGAACCCCGGGCTGCCAAGTGCAAACTAAACTGCTGTGCCACCGGGCGGCCCCTGATTTCTATTTCTTGATTTTGTACCCTGTAACTTTCCTGAACTCATTTATTAGTTCTGAGTTTTTGTGGAATCTTTAGGATTTTCTACATATAAGATCATGTTATCTGCAAACAGAGATAATTTTTCTTCCTCCTTTCCAGTTTAGATACCTTTTATTTCTTTTTCTTGCCTAATTGCTTTAACTAGGACTTCTAGTACTATTTGAGTAGAAGTGGCAAAAGTTGGCATCCTTGCCTTATTCCTGGACTTAGGAGAGAAGCTTTCAGTCTTTGACCATTGAGTATGATGTTAGCTGTGGTGTATGTATAGTATGATATGTAGCATGTGTAGTGTGACGTAGCTTTCCATATATGGCCTTTATTACGTTGAGGAAGTTCCCTTCTATTCCTAGTTTGTTTTGTGTTTTTATCATGAAGGAGTGTTGAATTTTGTCAGATGCTTTTTATGCATCAGTTAAATGATCATGTTTTTCCCATCATCTTGTTAACGTGGTGTGTATTATGTTGATGATTGTCATATGTTGAGCCATCCTTGCATTCAAGAATAAATCCCACTTGGTCATGATGTATAATCCTTTTAATATGCTGCTGAATTCAGTTTGTTGGTGTTTTGGTGAGGAGTTTTACATCAATGTTCATAAGGGGTCTTGATCCATAGTTTTCTTTTTTGGCTTTCGTATCAGGGTAATGTTGGCCTTGTAGAATGAATTAGGAAGTATTCCCTTCTCTTCAGTTTCTGTTAACAGCTTGAGGAAGATTGATGTTAATTCTTCTTTGAATGTTTGGTAGAATTCACCAATGAAACTGTCTGGTTCTGGCCTTTCTTTGTTGGGAGGTTTTTGGTTTACTGATTCAATCTCCTTACTAGTTAGAGGTCTGTTCAGATTTACTATTTCTTCATGGGTCCGTTTGGTAGATTGTGTGTTTTTAGGAATTTGTCCATTTCATCTAGGTTATCCAATTTGCTGGATATATAATTGTTTATAGTATTCTCTTATCTTTTTATTTTAAAATATTATACAAGGGAAAAAAGGAATAAAATATACAAGGAAAAAGCATACTAAAGACAAGTGAGTGGTTTTTTTTTTTTTTTTACATTTTTCAAGCTTATTTATTTTTATGTGTATGTGAGGAAGACCAGCCCTGAGCTATCATCTGTTGCCAATCCTCCTCTTTTTTTGCTGAGGAAGACTGGCCCTGGGCTAACATCCATGCCCATCTTCCTCTACTTTTATGTGGGACGCCACCACAGCGTGGCTGACAAGCAGTGTGTTGGCTGGTGCCCGGGATCTGAACCCACGAGCCCTGGGCTGCCAAAGTGCGACCTAAACCACTGCGCCACCGGGCGGCCCCCTTTAAGCTTATTCTTAAGCAACTGAATTTTAAAATTAAGGTAGCTAAAAATATTCCTTTGTTTTTCTTTTTTTTCCAGCTTTATTGAGGTATAATTGACATATAATATCGGAAGATATTTGAAGTGTACTTTGTGGTGATTTGATATGCATATACATTGTGAACAGACTCCCACCATCTAGTTAATTAACACACCCGTCACCTCACGTGTTTATTTGTCTGTGCCTGTTTGGTTGTGTGGCTGCTTGGACTTCGGTTTGTGTTTCACGGATTCACACCTACTCCCTTGCAGTCGTCAGTCCAAGATCTGCAGATTTCCTGAGACGGCGCACAGACTCCCCGGGCAGCTGGCCGAGGACTGCTGCTGACAGCCGGAGCCGGCCTAAGGCAGGCAGAGTATCAGGACCCTGCTGGGAAAGAGAGACTTGGACCTCTCAGCAGCCCTGTTCCCCAAGGGGTGTTGCCTGGAGCCTCTGCTTGTGGTGGGGTCCCCCTCACCCCGATTTAAATCTCCGAAGCACAAGCAGGGGATCACTTGGGTTAGCCAGGCCTCACAGATTCTGGAACTGTTCTTTCTGTTCTTAAAGCAGCAGTCAGGGCTCCGGGTGAGCCAGGTGCACTGCCTCCCGGGCAAAGAGCAACCGTGTGAACGGCAAGTGATGACTCTGAAAATCCAGAAACTTCACCAGTGTCTCCTCAAGGAGTTTCAGAGCTAGGGTAACCTTTTTATAGATCTTGAGTTAAGAAGATGTGGCATTTTGTTTATTTTAACAAAGCTGTCAGCTGTTTCTTACCTTAAAAGAATGTCAATAACGTGAGAGACGGTGAGTGGGCACAGACTGCTGCAGCTGACATCGATGGGGTGAGGACGCTGGCCCCTCCAGGATGTGGACAGCCCGGTGCAGAATGTGACCCAGACCTCAGTGCAGCTGGGGACGTCTGCACAGCTGCGGGCCTGGCCTGGTGGACCACCTTCCCACGCTGCGGAACGGACACTGCACAGTTAGGAGACTGGGGGACCACTGCCTCACGAGAGTGGATCATAAAATTCTGGGAATAGACCTGGCCACGATTTTCTCAGCTGGTTTTCTGAGTGGAAAGCTCAGATTCTGACCTGGACACTGACAACCCTGCTAGAGGCCTTCTCTGTGAGCCCCGTGTCTGCTTGTTCTCCCCGAGGAATTCCCATTAGTTGGAAGCTTGGCCTGGGATCCATTTTGCACATCTCCTACCTTCCCCTCTTCTGTCAGCTGTGTCCTTTTCTCCTGGTTTGGAAGGACAGCCCTGAGTAGGCTTTCTGCTGCCTCGCCGAGTGCTGGTTTGCTGCAGCAGTCTGTATGCTGTTTGCTGCATCTGCTGTCTTCTGCTTTAAATCTCCACGGATCCCCATCATTTATGATGCTCCTTTTCGTTGTGGTCTGTTCCAAGTTCATTAGTTCAACTCTGTCTTTAACCTTTTGAGGACACATATCAGCTATTCCCTAATATTTGTGCTAACAAATGCACAAATATTAAAACTAAAACATAATTCAGTGGAAGGCTGCTCTCCCGAGTTCTCTGAGGGGGCACTGGAGCACTGCGGGGGTGAGAGGAGGCAGTCTGTACATGCTGGGTGCTTCTGTTCAGGGTCCGTGGCCCAGCCACCCATGCCTGTCACAGAGAGACCTCAGTGTGGATCAGAGGCTGCAGCCACTTGCAGACTGTGGTGTCAGGGACAGGTCTGACCTCTTGGTGGGGGAGAGCCTTGCCCGGTGTTCAGGACAGAATGGGGTCTGCCCAGGACCCATGGCTGTCACCAGGAGCCATGATGGCTGAGGAGTCATAGTCCTACCTTCCCCACTCAAGGACCTGTCAGGACTTTTAGGCCATCCACCATCCATTTACCAGTGGGGCAAGTGATGCAGGGATATCTGGCAAACTCAGCAACCTTCACACAGTATGGATGGGCATGTGCGTGTGTGCGCCTGTGGGTGTGTCTGTGGGTCCCTGTGGGTGTGGGTGTGTATGCATGTGTGCATGAGTGTGTGGGTGGCTGCACACGTGTGCCTGCAAGTGGGTTTTAGGAGGTCCCCAAACTGTCAGCATGCCTTCTGCAGGGTCCCTGCCTCCTTGTGGCAGGGGCCGGACACAGACTCTCCCAGCAGGCTCTCATGGTGTGTATGTGGGGGTGGAGGGAGCCAGATGGGGACACCGCAGGGCCTGAAGTCTGTCCTGGGTGGGGGTGGGATGGAGCCCCAGCATGTTCCCCCTGGGTCATTTGCATATAAAAGGCAGGACTTTGCTGGAGGTTAGTGGTGTCTGGACCTGTTGCCATGGGCACTCCGGGAGCTTCAGCTCCCAGGCAGGGAAGGGGGTTGGGAGCAGCAAGGCTGGCATCCAGCTCAGCTTCTGGGAGGTGTCAATGCAGATAATCCACAGCCAATCTGTAAATCAAAATCGGGGTGAGTTTATCATGAGCCAAATTTGAGGACCATGTAGCCCAGGGCCTTCCTTCCCCAAGGAAGGAAGGGCAGCAAAGAAGTGGGGTGTACAGAGTGGTTATATACCGTCAAAGAGCATGTGTCACATATGATTGCAATGTCCTTTTTACAGTAGTCACAAGATTGCCCTGTCGGCACAGCCTTTGATGGACACAGCAGGTAGCAGGTCTGCTGTCTCAAGCTGGGTGGTCACAGGATGAGCACAGCCATCAAATCCTCACCTAGGGAGAAATGCTTAACCTTCAGGAAATGCCAATGTGGGGGATGTTGCATCCTTATCTTAAGGGCATTTGTTCTTGTCTCTGAGACATGATAAATGTTTAAAGCAGATATACAGTGCACATTCAAAGGCCAGGCAGGCCCTTTTGGAAAAGCAAGGTCAGGCCGAATTAGTTTTATACCAAATGGCTTCCTCATATACTCCAATATATCCTATTGCTTGCCATTTTATTTCTCAGAGGGAAGGGGTGTCCATGAGTTCCCCAGGAGGATCCAGAGCTGGCCAGAGACCATGCGGGACCCTGGGCAAGGGCCGACCAGAGGGGACCTGGCCCTTTGCCATGCAGAAGGCCAGGAGTGGGGCTGGAAGGGCCTGGAACCTCCCTTCCCAGGGCACACCCTGTTCCCTCACACATACCCACCTCTGATCCATCCAGAGCTGGGTGGCCACAGCCACTGCAGCAGCCTCACCATGGTACCCTGCCTCTGCCCATGGCAGCTGGGGGTCTTCTTGATACCTGTGCTGCTCATTGGCCCTGTCCCTCCACTGGGCTGTGGGCATCGCACAGGCAGGGCCCGGTATAGTCTCCCTGCTTGGGTCCCCAGTGTTGTTCCCTGATGAGGGAATGAATGACCAATTTTCCTACACATCTCACTCTTCCCAGAGAACTTCAGGGATCCAGCTGAGCCCCAGGCCCATCACCCTGGTTGACAAGGCCCCAGGCTGGTCTATGTTAGGACCTCCTACCCCCCTTGGCCCTGCTGCCCCTCTCTCCCAGGGCTGTGGGGAGGACTGACGGGTGTTGCTGATGATGGTCCCTGGTGCCTGCAAGTGTCAGCAGCTAGCAGGAATGCCCACGGGAAAGCAGGCGGGGAGGGTGAGGTAGGGGCCTTCGTGAGCGTGCATGGGGCGCTTGCTGACTTGGAGGGGCACTGCCGTGTCAGGGTGGCCCCTCGGCCCCTCCCTGGGACCTGTGTGAATCTGCCCACAAAGGGACAAATCCCTGCTGGGGCCAGCGCTGCCTCATGCTGCAGCCTGGGGGCCGTGACCTCCACCCTAGGGGCTTAGTTAGCAAAGCTGCAGCAGGTCAGGCTGAGGTCGCTTGGGGAGGGCCATGTGGGCAGGGTGCCTAGCATGCAGGGCACTGCCAAGTGCCTGGTCAGCAGCAGTCAGGGTATCAGGGGCCCACAGGCTAGGGTGGGGAGGGACTCCTGGCTGGGCCCACCTCCAGGGCTGGGGGCCTGCTGGGGTGAGCCTCCTTGACTGTGGGGCTGGGGCACAGACAGGGCGGCCACACAGGGTGCGGGGCACTCTGCGCTGGGTCCTGTCATCATGCCCTGGATGGACACTGTCCTCAGGGTCCCGTCTACCCGACCCTGGGGAGAGCCAGGCCACTTTGCCCTTGTCCAGGCCTGTCCTGAGGTGGTGGCTGCAGCAAGGCTGCCCCAGGCCGCTCAGCTGGGCCAGCCGTGCACATCCCGCCCCAGGCAGGTGGATGAAGATAGGGCCTCTACAGCAGGGGAGCCAGCCAGAGAAGTGAGGGGCAGCGAGCTGAGGCGTGTGCAGCCCCCGCACAGACCTCCTGCCGTCTGACACCCCACTCCCTGCAAGACTGCACTGCCTCCGTTCCACTGGGTCCCGAGCTAGTTCCCATCAGGCGGGAGTTCCCACTGCCAGTGGCTTTTTCCACTTCTCCAGGTGGAACGTGTTCCTTGTCAAATCGATGGGGAAGGCGTTGGGAAATCCCCCAGCCTCCAGGAGAGAGCCGCTGGGGGCTCTGGGCTCAGGCCGTGGGCTCCTCCCCGGGACCCTTCTGTGGGCAGCTGGGGCAGGAGTGCGGCGGTAGGGATGTGTCCCAGCCAGTAACCACCAGGCTCTCCTGCCCTGGCTTCCTTGGCCCTGCAGCCCAGGGCAGGAGGTATGGGCTGGGGGACCCTGCCTTGCCTCCCAGAGGCTTATTGGCCATAGGCTTCTGGAGGCTGCACCCCCACTGTCCCTCAAAGGGTCTTTGTACCACCACAAAGAGGCTCTGTCCCTCCCAGAGAAGCCTGGGCGTTGCCATGGTGATGGGGGGCGGGGTCCACTGTGTGGGGAGCAGAGGGCACTGGTGTACATAGGCTGTGGCCCTCGGCCTGGCTAGACAGCTGCCCTGGCCGTGCCTCAGTGGGACCATCAGGGCATCTCTCAGACTCCTTGGCCCTCGGTAGGGGCTGGGCTCCCAGGCCCTGGTGCTGGTCGGATCTGTCCAGATTTGGGCCCAGCCTGGCTTGTGAGCCCCAGGCCCCTCCTCTGGAACGCCTGGGTCCCTATCCCCATCCCAGAGTGCCGTGCAATGGGGCTGGGCCCTCATAAGTGTCCGCCAGGCTTCTCTGCTCTTCCTGAGATGAAGTGGAGGGTGAGCAGGACTGGGGAGTGGGGTGTTGGGGGAACCACACAGGGCACCGTGCAGGACTGGTGCCTGGTGGGGGAGGCGATGGAGGCAGTGGGCCAGCCAACCCCACACAGTGGGGTACCTTGGGGCTCGACCCCTCCCTTCCCTCTCAGGCTCCCCTCTCATGGTCAGGGGTGGAGTGGGTGGGCTGCCTGTGCAGGCAGAGAGGACATTGTGACTGCCAGCCCCTGGCCATCCCTGCCTGGAGCTCCATGGCTACCCAACCCTAGGGCCTTGACCTCTTGGGGTGCCCCTGGGTTGGCTGCCGCAGGGACTGCAGAGGAGGTGGGTCCTTGCTGCCTGTACCCCATCCTCAGAGCCTACAGGGCATCGCCGTTGGGCTGTGGCTGCAGCTAGAATCTGGGTCAGGCACAGGACGGGCAGTGAGGGGGCTGCTCTGAATCCCAGCCTGGGGCCTGGGGGCCTGCTGTCCATCCCCCTCCCCTGAGTCCTCACAGAGAGGCAGGTCCCCAAGAACCAAGGAGACTTGGAGGGTGCCACAGTTGGCACAGGGAGCATGTGTCTCTGACCTGCCCCCGTGGGAAGCTCAGGCCAAGACCCTTTGGGGGGCCCTGGCACTGGCTCCCTATGGCTCGGATCGCCCACGAAGTGGGGGCAGCAGCTGGGATGCTCACCTGCCCCCACCTGCCCGCCCACCAGGGGGAGGCCTGCTTCTGCCACATCTGGCGTGCAGTCACCTGGCCAGTCCCCAGACCCAGCTCCAGCCCCAGGCTCCCCAGGCCCCTGGAAATGTCCCTGCCTTGACCTGACCCTGAGCCTCCTACATCAGCCCCCCCCACAGCCCCTGGGCCTCCCACCCAGTGGCCCCTGCCCTGGGGCTGACCAGCGCTACCCTTGGCTTAGGGCGGCCCATTTGCACAGGGCAAGAACCCCTTGGGAAGAACACCCCCAGACTGTTCTCCCTGGACATGGGAGTCATCCTCCACATGATCACTGGATGTGTGCTGCTGGACATCCGTGTGGACAGCCTAGGAGCAGGAGGAGGTCACTGGGGGGACATCTCTGAGTGCCCCCTGCCCTCCATGGTGTCTGCTCCAGTGCAGCGGGGGCCCCTCCCTCTGCTGGAGAAATCTGATTTTCAGGCTAAATCCAATTACAGTTCTCCCAGCTCCCTGAAAATCCTGCTGCATCCCTGCCTCTGCTGATGGCACCACCCAGGCCCCTGGGGAGCCGAACCCTGGCCGGCTCGCTCTCTTGCTCACTTGCCGCCTGCTGGGGCATCTGCTTTCCTCTCTGACTTACGCTCTGATTGTGGCAGGAGCTCTTGCTCCTCCTCGAACAAATGCTGGCGCGTGCAGAACTCTGGGGCTGGGAGCAACCGAGGGCTGGCCCTCTGCCCCGAGAGCCACTGCCACCTGAGTTGCGTTTCTTGCCGTCTTTTTTCTGTGCACGTGTGTGCACACAATCATTTCCATGCTCACTGCTTTGCACCTTTTCTCTGTGGCCATATCACTTGTTTATGACCTTGACCCACTTTGAGTTGGAGTTTAGGGTTTTCCTATTGATTTGTAAGAGCATCTTGTAGATGAGGGTACCGTTTTACTGCTGGATGTTACGAAGACTTGATCCCAGCGTGTCTGTCGCCTTTAGTTGTCTTTATGTCTTTTTCTCCTACTTTCTATTCCAGAGAATTACAAACGCACAGAAGTGGGGAGACTAGTGTGATGTGTCCCCACATGCCCCTCACCAGCTTCCGCCGTGATGAAGTCGCGGTTCAGAAGTCATGCCCAGCTTTCATCCGAAACGCTTGCAGCGTGTGTTGCTCTAGATGATGTTGCTTTAAAAAGAAAAAATCCGTAGCCATAATATGTGGCGCTTTTCTTTGACTCTACATAAATGTTTCATTCTCACAGAGTCAAGCCGGTTCGTCTTTCCTTGGCAGTTTCTTCCATGCTTTAAGGTTGACAACAGGGGCTGGCCCAGTGGCATAGTGGTTAAGTTTGTGTGCTCTGCTTCTGGTGGCCTGGGGTTCACAGGTTCGGATCCTGGGTGCGGACCAATGCACCACTTGTCAAGCCATGCTGTGGTGGTGTCCCATATAAAGTAGAGGAAGATGGGCATAGATGTTGGCCTGGGGCCAATCTTCCTCAGCAAAAAGAGGAGGATTGGCAACGGATGTTAGCTCATTGGGTAATCTTCCTCCCTCACCCCCCAAAAAGGTTGACAACAGCCTCCTCTCACCCAGGCACCCCAGACCCTGCACTGACTGCAAGTGACCCTCTGGTTCTGGCCGGCCAGCTGGACATGGACTCTGCCCTATGTGAACCCCACGCCCCAGGCCTCCTGCTTCAGCCCTGTCCCTGGCCTTGGCACAGTGCCTGTCCTTGTGGGCTTGGCCAGAAGCTATCCCGGAGGCTGTGGGCACCGTCTGACCACAGTAGGGGCGACAGGGTAAAGATGGGCCCCGTGGGGTCCGACCAGGGGTGTGGGGAGCCTGTCTCCATGCTGGCAGCGCCTGGGGGAGACACGGTCCCCTCCCAGGCCGAGAGTGGGCTTTGGCACCACCGGCCTGGGTTCTGCTCCTGCTGGTACCTTTTCTTCCCCGTCTGGGTGGGCGGGGGGTGGAGGTGTGGAAGGAAGCTCAGCCAGTGGCCAATGCCCTCTCTCCCCTCATGGGGGACAGGGGCAGCGGGCAGTGTGCCCACAGATGGCCGTTGAGGGGTCAGGACTAGAGCCCAGGCCTCCCCCTGCAGGCCTGATTCTTAAGAAATTCCTCTAATTCCTTAACCCGGATTGGACTCAGGCCCCATAATTTGATTTTGTGGAGCGGGGTTTGGCTGGCCTTCTGAGGAGGGATGTCTGGGTCAGCGGGAAGACATCAAATGTGGGTTTATGTTTCGGGGGAAAGGTGAGCGTCTCCCCGGGTTCCTCTGATGGTGCCTTTGCTCTCCTGATGGAGTGAGGACTGGCCACAGTTGTGCCCCGGACGGCTCGGGTACCGAGCCTCCCTCCTCCCAGTAGTGTTTCAGAGCCTCGTTCTTGCCCGCCTGCCCACCTGTTCATCCCCCCACCTGTCCATTTACTCATTGCTCCATTCCTCCAGCCAGCCTCCCATTCTTCCACCCAGTTGTGTACCCATTCACCTGCCCATCCAACAATCCACCCACCATCCATCCACCCGCATCCTCTCTTACCACCACCTGCTCTCCCTCCTGTCCATACATCTGTTCACTCGTTCATCCATTCCCCTCCATCCAGCCACCAATCCATCCACCTGGGGTCATTCCTGGGGTGCCCAAGCCTGGACAGTCTTTCCCCAGGTCAGCTACCTCCACTCCTGCCCCAGGACAGGCAAGGCTGTCTTTGGACGGCATGTTCACTCACCTCTTGCTAAATCAACTCCATGGGCGGGCATGCGTGTGTGGTGAGATGCCGCTTCCACCAAGGACTCGCAAAGCTGGTGGCTGGGGTCTGCCTGGTAGGCAGTACACAGCCCTTCCCAAGTGGACAGAGGCTGTGATGGCGTCGGCTAGAGAGGAGACCAAGGGTCAGCCGAGGTCCTGCAGCACGGCACTTCCCTGCCCATCCCCAGGCCCTCCAGGGCCACAGCAGAAACGAGTCTGGTGCTCACCCTACCCAGGATGGGGGCCCCATCCCAAGGCCCAGCTGGGGAAAATGTCTTCGAAGTCTTGTGATCGATCTTAAAAATTCATGTACATTTTGCCTTCCATGTCATCACATATTTATTGTTTTAATATAAAAATAACATTTTGAGTTGCCATCAGAAAAACTGCTCTCTGTGGTGCTGGCTTGGGTCACCTCTGCTCGCACGTGCTTCTGTGTGTGGGCCGTGCACCTTGGAACCAGGGAGGCTACCATGTCGGGGGAGTGGGCCTGGGTCTTCCCTGCTTTCTAGAGGCCCCCGGCCAGTGGCGTGCCTTCCACACACCCCAGGGCTGCCCTCGAGGCCACTGAGGTGACAAGGCTGCAGCCTGAAGGGCTCAGTACCCCCATCCACGTGCAGACAGAGGGTTGCACCCTCAGGCTGGGACAGAAGGCATATGCACCAGACCCGGTCTCTGCTTTCCTGTGGGTGGCTGTGGGGTACTCTACCCCTGGGCGGGCTAGTGTTTCGGGGTTTTTCCTGGGAGACACACAGTTATCTAGCTCCAGCTGAGAGAACTGGGCAATGAGAAAGTCAGTGTGGGCTTTGGCCACCTTCTTGCTCAGGATTCTGGGCCTCAGGCCAACCCCTAGATGGAGTGAGTGGACCCCCCTTTGATGGGGGGCTCTTGGACCCCAGAGCTGGGGCATGCTGGAGGGCCCAGGGCAGGGAAGCTGGAGCCTGGGGCTGCATGCCCACTGCCATGGACGCACTGTGCTGTTTGTCCCTTATTCCTTGCTCACCCCCACCACCCCTGGCAGCCACCACCTCTCCCAGCAGGAGTTGAGTTCCTTCTCCCAGCTGTGCTGACCTCACTGTCCCTCCGCTAGGTCACATCGACAGTTTTATTTGTGTGAGAGGGGCTGGGAAATGAAGCACAGCTTCTGGGACTTACACTGGCCTCTTGCTGTCGATGGGCCTTGGTTTCCCAAGCTGTCACAGTGGGCTGGGCTCTGCAGTGTCCTTTCACCTTGAGGTGCACCCATGCCTCCCAACCATGTCCCTGGCCCAGCCAGCACTGGTGTGGCCAAGCCCAGCACTGACCCTTCCTCTCTAGGGCTTTGTCTTTGCAGCCGGCTCTGCCCCGGCCAGTGAGCAGCAGAGCTGGCCCTTCGGGGGTGCTGCCCGCTGTGCTGTATCTCTAAGCTCAGACCCTAACGTTGGCTCAGGGTGAGGGGGCCAGCAGAGTCAGCCTCAGTGGGCTGGTGTGCATCGGGCTGGGAGGAGGCCCTGAGTAGCGCTGGGCAATGTGACTGCATGGCGTGCACCCCATGCGCGGCCATGTGCCTGGGTCTGAGCTCCACATACTTCTCCTTCTTCTTTTTGCCCATGAAAAACAAATATGCTGGGCAGCCAGGGAGGAAGTGGTCAGGAAAGCGCTGGCTTGTCATTGCAGCTGCCAAGACTTCACCACCCCCACCCACTCTCCTGGGGCCTGCCGGGGCAGCGCTGGGCCAGGGCCCAGGCAGGCCTGACCCTCCCTGCATGCTGGGCCTCAGATGCCCAGGCCTCAATCTCCCTCTGGATCAGGCGTCAGGCACATGAGCCACTTCCAGGCACAGAATCTCAACCACGCTGTATTCGGTTTTCACTCTGCCATATGCGTAGACACCACCCTTGTTCCCAGCTAGTGTGGCTGTGAGTGGATGCCAGACCGCTGGTCTGCAGGCCAGTGTCACCCCTGCACCTGCCTAGGTGTCCACAGCACCAGATGGCTGTGAAGCAGCTTCTGCCTACAGGTGCACCAGCTCTGCCACACCAATTGTGTGGCCGTCGATGGGTCCCCCATCCTCTCTGGGCCCCAGCATTCACCTCAGTGAGGTGGGCCTGGGCTGGCCCCATGAGACTGTGATGAGCTGGCATGTGCTATGGGCAGCAGAGGGCCTGGGAGGTCTGAGAGCTGGTCACACCAGCTCTATCTGCCCTTCCCTCCCCAGCAGGCTCTGGGATGCCCACGGTCCATGTTTCTGCTGGGCCTGGCAGGAAGCAGGGGAGCCTGGATCAGAGCCCCACACCCCACGGGGAGGGAGCCGGCTGCTTCCGGCCGGCCTCGGATTAATGGTTTTTAATTTAGAATTTAATCAATGCAGCTTCTCTCCAGAGAGCTGGATGCTCCCGTCTGGGAGTGAGTCATATGATCTGTGAGTGGGGTGGGCAGGGGGCCCGTGATGGCCTCTCCAGGCCTCTGCCCCAGCCTCACCCTGACCTTACTACTCTGCTTTGCCTGCAGCCAGTAGGCATCCTGGTCATGGAAGACTGCAACATGCACTCGGCCGCCAGCATCCTGGCCTCAGTGAAGGAGCAGGAGGCCCGTTTCGAGCGGCTGACTCGGGCGCTGGAGCAGGAGCGGCGCCACGTTGCCCTGCAGCTGGAGTGTGCCCAGCAGCCTGTTGTGGGCAGTGGTGGCATGGGCAGTGGGCAGCCCCAGCCCCCGTCGACGGCCTGGCAACAGCTGGTCCTGCAGGTAACAGCCCAGTGACTCACGAAGGGTGAAAACAGCCAAGTAGGGAAACAATCTAGGGGCCTTGGTGGACCACAAACCAACATGCAATAACTTATTGCAAGACCTGCTGGGTCCTCTGAGGAGGGGAGAAAAATGGGATCCTAAGGGGGCTAGAAGTCTTACTTGGGTGTACAGAGCACCGTGTGATGAATGGGTAAGACACAGCCCAGCCAAACCTCAGAACAGCACCCTCCACCCAAGTGAGCCCTCAGGGCCCAGGCAGCTGGGCAGGATCTGTTCTGGGCAGCTCCGCAGTCAGCCTGGTGACACTGAGGGTTTCGCCAGCCCTGGAGTCTCCCTGCCATGGTGTTTTCCTGCCTCACGTGCATCATTGAGTCAGCCCCAGGGAAGGGCTCGAGCAAGGCCTCGGGCTCTGCCTGCAGCTCAGGTGTTGACATGGCAGCCTCAGTTTCTCCACTGGCCATTGTGCTCAGACTGGGCTCAGGCCCCCGCTCAGCCCCAGGAGGTGTGGAGCCTGTCTGCTCTGTGGCCAGGCCCTGGGTGTGTACTCTAGAGTCAGACCACCTGGCCTTACCTCATCCCCCACTGTGCCCAGCGCCTAACCTGCAGACGGGGCGGACGAGCACCTGGCTCACAGGTAGGGGGGCAGGATGAGGAAATGCAGGCCTGGTTTTGGTGTGATCATTGTGGTTTATGTTATTGACTGAGGCACAGGGCAGGGAACAGGCGGGGCCAAGCTGTCCTGGGAGGTGCAGGAAGGGGTGGGCCCCTCCTCACCACTGGGAGGAGGCCTGGGCAGCCTGCTGAGTCCCCTGGGCCCCTTGCAGAGTGACCTAGGGGCCCTCCCAGCAAGGCTGCTCCGTTTCCCTGGCTCAGCTCCCTGAGCAGGGGCGGCAGCGTTGCCCTCCTAAACCTGGCAGCCAGACCTCCTCCTGATGTGTTCCCCAGCACATGCACACCTCCCTTCTCTGGTCTGCTGGGCGCCAGCTCCAGGGAACCAGACAGGCTGTGGATGCAGGCACAGCACACGCGTGCTGGTGGCTTGGGGCAGCCTGGGCCCCTGTGGCTGGAGAGAAAGGGAGCAAGCTGCTGGTTTCAGCTGACACTGGTCCAGTGGACTAGCCTCGTCTAGCTGGGGCGTGTAGGGCTCAGAAGCAGTGGCCCATGTCAGGCTGGGGGACCTGGCAAGTGACATGCCTGGGCCTCGATGTCCTCATCTGCCAGTGGGTGATCCACACACAGCCCAGCACACTACACAGTTGGAGCAAAAGCCGTGTCTCCAGAGGGCCCAGACCCCTGGCAGCCCCACCACTGGGGAGTTGTCTTTCCAAGCCCCCTGGTGCTGAGGTGGACTGTACAGCCCATCCACAGGAGACAGGGACTGAGGCGGGGTGGGTCTAGGTGTGAGGCCCACCCCTGCTGCCCCCCAGACCCCAGGCACTCCAAAGGATGAGGCCTGCACCCGCCAAACCTGGAGGAGAGCAGACAGCCCAGCTGGGCCACATGGGGACAGTGTCAGTCAGTGACCCCGAAGCCACCCCTCAGGAAAGGGCTCCGGCTTCCAGCCCAGAGGGCACCACTGAGGGTCAGAGCCGCTGTGGGAAGATGTTCCCATAGCCTGGAGCTGCCCTGGCCTCCTGAGGGCTGCAGACTGAGGACCTCAGGCCACCACCCCACCCCACCCGCTGTCCCTCCCCACCCAAGGCCCTCGAGACCTGCTCTTGGTTTTCTATCTATTGGGAGGAGATGGTTTTCTCAGGCTGAGATCTGAGAGAGCGTGTATCCCCAGGGCTGTGGCTGGACTGGCAGGGCTGATGGGGACGCTGGGGGAGGGGGGCCACATCCGGCTGGCCAGGCCTGGCAGCCTCAAAGCCCAGCCTGCTTCCCAGATTCATTTCAGCAGGAGGCGCCTAGTGACCTGCCTGCTGAGCCACAGGGCTGCCTGGAGCTGGTCCTCAGGTCAGAGCAGGGATCTGTGAAATCCAGGGGCCAGTGGCAAGGCAGGGAGTTGAGGCCAGGGGGTTGAGAGGCTGGGGGTTAATGCTGCTGTGCCCCTCCTAGGCTGCTCCAGTCCTGGCCGCCTGCCCTTCCTCCTCCAGCAGGAAGAGTCCCCTCCTCCAGACACCTGGCTGGAACAGGGTTGGCCCTCACCAAGGATGTGGGGGGGGGCACCTTTAGGGACCTGCCAGCCTCAGGTTCAGCCAAGATTGGTATGTGACTGGCGCACTAGTAGCTGGGGAAATTTGGGAGAAGACAAACGGCTCAAATGTAAGCATCCAGGCCAGGTTCCCTCAGGGCAGCGGTCCAGTCTTCCTGCTCCTGCCCCAGGTGGCTCCATGGATAGCAGATACAGGGGGCCAGTGATCAGAGCAACCTACCCCTGTGCAGGTAGGGAAATTGAGGCTCAGAGGGACATACAGTGGACACAGAGTGCTTGAGCATGCTGACTGCATGGCCTATGTACATGGCATGTCATGGAAGCAGAGAATGACCCCAGAGATGGCTTGGTTTCTGTGTGAGGTCTGGGGAGAAATAGCGGGGAGGCAGGAAGCCCAGACCTGGGCCCTCTCTTTCCCCACCCATTGAACCTCCCTGGGCTGGCCGCCTCTCTTCAGAGGGGACTTCCTTGTTCACAATGTGAGAACTGTTGGCTTGCCTCTGTGGGGTATGACCCAAGAGGTGGCTCCAGCCCCAGCCCAGCCCATCCTCTGTGTCTGCGTTCCCTGCAGCAGAGTCAGACTGCCCAGGGTGTGGCTGCCCCTTCACGCGGGCTGCTGGGGGAGTGCACCCTGGAGGAGAAGCCCTGATTAGCCAGCTATGCTGATGCCCCAGCCGCCACTCCCCAGTAGATCCCAGGCCTGAGGAGAGACGCTGAGACCAGCTCGGCCCATGAGTTTCACCCAGGGTCACTCAACAGTTGGGTCCCCCACCCCGCTGTTTTTTCTGCTCTGACACCCCTCAGAGAGTGGGGGGACCCTGGGCCTCTGTGTCTTGATGGGGAGAACCCAAGACAAAGTGAGTCAGTGCACAGCCATTTGGCAGGTCCCCATGGAGCTCTCTGGGGACACTTTGGGGAGCCGTACTGATTGGTGGGCAGGGGCCTGGGGCTGGATGTGGGCGACCTGAGAGATTTGCAGTATAACTACTGCCTCATTGGCCCCCATTTCACAGAAGGGGAGACTGGGTCGCAGCCAGGATGAACAGCTCGTGTCAGTGAGGGTGGCCTTGCGCTCTGTCCATGGCCGCGCTGGTCTCTGCTCTGCCAGAATTCAGTTTCCCCAATTCCTTAGGGGAGGGGCGTGTGAACCCGTTTACCGGGGGCAAACCGAGGCCCGGGAAGGAAGTCAAAGTTACTCGGCGGGAAAATGTCACCCCCGCGGGGTGGGCGTGGGGAGGAGCGAGGAACCCAGACCAGCTGCGGGAGACTTTGGGGCGACCTGACGGGCTGCAGAGTCCCGCCCCGCCCCGCCCGGGCGCGGCCCGCCCGATTGGCTGCTCGCCGTGACCGCCGCCGGATCCGCCCCCGCGGGGAGCGAGTCCGCCGAGCCCGAACCGAGCGGCCGGGGCGCCGGAGCCGAGCCCTATCCAGCCACAGCTGCCGCCCGCGCCCTCGAGCCCGGCCCGATGCCGGCCGAGCTCAGACAGGTTGGAGGAAACTTGCCCCGGCCGGGGGGGCATCGTTTTGGGGGCTCGGCGGCGGAGGGCGGGGCGCCGGCCTTCCCGGGAGGACCGCTTTTGTTCCGTAGAGCCGCCGGCCGGAGGCGGCTATTGTCTGGGCTCCGGCCGGGCGTCTGGCCGCGGGGCCAGGCCGGGTGGCGGAGTGAGCGCGCTGCCCGGGGGAGGGGGTGGGGTGCAAGGCGCGGGCGGGGCCGCAGGGTCTCCAGAGCCCCTCCCCGGCGGCCGGGCGTGGGGGCCCCGGGCTGCACGACCCTGCGCGGGGAGCGGGTCCGGAACTGGGTGGGCTCAGCCCCCGGGCCAGTGCCCAGGACAGGTGCAGGAGTCGTAGGTTGGGGGCGAGGGCCTTCTCGACCAGCCGCTCTGTGCGGACGGAGGTAGGCCAAGTCTGGAGAGGGCAGCCCGGTTGGGCCTCCCCTCTCTTCACACTCACAACGCGGGTCTGACTCTGGGGACCTGCGAAGGAGCTTCCGGAGCTTTAATGGAAGCCCTGTCTGCGCAGCAGCCACGTGAAGGGGGTGGAGGACGCCCTGCCCGCATGGAGAGGTGGGAGGGGGTCTTGGAGGAAAATCCGGGCAGTTGGCCTCCCAGTACTGGGCATGGTTGAGTACTGGGCATGTGGGCAGCCTGCACTTGTGCTCAGAGGGGCGGGTCCAGTAACTAGCGAGAAGACAGGCTGAGTGCCAGGCCCCTTGTCTCCCACACTGTGCATCCCTGCTGTGGCCCCCAGGGTCTGGCCACTGACTGCCCCAGAGATGGAGGAGCCTGTTGGGGACTGGGGGGATTTCGGCCACAGTGTGGCTAATGGATATGGGCTGGGCTCAGGGAAGCTGGGGTGGGTGACAGCCAGCCCTCCTCTCCCTCCCCTACAAGCCTGCTCCCCCAGCCTGCTGGGCACCTGCAGCCCCTTGGCCTCTTGGCCACTCAGCATGGCAGGTGGACTGCTGCTGCTGAGGGCTGAGCTTCTGTCTGCCAGGGCTGGAGAGAGGCCAGGCACCCCAAGAGAGAGGGCATCTGTGGTGGCCAAGGGCTTGCTCCCTGGTGGGAGATGCCAGCCTGACTTGTTGGGGGGGCTGTCATTCCTCCACCCCTCCATTCACTTGTCCAGTGCAGCCATCTTGTGCCCTCTGGGAGCCTGGCCTCAGGGGTTGTGGGAGCCAGGTGTGGGGTCCCACCTTAAACTCTACCCTCTGTGTAGCTGGTGGGGCCATGGGCAGTGGGCACCCACCTCACAGTTTATTCTTCCTGATACAGACCGTGGGTGCTTATCTGCCAAGTGCAGGCGGGGTAGGTAGAGGCATGCCTCCAGGACCTCAGTCCAGCCTCCCCATTAAAACTTGGCTTGTTGTCTCTGTCTCTTCTCTCTGCCATTCCCACATGTACCCTAGAGGCTGTTGTGGGCTTTTACCCAGGTGGCGGCCCTTCTGCATTATCCCACACCTTGCTTTTCTACTTCCTACGCTTCTTGGATCTGGCCATAAAGGTGGGACTAGGACTATCCAGCCTGTCCTACGGCCTTGACCCCTGGGTCCTTCCCGTTTCCGCACAAAGAAGCTGAGTCCCAGGGGTGTGACGGGACCCAGGACCCTTGCACTGTGCTCACTCTGTGCTTCTGGGGACCCTCTTGAGAGCAGTGGCAGGTGGTTGGGTTCACATTTCTGGGGTCCTGGCCGCTCCAGCCCTGGCTTGGAGTCCCGGGCGAGGCCCCTCTTGCAAGTTCAAGGAAGCTCAGGGGAAACTCCAGGCCTGGACAGCAGCCCCTCCCTCAGCCAGGCCTGATGGCTATGGACCAGGGACCAGGTGGACCATGGATGGGAGTGCCATGGGACAGATTTGGGCCCTGGAGGTTGGTGATGGGAGGCTGGGCAGTGGTCCCAGCGAGAGGGGCAAGGATGAGGCCAGGGCTAGGGAAGGGATGACAAGAGACAGTTGACAGGACTTGGCAGGATTTGGGTTGTGGGGGAAGGCTGGGGGTGGTGTTTCCAGGCTGGTGCCCGTGTCTGGGGTGCAAGGGGAACCTGGGGCTGCAGAGGGTGGGCCAGCCTGGGTAGGTGGACATGGGACATGGGGCCATAGAGCAGGGCCTGAAGGCCGGATTAGGGTCGAGGTGCCCTGGTCAGCTGCCTCTGTTGAGCACCAACTGTGTGCTGGTCATTAGCCCATGATCCCACAGCCCAGCCCTGAAGGTGTTGCAGAGGCCTGAGCCACGGGTCCACTTTGGGCCTCTCCCTACCCTAGGCCTCAGCCATCTGCTGCCCACTCTGAGACCCCCACAGTGGATGCCTGGGTGGGTGGTTGAGGGAGGTGATGGGGATGTGTGCACGTGCGAGTTCCTCCGGGGACAGTGGGCACTGAGCACTGGATGCTGTCAGGAGAGCATTCAGACTGATGTGCTCAGGCTGTGTCGGGCTGGGTGCTCATGCACAGGCATGTGCATGCACCTGTCCCTGTCAGAGGGACCAGGTATGTGCAGGGCCCTGTCTGCATGTGTGTGCCCAGGCATGTGTAACAGGGCCGGACCTTCCCATGATCACCAGCTGACTCACGCTCCCGCCTGCCTGCCCGCCTGTGTGAAATCATTGCCCATTTTTAGCTCCCTGAGGTCATGTGCTAGCAGGGGCTCTTGGGGCCCTGGGATCCTGCTGCCAGGCTGCCCAGGCTGGCTGTTAGTGGGCAATGCTGCAGGGTTGCCAGGCCTTGTTGGGGGGCCCTGGCTCTCTTGGACCCGAATCCCCTCATTCCCCCCAGTTCTGCACTGTATCAGACCCTCACCACAGGCTGGAATGAGAGGAATAAGCTGGACTTCATGGTGGCATTGAGGTCTGAAGTGGGCTTCCCCCTTCTCCACTCCCCTTATCACCACTGCTTGGCTAGGGAGTCAGGGGGCTCTTCTCTGAGAGTGTTAGTGTATGCAAATGTATGCAAACTACTAAGCGGCCATGTCCCACTGGCACTGTCCTGGACAACAGCCCGGACCCCTTAAGTCAATCTTGCTTCTCGCCCCTCCCCGTTCTTGCAGCCCCTGGGCCCAGCAGAGAGAGCTCAGCCCCTGCTACACATTTGCTCCTGTAGTTAGTTGCCAAACACAGATGGGGCAGCCAAGGCCTTGGCAGTGACAGGCTGTCCCTGAACCTCCTCCTGCTCCAGAACCATCCCAGCTCCCCAGGGCCCTGAAGAGCGCAGGCACCAGTGTGCCCCCACTCTGGGCCTCAGTTTCCTTTTCTTTCTTCCTTCCTGGCCAGGTCCCCAACAGGCATTCCACCGACATCCCAAGACTGAGCAGGTGGCCGCCAAGGCCGCCCGAGGGGTGAGGTGTGACTAAAAGGCTTTGCAGACTCACCTTCCCTGTGGGTGCCGGAGATTCCCTGTTAGTAGACTGAGGGTCTAGGTGAATGCTGCCCCTCTGTCAGGCCTGTTTCCCTTTTCATAAAGTCACAAGTTGTCCTCTGAGGCCCTGTTTCTGCGGGGGAGGGTGCTGCATTCGATGGCCTTCCTTCCTGTGTCACCAGAGCCTGAGGGATGCCCCTGTCCTGACATGTTGGTTCAGGTCCTCCCTGGACCCCTGAAGAGGTTGCAAGGGCCCAGAATGTCAGCACTCTGTGCAGCTGCAGGGGTCGAGCGTTCCTTCAGGACAGGACCCCAGCCTTGGGAAGCTTCCCGCCTGGGGACCTCCAGAGGCAGGCCCTGCAACAGCTCTGGGCGCCGTGCTTTGCACAGTCCCCAGGCCCAAGGACAGGAGCAGAGTAGGGCTCTGATGCCAGGCAGGTGAGGATGTGAGCTGCTGGCCTTCCCTGGGCTCTGCTGTGTGTCTGTGGAGGCCTCAGGGGCCAGGGGCCTGGGGCCCAGGCAAGGGACCCATCCTGTAAGGCACAGGGCCTGGGCTGCAGAGCAGGGCCTGTCCTCCTGCTGACCCCACCCTGGCTGCCCGCCCACCTCAGCTTGGATTTCATCCCCTACCCATCCTGGCCAGATGCTGATCCCAGGACGTTGGTGCTGTGTGGGGGACCCATGTGGTCAGAGGCGCAGGGGTAGACTGTGGCTCTCAGGTTCCTGTGCCGCTCAGTGCAGTAGGGGTCTGGCCTGTTTGAGCGTCAGTTTCCCCACTGGCCAGTAGGCATGCGGACCTTAGAAGGGCCTCTGTCCAGAAGTTCTCTTAACTGGAATTCCCCCATGGTCACACCCCACAGGGTCCAATGATGGCAAGGGGAGCCGCAGGTTGAGAATGAGGCAGATGGTCGAGAGCTGAGGAGACCTGAGGGGCGTGCAGGGAGGGATACCAGGGTTCCCGTCAAGGACCAGCTGGGTCTCCTCAGCCTGAATCCACTCTCTCTGGGCTGTGATATGACACCCAGGGTCTGGATGGGGGACACTGGCCCGAGCAAGGTAGGGCCAGTCTGTGCCCACTCAACACCTCAAGAATATCCAGGCCAGAAGGAGCGAGGGTGTTTTGGTGCTCTGAGTGCACAGGGCATTCTGGAAGCTGGGTATTTCTCTCCCACTAGCGCGTCCAGCTGGCTGTGGGGACGGTGGGAGCCTGGATGTGCGACAGGGAGCCAGTGAGCAGGCTGAAACTGCCACCCCAAGTCCTGTGCACTCACGGTTTCTGGGGTGGGGCAGGGAGGAGGCCCAGGACACTGGGAGGGCCCAACCAGGGCGAGCAATGTCAGGAGAGCATCCTCTGGGCCTCCAGGAGCCTGTGGCAGCCAGACCCTGGAGCTCAGACAGGCCTGTCCAAGACTGCACCACTGGGGTCCAGGGCCTTATCTGCCAGCTCATCCCGAGGGGGCCCTGGGATGGGGGGCCAGTCCCCAGGGCCCCATGAGATGGGGTGACAGGGCAGAGTCAGCCCCTCAGCATTTGGAGGCAGGAACGTGCTGCTGTCCTCACCAGCTGGGGCTGAGACAGCCGTGGGGTTGCTGGACTCTGGGCCAGGGAAGAAGGCACTCCCGCGTCCAGGCCAGCGCGAGCATCGGTGCTCCAGGGCGGGTGGGCGGTGGGTCCTTCCACTGACGCCTGCCCCTCACCCAGGAGCAGAGCCCGGGCAGCCAGGCTTCCCTGGCCACCATGCCAGAGGCGCCCGAGGTGCTGGAGGAGACAGTGACAGTGGAGGAGGACCCCGGCACGCCCACCTCCCATGTGTCCATTGTCACGTCAGAAGACGGCACTACCCGGCGCACTGAGACCAAGGTACAACCGGGCCCCGGTGGCTGGCACGTCGGATCTGTGGCCACCCTTGTCCCAACCTCCTGGGAGCTGCCCATTGTTTGGGTAGAAAATTGAGGCCACCCTGGCCCTACTGGGGCAGTGTTCAAGCCCCTCGGGCTGCCCAGCCCACCGGCCATCTGCTTACTCACCAGGTCACCAAGACAGTCAAGACAGTGACCACACGAACAGTGCGCCAGGTGCCCGTGGGCCCAGACGGCCTCCCCCTGCTGGATGCAGGCCCACCACTAGGCTCCGTTGCTGATGGCCCCCTGGACCGGCACTTCCTGCTGCGCGGAGGCGGTCCAGCAGCCACGCTCTCCCGCGCCTACCTCAGCAGCGGGGGCGGCTTTCCTGATGGCCCCGAACCCCGTGGCATCCCCAGCTATGGCAGCCTGTCCCGTGGGCTGGGTGTGCGACCCTCACGTGGTGGCCCCCTTGGCCCAGGCCCTGGCAACGGCTGCTTCACGCTGCCTGGCCGCCGTGAGGCCTTCCCCTCAGGCCCTGAGCCTGTGCCACCGGCTGGCCGCTCCCAGCCTGAGCGCTTTCAGGCAGAGCCCTACGGCTTGGAGGACGACACACGCAGCCTGGCTGCTGATGACGAGGGTGGCCCGGACCTAGAGCCTGACTATGGCACCACCACAAGGAGGAGGCCTGACTGTGGGCGGGGCCTTCACACTAGGTGAGCATCCTGTGCCTTGCCTCCACCTCCAGGAAGTCTGCCTTCCACTCTTCCACCACAGAGTACCCTACAGGTAGTCTAGTTGCTGGGCCTAAGTTAGTCATGCACATGTTAGTTTGAATTGGCCTTGGCTCTTCTCAAGGACAGCAGTAAAGGCAGGCTTTGGGAGGATGGAAGTTGCACTGGGCACCCTCCCTGCAGGTCTGGGGCATGAGAGAAGCTGGTGCCAGTGCGTAACACCTGCTCCAGCCAGGTGGCTGTGAAGACACAAGCACAAGAGGCTCAGAGCGTTTCTCTGAGCTCGAGGCCCCAGCCTCTCCCCAGGCCTCAGTTTCCCCCATGCACAGTAGCAACCAGAACCCAGGTCCCCCAGCCCTTCCTGGCACAGCCTCTGGTTCTGTTCTCTCTGCCCTCAGTTTGTCTGTAGAGTGGGAATGTGACCCTGGGCTAGACTCCTGAGCCCTCCTGGCCCCCAGTCGCTCCCCTAGGAAGCAGGTTTGATGGTGACAGCCCACGGGGACATCTTGTGCCCTGGGGGACTGGTGACCTGAATGCCCTTCAGATCCTTTCACCAGGATGGCCATGTGCCTCCACATCCTGGCACCAGCCAGACATGGGCCTCCTGGGAAGGTGGGACCCCCAGTCGTGGACAAATGTTTCATAGAAATACATTTAGCTCAGAATTGGGGAAAACTCTCTGGTGATGGGAGTGAGTGAGCTCTCCGCCTGGGAGGGATGCAAGCCCTGATGACCATTAGCTGGGATTTGGCTCTGTCATTGGCTCTGAGTCAGTTCTTGTAGGCTGGGCTGTGACTCTCAGCACCCACCCACTGCTTGGGGACAGTGCTCTAGGCCCGGCCCCACCCTCTGTGGGTTCACGGTCCCCCGGGGAAGGTGTGAGGGGCAGCTCGGGCAGGGCTGGCAGCCGCCGAGACGGTGTTCCTATGCCCTGCTTTCCCGCACAGGGCCTGTCAGGATGTGGCAGATGATGGCGGCGAGCTGATGGAGGAGCGGCCCCCGTTCCTGGCCACGACAGCACCCCTAGCCCAGCCAGAACGGGGCAGCCTGGGCAGCCTGGACCGGGTGGTGCGGCGCTCACCCTCGGTGGACAGTGCCCGCAAGGAGCCGCGCTGGCGGGACCCTGAGCTGCCTGAGGTTCTGGCCATGCTGCGGCACCCCGTGGACCCTGTGAAAGCCAACGCAGCCGCCTACCTGCAGCACCTGTGCTTCGAGAACGAGGGCGTCAAGCGCCGCGTGCGGCAGCTGCGGGGGCTGCCTCTGCTCGTGGCTCTGCTGGACCACCCGAGGGCGGAGGTGCGGCGACGGGCCTGTGGCGCTCTGCGGAACCTCTCCTATGGCCGGGACACTGACAACAAGGCTGCCATCCGCGACTGCGGTGGCGTGCCCGCCTTGGTGCGCCTGCTGCGGGCCGCTCGGGACAATGAGGTCCGCGAGCTCGTCACAGGTGAGTGGCACCCAGCCGCCCCTTCCCCCGGGAAGAGAGGAGAGTCAGGCTGGGCCAAGGAAAGTACCCCATTTAGTCAGGAGTCCCAGCCACGGGGGCAGGCACGTGGCTCAGGCACTGTGACAGGTCCCCAATCTTTGCCTCTGGACTTTGCTGCCACAGGTGGGGCTGGCACTGGGCCCCTCAGGCAGGCCCCCTCCTCACCTGCCCCCCTGTCCACACGATGACTCCTCTGGGTCCAGCCTCCCTGATCCCACCCCCAATAGGGCAGTGGTGGAGATCGTGCCTTTTGGGACCCAAGTGGCCAGGCAGGGTCACCTGCCTACCTCTTGGCGTGGCCCCAGGAGGAGTAGTGCCACTTGCCCACGTGGCTGGGAAGGGGTGGGGAAGAGAAGGGACCTACTGTGTCCAGCTCCAAGCCCTTGCCCGTCCCTCCTCTGCATCCCATTTCCTCTGGGGCTCCCTCCCCAGCTGGGAGCCCCTGCTGGGTACCGTGTGCATGTCTTGCCTGGGCTGGGGTGGGCTCCTAGGACCTCACAGCTTTGTCACTACTACCTTCTGATCTGAGCTGGGACATGACAGACGGTGGGGCAGGTCCTGCGTGGGGTCCCATGGGGAGGAAGGGAGGGCAGTGCCCGTGGTCAGCACTGGCTGGTCGATGGCGCCCTGCAGGCACACTCTGGAACCTGTCATCCTATGAGCCCCTGAAGATGGTCATCATTGATCATGGTCTGCAGACGCTGACCCGTGAGGTCATTGTACCCCACTCGGGTTGGGAGCCTGAGCCCAATGAGGACTCGAAGCCACGGGATGCCGAGTGGACAACTGTCTTCAAGAACACGTCGGGCTGCTTGAGGTGGGGTGGGGCCGGGCTCACATATTCCCCACGCAGCCACCCAGGGCTATTCCCAGTCAAGGGGGCAGGAACCGGCACCAGAGCCTGCATGGACACCTGGGGACAGCTGTCCTGGGGACACCCATGTCCTCATGTCCCCGATAACAGGCAAGATGGCTAGCTGCCCCAGTCTTACGAGATTCAGAGCCATGTCACAATTCCTGCCAAGTCCTGAGAAAGGGGCCTGATTGGGGCTATACTCATCCCCAAGGGCGGCCTCTGGACAAAGTGTGCCACCCTCTTGTGCAGTAACCCACAGCTCCGGTCCTACCCAGCTTCCACCCACTTTCCCATCACTGTGACAGCCAGGGGAAGGGGAGCCAGGACACTGTCTACAGTCTGCCTTGGAGACCTCATCCCACCTCCTGTGACCCCTGCCCTCCCCCTCTCACCTTGGGAGGTCCTACAGAGATCACACAGGCAGTCCTGGGTCCCCATGGTCCTGCCTGTCCATCAGGATGTGCTCCCATGGCCTTACAGGGTCCCCACCTCAGGGCAAAGCGGAGCCCAGAGCTGCCACTTGGGCAAAAGAAGCCCAGACCTGCCTGTGCACGAATTCAGGCCTCTGGACCCACTTCTGTCCCTTTCTAATTCAGCTGGGAGTCAGGGAAGCCAGACGCCAGGTCAGGGCGATTTCCTGGGGTCTTGGATCGTGCTGCTACTGCTCCACAGTCAAGTGTGCTCCAGGCTGGTGTCATCTGCCAATAGCCCCAACAGGGTGGCGTCAGAGCTGTTTTGCAGATGAAGACAAGACCCCAAGGCCAAATGGGGGCTGGGGGAGTTACCATGGGAGCCAAGGGTCACCGGGCTTGCTCTTGGCCACCCAGGAACGTGAGCTCGGATGGTGCAGAAGCCCGGCGGCGGCTCCGGGAGTGTGAAGGGCTGGTGGATGCGCTCCTGCATGCCCTGCAGTCAGCCGTGGGCAGGAAGGACACAGACAACAAGGTGGGCGGGGCCCAGGGGGCCTAAACCATCAGGGTGGCACAGAGGGGAACAGGCATGTGGGTCTGTGGTAGCGCCCTGGGCCTGGGCCACCTTGTAGTGGCCACACTGTGAAGTTGGCTTGCCATGGAGCCCCAGACAAAGTCCTACACACAGTAGGCGTTCTATCCTTTTCCTCCCTCAGCCCCTCCCTGGGGGTGCTCACTTGTGTGGGCCCCCTCGCTCAGGCTCCCCTGTCTACACTCCTGATCCCCTCCACGCATGCTGGATGGGGCCAGTCTTCCTGGGGAGGGTCAGCTGTCCCCAAACCCACCTGGCCCTGCCCCACCAGCTCTCCTGTCCCCACAGTCTGTGGAGAACTGCGTCTGCATCATGCGGAACCTGTCCTACCACGTGCACAAGGAGGTGCCCGGGGCTGAAAGGTACCAGGAGGCCGAGCCTGGGCCCCCGGGCAGTGCTGCGGGTCCCCAGCGCCGAAGGCGGGATGATGCTGGCTGCTTTGGTGGCAAGAAGGCCAAAGGTGTGTGGGCGGGACTGGGGTACCACTCTAGGACCCCACCCCCAGCTGGAGGCTCTCCAAACCCATAGCAGGCAGTCCTGGAGCCCGGAGGCCACCTGGTCAGCTCCTAGATGGGCAGGCAGGGAAGCAGGGAGCCAGGGAAGGCGTGCCACCCTGGGGCACGCAGCTGACAGGCCCAGCCTTCCCTCATCTGCCCTGTGGGGCCCCCAGGGGAGGGCAGGAGGGAACCCACGTGGTGTCTCTGCTAGTGCCTGGACCCGGTCCCTCAGCTCTGGGAAGGTTCTGTAGGCCCACAGTTTGGAAAGTGCTAAAGAGGATGCTGCCTCCTGGCGCTTGCAGAGCACCTGAAGACCTGAGAAGCTCTGAGGGCAGCACCCTCCCGCCTTCACACCGACCTACCGCGTGCACGTGCCGGTGGTGCACGTTCCAGGGACCGACATTCCCTGGTCGAGTCTCTGCACCACCTTCACCTGCCTACCCATGTGGGTCTGTTCCGACCGCAGGCCTCCCCTCCCTGCCCTACTTGTGGGCATTCAGCCCTCAGACTTAATTGGGGTGAGGTCCATGGCTGCCTGCTCAACCTAGGGTGTACAGTGGGAATTTGAGGCCTCCTGGGAGGGCATAGGGGTGCTGCCTGCTCAGGCTCATCTCCTCTCTCCTGTGCTTCTTCCGGCCGCCCAGAGGAGTGGTTCCATCAAGGTGAGTCCCTGTTTGTCCTGCTGTCCAGGCCTGGCGGGTGCAGTGGGCACCAGGGAGGCACCCTCCACCCCATTGCTCAGACAGTCATCTCCATGACAACTACAGGGCGTTCCAGCCTCAGGGCCCTGCCCCATCCCCAGTCCTTTCTCCGGGCAGCCATCTCCATGACAACTGCATGGACATGACAATGGCAGGAATGTCAGCTCTGGACTGCTTGGGAGGCCAAGGGGCTGTCCCTCTGTAACTTCAGACTCTTGTTTCCCAGGGCTGGGCCTGGAGCTGGGGCAGAGCCGAGGGTGGGTAGGGCCTGGGGTGTGTCTGTCTCCAGGGGCACCAGGGAGCAGAGTCTACCCCTCCATGTGGCTCAGACAGAGGGAGCACACAAAGGCCCCATGCGGCTGGATGGGACAGGGGCCCAGATCATCTGAACTCAGCTATGCTGCTTTCCAAAGGAAGAGAAGCTCCCTCATCTGAGATGGGGAGGGTGGTTGGGAGGTACTGAGCTCAGCCTGCGCGTGTTGGTCTTTCCTAGCCAGCAGATCCTGGGACTGGGTCGTGGCCCGAGATGGGCAAGTTTCCCTGTGGGTGGGACTTTTGGCCCCAGCCCTGCCTTGCTGTGCAATCAGGCATGTCCTATCCCTGCTAGCCCTTGGCTTCCATGTCTGTACCTACCTGCCACCCAGCCTGGGCTGCTGGCTCCTGGCAGCCACAAGGAGGCCTTTGCGGGATGTGCAGTGCAGTTTCCAGCACCTGATGGAAGATGAGTCTTGGCTGCTGGGGGCAGAGCTGGGACATCCCCAGGCCCTACTGCCACCATTGCCCGCCCTGGGCTGACCTGCCTGCCTGAACACAGAATGATGTTCCGCTCCCAGGGCCTTGCGGTGCCCAGGCCTGGACATGGTGCTTTTGGGGCTCTGGGCAGGAAAGTGCTGTGCCCAGCCCTCCTGACACACACCTGCCCCCGCAGGGTCCACTTCACCTCCCACTGCCCTTGTGTTCCAGGGAAGAAGGATGGTGAGATGGACCGGAACTTTGACACGCTGGACCTGCCCAAGCGAACTGAGGCTGCCAAAGGTGAGTGGGCCGAGGCAGAGTCCAGGCCTGGGCCTGTCAGGGGTGAAGCTTTGTGCCACCAAGCAGGCCTGCAGGGGCTTGGAGATCCAATGGGGAAACTGAGGCCCACAGGTGTGGGGTTCCTGGGGGACTATCCAGTCCTTGGGCACCTGCTGAGGGTTCAGAATCAGGGTCAGTACCGTGGGTCACTTCAGGCAGGGTGGGGCAACAGAGGTACAGAGAGGCCAGGTGCTGGCCGGGTCACAGCAGTGAAGTCTGGCAGGGATTGGCGCCAGGTCCTCAGTGAAGGGCAGGGCCGGCTGGGTAGGGCCTCCGGTGTTCCAAGGAGCCCAAGTTTATTCTGAGGGAGCCAGGAGGGCGTGGTCAGATCCACTGCTGAGGCCGGCCAGGAAATGGCTCTGACTCATGCGGGAGAGTGGTGCAACCTCCCCGTCCCGTGCGTCTGCTGGAGTCCTGCTGTGTGTTTGCACTCTTCTGTGCACTAGGAACCCGGCCTGAGTGGATGAGGTCCGTGCTGGTGAACGCCAGGCCACTGCCCACCCTGTGAGCCCAGATGCCCTCAAGCAGGGTGGAAGGGCCCAGCTGTGGGAAGTCTGGGGGGAAGAAGCATCACAGGCAGAGGGACCAGCCTGTGCAAACACCCTGAGGGAGGGACACCCTGATGGGGGAGCGTGCTTGGAGCATTTGGGGAACAGGAAGCCCAGTGAGGCTGGGATGGAGGGAGCTGGGGACAACGTGAGTACTGGGGAGGGGCACAGGGACAGAGAAGAGGGAGATGTTTCTGGGCACAGGCACCTGTGGAAGGCCCCTCAGCCCCCTACCTCTGGAGCATGGTGGGCTAACTGCTGCCAGGCAGGGTCACAATTGATGAGGGACCAGGAGTGACTGAGTGTCTCAGACAGGGAGGCCAGGCCCTGTTGCTAGGGGGTTTGAGTTGTGTTGCTAGGGGAGCGGCCCTGGTTGCTACCTCCCTCGCCACCCCAGGCCTCCTGGATGCTCCACTGCCAGGCAGGTCTAATCCCATTTCTTTGGCAGCAGGGTCAAGGGCAGAATCACCTCACCCAAACCCACTGCCTCCTCACTGAGCCTCTGTTCCTCTGTGAATGGGAATGCTTTTCCTCTTGGGTGCCCATAGGGGCGAATACACTGATGTTCAACATTCCCTGCCTGCACCACACCCATCCCTGGGCCCCAGCTCACCCTCGCCCTGAGAGCACTGACCGCAGGAGTGCGAGTGGCGGGGGAGGTCTGGGTGACGGTGGGTGGTGGGTGCCCTGTGCCCAGGTTTTGAGCTGCTGTACCAGCCCGATGTGGTCCGCCTGTACCTCTCCCTCCTCACCGAGAGCCGTAACTTCAACACCCTGGAGGCTGCCGCAGGCGCCCTGCAGAACCTCAGCGCTGGCAACTGGATGGTAAGAGGCCTAATCTGGCAGGGAGGGGACAGGGGGGGACTCCTAGGTGCCTCATCGGTTCCTGCCCCTGCCCTTGCCCAGGCTGGGGGGAGGGAAGGGGACACAGCACCTCCCCAAGGTCCCGGAGGTTCGGGCCGCAAGGGCTGCAAGCAGTGCACCCTGAGCAGTGTGAGTGGACTCGAGCTGCTGGGGTAGGGCTCCTCGGGCAGGGGAGCAGGATGGTCCAGCTGGAGGGAGCAGTCAGGGCTCCGGTGGGAGGGTGTCTGGCGGGTGCAGCACAACCCCGCGTGCTGAGCGCACTCCCCGTCGCCTCCACGTGTGCAGTGGGCCACATACATCCGCGCCACTGTGCGCAAGGAGCGTGGGTTGCCGGTGCTCGTGGAGCTGCTGCAGTCTGAGACTGACAAGGTAGTGCGCGCCGTCGCCATCGCCCTGCGCAACCTCTCGCTGGACCGGCGCAACAAGGACCTCATCGGTGAGGGCGCCGGTGGGGCCGAGCCAGGAAGTGGAACGGGGGCGGGGGAGCGGGGCTCGGGGCCCGCCACCGGGGCTGGAGGATGGGTAGTTCAGGCATCTGGCCGCCCCGAAGCTCCTTACGGGAGCTAGTGTCTTCCTGAACCGTCCCGAAGCCTCGCCCTCTGTGCACGGGGTCATCACGGCGTCCTGGCGCTCCAGTCTGGGCGTCCCTTACCCGAATCCCGCCCCTTCCTGCAGGGGCGGGCAGAGGCCTGACCTAACACCCGACCCTGCCCTCAGGTAGCTACGCCATGGCAGAGCTGGTGCGCAATGTGCGCAACGCGCAGGCCCCGGCGCGACCCGGGGCCCGCCTGGAGGAGGACACGGTGGTGGCAGTGCTCAACACCATCCACGAGATCGTGTCCGACAGTCTGGACAATGCGCGCTCGCTACTGCAGGCCCGTGGCGTGCCCCCGCTGGTGGCACTTGGCGCCGCGAGGTGAGAGGGCCCGGAGGGGGAGGGGCGGGGCCCAGAGGGGCTGGGCGGACGCTGACCCATCTGGGCTTGCCACAGCCAATCAGCGCGCGAGGCGAAGGCCGCGTCCCACGTGCTGCAGACTGTGTGGAGCTACAAGGAGCTGCGCGGTGCCTTGCAGAAGGACGGCTGGACCAAGGCGCACTTCCAGGTGCGGCCTGCCTGGTTTCTCCTCTCTCACCTCATCAGGCTGGGTCCCCCTGAAGAGCATCCCTGACGCTAACCCCTGCCTGTTTTGTACCCTCCGCCCAGTCAGCCACTGCTAATGCCAAGGGACCTAAAGGAACACTGAGTCCCAGAGGCTTCGACGACAGCACACTGCCTCTGGTGGACAAGAGCCTTGGTGAGTCCGGGGCAGGGGCGTGGGAACCATCCTTGAGGTTCAAAAGTGGCTCCGTCCAGGTGCACTGGTGGTGACAAGGTGGAGGAAGGAGAGGGCCTTCTTCCAGGAGGCTGGCCCCAGGGCGGGGGTCCCCTTTCCCTGCTAGGATCGCTCCTAGATCCTCTCCACCGGTGGCATCCACATGGGCACGAAGCTAGGGATGCTGGTGCCAGCAGGCAGAGGCCTAGGGAAAGGGTGCAAAAATGTTAGTGACAGAGTACCCAGGGTCACTGAGACCAGCCCTGCCACAGGTGTATCTGCCCTGGTCCCCCTGCCACTGCTTGCAGCCAGCCAGCGCCTGCTCTTGTCTTGCAGAGGGTGAGAAGCCAGGCAGCGGGGACGTGATCCCCATGGAGGCACTTGGCTCAGGTGAGTGCAGGTGCCGGTCACTTGTTTCCGGTGTGGAGAGGCAGGAGGGGACCTGAGATGGGCCTGGTGGTTTTGCCCGGTGTATTTGGTGCTGGGAAGGCCTTCCAAGGAGGTGCTGATTGGAAAAGACATTTGGTTTAGGTTTGCTCAGGGAGTAGGGGTGAAGCAGCTGGGGGGCAGTGCCCAGAGCTAGAGTCTCTAGTTGGCCAGCCAAGGGGAGGCCAGAGGGTTCTGAGTCGCCATGGGGGAGCAGGAGAGCCTGCAAGGCCCACGCCCCTGTCAGGGAAGTGTTGTGAGAAGAGCTGGCACAGGCATCCAGGATGGTGCCGGGCCGGGCAGTGGGCGCCCTCTCCAGATGCACCCTGTCCCAGGGGCTCCCTGCTTCTAGGCTTGGAGGGAGATTGGCTCCTGCGGTGCCTACCCCCCAGAGTTCCCCTTGTGCCTGCACCTCACAGATGGATACTCCACCGTGGACCGGAGGGAGCACAGGGCTCAAGGCAGTGACCCTGCAGGGGAGGCCTCTGAGAAGGAACCATTGAAAGTAAGCAGCTGTGGGCAGGTTCCCAGGGCGGTGGCATGTCTAGAGCCGCCTGGAGAAGGGCCCAGGCAAGATGCTGAGTTTGCTCTGGGGTCGGCCTGGGGTGGGGCTCACCTGCAGGGCAGCTGGGCTGGGAGACTGAGCCCCCAGAGCGTCCCTTCTGCCTCGGGAACTTCAAGTCAGAGTTGATCTGTGGGTGCGGATGGTTCGAAGCTGCCAACTGGAAGGCAGGGGCACAGACGGAGGGCGCTGCCCCACACGATGTCCTGGGCCAGGGGAGTCTGAGCAACTGTGTCTGCACCCTTCTCTGCATGTGTGTGCATGGCCAGGGGTCAGCCCTGGTCCTGACTCCAGGGCAGCACCTGCCACCTGCTCTGCGCCAATCCCTTGGCCTTAGGTGCAGGCCTCTGCCCATCCTCAAGTCACTGTCTCTGTGGGAGCCACACTAGCTCAGCTCCCCTCCCCCTCAGTCCTCCCCTCATGATCCCCAGCTCTGACCCATGCAGCCGACCATGGTAGCCCCACCCTGTCAGCTGTGACTAATGAGCTCTGTTCTGCCTTTAATGCCTTCCTGCCCACCACCCCTCTGCTGCAGCCCGACCCCGGCTGGAAGGCCCCTCCTCCCGGGCCCAGCAGGCCTGCAGTAAGGCTGATGGACACCATGGGGGACTCTAAACCTCACCCTGTTGACTCCTGGGTCTAGCTTGCATGCCTGGTATGTTCTCATCTGGTTGGTTTTCCCAGCGATTCCCTCCTCAGGGCAGGGGCTTCTCATTCACCTCTGCTGGCTGCATGCTCTGCTCTCCCTGCATGCTCCCTGGCAGAACCCCGGCCTTGGCTCAGCAGGCCCGAAAGCCCATCTGAGGGAAGGGCAGCTGTGGTCTGACAGAGGGAGGCCTCCCTGGGCCTGCAGCCCCAGCTCAGGCACTGTGCCATCAGGGCCCAGAGGACATGGGGCCAGAGCAAGGATGGTGCCCCCACACCTTCAAATGCCCCAAGCACAGGGCCCTCCAGGACCAGCAAGTTGGGATTGGCCCACGCCACGCACAGCAGCTGTCTCGTCCGCACCCCCGGGCCGCCCTGCTCAGCCTTCCCCTCTCCCTCCTCAGGGCCCGGGCCCAGCCTTCTGTTCTTAGGGACCTGATCACGAAAAGAAGGGAACTCCAGGGCCGGCCTGCGCAGACCCTGCCGTGGAGCTGGGAGCCCCCTGGTGGCAGCGGTTGGCAGGGCCTCTGGCCCCGGAGCCAGCGCCAGACATTCTGGACACGCCCCCCTGCCTTGCTCACCCCCTCGCTCTTTCCCTCCTAACTCCCTAGGCCAGTTAGCTGTTCACTGACATGGTGCTGTGAGAGACAGAGGGAGAGGGCTCTGGGGATGCGGGGGCGGGGCCCGGGGAGGCGGCCACAGGGGGCGCCTGGCTTTGCTTTGGGGCCAGTGGAATTGCAGAGTGCCGCGGAGGAGCAGGGCAGGCGGCCCTGTGGGCAGGCAGCCGGGCAGGGAGGGGGCTCGGAGAAGGAGTTTGACTCCAGAGAGTGGAGGGGGTGCCCTGGGCTCCGAGTGCCACCCTGCATGGCAGGCAGACCACGAGTGTGGGGGCCCAGGGGCGCCGGCCCGAGGAGAGGCTTTGCAGGCACTGAGACGGGGGTCAGGCTGTGCTGCCCCCACGCTGCCCTTGATGCCTGGAACCCCGGTGCAGGGGAGGCCTCCCCAGCGACTGCGTCTGCAGGAGCCCTGAGTGGGCCTCCGGGACTGACCTTCTGCAGCAGCGGGGGACTGCTGTTCAGTGCCTGCTGTTTGTGACTTAAAATCAGAAGAACACTGAAAAAGCATTGAAAACAAAACCAGAAGACGACCATATTGGTAAACACCTAGATTTTTGTAAGAAAATCTAAAAATTAAAAAATACAACCAAGGAACTTCCTGTGTTTGTACCTCAGATCTCTTGCTGCAAGCTGCTCGCTCCTCCCTGTTTGCCTGGTGGGAGTGGGCGGAGGTGGCCCCCAGGTGTCCCTCTGCTGTGTCAGAGGGGACTCAGCACCCGGGCCCCATGGGTGTTTCCCCACGGGCATCCCCGCAGGCTCGCTGCGATCGATCCCCTTTCTACACGCAAAGGGGAGCGGGCCTGCTCTTGGTGGTTAGCTGGGCCTGAGCCCTGGGGTGGTGTCCTGGCCAGAGGCTGGCCTGGGCACGGGTGATCCCTGGGGAGCCTCGGAGGTCTAACCACTGGAGGCCTTGGGGCTGGAGGGCCAGGGTCCAGGCTAGGGGCAGCTGTGGACTTAGGGGTCGCAAACCAACTCTACCTCGTCACTTGCCAGCTGGGCAGCCTGCAGAAGTGCCAGGGCTGGTCTGAGCCTGCTCTCTCTCCCATAAACAAGGCCGAGTGGGACTGGGGAAGATGCTTGCACTCAGTGTCCCACAGGGGCCCCGAGGGGCCGGGCACCCGAGAGAGCACACCTGGCGCTGCCACAGGGCCGGGTCCACCTTCCCCCAGTGCCTGCCAGGTCAGAGCCGGCTGTGAGGGCTGCCAGCCGCCCTGTTCTGGGGTCCTAGGCGGGACAGCCCCCGGGTGGGAGCTCAGCCCAGTCTGCAGACGTCCCGCGGGAGGTGACAGGCGCCCTGGGCCTGGCCGCAGGAGGAGCAGTGCTGGGGCTGGGAGCCTGGGACCGCCTGCAGATTCACAGCCAGTCAAGGGGGCGCCATGTGTTTGGTGCCAAAGCCGAGGGCGCCAGAGGAAGGAGGGAGCAGAGCAGCGGTGCAAGAGCAGCACCAAGTTGATCTCTTCTAGCGAGATATTTAGCGTTAAATTCTATTTTAGGATCGTTTAAACCTGAGACTGGAATGTGAGGTTATTAAGAGCCGCTTTTAGTAAGGAAGTTGCATTTCATTCTTAAAAAGGAGGTGAAGGAACTCAGGATTCAGAAGAGTGGTATGAGTTGTTGGTCACAGGGCCGTCACTGAGACATTGCTGCCACCTGGTGACGGCAAGCCTTGAAGAGGGACTGTATTTCCAGATGTTCCCAACTTCCCCCGACTTCCTGTGTCCACTGGATATGTCCCTGCCCGAGGACCCGCCCACCTAAGAAAGCCTACTGGAGCGCTGGTGGGGGTGAGTGACACTGTCGTGGGCACTACCTGCCTGATGTGGTCTTCACAAGCAGATACTTTCCAGATTTATTGCAGGACTTTGCGCGGTGAGCACTGCACTTGGGCACACCAGTGGGAGAGCTCAGCGCGGCTGTGCAGAAGGGTCAGCGTGGGCAGGCGTCGGCCTCGCGGCCTCAGGCTGCTCATTGAGGACAGACTCCAGAATCGCGGAAGCGGGTTGGCAGCAGGGCAACCGTCATGCCCTTCAGAAGCCGAGCACAGGGTGGGAGGTCAAGGCTGTGCCGGGCTGCTGGGGCCCAGGTAGACGGCCTTCTCCAAACCGTCCACCATGTGGGCATGCTCCAGGCGTACGGAGAAGTGTGTGCACTCGAAGCGGTCGCTCCCGCGCACATGTGCCAGGAAATCCGGTGCTCCTGGGACGATGACATTGTCGGCCAGCAACACGGTCCCCTTGCGTAACAGGCCACACTCCTGCAGGGGAGGGGGTGAGGATCAGGGGTGACCAGCGAGCCTGCCCCAACCAGGAGGGCAGGTGGGGGCTCCATACACTGGCCTGTGCCTGGCCCTAGGGTCAGCCCCACCCCGGCTCCTGGGGTCACCAGGGTCTCCCGTGGCCTTCGTCTCCTCCCTGGCAGTGACCACCATGAGACAGGGCTGTGCTGAGCACTAGTCCCACCTCCAGACCGTCAGCTCTGTGAGGAGAGATCTGTTCCTCCGTTCCCTCCTCCTCCCCAGCCCCTAGAACAGCATGTGGCAGGCACACAGTAGGTGCCGACGAAATGCTAGCTGCACAATGAGTGGAGGCGACCATGGGGCCAGGGTCCGGCCCACAATGCCGCCTCAAGGCCAGTGCGTTTCTTGGTCACCCAGTGCCGGGAACGGGGGCTGCTTGGGATAAGAGAGATGCCTGGTGCCCGTGCATGGGCTGCCGGGGGCAGCCCCTGGAGGTTTACTGCCACCTGACGAGAGTGACCCTGCAGGGCTGGGGGACGACAGAGGGGCAGACAGCCGGACCCACAAGCCTGCCCCTTGGGGGTCCGCTCTGGACATCCCCACACTCCGGCATTTGAGATGCCCCATCTCTACCGGGGCCTGGGCCCGGGCAGCTGGCTGGCATTTCAGGGCCTGAGCTCTGCAAAGGAAGGAGGAATGGCTGGAGACAGCCTTGGGCGGTGACTTCCTGGGTGGGCAGTCTCTCTGAGAGGGGGAGAGGCTCCTTCGGTCACAGGAAACCATGGGAAGAGAAACCGTGAGGGGAGATGTCTGCCTGGGGGGCGCGGCAGACCAGGCAAGGGCCGCCCCAGTTGTCTCACCCTGTAGATTTGACTTTGAAAGAACAGAGCCCCTTTTACATAATCATAAAATAAAAGTAAAAGAATAAGCAATCCCAAATATTGAAAGCAAAGTCCAACACGTGACCCCCAGTGTGACTCAGGCTGCAGGCAGGTCCACGTGGGGCATGTCCAAGTGACCTAAACCCGCGGGGACCTAACTCTGCATGCTCCAGGCGGTACCCGAGGACAGACTGGGGGTGGAGTCTCGGCTCTCCTGGTGGCAGCTGAGGTCAGTCCCAGCTTGCGGGGGCCGTGGGGAAGCTAAGGGCCATCTGGTTGGTGCTGTGGCAAACACACAGCTTGAGGTCAGCGGAGCAGGACAGCCCAGGAGCCAGAGTTGGAACAGGAAAGACCACTATGAATCATGGAGCAGTTTCTCTTCAGAAAAGAAAAGAAAGGAACCTCGCAGCAATCTTGGGCAAAAGACGGAGAAGAGACAGCAGCCCGGCCCAGGCCCCAGAGGGCAGCTCAGGTCTGGGGCAGGAAACGCCCAAGGTGAGCCGGCGCGGGCGCCGACCTTGTACGGTCATGCTGAAGGACCCAGGAGCCACCGCTGGCCCCAGATGCGACAGTCAGTGGGGTGAGACCTCAGACACTGAAACCCCACGAGTTAACTGAACGAAGGACCGAAGGGAAGAAAGAAGCTGTGGGAGCCTTTGGAGGGTACTGGGCCCACCATCCTCGAGGAAGCGGGACTTACGGGGGAAGAAGCTGGCCCTGATCCCACCTGGGCACACCTTGGCCTCCTGACGGAGGACACAGAGTGGTAGAATTCTGGCCAGAGGAGCAGGGCCTCCCTGCAAACCACCACTGGACAAAAGGGCATTTTAAATGTGTCTGCAGTTCCTTGACCCTCCCTCCTTCAAGAGGTGGACCCTGGTTCCTCCCCGCTGGGTGTGGGCTGAGCCAGAGACTGACTTCCAACCAAGGGAAGAGCAGGAAGCCACAGTGTGTGGCTCAGAGCCAGAGTCCTGTGAGGCACCCCGGCCCGCTCCTTGCTCCTCTCGTCTCTGTCTTCCTGTCTCGCTCTCTCCTTCAGGCTCTGCGGAAAGCCAGCTGCCATGTTGTGAGGACATGCAAGCAGCCCTGTGGAGACGCCTGTGTGACAAGGGGCCAAGGCCTCCTCAACATGGCCATCCGATTTTGAATTGCCACCTGCCCCTCCCAGCCCCCAAGCCCTTTATTCCTGACTGAGGAGAGGTGGCTGGGCCTGACCGGGCACAAGCCAGGGCCCTGCAGAGCCACAGCTGCAGGGCTGCAGAACACACTGAAAAAGTACAGCCATTTCCAGTCTAGGACTTCTCTTCTTTTGAGACAATCACCAGCTCTGACCCAGCAGCTCTGAAGAAACTATTGGTTTCCTAGTTCCTAAGCAGCCATATTCACTACTTTCCTATAAAGGAGGCTCCTGTCTTGATCACACACGAGAGCTACTGGAATCCTCCCACTCTGGGCAGGCCCCCCTGGGGCAGCCACCTGGTCCAGCCCATTTCCAGGTTCCCACCACCCCGCCAAGGCTGCTCCCCACAGCTGCCCCGCTCCTGGCCTGAGGGTCTCATTGCCGTCCCCTCGCTGCCCACCCGTCTCAGCCAGATCAGGTCCCCTGTCCAACTAACAGTCCCTGCACCCCCTCCCTCTCCACTCCCCGGGGCCGGGCACCTGCCCCAGCCTCCCACAGGCACCCCACTTCTCTCTCCACGCAGCCAGCAGGAATCGTCCCTTAAGACAGGTCTAACCTCGCCCTCTCTCCCTCAAAGTCCTCTGGTCCCCGCCCTGTGGTATTGAAGCACTCTGCACACTGCCCTGGCCCAGTGCCCCAAATCTGCCCATTCCCAGAACATTCTGTGGCCTTTCACACCCACCAGGCCAGTGCTGGTTCCTTGCCACCCTGCCCAGGTGCCGGGCCCTCCACGCCCGCACCAGAACCACTGGGTGGGAGGTCCTGCCTGGCCTCCAGCCATAGCTCTGGTGGCCATGTGTCCCCCACACTCAAGCGCCCTCTGTGGGCCTGTGGGGGAGCTGAGCTGCGTGAGCATGGGACACTGTGGGAGAGCCCCATGCTCGTCACCAGGCAGACAGGCTGAGGTTGGGCAGGATGTCCGGAGCCTCCAGTGGAGGGCCGAGGAGCTGCTCAGTGTCCCCTTGACCACTGGGAGGGACAACACAGTGGTCATCAGTATTAGCTCCATGTGTCAGCTCATTAAGAGCCCGCCGATGCCCTAAGCTCCACCCACCTAGAGACAAGATAGCGTCACAGTCACTGCTTGGGGCTGGCGCAGCAGCCGCACTGAGGACTGGGACAGTCTGGGCGTGGGGAGGGGACAGGGGCTCAGGAGATGCACAATAAGGAACCTCAGAAGGAAGACAGAGAGGAGACGCTGCTTGGTGCTCACCCCTCCCCACCACCCTGACAGAGGCCTCCCAGTGGAGCCCTGGCCATCTTACTCTGCCGGAAACTCCCTGCCTCCTGTCTCCACACCACCCCCAGGGCCTCCCACCCTCCAGGCTGCCAGACCTCCGGTGGTACAACAGGAGCCAGCTGTGCCCCCCAGGGCCACCCTGGGCAGGGATCACCCAGGGCGGCTGGGTCCTTGGAGAGGCTGAGACCCACAACAGGGCTGCCCCTGCCCCAGCAGCCAGCACCAAGGCCCAACCCGGCCAGGCGGGTGCGCGGCTCACCTCCAGGAGGAGCGTGTCCGGCAGGTACCGGTCTTTCCAGTGGTCGAGGAAGACCATGTCCACTGTGTCCACGTCATATTTCTTCTTCAGCTGGGGGATGATGTCCTGGGAGGCCCCGAGGACAACAGTTACCTGGAATGGAGCTCCATCAGTGCCCACACTCACAGGGACAAACAGACCACCCCCTGGGCACCCACATGACGGTCCACCCACAGCTCCCTTTGGGGTTCTGGGGTACCAGCCCCTTCTTCCCCCCTCCATCCGGGGGCAGCCTCGGGAGTTTCCTGCTTTGTGGATCAGGGTGGGGAGACCACCCTCACAGAGCTGCTGGGGTTCTGTGAAACCCTCTGTGATCCTGCAGCAGGATCCGTGTGGCCTTGAAACGAGCAGGGGTGTGTCCTGGCCCCCACCACCACCCATGCCGGCCCCTGGAGCGTCAGTGTTCTCTTTGTTCTAGGGGACGGGTGCCACACCCTGTCCTGCATGCCCGCGAAGTCCAGAATCTGCTGGGTGATGGCGGCATAGTCAGGGTTGATCTCCATGGTGAACAGACGGGCGCCGGGCGGCAGCAGGCGGGCCATGCGCACGGCCGAGTAGCCACAGTAGGCCCCCAGCTCCAGCAGCATGGAGGGACGCTGCTCCCGCACCACTGCGTCCACGAACTGGCCTGTGGGGCACAGGAGGGGTGAATGCAGGCACGGGAGGAGAGCCACTCCAGGGCCTGGCCCTGCGCCTCCCAACTGAGCAACAGCCCTTCCCGATGCTGGGCCCCCAGCCCTCCCCTGAGGCCTCGGTCCCACTGCATGCACCCTCCAAGCTCCCAAAGTTCCTCTGGCCTTTGTGCCTTTGTACACGCCAGTCCCTCTCCCTTTTCCACCATTCCTGGCTGACCCCAACTCGTCCTAACCCAGAGCTGCCCTCTGTGGGAGCCCCCGCCCCACCTTGCCTATGGGCCATACTCAGGGCCTCCCTGGTTCCTCGAGCCAGGCACTGTCAGAGGCTCCAAGAGGGCTAGATAATGTCTGTCCCCAGGGCCCGACTGCAGACAGTGCAGCATAGCACATGCTCACGCCCCAGGCTGGAGTCCAGAGGTCAGGAGGCAGCCCTGGCGGAGAGCCAGGTGCCCGGTGCATGGGCAGCTCCTAGGAGCTCTGCACATCCTCATGCCCGGCAGGGACACCCAAACCGATTGCCCGCCCTGCACCAACACCTGGGACGTACAAGTGCGGGGCCTACTCGGAGCCCCTGCTGTCACCTCCCACTGGTGTTGGCTGAGTTGGTCTGTGGCAAAGAGGGGACTCTGAACAGTGGCCTCCCGGGCACTTTATCAAATGTCCCTCCCTCCCCAAGGGGACAGCGATGTGGGTGTTGGGACCTCCGCACAGCCTTTACTCCTGGCAGCGGAGAGGGAGGCTGGGCTGGCGACTCCGGCCTCCAGGGCTGCAGACGAGTCCCCACCCCAACACCCGGAATTGGGGTGATAACAGGCCTCTCCTCTCTGGGCTGTGCTGCCCGGCCTGAGGCCTGTTCCCAAGCGTACCACCAGCCGGCTGGGGCACCCACCTTTCTTGTTGCCCACGATCATGGCCCGTTCTTTCTGCGAGCAGTAGGCGTCAAAGGTCTCCAGCACACTCTGCGGGTCCCCGGCCACCGCGTGCTGCAGCACATGGCGCAGGATGCGCTGCTCCTTGGTGTCGTCCATGAGCAGGTTGAGGATGGGCTGCAGGACCAACTCGTTCCAGCGTTCCAGCCGATAAGGAACCTGCAGCAGCGTCGCGGGAAAGGCAGCAGAGTCAGCAGTGCCAGGCCCAATGAGAAGGCTGCCAACAGCATGGGTGTGGCCTCTGGCATCTGAGGTAGGGGTGGGGCCGGGAGGAGGGGTGAGGGGAAGGAAGGGAGCTCAGGGCAGGGTGCCAGGCTTCAGTGCTTTGTGGCTGGCCAGGCAACCCCACAGCCAGCACGGGAGCTCAAAGCCCCTGCGGTTAGTGCAGTCGTGCCCTCCAGCCTCACCCACCCTCTCCTCAGTTTGGGGGTGCTACCACTGCCCCCCTTGTGCTGATGGGGCCCCAAGGTTCAAGAAGCCAGCCACGTACCCCAGTTACCTAGCTTGTGCCAGCCCTGGGGGAGTGCAGCCCCCCCCAACAGCTTCCTGCCCCTGGGACGCACCCTTGTGCGCGGAGCAGGTGTGTGTCTGGCTGTCCTGCCTGGGGGACTGCCGATCACAGCCCCCCTCTCTGGGCGCTTGCCCAGATGGCAGGCGGTCAGCCACTGCCCTGAGTGAGGGGGCACAGCTGGTCTGGGCAAGGATGCACCGCACAGGGGAGGCCCGCCCCGTGTGCAGTTCCTTTGGGCGCTCACGCTCAGAACAGTCTGGGAGACTCCTGAAGTCCTTTAAGTGAGTTTCCAGGTAAGGACACAGGCGGTCCCCAGGCCAGGCACATGGGTCACAGGCGAAGTCGCCACTCCCTTCGGGGACAGCCACACGTGGAGCATCTGTCCCTCGATAAGGAAGGGAAGCCCTGCCGCCTGCACCACAGTGTGAGCTGTGAGGGAGACACACTAGTTGCCGTCAGCCGGCTCCTGCTGCAGCACGGCCTCCCCCGGCAAGCGACACTCCCGGCAGGAAGCTAAGGATGCAGCCAGTCCGAGCCGGACACGGAGCCCCTGGAGACAGGGGCAAGGCTGAGCCACGCAGCCCTGCATGCCACGCCGGCTCGCATGGCAGAGTTCACAGAGTGCAGGGTAGATGCCACATCGCCTATTTACACAAGGCAGAGTGGACACGTGGTCAGCAGGTCAACGTCTGCATGCGCTATGGGCCCGAATCCTCGGCCCACACCCGTCCCTGCTCCCTGTGCCATCCTGACCTTCAGAGAGACTTTCCCAACCGCTCCTGCCCTCCCAGCTGCGGGGGGAGGGGGGGATGAGGCGGGGGGGTTGGGGGTGTCTGCACGCTCCTGCTCTGAGCTCAGCAGCAAGCAGATAGAATCTGTGCAGAGTTCTCTGGCCTCTAGTTAACTATCAACAGAAACCATAACCTGCAAATGACCAGGGTCCAGATATCCGGGCCCTTTCCCCAGAGGCCAGCCTTGTCCTCCACCTTCCCTTCCCGGAGGAGAGCTCGGGAGGCCCGGGAGAGCCAGTGACACATCACCTCGAGTGTCCCCCAGCCTGGGACACCGGCAACAGTCTCTGCTCCTCGTGGGCACTGCCCTCTGGGTTATGGCACACGTGCACCTGTGCCTTAGGAGAAGCGGGAGAAATGAATGAACCACTTTGCTCAAGCCCTATTCCCCAGGAGAGCAATTATAAATTTGGAAGTGACACATAAGACCAAAAAAATCAACGACTCAAGGCGATCAAAGAGAAAAACGGGCCAAGGCGGCAACTGGGCGGCTCACAGAAAAAGGCCCCAGGCCCCGCACAGGCGCAGGAGACCGGGGGCAGGTCTTGGCGCCAGGGTGGGGTGCCCTGCCTGGGGGGCCGGCGTGCAGCAATGCTGCTTGCTGCCAGAGCGCCGGGTCCTCGCCCGGAAAGGGCCTCCACGGGGCAGGACGCACCACGACCCAGGACGCGGTGAGGGGAAACACGAGGTTGGGCCCGCTGGCTAAGCACAGAGCGTCTCTCTTCCAGGGGCAGAAGGCGGGGAAATGCCCGAACCTTCCACCGTGCTCCCGTCTGCGTGTTACCCTTTCCCGAGGCCACACTTGTGCTGCTTTACTTCCTTACTATTATTACTAGCAGTGGTGTTTGTGTGGTGGGGTAGTCGGCCACTCTGTTCCTTCTCTGTACATTAAAAAAATCTAGTAAATGTTAGAAACGAATATCAAAAGCAAGAGGGAATACTCCGCTTAAAGGGCGAATTACTAGGTGGCCCCTGGAGCCATGAACTATCAATTCCCATCCCCGTAACAGTGAGTTCTGTAGGAATCCGGCTTTCGAATCTCTATTCTCTAGGTCTTCTGTCCCTCCGGAATGACGGGGGTGCGGTGGGGGCCTCGGCTGCGGGCGCCGGAGCCCCCCTCCTCCCGGCAGGGGGCGGCACGCTCTGCCCGGCAGGGCTGCTGCCGGCGGGGCGGACGTGGGCACCGCCGCACGCGGTGAGTGCGATGCTCCTGCTCGCCCTTCCAGGGCCCTCCTGGGACAGGGCACGGGCTCAGGGCGACTCTCAAAGCCCCGCATGCGGTGCCTGGGGGAAAGGGCTTCACTGCCCACCTCACCGGGTCCTCTAGGGACCCAGGGGAGAGCCCTGAGATTCTCTTGTGAGTGTGAGGGACTGCGGCCCAGAGAGAGGGACTGCGTGCTCCTGGCCCCCAGCCGAGCGCCGGCCACCGCCCCCACCGGCTGCTGACGGCCTCCTCCCTGCGGAACACCGCCCCCACCCCCGGGGGGCCTCCTGGACTGCAGGGCCACGCTGCTCCCAAAGCGCCCCGCTCTGCACGGCCCAGCTGCGCCGAGGCCACACCCACCTGCCGTGGGGGGACCACGCCCACCTGATGTAGGGAGGCGGGACCACGCCCACCGGGCCGCCGTGGTGGGGACCAGAGGCCACAGCCGCCTGACGTGGGGGGGACCACGCCCACCTCCCTGACAGAGCGCTCGAGGGGCCGAGCATCCCTGCTGCCCCCATCACAGCTGACCTTGTCTAGGCACCTGCTCCTTCGGGGACCCCTGCCGTAGGGCCAGCCCCTTCAGGTCGACGGGCTCACGAGCTAGGAGCAGGGCCAGCTGTCTCGGCTCCAAGTGGAAGGCAGGCCTCAGAGCGCCCGGAACATTCTGAGGCAAAAGCAGCAGGCTGACCAGGATCCCTGTGGGGAGAACAGAAAGGATGGGGGCCCGATGGTGAGCGTCCAGGGAGGGATGGTTGGCCATCTGCCCCGCAGGACAGCCGTGCAGGACAGAGCCCAAGAGCCTGGGAACTGGGACGGTTCTGGCCGCTCATGGGCAAAGGCCCCGCAGCTCCCGGTTCCAGCCCTGCCCCTGTAGCTGAGCTGAACGTGACCGCCTCGTGTCACTCCTCCAGGGCTGGATGGCGGCACCCTCAGAGACCTTTGTCTCATCTCTGATCTGCTGCTCGTTTGCGCGTCTGGTGGCGATTCTGACTCCCGATCCAGTGCTCTGGACGAACGTCTGCTGAAGCGCAGTGAGGGCAGGTGCTGACTCTACCATCTGCGTGTGCTCTCTGAAGCTGGGAGAGAGGCCAGGCTTCTTCTGGAAGGAGCCTCCTGGGCTAGAAGTCCTTCCCGGCTCCTGGGGAGGCTCTTTGTCTTTCTAGTTGATCCCGCGCCTCCCGTGGGAGCTCCTCGGTCAGCTGAAACCCCCTTCTTGCACTCCTGCTGAACACCTGCCACCACGGTGCTAACTCTGTCCGCTCCTTTCTGGCCGGCATGACTTTACCAAGGATAATTGGGAACTTCAGTGGCTCTTTGGGAAGCTGAAGCTCTCCCCGAGGTGGCTCCTCTGAGACCTCTCCTTCCATCACCTCTGCTCCTCCTTCCTCCTCTACCACCTCCCATCCTCCCCCCAGCTCCCTTGCTTCTTCTGATTTGTCCTCCTCAAGCTCCTCCCTCCTCCACCCCTCTGGTCACCCTGCCACACCTTCCCTTCCCCCCAGCCCCTCAGCTCCCACAGTCACGGGAACTTTGGGCCCCCCGCCCCATCGGGAGCTCTCAACGGTGTCAGGGACACCCCCCAAAGCAGCCACCTGAGCCTGAAAAACAAAAGTGAATTGGAAACAGACATTTATTTAGTGCACACCTCCATGAGATTATATATCAGGGCGGAAAAAATCTTACAAGTCTCCTCCACAATTACAGGTGGAAAGCTTTAAGCCCTCATATTGAGCTAACCTGCTCTGTCAGAAACACAATTCCAATAAAAATATAAAATGGAGCAAAAAACAAGGTCCACATCTCATACAAACTGGTGAGTTTTGTCTAACGGAATTTATGTGTAACGCTTAGCCAAAATTTTTAAGTGCAAACCATCAGACCTCTATGTGCGTGTCTGTATGTTTATGTATACATATATGCTATACATATGCTAGTTCCCTGCCTCCAGGTGGTGTTACCAAATTAATTTTAAAATCCCTTAAAGGAGTTCTATCCTAATTGGCTTAGAGAGAAATAAGCACTTATATATATTAAATCTTCCCCAAACGCCCAGAAATATAAGAACCAACTCGACTGTTTTTCAAGTTCACATAATTTGGGTCAATCTTTAGTAAATAAGACGAGCTTAATATTGTTGACAGGTATATCTTCAGAGTCGTCAACATTAACTAGTATAATGCAAATGTACATTTTATTCTACTTGGTTCACTAGTCAAATAAGCTAATATATCTATCTATTAGATGTTTATGATTGTACAAATGATAAATTCGATTTTAATCAAATTTTGTCACTATTCTGATTAACTTTATTTCAGCAATAGTTGTGTTTTATAATATGTCTGCCTAAAAACAGTTTCCCAAATCTTTTTAGTTACTTGCAGCCTTAGAGTGAGTTATACCAATTTAAGCTAAATAATAGATATTCATTCAATATCTAAATAATTTCTAAATAAGATAAAGTGCTGAAACATTCATTATTAAGCTTAAGTTTAAGTTAATATACTTTTGGCTTCTTATTTTTATCTGGTATAGAGAAGCTCATGATATTTGGGTCTGTTAATAGACATGTTCTTGCCACATTAAAAAAATTTGTACTATTAAAAACATTTATCTCTACAGGTTATGAAATGGTATATTCATAAAATGTGCTAATCTGTTACAGACTATTGGTATATGACAGAAAATTCGCAATTGTCTACTTCCTAGTTTTCTCTGTAAAATAAAGGTTGCTAATGTTTAAAAATTATAATCAATATGTGAAAATAAAACTACTAGAAACAATGGGAAGGGAGGGAAACAACCTTGTACCCAAAGTATGGGAGGAAAAGAGGATGTGCATTTATACAGAAAATATGCAAAGACTACAGATGTGGTTTTGTTAAAGAAAGGACAGTAATTCTGTCCTAAAGTTAAATTTAAAAAGAGGGAAAGTATAGGACAAAAACCTGAATGGATATAGAAATTTGTAGGTTTGTGGACAAGGAATTTTATGTTGTGAGGCCAAAGCTGCTAAGATTAAATTGATTTATATATAAAGTTTTTAAAATGAGCTTTAACAATAATGTAGTGATACAAAACTAGAGTTTGGTTTTCTGTCTGCCAAAACAACAAAGTTTCTTAGATTATTGGTCTGCTTTTAATAAGAGGTTGTAAAGGGTTTTCCTTTACCTTTTGAGTAATCTGCCTAGGAAACAAAGATTCTACGTCTTATCAAAATGATTTCCTGTGCTTCATGTTGTCATTATCATGTCCTTGATTGCTTAAGAGCACCTCGTCTTCTCACTGTCAAAAGAGCCAAGGTTTTTTTTACAGTTGTGTTTCCTCCTATATTTACTTTTGAATTCTTTTATTGTCACTTTGGTTAAGTAGATAACTAAATATTGTTTCACAGTGACCTGGGATCCTATTTAGTCAAGTGTTCAAACCTTTTGACATTTTTGACAACTTTGCCTTCCCAAAATCAAATCCTACATGAAATGTTCTTGATCTTGAACTGACTTTGGGATTTCCCAGGGGGCCCCTGGAAGATCTCTAAGGGTTTGTTCTTTCCCCTTGTAAAAGAGAGATATTAAACTAAGCAGATTTATTTGATATGTTGAATCTCATGAAAGGCATTGTCAAGTAAAAAATGCTGATTAACTGTCCATAAGTATATTTGTATGAGAAAATGTTATTAACATAAGAATGTCAGAAATTATATAAAGTTCCTAGAAATTTGTCAATGCCTCACTGCCCATGAAATGTCCTGGTGCAATGTTATCAGTCATAATTCCAGTTATTATTTAAAATGTTGTATATCACAAAACAACCAAGGTTCCTTGTAAATTGTGCTATTTTTATAATGAACTCTCATCAGATCTTTAACTAGGGCCTTTTAAACTCTTTTATCACCCACAGAGTGGAAGTCAAAATTGGCCACCCCAAAATGTTTCTCTTTGGCTTGATTATTTTTAAGGACGAAAAAAACCCCTCTAATGGAAACGCTGATCTTCCCCCTAACTGCCTAAAAGAATTTAAGACAGAAGGCCTGTCCCAGGAAGGAGCTATCACCATAGGTAATTCTGGGTGTGGTAGGCAGGAAGGCACCAGCAAGCCCATTTTTATTGAAGGTCCGTCTCTCGCGTCCCACTGTCTATAGACGGCCCAGCAAACGCTTGCTTTTCAATCTCCATGTAAATTGCCATCCTCCCCTTTGAAGACCCAAACCACTATCCCCAACTTCCTCCTTTGTCTTTAGCTGAAGATGGTATTTAAGATGGTGGCTTTGGCCATTCTGGTGAGTTACCCAGTTTTCCTGGGTTTCTCCCATGTATACATGTTATAAAGCTTTGTTTGACTCTCTCCTGTTATTCTGTCTCATGTCAATTTAATTCTTAGACCAGCCAGAAGGACCTAGAGGGTGGAAGAATAGTTCTTCCTCCCCTACAGTTTGGTGACAAGAACAGGATAAAACTTAACTGGCTGGATGCTGCTCACTCCTGGACTACTGCAGCTGAGAGATTCTGGACCCTTGACAAGAACCAGTAGGAGGTAAGAGTTCTTACCACATCAGTCTCCCAGATCTCTGCCTGCAGGGTCCAGTGGAAGCGAGACTGGTGAATTTTTTTCCTTTTCTAAATTTAGATTAGCAGGAGAAAATATTGGTGAAACTAGCTTCTTGGACTCAGCGACGCTGGGAAATTTGCTTTGAGTACTCATTGGTTTATTGATCCTTCTCCTCCCAGACATGGTCACTATTTTCCTTGTCTCTGTCTTTTGTGTTCTTTGTCATAAAAAGAAAAAACCATAGGGCAAGATGCAGGCATCTCTATAAGTCTCTTGTCTGGGAATATGGGCATGAGATGAAAGTTGTTACTAAGGGCATCTTGGAAGCCAAAGAGGCCACAAACTTGGTGGGTACGGGTCGAGCAGTTAAGAGCCATTAGGGTGCTTGCCTCCTCAAGAAGACTCCTGTGATAGGACAAGTTGGTCATGGAATGGGGTAGATGACACAGGTCCCCCACCAACTTCAAGAAAATTTCCATGCGAGGTGCTCTGTAAAACACACACAATCCCCAAGCCCGTGGTGCCTCCCTCCTAGGTATTACTCTGGCTCCAAGAGACCCAAGGGTTAACTAAAACTGTTAACGTGCATATAAGATGAGGGTTTTTTTTCTTTTGTCTTGTTGTATGTCTTGAGAGCTTCGCTTTGTGACCTTTCTGCTCTCTGCCATCCGGAGGATGCACATACTGGTGTACATCTTGGTGGCCAGTCAAATAGACTCGGGTTCTGAGATGTACTGTCTTTGTCCAGCTGTGTCAGCTCTCGGGGAGTTTGTCATAAGGGGTCAATTGCTTTCATTAGGGGCCTTTGTCATCTCAACCTTAATTGCTTGTTACTGGCTGTGCAGTGAAGCCCTTTGCTTTCTTAGACTATTTTCGGGACTGAACTTTCTGGATCTTGGGAGGGATGCTTCTTTTGCACTCTTTTTTGGGGATGCCTCTTGCATCCATAGTTAAGCCATAAAAGGCTTATTGGTTTGAGTTGCTGTTATCATTTAAATTGGAAAAACTTCTAAATTGGAAAAATTTTTAGAGAGCTCTCATCATAGTTGTTTAATTGGCACCTGTGAAAAGACCAAATTAAAAAGAAATGCAAAAAAAAAAAAATAATGACTAGCCTTAAGACACTAACTCAGACTACAATTAAATTGATAAAATGTAAAAGTATATGTATTGATAAAGGTTGGAATGTTTGAGCTAATTTTATATAAAGAGGTTATAGCAACTTTGTCTGAATGTGTTTTGAAAATGGACTTTATGTCTGGCTGAGAATGCTTCCCCTATCCAATATTCTAAGAATATTGATGAAGTCCAAATGGAAGCTATGATTAGACGTATAAGAGTTGATGGAATTCAGATAAAGTTTTGTAGGAAAACTGATATATTTACAGGCTTTATGTGAAGTGATTGCATCTCTTTTACATGACTGTATTATAAATTGTATTGTGGGGATAGACACAGTGTCTCACTGGGGAAAGTTTCTCCTGCCCGATTGTAAGACAGCATATAAAACTGCCCTTCAAATAATGTTAATTAAACACACTAAAGGGAAGTCAATAGGGTTGCCTGAGCCCACACTGTATGAGATAAAAACAAGAGGCTAATATCAGGTGCTAATAAAAAAAAAACTAAAACTCCCCCCTCCAAGGTAAATTGGTCTAGGCTTAAGTTGTACACTTAGAGAGCCTTTGTTAAATGCTTTGTGCAGACTTTTAAAGGTGTGGTACATTGCCCTAAAGTTTGAAAACAATAGCTGTGGAGTCTGTGTATGTGTGTCTACATGCATGTTATATATGTGGGATGTTTTACCTCCAGATGGTACGGCCAAAACTAAGAGCTCTGTTTAATTGGCTTAAAGTAAGCGCTTACATAGATTATTCCCAAATGCAATAGAAACTAACCCAAATGTTTTTCAAGTTAACATGATATGAAATAATCTTTGGTAAATGAAAGCTTGTTTAAGTTTGTTGGTTTGATTGACATAGGCATGTTCTCAAGAGTTACCAGCACTGGATATGATGAGGCATGCAGCTTGGGTTTACTAGTCCAATGAGCTCATGTTATCTCTGTTACAAATTTATCAGCAAAATAATAGCTTAGAATGATAGCTGATTTTGTCTAACATCTCATAAAGTTTTCATGGGTAATCTAAACATAATTGTTGGAGGCAAATGATTTACACATGAGATAAGCATTTACAGATAAACTTATAACAATAATTATAGTTTATGGCGTATGTATTCAAAATATCTTCCAAAATCTCTTTGGTAACTTGAAACTTTGAAGCTTTGCTAGGTTAAATTAAATGATGGAAAATTCATTGAATATCTAGATCATTTTAAAATAAAATATTAGGCATTAATTATTAAATATAGGTTTGTCTAAATTTGGCTTCTTATAACAGAAAAACCAAAAATGTTCGGGACTATTGGTAAATATGTCTTGTATTTTATTTAAAGGTTGTATTACAAAGTAGCATGTTTCTAGGAATTATAAAAAGTATTTATAGGGGCCGGCCCGGTGGCACGGTGATTTAGTTCGTGCTTTGGCAGCCCGGGGTTCGCGGGGTCAGATCCTGAGTACCTGCCAACACACTGCTTGTCAGCCGTGCTGTGGCGGCGTCCCATATAAAGTAGAGGAAGATGGGCACGGATGTTAGCCCAGGGCCAGTCTTCCTCAGCAAAAAAGAGGAGGATTGGCAATGGATATTAGCTCAGGGCTGGTCTTCCTCACGCATACAAAAAATAAAAATAAATAAATAAATACTGTCCTTAACCCTCAAAAAAAACAAAACAGTATTTATAAACTTGCCAAGCCACAGAATACTAATGTAAAAGACAGTTTATAATTGCTCACTTCTTAGTTTTCACTAAAAATTAACATCTCTAAGGGTTAAAATTCTAATATGTGGTTAAAACTACTAAAAATTAATAAGGAAAACATCTTTGTATTCAAGGAAAGTAAGATGTATATTTTCAGTAAAGAAGGTATAAAGAATGGAAATATTTTTGTTTGTTTTGTTAAGAAAGATAAATTTGTCCTAAAGCACTAGGAGGGAAGAAAGAAGGCATGGGACAAATTCTGAATGTAAAAAGAAAGTTACAGTTTTGTGGAAGAGGAACCCCAGGGAAAGAGTGTTGTGCATGGTCAAGTTGGCTAAGATTAAAGTGAATTTAATTAAATAAATGAGTTTTAATACAAAAAGTAAGCTGGTGCAAAAATTAGAATTTGGGTTTTCTCTCTTAAATGGATAATTTTCTTCAACTTTTAGTCTGCTCTTGATAAAGAGATTCTGAAAAGTTTTTCTTGTGTAGTCTACCAGAAAGGTAAGGATTTAATGTTTTATCAAAATAACTTTCCTGTATTGTTTCATCAGGTCTTTAATCACAGGCACTAAGGGTTTTCTTACAGATACTTAATATTCTGCATTCACCTAAAAATCTTTAATTGTGACCGTGGTTAAATGGATAACTATGCATTGTTTCATAGGGACCTATGATATTGTGTGGGTAAACATTATTGATATAAGTGTTTTAAAAGTTATATAACATTCCTAAAATTCTGATATATCCTGGTTGTCAGTCATAATTCTATTTATTATTTTAAAGTGTTGTATGTCACAGACACAACCAAATTTCTTTGTCAATTGCCATTTTTAAGTCTTTTGTCACTTACAGACAGTTTTGTTATACTCTACTTTTGCAAATATGTTTCACCTTCAAAGAGATTCATGAAAAGAACTCAGACACTTACTCTAGAATACAGGTTTCTGATAAAATTTCAGATCATAAAACTGAGTTGCATAAGAAATTACAGAACTCTAATGGAGAAAATGATGACTTCATGAAACTTCTAATAGAAGGTCAAGAGTTTATTACATGGGACTAAATGAACTGATGAGGATGATTATAATTTTTATGACTTTTGTTTGAAATATTGCTGAATTATTAATGTTTTGTTTTTTCCAGATTTAAGAAAAACTTCTTGGGGCCGCCTGGTGGCGCGGCGGTTTAGTCCGCACTTGGCAGCCTGGGGTTCGCAGGTTCGGATCCCGGGCGCCCGCCGATGCACTGCTCATCAGCCACGCCGTGGCGGCATCCCATATAAAGTAGAGGAAGGTGGGCACGGATGTTAGCCCAGGGCCAGTCTTCCTCAGCAAAAAGAGGAAGATCGGCAACGGAGGTTAGCTCAGGGCTGGTCTTCCTCACAAAAGAAAAGAAAGAAAAGAAAAACTTCTTCTCTTTTCTCTTAAGCTGACTATGACTTATAGCAATTTGGTAAATTATACTTTTGTAAGCAGAATTGAAACATTTATCTTTTTCTCTCTACTTGATCCCTCCAGAATGTGGAAACCCTTAATGAATGAATATTCTTATTTTCATGGCTATGTAGTTATTTGCATAAGTGCAACAAGAATCTGTTCTTAGAACAGAACACAACTGGAAACACTGGTTATATTACCAAAGCTTTGACTGGAATGACATATTTGAGAAAAACACACAGACTCAGATATGACAAGACAGCTAAGAAACAAACATTGAAATTAAGTCAATCTTTATGAAACAAATAAAGCCACTTGGAATTATTGGCCTACTACCTTGCTTACAGTGTTCCCAGCAAGCTCACCAGGTGAGTAAGGAATGTCACTTATCTGGCAGGTGCAAAGAACCCCAGGATATTTTAGGGACCTCGACAAGAGAGGAATTCACCCAAATCTGTAGGTATTGCAGGAAGAGTCTGATAACAAGTCCTTGGCTTGGCTTTGGTGGCCTCAAAAGGCCTATAAAGTTCAACCTGAGATTCCTTATAAAAATTTCCAGGAGAGCAGATTTAAAAGAGCCTATGTGATCAGTTGCTATTCTTGCGGCAATTATGTAAATAATTGGGCTAGGTTTATTGAAACTAGACTTATTTTGCAAGCCAGTTAGTCTTAGTTTGGCTATCTTTGGTAAAAATGAGGGTGATTTTAGAGAGAAAAATTTTGTTTCAGTAGAAACTATAATATGCAATTGTGGATATTCAAGTTCTGTTAATTGTCTTTGAGTTTTTGTTTTCTACCTGTAAACTGGACTGGATTCTGAATTCTTCTAGTCTCCTGAAATATCTAGCTACAAATCTCCAAACTAACGTTTTCAATTTTTCCCACTATTTTCATTTGGAACAACTGAGAACTGAAACTGTCACCAGTGCATTCCCTAAGAAGCTCGAAGGAAGTTTAAAGATGCTTAACACTCCCTCAAGGTTGTTTTTCAGAGCTATGTTGGGAAGAGATACCAGTGTCAACTGGCCTGAACCAGATCAAGCATCACTGCAAGGGCAGCACCTGTGCAGATGACCTGAAGATGACCAGAAGATGCCCTTTTCCTCATCTTATACTAGAATCTCCACCCCAGGAGAAGCCTAGGCCTTATTAGCATAACATGCAATGTATGTGAACGCATATTTCAGACTGCACCTGCGCCAGCTAATACCCACCTCTATGTGTGATGACAAGACTTCCCTTTTAAATATCCATTCCCCATTAGAAATAAAACATTCCCTTTGTTCAGGGAGAGCCATGACTTTGGAAATGATTCCCCATGGTCTCCTATTTGCTGCAAATGTACTTTGCTTTGTGTGATGACTACTTCTGGTGAAGAGTCTGATTTTTAACTCACCAGGGAGCAAAATCATTTTGGTTTGGTAGCAAATCTGGTGACCCAGATGGGATCATGTCCCTCTGAGGTTTACTTTTTGTTTTCTGAGGAAGATTAGCCCTTGCTAACATCCATTGCCAATCCCCCTCTTTTTTCTGAGGAAGATTGGCCCTGAGCTAACATCTGTGCCCATCTTCCTCCACTTTATGTGGGACGCTTGCCACAGCATGGCTTAGGTAGGTGGTGCATAGGTCCATGCCCGGAATCCAAACCTGCAAACCCCAGGCTGCTGCAGCAAAGCACACAAACTTAACCACTACACCACTGGGTCAGCCCCCCTCTGAGGTTTTGATCCTCCAGCCACGATGGTCTGCAACAGACAGAGAAGTGGGCAACAGCAGCTCACCTGGGCTAACCTGTTCATACTAGGGGGGGATGGGAATTAGATGTCACGAGGAGCGGGCCCTCCCTGGTGCTTGTGACGTTGGCTTAGTGTTGCTGCACAATTGGGAGACCCAGTGGCTGCACCAAGCACCTTGCTTAGAGGATCTCCCGACAGAGGTAAGTAGCGCCAACCCCACGGCACAGCTATAATAGTTATTTCTTTAAGTTGTCTCACAGAGTCTGTTGGCTAGTCAGGCTTGAGAAGAGATTGCAAGGCCCAGAGGGTGGGAGCAATCCTGTCTGTTGCCTAGTTGTGTCAGCTGATGTGTTGGATATCCCTGTGGAGGTCACTAAATTTGAGCCTCTAGTGTGTTTGTGTTTTGTCTGTGTTTGTGTGACTGGGGATGCCTGGCACTGATCTTATTTTCCCTGCAATTCTGACATTCTGGATTCTGAAATCCCTTTTTCTTTTTTTTCCATGTTTTCTAGCAACAATCTCTAGGGAGGACCCAGTGTCCAACTGGTCTGCTTTCCCCTTTTATTCTCTGCTAAGGAATTCCCACCGGTCTCCCTTTCCCTCCTGGACCACATCCTTAGATCTCGGTGGAGTAAATTGGTCTGTCTTATCATCCTGTTGCATGATCTGACCACCAACACACAAAGGATCTTCCTTCGGGCCCTCAGACCAACTTGCAGGTGTTTCTTGCTATTAATCTCTTTTTTTTTCTTAAAACAGGAAATTCAATCTGAACTTTTACAGCTCAGCCAGGGCTATCTAGAACCCCTAACCAGTCACCTCCTGTGGGACTGTCTGACCTTCAAAGGGATTAGTGATCATACAGTGTCCTGCCTACTCAGCCTCCCTCCCCCAACTCAATTGCCCAGACACTCGGGCACCCAGATTGTCACCCTTGGTCAATGTGTGTTTGGTTCCAGGCCAAAAGGGTCCAATATATCATCTGGGCAAGTGCTTGTGGCATCTGTGTCACCACTAATTACTATAGACTTCCCCTAGGAAGTTGGAAACAGACCATAAGGAAGGACCCCAGAATATGCGGTGGGGGGCAAACTCCATCTTAGAGGAGAGCCCCCTGGGCTGCATCCTCCGGAACTGGAAGGCTTTCGGGCACTCCCCATTGACCTGAAAGCAGTTAATGTTTTTCTGCAATACGGCTCGGCCACAATATTCATCGGAAGATGGAGAAAAATGGCCAGAAAATGGGACCCTAAATTTCAACACCATACTACAATTAGATCTATTTTGCAAAAGAACTAAGAAATGGGAAGAAATCCCCTAGGTCCAGTGCTTCATGGCACTTTATCAAACTGAAGGGTTACCAAAAAAATGTGAAATTTACCAATTGAAGTTTGAACCAAAGTCTTCAAAAATACTGCCCATATTACAGGATCCTTCTGAAGAAGAGGATTGCTCCTCTACGTCAGGAAATTTGGGGCCAGCGAAAGTCCATCTCAGAGTCCAATCTGCTCTCTGACCCCAGCTTCAGCCCCACCATTGGGCCAATCGGGGACCCTAGCGAGGCCTCCACCATATTGTCCTGATACCCAGACCTCACTTCTGCTCAAGCCAGAAACTGTAACCCCAAAGTCCCTCACCCTTGTGCATTTGGGACCATATCTGTTATTGTCCCTGCCAGGTAATTCCCCTACAGGGAATTTGCCTCTCCAGCAACCCAAGCCCGGAGCTCTTTACCCTCCTCTTCCAGATAGTACAACTAGATTGGGAACTAGTTACAAGCCTGGGATCTACCCCCTGAGACAGGTGCCTAACAGCGAAGGGGGACTTATTCATGTTCACGTCCCCTTTCGACCTCTGACCTATACAATTGGAAGGCGCACACTAAAGATTGAGGGAAGACCCAGAGGAATTCGTCAACTTGACAAAAGGAATCTTCTCCATCCATAATCCAACCTGGGCAGATATTGAAAGCCTGTTAACTAGACTCCTCATGGCCGAAGAAAGGTCAGCTGTTTTATTAAAGGCAAGGGAGCAAGCAGACAACGAATATGACCCAAGGTCAGATATCCACAGGCCTAGTGAACAGGCAGTACCAGGCACTGACCCTGGATGGAATCCCAATGACCTCGATGACCAGGAAAAGCTAGCGCATTTTCGGGGTCTGCTTTTGAGAGCTATGTGAATGGTGAGCCAGCCACCCATCAGCTGGTCTAAGCTGAGGGAGATCCAACAAGGTCCTGAGGAAAACCCCTCTGCCTTTCTACAGAGGCTGCAGGACTGCTGCAGGTGGTATACCAATTGGGACCCTGAAGCCAGTACAGTGGTTCTTAATATCTATTTTATATCTCAGGTGCTCCAGATATCTGTAGGAAGCTCCACAAGTTGGCTATGGTCCTGACACTAATTCTGCACAGCTAGTAGAGGCTGCTTTCAGGGTGTTCAACAACTGGGACGAAGCTGAGGGAATAAAGGATGATAAAAAGATGCAGAGAAAGGCAGCTCTACTCACAGTAGGCCTCCAATCTGTTCAAGGTAACCCAAGAGGGAAGAAGAAGATGCCATGGGTGAGTAACCCCAGCTCCCACCAAGGGACCAGAGGGCCACCAATAAAGTTGGGGGCCAATCAATGTGCATACTGCTGGCAGGAAGGGCACTGGTGGTAGGACTGTCCGAACTGTCCCCAGAGAGGGAGGGGATAGAAGAGGACTGGATCATGCCAACTTTCCTTGACTACAGATGAGCTGTGATGGGGACATGGGGCTCTCTGGTTGGCTCCAGGCAACCAAATCCTCATCTCCCCTGAGGAGCCCTGGGTGACATTAACAGTGGCAGGAGAGCATGTTGAATTCTTGCCACGTTCTCAGTGTGGAACACCCAGAAGGGAAACCTTTCCAACAAAAAGTGTGATATAAAAGGAGGGTCAGGAAGAGGAGGAACTAAAAGGTTTCTGGAGCCCTTGACTTGTGAAATAGGATCTAAAATGTTAAAGCATGCTTTTCTATACGTACCAGAATGCCCTGTTCCCCTTTTAGGCAGGGACATATTATCTAAGCTCGGGGCCTCAATAAGCTGGGAACAGGATAGAATAGAGATCCAAGTCCCTAAAAGTGGGGGAGTTGAGCTCATGGCCCTATTGCAAGATACACCAGCACCTGAGAAGGAAGAGATTCCCCTAAGTGTTTTAAGCCAAGTTAACTTGGAAGTAGGGGCACAAGGGCAGGTGGGACAAGCAGCCAGTGCCACGCCTGTAAAGGTGGAATTAAAGCAGATAGATCTTTGGCCATGGGTAAAAAAATACCCCTTGAAGCCAGAGGCCATAAGAGGAATCCTTCTGAAGCCGGGTACCTGAGGGTTACTGTAGATATTCAATAAGAACATGACTGCCTTTTGACCTTGTTCAACTTGCTGTTTTCGTGTTTAACTTGAGGGGTGACTCGGGGGTCATGAGGATTTGTGAGGTCATGTTGCAGGAGAAAGAGAATGCCTTCTGGGAGGTTACGATCACCAGATGGCCGGCCCCCAGCAGCTGTTGATGCCCAGAAGTCAGATTGTCCAGGGCCTTATCAGGAGTGACCCCTTTGTTTCTCTGAAGTTCCTCCTGCCAAGCCCCTTAGCTCTATAAACCCGCCGGCTTTCTTCTTTCGTGAAGGTGGGTTTGAGAGAACCTACCCTCCCACCTTCTTGTTTGGGCCAATTGGAGTAAACCTTTCTCCACCTTCAAGCACCGATGTCTCAGTGATTGGCTTTCTGTACATCAGGCACAGGAGCTTGAGGTTAAGAGGTTCAGTATCACTTCCTGTAATTGACAAACTTTTAGAACAAGGATTGGTCTGGCCATGAGAATCCCATGGAACACTCCCATTTTACCTGTTAAAAAGCCAAGAACAGGAGACTATAGATTTGTTCAAGACCGTAGGGCTGTCAATGAAGCAGTCCAAGAAATACATCCTGTATACCTAATCTTTACACCCTGCTAGCTAATCTCCCTGGGAACAGCATGCTGGATTAAAGGATGCTTTTTTCTGTATTCCATTGGATCCCAAGCCCCAGGAAATATTTGCCTTTGAATGGGAGGACCTAGACTCCCACCAAAGGCAACAGTACTGCTGGACTGTCTTACGCCAAAGATTTAAAAACTCCCCTACTATCGTCAGGAAAATTCTGGGCCGAGATTTAAGGGAATTAAAATGAGAACAGAGCACTGTGTTACAGTATGTAGACAATATCCTAATAGCCCTACTAAGGAAATCTCTGATGAAAACACTGTAGCTGTGTTAAACTTCTTAGCCAGTAGGGATATAAAGTGTCTAAAAGGAAGGCACAAATCTCTAAGGAAACTGTAAAGTTTTGGGGGTTTATCATTTCAAGGGGGCAACGCAGCCTTCTTCAAGAAAGAAAAATGGTAATATGTCAACTTGCTCCACCGAAAACTCATAGACAGCTAAGAGGATTCTTAGGGATGGTTGGCTTTTGCTGCGTTTGGATCCCTAATTTTGCATTGATTGCTAAGCCTCTCTATGATAAACTACAAGGGCCAGAAATTGACTCCTTTGAGTGGGATAAGCTATGTAACCAAGCTTTCAACAAGCTTAAAAACTTGCTAATGGAAGCACCTGCATTGGCCTTGCCAGACCTGAGCAAGACATTTGACCTATATGTTCATGAGAGATAGGGACCCTTAAAAGAGGGGGCCCTTAAAAGAGTGGTGCCTATTTCTCAAAACAACTAGACACTGTGATGAAAGGATGGCCCCTATGCATGAGAGTTGTAGCTGCCACCTGCCTCTTAATCAAGAAAGCAGAAAAACTATGGGCCAACCTATGACGGTGGACCCCCCCATCAAGTCTCCAGCCTACTAGACTAAAGGGCATCTATGGCTATCCCAGAATAGAATACCACAGTATCAAGCTATGCTGCTCGATTCCTGTCAGATTTCTTTAAAACCCTGCCATGCCCTAAACCCAGCTACCCTGCTCCCCGATTCCAATGGGCGTATTACCCGTGCTTGCCCAGAAGTGATTGATCGGGTTTACTCTAGCCGCAGAGATCTCCAGAGTGAACCACTGCCTAATGCAGAGGAAGTATGGTTTGTAGACGGGAGCAGCTTCATGCATAATGGACAACAAAGATCAGGTTATGAAGTAGTGTCCTTGCATGCAACCATAGAGGCCAAGGGGCTGACACCAGGCACCTCGGCTCAAAAAGCAGAAATGATTGCATTAACTAGAGATTCAGAATTGGGAAAGAAAAAATAATAACAATATACACAGACTCCAAGTATGCTTTTTCTGTAATTCATGCTCATGGGGCCATTTGGAAAGAAAGAGGACTTCTTAACAACAGCAGTAAAGAAATTAAACATGGGCCAGAGATCCTTAGACTGCTAAGAGTGGTACAGGGCCCAGAGAGAGTAGCTGTGGTCCATTGCAAAGGCCACCAAAGAGGAGAATCAGAGGCCATAAGAGCAAATAACTGGGCAGATGTACCTGTGAGAAAGGCAGCCATATCAGGAGAGCTTCTCCAATTACCATTAAGTCTCACTCTACCCTTCTATGAGTTTCCACCAGTGTATTCCTCTGATGAAGTGAGAGAAGCCACCACAAAGGGTCACCAGTGGTCCCCAATAATTAAGGGCTGGATGATAAACCAACAGGGAAGATTTTGAGTCCCCAAACCAATAGCGTGGGGGCTCCTTTAGAGTGCTGGCAATTCTACACATCATGGAAAAGAGACCTGATATCTGGCTGATGAAGCTCATAAGCACCCAAGGTATGAAAGAACTCATTGACAAAATAACTGAAAAATGTGTTCATTGCCAAAAAAAATAATCCCTGGCCAAAGCAACTCAGATCCGGGAACTTTACCAGGGGAAGGCTGGCAAGTTGATTTTACAGTTATACCCATGGCCTCCAGGGGATACAAATACCTCTTGGTGTTTGTGGATACATTTACTGGATGGATTGAAGCTTTTCCCTGGAGGTCAGAAAGGGCAAATGAGGTAACATTTGGTAAAATATTAGGTAAAAAGGTGAAATGAGGTCAAAAGGTATTGTTAAACGAGATAATTCCCCGTTTGGGGTTACCCGTATCAATTCAGAGCGACAATGGGCCAAGCTTTACATCAAAGATAACCTCTGAGGTAGCCAGAGTTTTAAGAATTAAATGGAGGCTACATGTTGCTGCGTGGAGACCACAATCATCTGGAAAACTGAGTGGGCCAATCAAACTCGGAAGAAAATCTTGGCTAAACTGTGCCAAGAGATGCAGGAATGGCTAAAACTACTGCCAGTAGCCCTCACTCGGATGAGGGCAGCTCCAAAAGGCAAGCTGCAGCTCAGTCCCGTTGACATGCCCTATGGGAGGCCATTCCCCAAGAACTCAGAGTCACTCACAAACCCAGACCTGGAGGTTTCCATGGCAATCAAACATATAATCAACCCAAAACAGGTGGTAGAGGCACTCAATAAATATGGAAACTTCTGGAATCCCATGCTCACAGAGGTCAAACCCCACCATTATGAACCTGGAGATTGGGTCTATCTTAAACTTGGAAAAGTGGTTCATCCTAAGATCAGTTAAACCCCATTTGGGTAGGGCCTCGCTTGGTGTTACTAACACTCACTCTTCCCGAAAATTAGAAGGAGTCACTCCTTGGATCCACCACACACGAGTGAAAAGGGCGCCCACGCTTGAACATCAAGACAGTCACAGACAACTGATGACTCTGATTTTTCCCGCGAACTGCTCTCTCTTGTACCAGCGACATCAAAAAGATAAGTAAATTCCAGTGACCTGCCAACCTACTTTGACAGAAGTACTAGGAATTGCATTTGCCATATTTATGCTAATAGCTTTAATCCTCACACTTACCTGTGCTCCCCCCGGGACCCCTGTAACCAAGTGCTTTGGTTTTGCTAATAGAATGCATCCCTGACCCCCAAAATGCATTCCTCTCATTGGATAATAATTGTGACCCTAACTTTGGGAACCCCCTTCATTTGGGGATGGAGATGAGAAAACAATACTCTCATCAGGCTAACACGGGATATTCTCCAAGGAAGTGGCCTCTCTGACTGTTGGATCTGTCACCACCAGCCCACAGTAGATGGGGCCCATCCTCTCCTGCAAGGGATATCAGCCTTTCCTGGGGATATCTGCAGGCAAACACCTACTCAAGAGAATCTGTCTCACCCCAACCCAATAATCTGGGTAAACTCCAAGCTGCTGGTGGCTTCCCCTACACCTTGTTGTTTTCCATCAATGATTCTAACATAGTGGACTAACGTGGACCCTAATTTCAACCTTACAAGAAACGCCAAATGTTTGGGGGACCCAAGCGTAACAGATACAGCCGAGTGGGGAACACACCAAAACAAGGCTGTTGACTGTATACACCCACAGCGATTTCAAATAACCTACTTAAATGGGACTGTAATCTCCGGTGCCTGTAAGGACTCCATCATAGATGCCGGGGTAGGGGGAAAACAGGTGACTGTAAGCTGCTCACTGGAGTGCCAAAATACGGTGACCAAATGGAGTAAGTGTGTAAACTGGATTGAAGGTGATGATGAGAGTAGCCCCAAACTCCAAAGTCATTACCATGGGTGTGATCCACTCAGGATGCCCAGTCTAAAAGCATGGTTACAGTCCACCGTTACTCTCCCACCAAATAAGACATCCTCCTGAACCCGGCCTTATCTGATCACCCTTGGGACTCACGTTCTCTGGGGGCCAAACAAGCCAGGCAGGGGCGGTCAGATGTCCAGACACCACCCAAATGAGAGGTACATGGACAATAGGGTACGTAACTCTGCCTGAAGATGAGACCAAAGTTTTCACAAATAAAACACACACACAATAAACTCACCTTAGATGTACAACATAAGTTGCTGGCCTAGTGGTGGTGGGGGTAATTGCCCCAACTGGGTCACTGGTGGCATTGGCAGGAGGTGCCATTTATAATGCAGTCACTACTAAGGAAGTCACTGCCACAGTGGCCATGTGGCCAGTGAGTCAGGCCTAGACTTTAAGGTGTTACAAAGGTCCACTGACTTCTTAGCCAAAATAGTTCTTGATCATAGAACTGCTTTAAATTATCTTTTGGCAGACCAGGGTGGAGTCTGTGCCTTAACAAATAAATCTTGCTGTTTCTATGTTAATGCTAGAAATACAGAAGAAAGTGCAACCAGGTTGCTGGAAAAAGCTACCCGGCTAACAGAAAAGAGTCAACCAGATCTCTCCAGAAGAAATCTGGGGACAAAGAAGCCCTTCCCAGCTTAACTTGGTTCCTCCCCCTTTTGGGACCCCTAATAGCTATCCTTCTTCTCTTGCTCTTTGGACCTTGTATACTTAATTGTGATAAAGCACATTGAAGCAATAAAATTACAAATGGTGGTTACACATGGATACGAGCAGCTCAGAGCAATGCCTGAGGACACACAAACATACCTTACATTAGCTGGGGAAAATTCTGCTCCTCTATTGGTCCCTACAGTGACAATGCCCATACCCAGCAGGAAGCAGTTACGGAAGATGGGCCTTCAGCCCATGTCCCTCAAGAATGAGGAGCAGAATAAAAAACTAGAGGAGGGTTTTTGTCACCAGTGCATTCCCTGAGAAGCTTGAAGGAGGTTTAAAGGTACTTAACACTCCCTCAAGGTTGTTTTTCAGAGCTACATCAGGAAGAGATACCAGTGTCAACTGGCCTGAACCAGATCAAGCCCCACTGCAAGGGCAGCACCTGCGCAGATGACATGGAGATGACCAGAAGATGCCCTTTTCCTCATCTTATACTAGAATCTCCACCCCAGGAGGATCCTGGGCCTTATCAGCATAACATGTGATGTATGTGAAAGCGTGTTTCAGACTGCACCTGCGCCAGCTAACACCCACCTCTATGTGTGATGACAAGACTTCCCTTTCAAATATTCATTCCCCACCAGAAATAAAAGGACCAGCCATCACCACATTCAAAAAACAAATGAGGAAATCCATCAGATCACCACCGCCATCCTCACTCCACCATTCAGAGATGCTTACAGCTCAGTGCCTCAACCTTTCTCAACCGGCTGCCCTTGGGACTCAGAGACTGGGTTTACAGTCAGCTCCAACCATTAATTTCTGTTTTTCTTTCTGTTTCCATAGAAATGCCCTTCACTGGGCCGCCCGGTGGCGCAGCGGTTTAGTACGCGCTTAGCAGCCCGGGGTTCGCAGGTTCGGATCCCGGGCGCCCACCGACGCGCTGCTGTCAGCCAAGCTGTGGCGGCGTCCCATATAAAGTAGAGGAAGATGGGCACAATGTTAGCCCAGGGCCAGTCTTCCTCAGCAAAAAGAGGAGGATTGGCAACGGATGTTAGCTCAGGGCTGGTTTTCCTCACACACACAAAAAAAAGAAATGCCCTTCATTAAATGCCCAATTGCTCAGCCAGCCAGCAAATATCCACGTCCCAACTGGTAGTTTAGCTGGTCCTTAATGAGCAAAAGGTGATCAAACAGAAAATGGACTTACATTTTTCAGAGAAAAGAGAGACATTCTTCTTTCCTTCCACAAGAGGGGGACCTGACCAAGATCTCTCCTTGACCAGACCCTAACCAGGCTCCTCGGAGCCTTCTCCTTGACTGGGCCTCAATCTTGCCTTATAAAGACTCGAACAAACAGTAACATAGTGTCCAACAGCTCAAGGCCACATCCCTAGGAGGACCCTTGTCCCCTTAAGGTGCCTGCCTGAGAAAACTCAAGGCTGACAGAAGTGACCACTCCAGCCAACACCCGAGGACAGGACCCTGTCTCCCAGCCTCTGTGGGATGGGTGGGAGGGGAGGAGCCTAACTTCCAGAAGCGCCAGTCAGCAAACCCAGATGGGTGTCACATGAACCAAACCCCCGTTTCTGCTTTTTGCCATTTTTCACTTCCCTGCTCTCTCAAGCCCCCCTGTACACCCCCCCGACACACACACTCCCTCATCCTCCCGTTAAAATGCCCAGTGCCTCTGAGCAAACCTCTGAGCAAACGGGAGTGGAGCTCAGCTCTTTCCCTACTGCCCGCGGCTACTGAATAAAACCTGTCCTGACCACCCAAGCTAGTGTCCGGCCATGTTTATCTATGACCCTGCTCTCCTCACGAGCCCTGCAGTGCCCCTCAGAGCCCCTCCAGGAGTTGGGAGGCAGCAGCCATTCAGGGAAGTTCCATCTCAGGCAAAGGACTCAAAAGTCCCTGGTGGGAAAAACCTGAAAGGCTGGCCTATCAGCAGGGCAGGCCTGGGGCGACTGCCCCTTTGTCTACATTCTCACTGGGCATGAGGTCACACTACCCAGACCCAGTCCTGTGGGCGGGCTCTTGGGCTCAGGCCATCCCCTTCCTGGTGGGGCAGCCATTCTCCTGGAAGGAAAGGCCTGGGGGTACCCCAAGGCCTCAAGAGGAAACCTGTTGCAGAATCACTGAGCCCCTCCCTGCGGCCCCACAATTCTCCCACTCCCCAGGGGCTGATTCCAGCAAAAGACCAATGTGACCCTCGCAAGGGTGAGCCAGGCCCTGCCTCTGCCACCTGCTCACCAAGTCAGAGCCGTCCCAGGGACAGACCCCCCACGTCGGGGTCTGGATCCCCACAGGACGCCGGATCCCCCACCCTGTGTTGACCCCTATCCCCAGGTCGGATCTTCCCACTCCAGCACAGACCTCCCATTTCCTCGACCCAGTCCAGTGCCCCCCGTCCTGTCCCGAGATCCCCGCCCCCGCTCGGATCCTCCCCCCATGCCGACTTTCCACCCCATGGGAGCTCCTTACCCCAGGGCAGATCCCCAGATCCCCCGCCCTAGATCAGACCCCCCAACCCAGGTGCGCAGACCCCCGCCCCGGCTCGGGTCCCCTCATCCCGGCCCGAATCTCCACCCCCTTCCGAATCTTTCACTCCGGGTCGGACCCCCCGCCCCAGGTCGGACCCTCCCCGGTCCGCCCCGCCCGCCCGCCCGGCGCACTCACTTGGCCCGGGGCCGCCGTCCTGACCGCGGACGCTCGCCCGGCCGGAGCAGGCAGCGCGGCGGGCAGCCCCGGACGCCGAGAGGGCCCCGCGGGACGGCGGCGACGGCGGCGACGGCGGCGATGGCGGCGGCGCTGCGGGGACCCGGCGCGCGCTTCCGGTGGCGGACGCGGGCCGCGGCGGGCGGGGTGCGGGGCGCGGCAGGTAGGGCGGGGCCGGGGCGGGCGTGTGCGCGCGGGGGTGTCCCCGGGCGTCCTGCTGGGTAGTGTCCTGTGCTCGCCAGCCCCCCCAGCCCAGTATCAACGGCGATGATGGTGGCTCCGCTCCTGAGGTTACCAGGCACCATCTCCTGCACGCCCCACTGGCCAGACACGACCACCTCCTGCCCAAGACCCTAGCGGCCACACGCAGAGAATCAATGAGGGGACGCTAGGGCACCACGGGCTCTGAGCACCCGCTGCATGCCGCCACTCTGCGGGTGCCCTGGGGGAGGGGAGGATCTGCGGCTCATCCTCCTGGAGCCACCAAGGGACGCTGACCAAACGAGGACAATAATCCCGTAAGCACAGCACCGGCTGCCCCCAGGGGTCCAGAGCAAGGGCTGGGCGCTGGGACACAGAGGAGGGTTGGTGCCCAGTCCTGCAGGATGGGCTCCCCCAGGGTTGGCCACAGCTGAGCCCGTTGACTCCTGGGTAAGCCTGCATGCCTGGTATGCATGTTCGCTCATCTTGTAACCGAGCAAAAGGGGCTCATTCACCTCGCCGCAATCCAGTGCCAATCAATTGCAAACAAGTTGGTGGTTGAGAAAGGAAAGTTTATACGATTAGCTAGCACAATCGTAAGATGGCGGACTAGGGTCCTAAAGAGCAGTCTTAAATTCATACAGAATCTTGGGGCAGTTAAATAGGGGAAATGGGCAGGGAAGGAGGGGGTTTGGGAACGTCAACCATCTGGTGTGATAGACTTCAAGGCACCTCATTATCTCTTTCTTCTGCCATCCGTGATGGGTACCATTGCAGAGTTTTTCTTTCTGGAAGTCATCACGTTCCTGGGGGGACTCAGAGAACAAAGTTATCATCTTATCTTAAGCAAGAGTTATAATACCAGCAGATCACCTATTTTGCAAAAGCAAGAGGCGCTTAATCATCTAGGCTACATGCAGGCTGCAATGTATTCACAGACACTAGTGAGTCAGGGTCACAGTTAGAAAGCTGCTTCCTTTCCCTAAGATGGCTTCCCTCAGGCTAACTTAAGATCTAGCTGTTACAACTGGTTGTTTTTCCCAGCGATTCCCCTCCTCAGGGCAGGGGCTTCTCATTCACCTCTGCTGGCTGCATGCTCTGCTCTCCCTGCATGCTCCCTGGCAGAACCCCGGCCTTGGCTCAGCAGGCCCGAAAGCCCATCTGAGGGAAGGGCAGCCGTGGTCTGAGAGAGGGAGGCCTCCCTGGGCCTGCAGCCCCAGCTCAGGCACTGTGCCATCAGGGCCAGGAGGACACGGGGCCAGAGCAAGGATGGTGCCCCCACACCTTCAAATGCCCCAAGCACAGGGCCCTGCAGGACCAGCAAGTTGGGATTGGCCCACGCCACGCACAGCAGCTGTCTCGTCCGCACCCCCGGGCCGCCCTGCTCAGCCTTCCCCTCTCCCTCCTCAGGGCCCGGGCCCAGCCTTCTGTTCTTAGGGACCTGATCACGAAAAGAAGGGAACTCCAGGGCCGGCCTGCGCAGACCCTGCCGTGGAGCTGGGAGCCCCCTGGTGGCAGCGGTTGGCAGGGCCTCTGGCCCCGGAGCCAGCGCCAGACATTCTGGACACGCCCCCCTGCCTTGCTCACCCCCTCGCTCTTTCCCTCCTAACTCCCTAGGCCAGTTAGCTGTTCACTGACATGGTGCTGTGAGAGACAGAGAGAGAGGGCTCTGGGGATGCGGGGGCGGGGCCCGGGGAGGCGGCCACAGGGGGCGCCTGGCTTTGCTTTGGGGCCAGTGGAATTGCAGAGTGCCGCGGAGGAGCAGGGCAGGCGGCCCTGTGGGCAGGCAGCCGGGCAGGGAGGGGGCTCGGAGAAGGAGTTTGACTCCAGAGAGTGGAGGGGGTGCCCTGGGCTCCGAGTGCCACCCTGCATGGCAGGCAGACCACGAGTGTGGGGGCCCAGGGGCGCCGGCCCGAGGAGAGGCTTTGCAGGCACTGAGACGGGGGTCAGGCTGTGCTGCCCCCACGCTGCCCTTGATGCCTGGAACCCCGGTGCAGGGGAGGCCTCCCCAGCGACTGCGTCTGCAGGAGCCCTGAGTGGGCCTCCGGGACTGACCTTCTGCAGCAGCGGGGGACTGCTGTTCAGTGCCTGCTGTTTGTGACTTAAAATCAGAAGAACACTGAAAAAGCATTGAAAACAAAACCAGAAGACGACCATATTGGTAAACACCTAGATTTTTGTAAGAAAATCTAAAAATTAAAAAATACAACCAAGGAACTTCCTGTGTTTGTACCTCAGATCTCTTGCTGCAAGCTGCTCGCTCCTCCCTGTTTGCCTGGTGGGAGTGGGCGGAGGTGGCCCCCAGGTGTCCCTCTGCTGTGTCAGAGGGGACTCAGCACCCGGGCCCCATGGGTGTTTCCCCACGGGCATCCCCGCAGGCTCGCTGCGATCGATCCCCTTTCTACACGCAAAGGGGAGCGGGCCTGCTCTTGGTGGTTAGCTGGGCCTGAGCCCTGGGGTGGTGTCCTGGCCAGAGGCTGGCCTGGGCACGGGTGATCCCTGGGGAGCCTCGGAGGTCTAACCACTGGAGGCCTTGGGGCTGGAGGGCCAGGGTCCAGGCTAGGGGCAGCTGTGGACTTAGGGGTCGCAAACCAACTCTACCTCGTCACTTGCCAGCTGGGCAGCCTGCAGAAGTGCCAGGGCTGGTCTGAGCCTGCTCTCTCTCCCATAAACAAGGCCGAGTGGGACTGGGGAAGATGCTTGCACTCAGTGTCCCACAGGGGCCCCGAGGGGCCGGGCACCCGAGAGAGCACACCTGGCGCTGCCACAGGGCCGGGTCCACCTTCCCCCAGTGCCTGCCAGGTCAGAGCCGGCTGTGAGGGCTGCCAGCCGCCCTGTTCTGGGGTCCTAGGCGGGACAGCCCCCGGGTGGGAGCTCAGCCCAGTCTGCAGACGTCCCGCGGGAGGTGACAGGCGCCCTGGGCCTGGCCGCAGGAGGAGCAGTGCTGGGGCTGGGAGCCTGGGACCGCCTGCAGATTCACAGCCAGTCAAGGGGGCGCCATGTGTTTGGTGCCAAAGCCGAGGGCGCCAGAGGAAGGAGGGGGCAGGGCAGTGGTGCAAGAGCAGCACCAAGTTGATCTCTTCTAGCGAGATATTTAGCGTTAATTTCTATTTTAGGATCGTTTAAACCTGAGACTGGAATGTGAGAGCCGCTTTTAGTAAGGAAGTTGCATTTCATTCTTAAAAAGGAGGTGAAGGAACTCAGGATTCAGAGAAGTGGTATGAGTTGTTGGTCACAGGGCCGTCACTGAGACATTGCTGCCACCTGGTGACGGCAAGCCTTGAAGAGGGACTGTGTGTTTCCAGATGTTCCCAACTTCCCCCGACTTCCTGTGTCCACTGGATATGTCCCTGCCCGAGGACCCGCCCACCTAAGAAAGCCTACTGGAGCGCTGGTGGGGGTGAGTGACACTGTCGTGGGCACTACCTGCCTGATGTGGTCTTCACAAGCAGATACTTTCCAGATTTATTGCAGGACTTTGCGCGGTGAGCACTGCACTTGGGCACACCAGTGGGAGAGCTCAGCGCGGCTGTGCAGAAGGGTCAGCGTGGGCAGGCGTCGGCCTCGCGGCCTCAGGCTGCTCATTGAGGACAGACTCCAGAATCTCGGAAGCGGGTTGGCAGCAGGGCAGCCGTCATGCCCTTCAGAAGCCGAGCACAGGGTGGGAGGTCAAGGCTGCGCCGGGCTGCTGGGGCCCAGGTAGACGGCCTTCTCCACGCCGTCCACCACCAGCTCTGAGTACTCCAGGTATGAGGAAAAGTGTGTGCACTCGAAGCGGTCGCTCCCGCGCACGTGTGCCAGGAAATCCGGTGCTCCTGGGAAGATGACATTGTCGGCCAGCAACACGGTCCCCTTGCGTAACAGGCCACACTCCTGCAGGGGAGGGGGTGAGGATCAGGGGTGACCAGCGAGCTTGCCCCAACCAGGAGGGCAGGTGGGGGCTCCATACACTGGCCTGTGCCTGGCCCTAGGGTCAGCCCCACCCCGGCTCCTGGGGTCACCAGGGTCTCCCGTGGCCTTTGTCTCCTCCCTGGCAGTGACCACCACGAGACAGGGCTGTGCTGAGCACTCGTCCCACCTCCAGACCGTCAGCTCTGTGAGGAGAGATCTGTTCCTCTGTTCCCTCCTCCTCCCCAGCCCCTAGAACAGCATGTGGCAGGCACACAGTAGGTGCCGACGAAATGCTAGCTGGACAATGAGTGGAGGTGACCATGGGACCAGGGTCTGGCCCACAATGCCGCCTCAAGGCCAGTGCGTTTCTTGGTCACCCAGTGCCGGGAACGCGGGCTGCTTGGGATAAGAGAGATGCCTGGTGTCCGTGCATGGGCTGCCGGGGGCAGTCCCTGGAGGTTTACTGCCACCTGACCAGGGTGACCCTGCAAGGCTGGGGGACGACAGAGGGGCAGACAGCCGGACCCACAAGCCTGCCCCTTGGGGGTCCGCTCTGGACATCCCCACACTCCGGCATTTGAGATGCCCCATCTCTACCGGGGCCTGGGCCCGGGCAGCTGGCTGGCATTTCAGGGCCTGAGCTCTGCAAAGGAAGAAGGAATGGCTGGAGACAGCCTTGGGCGGTGACTTCCTGGGTGGGCAGTCTCTCTGAGAGATGGAGAGGCTCCTTCGGTCACAGGAAACCATGGGAAGAGAAACCGTGAGGGGAGATGTCTGCCTGGGGGGGCACGGCAGACCAGGCAAGGGCCGCCCCAGTTGTCTCACCCCGTAGATTTGACTTTGAAAGAACAGAGCCCCTTTTACATAATCATAAAATAAAAGTAAAAGAAAGAGCAATCCCAAATATTGAAAGCAAAGTCCAACACGTGACCCCCGGTGTGACTCAGGCTGCAGGCAGGTCCACGTGGGGCATGTCCAAGTGACCTAAACCCGCGGGGACCTAACTCTGCATGCTCCAGGCGGTACCCGAGGACAGACTGGGGGTGGAGTCTCGGCTCTCCTGGTGGCAGCTGAGGTCAGTCCCAGCTTGCAGGGGCCGTGGGGAAGCTGAGGGCCATCTGGTTGGCGCTGTGGCAAACACACAGCTTGAGGTCAGCGGAGCAGGACAGCCCAGGAGCCAGAGTTGGAACAGGAAAGACCACTATGAATCATGGAGCAGTTTCTCTTCAGAAAAGAAAAGAAAGGAACCTCGCAGCAATCTTGGGCAAAAGACGGAGAAGAGACAGCAGCCCGGCCCAGGCCCCAGAGGGCAGCTCAGGTCTGGGGCAGGAAACGCCCAAGGTGAGCCGGCGCGGGCGCCGACCTTGTAGGGTCATGCTGAAGGACCCAGGAGCCACCGCTGGCCCCAGATGCGACAGTCAGTGGGGTGAGACCTCAGACACTGAAACCCCACGAGTTAACTGAACGAAGGACCGAAGGGAAGAAAGAAGCTGTGGGAGCCTTTGGAGGGTACTGGGCCCACCATCCTCGAGGAAGCGGGACTTACGGGGGAAGAAGCAGGCCCTGATCCCACCTGGGCACACCTTGGCCTCCTGACGGAGGACACAGAGTGGTAGAATTCTGGCCAGAGGAGCAGGGCCTCCCTGCAAACCACCACTGGACAAAAGGGCATTTTAAATGTGTCTGCAGTTCCTTGACCCTCCCTCCTTCAAGAGGTGGACCCTGGTTCCTCCCCGCTGGGTGTGGGCTGAGCCAGAGACTGACTTCCAACCAAGGGAAGAGCAGGAAGCCACAGTGTGTGGCTCAGAGCCAGAGTCCTGTGAGGCACCCCGGCCCGCTCCTTGCTCCTCTCGTCTCTGTCTTCCTGTCTCGCTCTCTCCTTCAGGCTCTGCGGAAAGCCAGCTGCCATGTTGTGAGGACATGCAAGCAGCCCTGTGGAGACGCCTGTGTGACAAGGGGCCAAGGCCTCCTCAACATGGCCATCCGATTTTGAATTGCCACCTGCCCCTCCCAGCCCCCAAGCCCTTTATTCCTGACTGAGGAGAGGTGGCTGGGCCTGACCGGGCACAAGCCAGGGCCCTGCAGAGCCACAGCTGCAGGGCTGCAGAACACATTGAAAAAGTACAGCCATTTCCAGTCTAGGACTTCTCTTCTTTTGAGACAATCACCAGCTCTGACCCAGCAGCTCTGAAGAAACTATTGGTTTCCTAGTTCCTAAGCAGCCATATTCACTACTTTCCTATAAAGGAGGCTCCTGTCTTGATCACACACGAGAGCTACTGGAATCCTCCCACTCTGGGCAGGCCCCCCTGGGGCAGCCACCTGGTCCAGCCCATTTCCAGGTTCCCACCACCCCGCCAAGGCTGCTCCCCACAGCTGCCCCGCTCCTGGCCTGAGGGTCTCATTGCCGTCCCCTCGCTGCCCACCCGTCTCAGCCAGATCAGGTCCCCTGTCCAACTAACAGTCCCTGCACCCCCTCCCTCTCCACTCCCCGGGGCCGGGCACCTGCCCCAGCCTCCCACAGGCACCCCACTTCTCTCTCCACGCAGCCAGCAGGAATCGTCCCTTAAGACAGGTCTAACCTCGCCCTCTCTCCCTCAAAGTCCTCTGGTCCCCGCCCTGTGGTATTGAAGCACTCTGCACACTGCCCTGGCCCAGTGCCCCAAATCTGCCCATTCCCAGAACATTCTGTGGCCTTTCACACCCACCAGGCCAGTGCTGGTTCCTTGCCACCCTGCCAGGTGCCAGGCCCTCCACGCCCGCACCAGAACCACTGGGTGGGAGGTCCTGCCTGGCCTCCAGCCATAGCTCTGGTGGCCATGTGTCCCCCACACTCAAGGGCCCTCTGTACCGGGTAGAGTGGCCTGTGGGGGAGCTGAGCTGCGTGAGCATGGGACACTGTGGGAGAGCCCCATGCTCGTCACCAGGCAGACAGGCTGAGGCTGGGCAGGATGTCCGGAGCCTCCAGTGGAGGGCCGAGGAGCTGCTCAAGGTCCCCTTGACCACTGGGAGGGACAACAAAGTGGTCATCAGTATTAGCTCCATGTATCAGCTCATTAAGAGCCCGCCGATGCCCTAAGCTCCACCCACCTAGAGACAAGATAGCGTCACAGTCACTGCTTGGGGCTGGCGCAGCAGCCGCACTGAGGACTGGGACAGTCTGGGCGTGGGGAGGGGACAGGGGCTCAGGAGATGCACAATAAGGAACCTCAGAAGGAAGACAGAGAGGAGACGCTGCTTGGTGCTCACCCCTCCCCACCACCCTGACAGAGGCCTCCCAGTGGAGCCCTGGCCATCTTACTCTGCCCGAAACTCCCTGCCTCCTGTCTCCACACCACCCCCAGGGCCTCCCACCCTCCAGGCTGCCAGACCTCCGGTGGTACAACAGGAGCCAGCTGTGCCCCCCAGGGCCACCCTGGGCAGGGATCACCCAGGGCGGCTGGGTCCTTGGAGAGGCTGAGACCCACAACAGGGCTGCCCCTGCCCCAGCAGCCAGCACCAAGGCCCAACCCGGCCAGGCGGGTGCGCGGCTCACCTCCAGGAGGAGCGTGTCCGGCAGGTACCGTTCCTTCCAGTGGTCGAGGAAGACCATGTCCACTGTGTCCACGTCATATTTCTTCTTCAGCTGGGGGATGATGTCCTGGGAGGCCCCGAGGACAACAGTTACCTGGAATGGAGCTCCATCAGTGCCCACACTCACAGGGACAAACAGACCACCCCCTGGGCACCCACATGACGGTCCACCCACAGCTCCCTTTGGGGTTCTGGGGTACCAGCCCCTTCTTCCCCCCTCCATCCGGGGGCAGCCTCGGGAGTTTCCTGCTTTGTGGATCAGGGTGGGGAGACCACCCTCACAGAGCTGCTGGGGTTCTGTGAAACCCTCTGTGATCCTGCAGCAGGATCCGTGTGGCCTTGAAACGAGCAGGGGTGTCCTGGCCCCCACCACCACCCATGCCGGCCCCTGGAGCGTCAGTGTTCTCTTTGTTCTAGGGGACGGGTACCACACCCTGTCCTGCATGCCCGCGAAGTCCAGAATCTGCTGGGTGATGGCGGCATAGTCAGGGTTGATCTCCATGGTGAGCAGGCGGGCGCCGGGCGGCAGCAGGCGGGCCATGCGCACGGCCGAGTAGCCACAGTAGGCCCCCAGCTCCAGCAGCATGGAGGGACGCTGCTCCCGCACCACTGCGTCCACGAACTGGCCTGTGGGGCACAGGACGGGTGAATGCAGGCACGGGAGGAGAGCCACTCCAGGGCCTGGCCCTGCGCCTCCCAACTGAGCAACAGCCCTTCCCGATGCTGGGCCCCCAGCCCTCCCCTGAGGCCTCGGTCCCACTGCATGCACCCTCCAAGCTCCCAAGGTCCCTCTGGCCTTTGTGCCTTTGTACACGCCAGTCCCTCTCCCTTTTCCACCATTCCTGGCTGACCCCAACTCGTCCTAACCCAGAGCTGCCCTCTGTGGGAGCCCCCGCCCCACCTTGCCTATGGGCCATACTCAGGGCCTCCCTGGTTCCTCGAGCCAGGCACTGTCAGAGGCTCCAAGAGGGCTAGATAATGTCTGTCCCCAGGGCCCGACTGCAGACAGTGCAGCATAGCACATGCTCACGCCCCAGGCTGGAGTCCAGAGGTCAGGAGGCAGCCCTGGCGGAGAGCCAGGTGCCCGGTGCATGGGCAGCTCCTAGGAGCTCTGCACACCCTCATGCCCGGCAGAGACACCCAAACCGATTGCCCGCCCTGCACCAACACCTGGGACGTACAAGTGCGGGGCCTACTTGGAGCCCCTGCTGTCACCTCCCACTGGTGTTGGCTGAGTTGGTCTGTGGCAAAGAGGGCACTCTGAACAGTGGCTTCCTGGGCACTTTATCAAATGTCCCTCCCTCCCCAAGGGGACAGTGATGTGGGTGTTGGGGCCCCCGCACAGCCTTTACTCCTGGCAGGGGAGAGGGAGGCTGGGCTGACGACTCGGGCCTCCAGGGCTCCAGACGAGTCCCCACCCCAACACCCAGAATCGGGGTGATAACAGGCCTCTCCTCTCTGGGCTGTGCTGCCCGGCCTGAGGCCTGTTCCCAAGCGTACCACCAGCCGGCTGGGGCACCCACCTTTCTTGTCGCCCACATTCATGGCCCATTCCTTCTGCGAGCAGTAGGCGTCAATGATCTCCAGCACACTCTGCGGGTCCCCGGCCACTGCGTGCTGCAGCACATGGCGCAGGATGCGCTGCTCCTTGCTATGGCCCGTGAGCAGGTTGAGGATGGGCTGCAGGACCAACTCGTTCCAGCCAATGAGGAACCAGCCCCAGTGTCGCAGGATCAGTAGCAGAGTCAGCAGTGCCAGGCCCAATGAGAAGGCTGCCAACAGCATGGGTGTGGCCTCTGGCATCTGAGGTAGGGGTGGGGCAGGGAGAGGGATGAGGGGAAGGAAGGGAGCTCAGGGCAGGGTGCCAGGCTTCAGTGCTTTGTGGCAGGCAACCCCACAGCCCGCGCGGGAGCTCAAAGCCCCTGCGGTTAGTGCAGACGTGCCCTCCAGCCTCACCCACCCTCTCCTCAGTTTGGGGGTGCTACCACTGCCCCCCTTGTGCTGATGGGGCCCCAAGGTTCAAGAAGCCAGCCACGTACCCCAGTTACCTAGCTTGTGCCAGCCCTGGGGGAGTGCAGCCCCCCCCCAACAGCTTCCTGCCCCTGGGACGCACCCTGGTGCGCAGAGCAGGTGTGTGTCTGGCTGTCCTGCCTGGGGGACTGCCGATCACAGCCCCCCTCTCTGGGCGCTTGCCCAGATGGCAGGCGGTCAGCCACTGCCCTGAGCGAGGGGGCACAGCTGGTCTGGGCAAGGATGCACCGCACAGGGGAGGCCCGCCCCGTGTGCAGTTCCTTTGGGCGCTCACGCTCAGAACAGTCTGGGAGACTCCTGAGGTCCTTTAAGTGAGTTTCCAGGTAAGGACACAGGCGGTCCCCAGGCCAGGCACATGGGTCACAGGCGAAGTCGCCACTCCCTTCGGGGACAGCCACACGTGGAGCATCTGTCCCTCGATAAGGAAGGGAAGCCCTGCCGCCTGCACCACAGTGTGAGCTGTGAGGGAGACACACTAGTTGCCGTCAGCCGGCTCCTGCTGCAGCACGGCCTCCCCCGGCAAGCGACACCCCCGGCAGGTAGCTAAGGATGCAGCCAGTCCGAGCCGGACACGGAGCCCCTGGAGACAGGGGCAAGGCTGAGCCACGCAGCCCTGCATGCCACACCAGCTCGCATGGCAGAGTTCACAGAGTGCAGGGTAGATGCCACATCGCCTATTTACACAAGGCAGAGTGGACACGTGGTCAGCAGGTCAACGTCTGCATGCGCTATGGGCCCGAATCCTCGGCCCACACCCGTCCCTGCTCCCTGTGCCATCCTGACCTTCAGAGAGACTTTCCCAACCGCTCCTGCCCTCCCAGCTGCGGGGGGGGGGGGGGATAAAATGGGGGGGTTGGGGGTGTCTGCACGCTCCTGCTCTGAGCTCAGCAGCAAGCAGATAGCATCTGTGCAGAGTTCTCTGGCCTCTAGTTAACTATCAACAGAAACCATAACCTGCAAATGACCAGGGTCCAGATATCCGGGCCCTTTCCCCAGAGGCCAGCCTTGTCCTCCACCTTCCCTTCCCGGAGGAGAGCTCGGGAGGCCCGGGAGAGCCAGTGACACATCACCTCGAGTGTCCCCCAGCCTGGGACACCGGCAACAGTCTCTGCTCCTCGTGGGCACTGCCCTCTGGGTTATGGCACACGTGCACCTGTGCCTTAGGAGAAGCGGGAGAAATGAATGAACCACTTTGCTCAAGCCCTATTCCCCAGGAGAGCAATTATAAATTTGGAAGTGACACATAAGACCAAAAAAATCAACGATTCAACGCGATCAAAGAGAAAAACGGGCCAAGGCGGCAACTGGGCGGCTCACAGAAAAAGGCCCCAGGCCTCGCACAGGCGCAGGAGACCGGGGGCAGGTCTTGGCGCCAGGGTGGGGTGCCCTGCCTGGGGGGCCGGCGTGCAGCAATGCTGCTTGCTGCCAGAGCGCCGGGTCCTCGCCGGGAAAGGGCCTCCACGGGGCAGGACGCACCACGACCCAGGACGCGGTGAGGGGAAACACGAGGTTGGGCCCGCTGGCTAAGCACAGAGCGTCTCTCTTCCAGGGGCAGAAGGCGGGGAAATGCCCGAACCTTCCACCGTGCTCCCGTCTGCGTGTTACCCTTTCCCGAGGCCACACTTGTGCTGCTTTACTTCCTTACTATTATTACTAGCAGTGGTGTTTGTGTGGTGGGGTAGTCGGCCACTCTGTTCCTTCTCTGTATATTAAAAAAATCTAGTAAATGTTAGAAACGAATATCAAAAGCAAGAGGGAATACTCCGCTTAAAGGGCGAATTACTAGGTGGCCCCTGGAGCCATGAACTATCAATTCCCATCCCCGTAACAGTGAGTTCTGTAGGAATCCGGCTTTCGAATCTCTATTCTCTAGGTCTTCTGTCCCTCCGGAATGACGGGGGTGCGGTGGGGGCCACGGCTGCGGGCGCCGGAGCCCCCCTCCTCCCGGCAGGGGGCGGCACGCTCTACCCGGCAGGGCTGCTGCCGGCGGGGCGGACGTGGGCACCGCCGCACGCGGTGAGTGCGATGCTCCTGCTCGCCCTTCCAGGGCCCTCCTGGGACAGGGCACGGGCTCAGGGCGACTCTCAAAGCCCCGCATGCGGTGCCTGGGGGAAAGGGCTTCACTGCCCACCTCACCGGGTCCTCTAGGGACCCAGGGGAGAGCCCTGAGATTCTCTTGTGAGTGTGAGGGACTGCGGCCCAGAGAGAGGGACTGCGTGCTCCTGGCCCCCAGCCGAGCGCCGGCCACCGCCCCCACCGGCTGCTGACGGCCTCCTCCCTGCGGAACACCGCCCCCACCCCCGGGGGGCCTCCTGGACTGCAGGGCCACGCTGCTCCCAAAGCGCCCCGCTCTGCACGGCCCAGCTGCGCCGAGGCCACACCCACCTGCCGTGGGGGACCACGCCCACCTGATGTAGGGAGGCGGGACCACGCCCACCGGGCCGCCGTGGTGGGGACCAGAGGCCACAGCCGCCTGACGTGGGGGGGACCACGCCCACCTCCCTGACAGAGCGCTCGAGGGGCCGAGCATCCCTGCTGCCCCCATCACAGCTGACCTTGTCTAGGCACCTGCTCCTTCGGGGACCCCTGCCGTAGGGCCAGCCCCTTCAGGTCGACGGGCTCACGAGCTAGGAGCAGGGCCAGCTGTCTCGGCTCCAAGTGGAAGGCAGGCCTCAGAGCGCCCGGAACATTCTGAGGCAAAAGCAGCAGGCTGACCAGGATCCCTGTGGGGAGAACAGAAAGGATGGGGGCCCGATGGTGAGCGTCCAGGGAGGGATGGTTGGCCATCTGCCCCGCAGGACAGCCGTGCAGGACAGAGCCCAAGAGCCTGGGAACTGGGACGGTTCTGGCCGCTCATGGGCAAAGGCCCCGCAGCTCCCGGTTCCAGCCCTGCCCCTGTAGCTGAGCTGAACGTGACCGCCTCGTGTCACTCCTCCAGGGCTGGATGGCGGCACCCTCAGAGACCTTTGTCTCATCTCTGATCTGCTGCTCGTTTGCGCGTCTGGTGGCGATTCTGACTCCCGATCCAGTGCTCTGGACGAACGTCTGCTGAAGCGCAGTGAGGGCAGGTGCTGACTCTACCATCTGCGTGTGCTCTCTGAAGCTGGGAGAGAGGCCAGGCTTCTTCTGGAAGGAGCCTCCTGGGCTAGAAGTCCTTCCCGGCTCCTGGGGAGGCTCTTTGTCTTTCTAGTTGATCCTGCGCCTCCCGTGGGAGCTCCTCGGTCAGCTGAAACCCCCTTCTTGCACTCCGCTGAACACCTGCCACCACGGTGCTAACTCTGTCTGCTCCTTTCTGGCCGGCATGACTTTACCAAGGATAATTGGGAACTTCAGTGGCTCTTTGGGAAGCTGAAGCTCTCCCCGAGGTGGCTCCTCTGAGACCTCTCCTTCCCTCACCTCTGCTCCTCCTTCCTCCTCTACCACCTCCCATCCTCCCCCCAGCTCCCTTGCTTCTTCTGATTTGTCCTCCTCAAGCTCCTCCCTCCTCCACCCCTCTGGTCACCCTGCCACACCTTCCCTTCCCCCCAGCCCCTCAGCTCCCACAGTCATGGGAACTTTGGGCCCCCCGCCCCATCGGGGGCTCTCAACGGTGCCAGGGACACCCCCCAAAGCAGCCACCTGAGCCTGAAAAACAAAAGTGAATTGGAAACAGACATTTATTTAGTGCACACCTCCATGAGATTATATATCAGGGCGGAAAAAATCTTACAAGTCTCCTCCACAATTACAGGTGGAAAGCTTTAAGCCCTCATATTGAGCTAACCTGCTCTGTCAGAAACACAATTCCAATAAAAATATAAAATGGAGCAAAAAACAAGGTCCACATCTCATACAAACTGGTGAGTTTTGTCTAACGGAATTTATGTGTAACGCTTAGCCAAAATTTTTAAGTGCAAACCATCAGACCTCTATGTGCGTGTCTGTATGTTTATGTATACATATATGCTATACATATGCTAGTTCCCTGCCTCCAGGTGGTGTTACCAAATTAATTTTAAAATCCCTTAAAGGAGTTCTATCCTAATTGGCTTAGAGAGAAATAAGCACTTATATAAATTAAATCTTCCCCAAACGCCCAGAAATATAAGAACCAACTCGACTGTTTTTCAAGTTCACATAATTTGGGTCAATCTTTAGTAAATAAGACGAGCTTAATATTGTTGACAGGTATATCTTCAGAGTTGTCAACATTAACTAGTATAATGCAAATGTACATTTTATTCTACTTGGTTCACTAGTCAAATAAGCTAATATATCTATCTATTAGATGTTTATGATTGTACAAATGATAAATTCGATTTTAATCAAATTTTGTCACTATTCTGATTAACTTTATTTCAGCAATAGTTGTGTTTTATAATATGTCTGCCTAAAAACAGTTTCCCAAATCTTTTTAGTTACTTGCAGCCTTAGAGTGAGTTATACCAATTTAAGCTAAATAACAGATATTCATTCAATATCTAAATAATTTCTAAATAAGATAAAGTGCTGAAACATTCATTATTAAGCTTAAGTTTAAGTTAATATACTTTTGGCTTCTTATTTTTATCTGGTATAGAGAAGCTCATGATATTTGGGTCTGTTAATAGACATGTTCTTGCCACATTAAAAAAATTTGTACTATTAAAAACATTTATCTCTACAGGTTATGAAATGGTATATTCATAAAATGTGCTAATCTGTTACAGACTATTGGTATATGACAGAAAATTCGCAATTGTCTACTTCCTAGTTTTCTCTGTAAAATAAAGGTTGCTAATGTTTAAAAACTATAATCAATATGTGAAAATAAAACTACTAGAAACAATGGGAAGGGAGGGAAACAACCTTGTACCCAAAGTATGGGAGAAAAAGAGGATGTGCATTTATACAGAAAATATGCAAAGAATATAGATGTGTTTTTGTTAAAGAAAGGACAGTAATTCTGTCCTAAAGTTAAATTTAAAAAGAGGGAAAGTATAGGACAAAAACCTGAATGGATATAGAAATTTGTAGAAGGTTTGTGGACAAGGAATTTTATGTTGTGAGGCCAAAGCTGCTAAGATTAAATTGATTTATATATAAAGTTTTTAAAATGAGCTTTAACAATAATGTAGTGATACAAAACTAGAGTTTGGTTTTCTGTCTGCCAAAACAACAAAGTTTCTTAGATTATTGGTCTGCTTTTAATAAGAGGTTGTAAAGGGTTTTCCTTTACCTTTTGAGTAATCTGCCTAGGAAACAAAGATTCTACGTCTTATCAAAATGATTTCCTGTGCTTCATGTTGTCATTATCATGTCCTTGATTGCTTAAGAGCACCTCGTCTTCTCACTGTCAAAAGAGCCAAGGTTTTTTTTACAGTTGTGTTTCCTCCTATATTTACTTTTGAATTCTTTTATTGTCACTTTGGTTAAGTAGATAACTAAATATTGTTTCACAGTGACCTGGGATCCTATTTAGTCAAGTGTTCAAACCTTTTGACATTTTTGACAACTTTGCCTTCCCAAAATCAAATCCTACATGAAATGTTCTTGATCTTGAACTGACTTTGGGATTTCCCAGGGGGCCCCTGGAAGATCTCTAAGGGTTTGTTCTTTCCCCTTGTAAAAGAGAGATATTAAACTAAGCAGATTTATTTGATATGTTGAATCTCATGAAAGGCATTGTCAAGTAAAAAATGCTGCTTAACCGTTCATAAGTATATTTGTATGAGAAAATGTTATTAACATAAGAATGTCAGGAATTATATAAAGTTCCTAGAAATTTGTCAATGCCTCACTGCCCATGAAATGTCCTGGTGCAATGTTATCAGTCATAATTCCAGTTATTATTTAAAATGTTGTATATCACAAAACAACCAAGGTTCCTTGTAAATTGTGCTATTTTTATAATGAACTCTCATCAGATCTTTAACTAGGGCCTTTTAAACTCTTTTATCACCCACAGAGTGGAAGTCAAAATTGGCCACCCCAAAATGTTTCTCTTTGGCTTGATTATTTTTAAGGACGAAAAAAACCCCTCTAATGGAAACGCCGACCTTCCCCCTAACTGCCTAAAAGAATTTAAGACAGAAGGCCTGTCCCAGGAAGGAGCTATCACCATAGGTAATTCTGGGTGTGGTAGGCAGGAAGGCACCAGCAAGCCCATTTTTATTGAAGGTCCGTCTCTCGCGTCCCACTGTCTATAGACGGCCCAGCAAACGCTTGCTTTTCAATCTCCATGTAAATTGCCGTCCTCCCCTTTGAAGACCCAAACCACTATCCCCAACTTCCTCCTTTGTCTTTAGCTGAAGATGGTATTTAAGATGGTGGCTTTGGCCATTCTGGTGAGTTACCCAGTTTTCCTGGGTTTCTCCCATGTATACATGTTATAAAGCTTTGTTTGACTTTCTCCTGTTATTCTGTCTCATGTCAATTTAATTCTTAGACCAGCCAGAAGGACCTAGAGGGTGGAAGAATAGTTCTTCCTCCCCTACAGTTTGGTGACAAGAACAGGATAAAACTTAACTGGCTGGATGCTGCTCACTCCTGGACTACTGCAGCTGAGAGATTCTGGACCCTTGACAAGAACCAGTAGGAGGTAAGAGTTCTTACCACATCAGTCTCCCAGATCTCTGCCTGCAGGGTCCAGTGGAAGCGAGACTGGTGAATTTTTTTCCTTTTCTAAATTTAGATTAGCAGGAGAAAATATTGGTGAAACTAGCTTCTTGGACTCAGCGACGCTGGGAAATTTGCTTTGAGTACTCATTGGTTTATTGATCCTTCTCCTCCCAGACATGGTCACTATTTTCCTTGTCTCTGTCTTTTGTGTTCTTTCTCATAAAAAGAAAAAACCATAGGGCAAGATGCAGGCATCTCTATAAGTCTCTTGTCTGGGAATATGGGCATGAGATGAAAGTTGTTACTAAGGGCATCTTGGAAGCCAAAGAGGCCACAAACTTGGTGGGTACGGGTCGAGCAGTTAAGAGCCATTAGGGCGCTTGCCTCCTCAAGAAGACTCCTGTGATAGGACAAGTTGGTCATGGAATGGGGTAGATGACACAGGTCCCCCACCAACTTCAAGAAAATTTCCATGCGAGGTGCTCTGTAAAACACACACAATCCCCAAGCCCGTGGTGCCTCCCTCCTAGGTATTACTCTGGCTCCAAGAGACCCAAGGGTTAACTAAAGCTGTTAACGTGCATATAAGATGAGGGTTTTTTTTCTTTTGTCTTGTTGTATGTCTTGAGAGCTTCGCTTTGTGACCTTTCTGCTCTCTGCCATCCGGAGGATGCACATACTGGTGTACATCTTGGTGGCCAGTCAAATAGACTCGGGTTCTGAGATGTACTGTCTTTGTCCAGCTGTGTCAGCTCTCGGGGAGTTTGTCATAAGGGGTCAATTGCTTTCATTAGGGGCCTTTGTCATCTCAACCTTAATTGCTTGTTACTGCCTGTGCAGTGACGGCCTTTGCTTTCTTAGACTATTTTCGGGACTGAACTTTCTGGATCTTGGGAGGGATGCTTCTTTTGCACTCTTTTTTGGGGATGCCTCTTGCATCCATAGTTAAGCCATAAAAGGGTTATTGGTGTGAGTTGCTGTTATCATTTAAATTGGAAAAACTTCTAAATTGGAAAAATGTTTAGAGAGCTCTCATCATAGTTGTTTAATTGGTACCTGTGAAAAGACCAAATCAAAAAGAAATGCAAAAAATAAAATAATAATAATGACTAGCCTTAAGACACTAACTCAGACTACAATTAAATTGATAAAATGTAAAAGTATGTGTATTGATAAAGGTTGGAATGTTTGAGCTAATTTTATATAAAGAGGTTATAGCAACTTTGTCTGAATGTGTTTTGAAAATGGACTTTATGTCTGGCTGAGAATGCTTCCCCTATCCAATATTCTAAGAATATTGATGAAGTCCAAATGGAAGCTATGATTAGAAGTATAAGAGTTGATGGAATTCAGATAAAGTTTTGTAGGAAAACTGATATATTTACAGGCTTTATGTGAAGTGATTGCACCTCTTTTACATGACTGTATTATAAATTGTATTGTGGGGATAGACAGTGTGTCTCACTGGGGAAAGTTTCTCCTGCCCGATTGTAAGACAGCATATAAAACTGCCCTTCAAATAATGTTAATTAAACACACTAAAGGGAAGTCAATAGGGTTGCCTGAGCCCACACTGTATGAGATAAAAACAAGAGGCTAATATCAGGTGCTAATAAAAAAAAAAACTACAACTCCCCCCTCCAAGGTAAATTGGTCTAGGCTTAAGTTGTACACTTAGAGAGCCTTTGTTAAATGCTTTGTGCAGACTTTTAAAGGTGTGGTACATTGCCCTAAAGTTTGAAAACAATAGCTGTGGAGTCTGTGTATGTGTGTCTACATGCATGTTATATATGTGGGATGTTTTACCTCCAGATGGTACGGCCAAAACTAAGAGCTCTGTTTAATTGGCTTAAAGTAAGCGCTTACATAGATTATTCCCAAATGCAATAGAAACTAACCCAAATGTTTTTCAAGTTAACATGATATGAAATAATCTTTGGTAAATGAAAGCTTGTTTAAGTTTGTTGGTTTGATTGACATAGGCATGTTCTCAAGAGTTACCAGCACTGGATATGATGAGGCATGCAGCTTGGGTTTACTAGTCCAATGAGCTCATGTTATCTCTGTTACAAATTTATCAGCAAAATAATAGCTTAGAATGATAGCTGATTTTGTCTAACATCTCATAAAGTTTTCATGGGTAATCTAAACATAATTGTTGGAGGCAAATGATTTACACATGAGATAAGCATTTACAGATAAACTTATAACAATAATTATAGTTTATGGCGTATGTATTCAAAATATCTTCCAAAATCTCTTTGGTAACTTGAAACTTTGAAGCTTTGCTAGGTTAAATTAAATGATGGAAAATTCATTGAATATCTAGATCATTTTAAAATAAAATATTAGGCATTAATTATTAAATATAGGTTTGTCTAAATTTGGCTTCTTATAACAGAAAAACCAAAAATGTTCGGGACTATTGGTAAATATGTCTTGTATTTTATTTAAAGGTTGTATTACAAAGTAGCATGTTTCTAGGAATTATAAAAAGTATTTATAGGGGCCGGCCCGGTGGCACGGTGATTTAGTTCGTGCTTTGGCAGCCCGGGGTTCGCGGGGTCAGATCCTGAGTACCTGCCAACACACTGCTTGTCAGCCGTGCTGTGGCGGCGTCCCATATAAAGTAGAGGAAGATGGGCACGGATGTTAGCCCAGGGCCAGTCTTCCTCAGCAAAAAAGAGGAGGATTGGCAATGGATATTAGCTCAGGGCTGGTCTTCCTCACGCATACAAAAAATAAAAATAAATAAATAAATACTGTCCTTAACCCTCAAAAAAAACAAAACAGTATTTATAAACTTGCCAAGCCACAGAATACTAATGTAAAAGACAGTTTATAATTGCTCACTTCTTAGTTTTCACTAAAAATTAACATCTCTAAGGGTTAAAATTCTAATATGTGGTTAAAACTACTAAAAATTAATAAGGAAAACATCTTTGTATTCAAGGAAAGTAAGATGTATATTTTCAGTAAAGAAGGTATAAAGAATGGAAATATTTTTGTTTGTTTTGTTAAGAAAGATAAATTTGTCCTAAAGCACTAGGAGGGAAGAAAGAAGGCATGGGACAAATTCTGAATGTAAAAAGAAAGTTACAGTTTTGTGGAAGAGGAACCCCAGGGAAAGAGTGTTGTGCATGGTCAAGTTGGCTAAGATTAAAGTGAATTTAATTAAATAAATGAGTTTTAATACAAAAAGTAAGCTGGTGCAAAAATTAGAATTTGGGTTTTCTCTCTTAAATGGATAATTTTCTTCAACTTTTAGTCTGCTCTTGATAAAGAGATTCTGAAAAGTTTTTCTTGTGTAGTCTACCAGAAAGGTAAGGATTTAATGTTTTATCAAAATAACTTTCCTGTATTGTTTCATCAGGTCTTTAATCACAGGCACTAAGGGTTTTCTTACAGATACTTAATATTCTGCATTCACCTAAAAATCTTTAATTGTGACCGTGGTTAAATGGATAACTATGCATTGTTTCATAGGGACCTATGATATTGTGTGGGTAAACATTATTGATATAAGTGTTTTAAAAGTTATATAACATTCCTAAAATTCTGATATATCCTGGTTGTCAGTCATAATTCTATTTATTATTTTAAAGTGTTGTATGTCACAGACACAACCAAATTTCTTTGTCAATTGCCATTTTTAAGTCTTTTGTCACTTACAGACAGTTTTGTTATACTCTACTTTTGCAAATATGTTTCACCTTCAAAGAGATTCATGAAAAGAACTCAGACACTTACTCTAGAATACAGGTTTCTGATAAAATTTCAGATCATAAAACTGAGTTGCATAAGAAATTACAGAACTCTAATGGAGAAAATGATGACTTCATGAAACTTCTAATAGAAGGTCAAGAGTTTATTACATGGGACTAAATGAACTGATGAGGATGATTATAATTTTTATGACTTTTGTTTGAAATATTGCTGAATTATTAATGTTTTGTTTTTTCCAGATTTAAGAAAAACTTCTTGGGGCCGCCTGGTGGCGCGGCGGTTTAGTCCGCACTTGGCAGCCTGGGGTTCGCAGGTTCGGATCCCGGGCGCCCGCCGATGCACTGCTCATCAGCCACGCCGTGGCGGCATCCCATATAAAGTAGAGGAAGGTGGGCACGGATGTTAGCCCAGGGCCAGTCTTCCTCAGCAAAAAGAGGAAGATCGGCAACGGAGGTTAGCTCAGGGCTGGTCTTCCTCACAAAAGAAAAGAAAGAAAAGAAAAACTTCTTCTCTTTTCTCTTAAGCTGACTATGACTTATAGCAATTTGGTAAATTATACTTTTGTAAGCAGAATTGAAACATTTATCTTTTTCTCTCTACTTGATCCCTCCAGAATGTGGAAACCCTTAATGAATGAATATTCTTATTTTCATGGCTATGTAGTTATTTGCATAAGTGCAACAAGAATCTGTTCTTAGAACAGAACACAACTGGAAACACTGGTTATATTACCAAAGCTTTGACTGGAATGACATATTTGAGAAAAACACACAGACTCAGATATGACAAGACAGCTAAGAAACAAACATTGAAATTAAGTCAATCTTTATGAAACAAATAAAGCCACTTGGAATTATTGGCCTACTACCTTGCTTACAGTGTTCCCAGCAAGCTCACCAGGTGAGTAAGGAATGTCACTTATCTGGCAGGTGCAAAGAACCCCAGGATATTTTAGGGACCTCGACAAGAGAGGAATTCACCCAAATCTGTAGGTATTGCAGGAAGAGTCTGATAACAAGTCCTTGGCTTGGCTTTGGTGGCCTCAAAAGGCCTATAAAGTTCAACCTGAGATTCCTTATAAAAATTTCCAGGAGAGCAGATTTAAAAGAGCCTATGTGATCAGTTGCTATTCTTGCGGCAATTATGTAAATAATTGGGCTAGGTTTATTGAAACTAGACTTATTTTGCAAGCCAGTTAGTCTTAGTTTGGCTATCTTTGGTAAAAATGAGGGTGATTTTAGAGAGAAAAATTTTGTTTCAGTAGAAACTATAATATGCAATTGTGGATATTCAAGTTCTGTTAATTGTCTTTGAGTTTTTGTTTTCTACCTGTAAACTGGACTGGATTCTGAATTCTTCTAGTCTCCTGAAATATCTAGCTACAAATCTCCAAACTAACGTTTTCAATTTTTCCCACTATTTTCATTTGGAACAACTGAGAACTGAAACTGTCACCAGTGCATTCCCTAAGAAGCTCGAAGGAAGTTTAAAGATGCTTAACACTCCCTCAAGGTTGTTTTTCAGAGCTATGTTGGGAAGAGATACCAGTGTCAACTGGCCTGAACCAGATCAAGCATCACTGCAAGGGCAGCACCTGTGCAGATGACCTGAAGATGACCAGAAGATGCCCTTTTCCTCATCTTATACTAGAATCTCCACCCCAGGAGAAGCCTAGGCCTTATTAGCATAACATGCAATGTATGTGAACGCATATTTCAGACTGCACCTGCGCCAGCTAATACCCACCTCTATGTGTGATGACAAGACTTCCCTTTTAAATATCCATTCCCCATTAGAAATAAAACATTCCCTTTGTTCAGGGAGAGCCATGACTTTGGAAATGATTCCCCATGGTCTCCTATTTGCTGCAAATGTACTTTGCTTTGTGTGATGACTACTTCTGGTGAAGAGTCTGATTTTTAACTCACCAGGGAGCAAAATCATTTTGGTTTGGTAGCAAATCTGGTGACCCAGATGGGATCATGTCCCTCTGAGGTTTACTTTTTGTTTTCTGAGGAAGATTAGCCCTTGCTAACATCCATTGCCAATCCCCCTCTTTTTTCTGAGGAAGATTGGCCCTGAGCTAACATCTGTGCCCATCTTCCTCCACTTTATGTGGGACGCTTGCCACAGCATGGCTTAGGTAGGTGGTGCATAGGTCCATGCCCGGAATCCAAACCTGCAAACCCCAGGCTGCTGCAGCAAAGCACACAAACTTAACCACTACACCACTGGGTCAGCCCCCCTCTGAGGTTTTGATCCTCCAGCCACGATGGTCTGCAACAGACAGAGAAGTGGGCAACAGCAGCTCACCTGGGCTAACCTGTTCATACTAGGGGGGGATGGGAATTAGATGTCACGAGGAGCGGGCCCTCCCTGGTGCTTGTGACGTTGGCTTAGTGTTGCTGCACAATTGGGAGACCCAGTGGCTGCACCAAGCACCTTGCTTAGAGGATCTCCCGACAGAGGTAAGTAGCGCCAACCCCACGGCACAGCTATAATAGTTATTTCTTTAAGTTGTCTCACAGAGTCTGTTGGCTAGTCAGGCTTGAGAAGAGATTGCAAGGCCCAGAGGGTGGGAGCAATCCTGTCTGTTGCCTAGTTGTGTCAGCTGATGTGTTGGATATCCCTGTGGAGGTCACTAAATTTGAGCCTCTAGTGTGTTTGTGTTTTGTCTGTGTTTGTGTGACTGGGGATGCCTGGCACTGATCTTATTTTCCCTGCAATTCTGACATTCTGGATTCTGAAATCCCTTTTTCTTTTTTTTCCATGTTTTCTAGCAACAATCTCTAGGGAGGACCCAGTGTCCAACTGGTCTGCTTTCCCCTTTTATTCTCTGCTAAGGAATTCCCACCGGTCTCCCTTTCCCTCCTGGACCACATCCTTAGATCTCGGTGGAGTAAATTGGTCTGTCTTATCATCCTGTTGCATGATCTGACCACCAACACACAAAGGATCTTCCTTCGGGCCCTCAGACCAACTTGCAGGTGTTTCTTGCTATTAATCTCTTTTTTTTTCTTAAAACAGGAAATTCAATCTGAACTTTTACAGCTCAGCCAGGGCTATCTAGAACCCCTAACCAGTCACCTCCTGTGGGACTGTCTGACCTTCAAAGGGATTAGTGATCATACAGTGTCCTGCCTACTCAGCCTCCCTCCCCCAACTCAATTGCCCAGACACTCGGGCACCCAGATTGTCACCCTTGGTCAATGTGTGTTTGGTTCCAGGCCAAAAGGGTCCAATATATCATCTGGGCAAGTGCTTGTGGCATCTGTGTCACCACTAATTACTATAGACTTCCCCTAGGAAGTTGGAAACAGACCATAAGGAAGGACCCCAGAATATGCGGTGGGGGGCAAACTCCATCTTAGAGGAGAGCCCCCTGGGCTGCATCCTCCGGAACTGGAAGGCTTTCGGGCACTCCCCATTGACCTGAAAGCAGTTAATGTTTTTCTGCAATACGGCTCGGCCACAATATTCATCGGAAGATGGAGAAAAATGGCCAGAAAATGGGACCCTAAATTTCAACACCATACTACAATTAGATCTATTTTGCAAAAGAACTAAGAAATGGGAAGAAATCCCCTAGGTCCAGTGCTTCATGGCACTTTATCAAACTGAAGGGTTACCAAAAAAATGTGAAATTTACCAATTGAAGTTTGAACCAAAGTCTTCAAAAATACTGCCCATATTACAGGATCCTTCTGAAGAAGAGGATTGCTCCTCTACGTCAGGAAATTTGGGGCCAGCGAAAGTCCATCTCAGAGTCCAATCTGCTCTCTGACCCCAGCTTCAGCCCCACCATTGGGCCAATCGGGGACCCTAGCGAGGCCTCCACCATATTGTCCTGATACCCAGACCTCACTTCTGCTCAAGCCAGAAACTGTAACCCCAAAGTCCCTCACCCTTGTGCATTTGGGACCATATCTGTTATTGTCCCTGCCAGGTAATTCCCCTACAGGGAATTTGCCTCTCCAGCAACCCAAGCCCGGAGCTCTTTACCCTCCTCTTCCAGATAGTACAACTAGATTGGGAACTAGTTACAAGCCTGGGATCTACCCCCTGAGACAGGTGCCTAACAGCGAAGGGGGACTTATTCATGTTCACGTCCCCTTTCGACCTCTGACCTATACAATTGGAAGGCGCACACTAAAGATTGAGGGAAGACCCAGAGGAATTCGTCAACTTGACAAAAGGAATCTTCTCCATCCATAATCCAACCTGGGCAGATATTGAAAGCCTGTTAACTAGACTCCTCATGGCCGAAGAAAGGTCAGCTGTTTTATTAAAGGCAAGGGAGCAAGCAGACAATGAATATGACCCAAGGTCAGATATCCACAGGCCTAGTGAACAGGCAGTACCAGGCACTGACCCTGGATGGAATCCCAATGACCTCGATGACCAGGAAAAGCTAGCGCATTTTCGGGGTCTGCTTTTGAGAGCTATGTGAATGGTGAGCCAGCCACCCATCAGCTGGTCTAAGCTGAGGGAGATCCAACAAGGTCCTGAGGAAAACCCCTCTGCCTTTCTACAGAGGCTGCAGGACTGCTGCAGGTGGTATACCAATTGGGACCCTGAAGCCAGTACAGTGGTTCTTAATATCTATTTTATATCTCAGGTGCTCCAGATATCTGTAGGAAGCTCCACAAGTTGGCTATGGTCCTGACACTAATTCTGCACAGCTAGTAGAGGCTGCTTTCAGGGTGTTCAACAACTGGGACGAAGCTGAGGGAATAAAGGATGATAAAAAGATGCAGAGAAAGGCAGCTCTACTCACAGTAGGCCTCCAATCTGTTCAAGGTAACCCAAGAGGGAAGAAGAAGATGCCATGGGTGAGTAACCCCAGCTCCCACCAAGGGACCAGAGGGCCACCAATAAAGTTGGGGGCCAATCAATGTGCATACTGCTGGCAGGAAGGGCACTGGTGGTAGGACTGTCCGAACTGTCCCCAGAGAGGGAGGGGATAGAAGAGGACTGGATCATGCCAACTTTCCTTGACTACAGATGAGCTGTGATGGGGACATGGGGCTCTCTGGTTGGCTCCAGGCAACCAAATCCTCATCTCCCCTGAGGAGCCCTGGGTGACATTAACAGTGGCAGGAGAGCATGTTGAATTCTTGCCACGTTCTCAGTGTGGAACACCCAGAAGGGAAACCTTTCCAACAAAAAGTGTGATATAAAAGGAGGGTCAGGAAGAGGAGGAACTAAAAGGTTTCTGGAGCCCTTGACTTGTGAAATAGGATCTAAAATGTTAAAGCATGCTTTTCTATACGTACCAGAATGCCCTGTTCCCCTTTTAGGCAGGGACATATTATCTAAGCTCGGGGCCTCAATAAGCTGGGAACAGGATAGAATAGAGATCCAAGTCCCTAAAAGTGGGGGAGTTGAGCTCATGGCCCTATTGCAAGATACACCAGCACCTGAGAAGGAAGAGATTCCCCTAAGTGTTTTAAGCCAAGTTAACTTGGAAGTAGGGGCACAAGGGCAGGTGGGACAAGCAGCCAGTGCCACGCCTGTAAAGGTGGAATTAAAGCAGATAGATCTTTGGCCATGGGTAAAAAAATACCCCTTGAAGCCAGAGGCCATAAGAGGAATCCTTCTGAAGCCGGGTACCTGAGGGTTACTGTAGATATTCAATAAGAACATGACTGCCTTTTGACCTTGTTCAACTTGCTGTTTTCGTGTTTAACTTGAGGGGTGACTCGGGGGTCATGAGGATTTGTGAGGTCATGTTGCAGGAGAAAGAGAATGCCTTCTGGGAGGTTACGATCACCAGATGGCCGGCCCCCAGCAGCTGTTGATGCCCAGAAGTCAGATTGTCCAGGGCCTTATCAGGAGTGACCCCTTTGTTTCTCTGAAGTTCCTCCTGCCAAGCCCCTTAGCTCTATAAACCCGCCGGCTTTCTTCTTTCGTGAAGGTGGGTTTGAGAGAACCTACCCTCCCACCTTCTTGTTTGGGCCAATTGGAGTAAACCTTTCTCCACCTTCAAGCACCGATGTCTCAGTGATTGGCTTTCTGTACATCAGGCACAGGAGCTTGAGGTTAAGAGGTTCAGTATCACTTCCTGTAATTGACAAACTTTTAGAACAAGGATTGGTCTGGCCATGAGAATCCCATGGAACACTCCCATTTTACCTGTTAAAAAGCCAAGAACAGGAGACTATAGATTTGTTCAAGACCGTAGGGCTGTCAATGAAGCAGTCCAAGAAATACATCCTGTATACCTAATCTTTACACCCTGCTAGCTAATCTCCCTGGGAACAGCATGCTGGATTAAAGGATGCTTTTTTCTGTATTCCATTGGATCCCAAGCCCCAGGAAATATTTGCCTTTGAATGGGAGGACCTAGACTCCCACCAAAGGCAACAGTACTGCTGGACTGTCTTACGCCAAAGATTTAAAAACTCCCCTACTATCGTCAGGAAAATTCTGGGCCGAGATTTAAGGGAATTAAAATGAGAACAGAGCACTGTGTTACAGTATGTAGACAATATCCTAATAGCCCTACTAAGGAGATCTCTGATGAAAACACTGTAGCTGTGTTAAACTTCTTAGCCAGTAGGGATATAAAGTGTCTAAAAGGAAGGCACAAATCTCTAAGGAAACTGTAAAGTTTTGGGGGTTTATCATTTCAAGGGGGCAACGCAGCCTTCTTCAAGAAAGAAAAATGGTAATATGTCAACTTGCTCCACCGAAAACTCATAGACAGCTAAGAGGATTCTTAGGGATGGTTGGCTTTTGCTGCGTTTGGATCCCTAATTTTGCATTGATTGCTAAGCCTCTCTATGATAAACTACAAGGGCCAGAAATGGACTCCTTTGAGTGGGATAAGCTATGTAACCAAGCTTTCAACAAGCTTAAAAACTTGCTAATGGAAGCACCTGCATTGGCCTTGCCAGACCTGAGCAAGACATTTGACCTATATGTTCATGAGAGATAGGGACCCTTAAAAGAGGGGGCCCTTAAAAGAGTGGTGCCTATTTCTCAAAACAACTAGACACTGTGATGAAAGGATGGCCCCTATGCATGAGAGTTGTAGCTGCCACCTGCCTCTTAATCAAGAAAGCAGAAAAACTATGGGCCAACCTATGACGGTGGACCCCCCCATCAAGTCTCCAGCCTACTAGACTAAAGGGCATCTATGGCTATCCCAGAATAGAATACCACAGTATCAAGCTATGCTGCTCGATTCCTGTCAGATTTCTTTAAAACCCTGCCATGCCCTAAACCCAGCTACCCTGCTCCCCGATTCCAATGGGCGTATTACCCGTGCTTGCCCAGAAGTGATTGATCGGGTTTACTCTAGCCGCAGAGATCTCCAGAGTGAACCACTGCCTAATGCAGAGGAAGTATGGTTTGTAGACGGGAGCAGCTTCATGCATAATGGACAACAAAGATCAGGTTATGAAGTAGTGTCCTTGCATGCAACCCTAGAGGCCAAGGGGCTGGCACCAGGCACCTCGGCTCAAAAAGCAGAAATGATTGCATTAACTAGAGCTTCAGAATTGGGAAAGAAAAAATAATAACAATATACACAGACTCCAAGTATGCTTTTTCTGTAATTCATGCTCATGGGGCCATTTGGAAAGAAAGAGGACTTCTTAACAGCAGCAGTAAAGAAATTAAACATGGGCCAGAGATCCTTAGACTGCTAAGAGTGGTACAGGGCCCAGAGAGAGTAGCTGTGGTCCATTGCAAAGGCCACCAAAGAGGAGAATCAGAGGCCATAAGAGCAAATAACTGGGCAGATGTACCTGTGAGAAAGGCAGCCATATCAGGAGAGCTTCTCCAATTACCATTAAGTCTCACTCTACCCTTCTATGAGTTTCCACCAGTGTATTCCTCTGATGAAGTGAGAGAAGCCACCACAAAGGGTCACCAGTGGTCCCCAATAATTAAGGGCTGGATGATAAACCCACAAGGGAAGATTTTGAGTCCCCAAACCAATAGCGTGGGGGCTCCTTTAGAGTGCTGGCAATTCTACACATCATGGAAAAGAGACCTGATATCTGTGGTTGATGAAGCTCATAAGCACCCAAGGTATGAAAGAACTCATTGACAGAATAACTGAAAAATGTGTTCATTGCCAAAAAAAATAATCCCTGGCCAAAGCAACTCAGATCCGGGAACTTTACCAGGGGAAGGCTGGCAAGTTGATTTTACAGTTATACCCATGGCCTCCAGGGGATACAAATACCTCTTGGTGTTTGTGGATACATTTACTGGATGGATTGAAGCTTTTCCTTGGAGGTCAGAAAGGGCAAATGAGGTAACATTTGGTAAAATATTAGGTAAAAAGGTGAAATGAGGTCAAAAGGTATTGTTAAACGAGATAATTCCCCGTTTGGGGTTACCCGTATCAATTCAGAGTGACAATGGGCCAAGCTTTACATCAAAGATAACCTCTGAGGTAGCCAGAGTTTTAAGAATTAAATGGAGGCTACATGTTGCTGCGTGGAGACCACAATCATCTGGAAAACTGAGTGGGCCAATCAAACTCGGAAGAAAATCTTGGCTAAACTGTGCCGAGATGCAGGAATGGCTAAAACTACTGCCAGTAGCCCTCACTCGGATGAGGGCAGCTCCAAAAGGCAAGCTGCAGCTCAGTCCCGTTGACATGCCCTATGGGAGGCCATTCCCCAAGAACTCAGAGTCACTCACAAACCCAGACCTGGAGGTTTCCATGGCAATCAAACATATAATCAACCCAAAACAGGTGGTAGAGGCACTCAATAAATATGGAAACTTCTGGAATCCCATGCTCACAGAGGTCAAACCCCACCATTGTGAACCTGGAGATTGGGTCTATCTTAAACTTGGAAAAGTGGTTCATCCTAAGATCAGTTAAACCCCATTTGGGTAGGGCCTCGCTTGGTGTTACTAACCACTCACTCTTCCCGAAAATTAGAAGGAGTCACTCCTTGGATCCACCACACACGAGTGAAAAGGGCGCCCACGCTTGAACATCAAGACAGTCACAGACAACTGATGACTCTGATTTTTCCCACGAACTGCTCTCTCTTGAATGTGGTGATGGCAGGTCCTTTTATTTCTGGTGGGGAATGAATATTTGAAAGGGAAGTCTTGTCGTCACACATAGAGGTGTGACATCAAAAAGCTAAGTAAATTCCAATGACCTGCCAACCTACTTCGACAGAAGTACTAGGAATTGCATTTGCCATATTTATGCTAATAGCTTTAATCCTCACACTTACCTGTGCTCCCCCCGGGACCCCTATAAGCAAGCGCTTTGGTTTTGCTAATAGAATGCATCCCTGACCCCCAAAATGCATTCCTCTCATTGGATAATAATTGTGACCCTAACTTTGGGAACCCCCTTCATTTGGGGATGGAGATGAGAAAACAATACTCTCATCAGGCTAACACGGGATATTCTCCAAGGAAGTGGCCTCTCTGACTGTTGGATCTGTCACCACCAGCCCACAGTAGATGGGGCCCATCCTCTCCTGCAAGGGATATCAGCCTTTCCTGGGGATATCTGCAGGCAAGCACCTACTCAAGAGAATCTGTCTCACCCCAACCCAATAATCTGGGTAAACTCCAAGCTGCTGGTGGCTTCCCCTACACCTTGTTGTTTTCCATCAATGATTCTAACATAGTGGACTAACGTGGACCCTAATTTCAACCTTACAAGAAACGCCAAATGTTTGGGGGACCCAAGCGTAACAGATACAGCCGAGTGGGGAACACACCAAAACAAGGCTGTTGACTGTATACACCCACAGCGATTTCAAATAACCTACTTAAATGGGACTGTAATCTCCGGTGCCTGTAAGGACTCCATCATAGATGCCGGGGTAGGGGGAAAACAGGTGACTGTAAGCTGCTCACTGGAGTGCCAAAATACGGTGACCAAATGGAGTAAGTGTGTAAACTGGATTGAAGGTGATGATGAGAGTAGCCCCAAACTCCAAAGTCATTACCATGGGTGTGATCCACTCAGGATGCCCAGTCTAAAAGCATGGTTACAGTCCACCGTTACTCTCCCACCAAATAAGACATCCTCCTGAACCCGGCCTTATCTGATCACCCTTGGGACTCACGTTCTCTGGGGGCCAAACAAGCCAGGCAGGGGCGGTCAGATGTCCAGACACCACCCAAATGAGAGGTACATGGACAATAGGGTACGTAACTCTGCCTGAAGATGAGACCAAAGTTTTCACAAATAAAACACACACACAATAAACTCACCTTAGATGTACAACATAAGTTGCTGGCCTAGTGGTGGTGGGGGTAATTGCCCCAACTGGGTCACTGGTGGCATTGGCAGGAGGTGCCATTTATAATGCAGTCACTACTAAGGAAGTCACTGCCACAGTGGCCATGTGGCCAGTGAGTCAGGCCTAGACTTTAAGGTGTTACAAAGGTCCACTGACTTCTTAGCCAAAATAGTTCTTGATCATAGAACTGCTTTAAATTATCTTTTGGCAGACCAGGGTGGAGTCTGTGCCTTAACAAATAAATCTTGCTGTTTCTATGTTAATGCTAGAAATACAGAAGAAAGTGCAACCAGGTTGCTGGAAAAAGCTACCCGGCTAACAGAAAAGAGTCAACCAGATCTCTCCAGAAGAAATCTGGGGACAAAGAAGCCCTTCCCAGCTTAACTTGGTTCCTCCCCCTTTTGGGACCCCTAATAGCTATCCTTCTTCTCTTGCTCTTTGGACCTTGTATACTTAATTGTGATAAAGCACATTGAAGCAATAAAATTACAAATGGTGGTTACACATGGATACGGGCAGCTCAGAGCAATGCCTGGGGACACACAAACATACCTTACATTAGCTGGGGGAAAATTCTGCTCCTCTATTGGTCCCTACAGTGACAATGCCCATACCCAGCAGGAAGCAGTTACGGAAGATGGGCCTTCAGCCCATGTCCCTCAAGAATGAGGAGCAGAATAAAAAACTAGAGGAGGATTTTTGTCACCAGTGCATTCCCTGAGAAGCTTGAAGGAGGTTTAAAGGTACTTACCACTCCCTCAAGGTTGTTTTTCAGAGCTACATCAGGAAGAGATACCAGTGTCAACTGGCCTGAACCAGATCAAGCCCCACTGCAAGGGCAGCACCTGCGCAGATGACATGGAGATGACCAGAAGATGCCCTTTTCCTCATCTTATACTAGAATCTCTACCCCAGGAGGATCCTGGGCCTTATCAGCATAACATGTGATGTATGTGAGAGCGTGTTTCAGACTGCACCTGCGCCAGCTAACACCCACCTCTATGTGTGACGACAAGACTTCCCTTTCAAATATTCATTCCCCACCAGAAATAAAAGGACCTGCCATCACCACATTCAAAAAACAAATGAGGAAATCCATCAGATCACCACCGCCATCCTCACTCCACCATTCAGAGATGCTTACAGCTCAGTGCCTCAACCTTTCTCAACCGGCTGCCCTTGGGACTCAGAAACTGGGTTTACAGTCAGCTCCAACCATTAATTTTTGTTTTTCTTTCTGTTTCCATAGAAATGCCCTTCATTAAATGCCCAATTGCTCAGCCAGCCAGCAAATATCCACATCCCAACTGGTAGTTTAGCTGGTCCTTAATGAGCAAAAGGTGATCAAACAGAAAATGGACTTACATTTTTCAGAGAAAAGAGAGACATTCTTCCTTCCTTCCACAAGAGGGGGACCTGACCAAGATCTCTCCTTGACCAGACCCTAACCAGGCTCCTCGGAGCCTTCTCCTTGACTGGGCCTCAATCTTGCCTTATAAAGACTCGAACAAACAGTAACATAGTGTCCAACAGCTCAAGGCCACATCCCTAGGAGGACCCCTGTCCCCTTAAGGTGCCTGCCTGAGAAAACTCAAGGCTGACAGAAGTGACCACTCCAGCCAACACCCGAGGACAGGACCCTGTCTCCCAGCCTCTGTGGGATGGGTGGGAGGGGAGGAGCCTAACTTCCAGAAGCGCCAGTCAGCAAACCCAGATGGGTGTCACATGAACCAAACCCCCATTTCTGCTTTTTGCCATTTTTCACTTCCCTGCTCTCTCAAGCCCCCCTGTACACCCCCCCGACACACACACTCCCTCATCCTCCCGTTAAAATGCCCAGTGCCTCTGAGCAAACCTCTGAGCAAACGGGAGTGGAGCTCAGCTCTTTCCCTACTGCCCGCGGCTACTGAATAAAACCTGTCCTGACCACCCAAGCTAGTGTCCGGCCATGTTTATCTATGACCCTGCTCTCCTCACGAGCCCTGCAGTGCCCCTCAGAGCCCCTCCAGGAGTTGGGAGGCAGCAGCCATTCAGGGAAGTTCCATCTCAGGCAAAGGACTCAAAAGTCCCTGGTGGGAAAAACCTGAAAGGCTGGCCTATCAGCAGGGCAGGCCTGGGGCGACTGCCCCTTTGTCTACATTCTCACTGGGCATGAGGTCACACTACCCAGACCCAGTCCTGTGGGCTCCTGGGCTCCGGCCATCCCCTTCCTGGTGGGGCAGCCATTCGAAACCAGCAAAGTCACCCATTGATGATTAAGTAGCTAGTAACTAGAGCTTTTTTCCCTTTTTGCAACTACTGATTATAGCTTTTATTTGTTCCCCCACCCATTGTTAACTCTGCTGTTTAGGCAACATGCTATCTGACTCCCACTAGGTTCCTATAGATAACATCTCCCTGGAGCCTGGGTCACCACGGAAATGGGTGTTTGAGCTCTTTTTCAGGAATTAGAACCCTTTGTCCACTTCAGGCCAGTTGAGATCACCAACCCAACAACTGGGCCCATGCAGATGTCCAATAAGCGACCTTTTGACATGAAGAGGCTAAAACCTCCACCCTCAGGTCATGCTCATGCCACCATTTGGTGAACATGTGTCCTATGAAGAGGCATGAAGCCTGATGAAGATCATCAATTACCTCACCTCTCCTCACCTCCAATCATCTATCTACACACCCATAAATATCCCTGAGTCCCTGTTTTCAGGGAGGCGGATTTGAGACTCATTCTCCCATTTCCTCACTTGGCTGCCTTGTGATTTAAAACCCTCTCTCTACTGCAATCTCGTCATCTCAGTGTTTGCCTTTCTGGGCAATGGGCAAAAACAAACCTGGTTCGGTAACAATTTAGTGAGCCAGCCAAGGGGTAAGTCCAGACGGACCTTTTTGCCCAACCCTCGTCAGCCCTTTGCCAGTGTGGAGAACCTGTGGACAAGTCCAGTGGCTGCCGGGAGCATTTCCCCTGGGACTGTTCTGGGATTCTTTTCCTGGCTTGGCACTGCTGACTCCTTGGCACATATTTTCACCTTGCAGTAGAGAGACAGTTTCTGGGTTTGGAAGACGACTTTTTGGTGAGTACACTTCGGTACAAGTGACTGGATTCTTATTTCTTCTTCCTCTGGTTTGACTTCCAAAAAGGAAGCCTGGATTTGGCAGGGGACACCCTCTGTAACTTCCAAAAAAAGGAAGCTTTGGTTTGGCCTTCATTGTGAGGCTCTTGGTTTTGGGGACGCCCAATATTAAGGAAGAATTAGGGGATCCACTCACAGAAGTTCTCTTGGCTTAGTTTGGTTTTGAGATCTGTTTCTAGGTGCAGCATAAGTATACTTTGACTGGCCGTCTCTAAATTCTGAAACAATGGGTTATGCTAATTCAATTCCCACCTGCAGCCCCTAGGCTGCATTCTTCAAAATTGGGCAACTTTCAGTTACCAGTCCATGAAAAAGAAAAAGATGGTATTTTTTGTAACACTGCTTGGCCAAAATATTCTTTAGACTCTGGAGAAACATGCCTTGAAAATGAATCCTTAAATTATGGTAAAATCTTGCAATTAGACTGTCTTGTAAATGGGAAGAGAAATGGGATGAAATATCTCATGTTTAGTCTTTTATGTTGTTATACCAGAATAGGCCTATACAGAGAAGATGTAAGATTTTGGTTCAACAAGAGGGGAAGATAAAAAAATCTGTTTTGCTTGATTCTAGTGATTCTAATGAAAAGGAGGATGATTTACTGGTAATTCAGTCAAATACTCCAGCTGCTCCTCCTCCACCCCCATATGGTGGTGCTGTCAATCCTCCACCACCGCCTGAGCCACAACACCAGGCTCAGGCTCCCCCGGTCTCCGCAGGTCAAAATGTAGGAGTGGTCTCCCCCTCCCATCCCTGCTAGGGTAGTACCCAATTTGGCCAGGGAGCTGCCCAAACCCGGTGGGGCAACATTTGTTAACCAAGTCCCCATAGGAGGTACAGACGCTGCGACTGGGCAGCCAATGGGACTAATTTGGGTCCATTCTCTCTTTTCAACTTTGGACTTGTTTAACTGGAAGAATAACATGCCTACCTATAAAGATGACCCAAAAAGAATGGAAAATCTTTTTTCATCAATTTTTGCTACCCATAACATGACCTGGGCAGATGTACAACACCTACTGAACACTGTACTCACTTCTGAGGAGCGCTGGGTGGTTTTAGAAGAAGCTGGGGAGGAAGCAAGTCCACTGCAAAAAGAAGCCCCAGGCAACCCTGTGAGGGCTGAGGCAGCCCTCGTGGTGCCAACAACTGACCCCCATTGGAATGTAAATGCACGGGAGAGAGCCAGACTTGAACGTGTTTTGGCATGGCTTCAAAAGGGAGTCCCAAAACAAAGGAGCTTAAATAAACTACAGGAGGTAAAGCAAAAGTCTAGTGAAGACCCTACGAAATTTTTAGAAAGAACTTTTGAGACATATAGACAATATATAGATATAGATCCAGAGGCATCAGAGAATTTAAAAATGGTAAATATGACTTTTATCAACCAGAGTGCCCGGATATTCAAAATAACTGGAAAAATTGGAAGGGGCCCTAGGGATGCAGATGTCACAATTATTGAGATTGCCTTCAAAGTTTTCAATAACAGGGGCCAGGTTCAGGAAAGAAAGGAGCAACAGACGATGAAACAACAAGCCACCCTGCCAGCAGCTGCCCTGACTCAAGACCGTCCCGCTCTGCCACGAGGAAGAACCGACCTAAGGTAGGTGGTCCTGGGCCCCTAACTTCAATTCACAAGGGACACCCTGCTGTAGGACCCCGCCAATGTGCCTACTGTAAGAAGGAGAGCCGCTGGAAAAGGGAATGCCCCAGTCTAAGTGAAACTCTTGAAAAGGATGGGCCACAGGCAGTGCGCCTAATGCCTCAGGTCACTGATAGTGATCAAGAATGATGGGCCCAGGGGCTCCTTCCAACCTCACTGACCTTGTCACGATTTCCCACGCGGAGCCCCGGGTGACTATGATGGTGGGAAACAGACTTTTGGACTTTCTGATTGATATAAGGGCTACTTACTCAGTTTTGAACATTCTGCTTTCTAAACTCCCTGAAAAGACAATGCTAGTGATGGGGGTCTCAGGAGAAATCATGAAAAAGTCACTTCTCCACCCCCTAGACTGCCAAGTGGGAAAAATATACTGAAAACATAGTCTGTTGTACACGCCTGAGTGTCCTGTTCCATTGCTGGGACGAGATTTGCTGACCAAGTTAAATGCCAGAGTGACCTTCGCACCTGGACGGATGGGCATTAACTACATCTGAACAGGCTTGTGCCCTCCAAGCGGCGCTGTTACAACAAACTGAGGAGCCTCCAACAGAGATTCTAGAAGAGATCTTACAAGAGGTAAGGCCGGACTCCGCATGGGCAGATGAGAGGCCGGGACGGGCAAAGACAGCAGTGCCTATACACGTTAAAATTCATCCCGAGTCAAAAATTCCAAATTTGAGGCAGTAACCACTAAAGGAACACGCCAGGTGAGGTACTCTGTTGACCGCCCTTCTCAAATAGAACCTCATCCACCCTTGCCAGTCCCCATGTAACACCCAATTTTACCAGTGCAAAAGCCTGGCACACAGGAATGTCACTTTGTGCAAGACTTAAGGGCAATGAAGCAGATAGTGGAAGATACCCATCCTGTGGTGCCCAGCCCTTATACCGTACTTACCACCTTGTCTGGAGAGTTCAGTGGGTTTACAGTTCTGGATCTCAAAGATGCATTTTGTGGCATACCCTTGAGTCCCAACTCTCAGGAGCTATTGCTTTTCAATGGGAGGGTCCTGAGACTAGAGCCAAACAACAATACTGTTGGACGGTCCTCCCTCAGGGCTTTAAAAATGCTCCCACTATCTGTGGAGAAATCTTAGCCAGAGATTTGAGAGGTCTCCAGTTACAAGGAGCTCTTCTGCAATATGTGGACCAGACTACGATTTGACTCTAAATTTCTTAGCTGAGAGAGGCTACAAGGTCTCCAAGAGAAGGCCCAGATCTCACAGGCGTCTGTTAAATACCTGGGTTTTGAACTGTCACAGGGTCAGAGAAGCCTGCTCCCTGACAGGAGAGAGGCACTGACGAGGGGACCAGTGCCCATCAGTGGGAGATAACTGTGAGGGTTCGTGGGCATGGCAGGATTCTGCCGCACCTGGATCCCTAGCTGTGGACGGATAGCCACACCCCTCTGTGAGGCTCTCAAGGGAGCAGACAAGGAACCTCTTAATTGGACTGGAGTATGTCATAGAGCCTTCCAAACCATTCAAGAGAAGCCGCTTACAGCCCTTGCTCTAGGCCTCCCAGACATTAGGAAGCTGTTTGACCTGTTTGTTCAGGAAGGGGCAAGGAGTTAGCCTCGGGGTACTGACCCAGAATCTGGGTAACATGAGAAGACCTGTTGCCTATTTCTCGAAACAGTTGGATATGGTGACTAAAGGATGGCCTGTCCGCCTGAGAGTGGTAGCAGCCACCTGTGACTTGTGACAGAGGCAGAAAAGCTTACTTTGGGCCAGCCCGCCACTGTGCGCGCCCCTCACTGTGCACTTCCTCTTTTGGAACACAAGGGAGGATACTGGCTCACCTCTGGGAGGCTGGGCAAGTACCAAGCCGGGCTGCTCGACAATCCTAACAACACTCTGAAAGCAGTCTCGACCTTAAATCCAGCCACTCTACTTCCCACTAGTACGGAAGAACCTGTAGTTGATTGTATTCAGATCGTTGAACAAGTTTATTCCAGCCGTCCTGATCCGACAGACCTGCCATTGGAAAACCCACACCTTGAGACGTTCACAGATGGGAGCGGTTTCATGGAACAAGGACAACGCTGAGCTGGATATGCGGTGGTAATCCATCAAAAGACTCTGGAAGAAGAAGCCCTACCACCAGGTACCTCTGCACAAAAAGCAGAACTTAAGCTCTGACAAGAGCCCTCCATCTAGGTAAGGACAAGAGAGTAACCATTTTTACTGACTCCCAAGTATGCCTTTTCAGTGGTCCATGCCCATGGAGCCATCTGGAAAGAAAGAGGATTATTGACTGCAGGAAAAAGGAGATTAAATATGCTAGGGAAATTTTAGACTTACTAGAAGCTGTCCTGGAACCAAAAGCAGTGGCCATTGTCCACTGTCCGGGACACCAGAAATCAGACTGTCTAACCGCCCAAGGGAACAATCAGGCAGACCAGGCTGCAAAACTAGCAGCCAGAACAAAAGCACCTAGGTCCCCGATAATTGCCTGATTCCTGAAGTGGATTTAACAAAATGCCACCCAGAATACTCTCCTGAAGACTTAGAAAGGGCCAGTGAATGGGGATTTAACTGGGCCCTGCCCATTCTCAGGACACGGACTACAGATGCACCAAAGAAGGGTGGGTTTATAATAGGCGAGGAATAATCCTTGTCCCTGAACATCTTATGGAAGATGTAATAAGTCATATACATCAGAGCACCCACTACGGGGGGGACGCCACCCTCCAATGGATTCAGAAATTCATTATAGGACCAAACATGCAAAGGACCATTCAAAATGTGGTTCAAAAATGCATGATATGTGCCCAAAATAACCCAAGGACGGGGCCCCCACCAATATTAAAAGGAGCCCAATCGAGAGACACCGGACCTGGGGGAGATTGGCAGAGTGACCTCACAAGGATGCCGAGAGCCTCCGGGAATTCAGGGACTTGCTGGTGTTCGTGGACACGTTTACTGGCTGGGCAGAGGCCTTTCCCTGCCGGTCTGAAAAGGCTTCTGAAGTGGTTAACGCCTTATTAAAAGAAATAATTCCTAGATTTGAATTACGTATGTCTATTCAGAGTGACGATGGAGGGGCTTTCACAGCAAGGATTACACCGGAGGTTTCTGGTCCCCTGAATATTCGCTGGAAACTACATGCTTCTTGGTGGCCAGAGTCTACTGGCAAAACAGAAAAGATGAATCACACCCTTAAAAAGACTTGAGCTAAAATTTGCCAAGAGACTAATTTAACTTGGGACAAGGCCTTGCCAGCTGCCTACTCCAGGTGGGGGTAGCCCCTAGAAGCAAGCTCCAGTGGAGCCTCTATGAACTGTTATATGGGAGACCCTTCCTGTATTTTAAATATGGCTGGGGGGATCTGAAAGGAAGTCAGATTAAAGAATGAGACACTGTCAGGTGTGTACAGCCTTTGGGAGGGAGCTACTCTAACTGCTGTACACAAGTGTGCCTCTAGCAGGTTAATGTATCCTACAGATGTTCCTCTACATCACCCGACTCCCGGAGACTGGGTCTTGTTAATATCCTGGAGAAACCAGCATCCAGAGGGCCAACTCCACCCTCGCTGGACTGGGCCCTGTGAAGTGCTATTGGTAACCCACTCCTCAATAAAGCTGAAAGGAATTCAGCCATGGATCCACCACACTCGAGTCAAGCCGGTCCCACAAGAGTCATCAGACCCAGCATGTCCCATCTACCAAAACACCACGGGAAACAGGAATCATGCCCTGGAAGAACATCATAGCCAAGATCATCCTGACCTTGCCTGGATCCATACTTCAGACACTGGCTTCTCTGCACTACCTGTCTCTTATTCTTGTGAATCTCTAACTGACCTAAAGTTACTTTTCAGGAAAAGGAAGAAGTTGCGAGAGAGATGTCCACAGCCGACCGGAGTTCTTATGTCCTAGCCACACTTGTTTTGATAACTGCTCTCTTTGTGATACTTTTCTCTTTCTTACAGACCAGCTGTGTATTCACCAGCATGCTACGAGGGTTGAACCATTTTCTTTGCAAGTGCCAGACAAGTTACTCTACAGTCTTTTGCTAATCTTTTAAAACTACTCCTCTAACAATCATGGTCTCGTTAAGATGTGGCTTCATCTCTTCCCTGATCAATTATTTCATCCTTGTTTATTGTTGGAAAGATAACTCACTTGTGAGAATCTCCCAATCTTTGGCAAAAGCCAGGAACCTCACTGACTGTTGGCTGTGTCATCAGCAAGTTCGCTCAGTACATGAACATCAGGACGCTTTAGTAACCCTGCAACAGGCTTTACCAGAACAGCAGACATCAACTGTGATTGCTCGGGCCCACCTACAAACGTAAGTTACAGAGCGAAGCGCTGCATCCTCACCCCCATACCCTGCATGTGTACACCCACGGTGACAGCCTGTTTTCCACGGCTAAAAAATCCTTTAAACGTCACGAATGAATTCCTTTCAAATCCTTCCATAATTTCAAAGGAAAGTTTCCCTGAGTGCTCTAAAGAAGTAAGAGCCTTATGACTAAATAACACAAAACTTCAAATGCTTACACCTGGAATCCAGACAGTATGTGCCCCACTTGGCTATATTTTTGTTTGTGGGTTTGATCATCAGCGTTGGGCCTACAACTGCCTGGCTACTTGGCTCATAAAGGGGTACTGTCTTTTGGGGTACCTAAGTACACCTGTGTCTACATATAGCTCAGGAGAGGCCCAGCATTGGGCCAGTCCTTTTAAACTTTCTCCTAGAACTAAGAGGTCCATGCCAGGTGGTGCCAACTGTTACTCGCCTGGCTTCCAAGAGGATGGTGCCGGCTATTTCTTTGGATGAACTCTGTTGCCTTGGTGGGGTGTTGCAGCCCCCAAGCACATGATAAGGAATCTCTCTCTCACCATGGGGATGCTTGCCAATGAAACGGCACAGGCAACAGCAGGCCAACAGAGAGCATTTGATTCATTGGCAAGGGTTGTCCTGGATGATCGGATAGGTTTAGACTGTATCCTAGCTGAATAAGGAGGAATTTGCACAATAGCTGACTCATCATGTTGCGTGTACATCAACACCTCAGCAGAGGTTGAGACGCATATAGAGAAAATCAGACAACAAGCTACCTGGCTACAGCAGGTATTCCCAGAGGAACTGGGTCCACGCTGGTTTTCAGGACTGTTTTCTTGGATTCCCCAAGGGATTGGGTCTATTTTTCAGGGACTGTTAAAATCTGGGTTGTCTATACTTCTTATCCTTCTGGTTGCATACTTGATTATAAAGTGTGCCTTTAAATGTTGTTCTAAAATTGTTGAGCAAGGTACAAAAATTCTCATAATGCAAAATGTCAACCTGAAGCCGGGAACAAGAGGATATTTCCAAATAAATGCTAAACAGTTTCATTCCTCTAACCCAGATCTATGCCCCAATTCAGCAGGAAGAAGCTAGATTGGTCGTCACCCCAAATCCCTCAAGAATGAGGAATGACCAAAGAATAGGGAGGATCAAAATGGGCAAACAGTTAGCTGTTGATAATTTAAGTAGCTAGGAACTAAAGCTTTTTCCCTTTTTGCAATGACTGGTTATAGCTTTTAGCTGTTCACCCGCCCATTGTTAACTGTGCTGTTTAGGCAATATGCCATCTGAATTCCACTAGGTTCCTATAGATAACATCTCCCTGGAGCCTGGATCACAATGGTAATGGACGTTCAAGTTGTTTTTCAGGAATTAGAGCCCCTTGTCCACTTCAGGCCAGTTGAGACCACCAACCCAACAACTGGGCCCATGCAGATGTCCAATAAGCAACCTTTTGACATGAAGAGGCTAAAACCTCCACCCTCAGGTCATGCTCATGCCACCATTTGGTGAACATGTGTCCTATGAAGAGGCATGAAGTCTGACTACGCTTGTGCAGATCATCAGTTACCTCACCTCTCCTCACCTCCAATCATTTCAGACCACCTTGCCCCTACCCCATAAATATCCCTGAGTCCCTGTTTTCAGGGAGGCGGATTTGAGACTCATTCTCCCATTTCCTCACTTGGCTGCCTTGTGATTAAAACCTTCTCTCTGCTGCAATCTCGTCACCTCGGTGCTTGGCTTTCCCAGCAAAAGGCAAAAACGAACCTGGTTCCGTAACACATTTCCCTGAAAGGAAAGGCCTGGGGGTACCCCAAGGCCTCAAGAGGAAACCTGTTGCAGAATCACTGAGCCCCTCCCTGTGGCCCCACAATTCTCCCACTCCCCAGGGGCTGATCCCAGCAAAAGACCAATGTGACCCTCGCAAGGGTGAGCCAGGCCCTGCCTCTGCCACCTGCTCACCAAGTCAGAGCCGTCCCAGGGACAGACCCCCCACGTCGGGGTCTGGATCCCCACAGGACGCCGGATCCCCCACCCTGTGTTGACCCCTATCCCCAGGTCGGATCTTCCCACTCCAGCACAGACCTCCCATTTCCTCGACCCAGTCCAGTGCCCCCCCGTCCTGTCCCGAGATCCCCGCCCCCGCTCGGATCCTCCCCCCATGCCGACTTTCCACCCCATGGGAGCTCCTTACCCCAGGGCAGATCCCCAGATCCCCCGCCCTAGATCAGACCCCCCAACCCAGGTGCGCAGACCCCCGCCCCGGCTCGGGTCCCCTCATCCCGGCCCGAATCTCCACCCCCTTCCGAATCTTTCACTCCGGGTCGGACCCCCGCCCCAGGTCGGACCCTCCCCGGTCCGCCCCGCCCGCCCGCCCGGCGCACTCACTTGGCCCGGGGCCGCCGTCCTGACCGCGGACGCTCGCCCGGCCGGAGCAGGCAGCGCGGCGGGCAGCCCCGGACGCCGAGAGGGCCCCGCGGGACGGCGGCGACGGCGGCGACGGCGGCGATGGCGGCGGCGCTGCGGGGACCCGGCGCGCGCTTCCGGTGGCGGACGCGGGCCGCGGCGGGCGGGGTGCGGGGCGCGGCAGGTAGGGCGGGGCCGGGGCGGGCGTGTGCGCGCGGGGGTGTCCCCGGGCGTCCTGCTGGGTAGTGTCCTGTGCTCGCCAGCCCCCCCAGCCCAGTATCAACGGCGATGATGGTGGCTCCGCTCCTGAGGTTACCAGGCACCATCTCCTGCACGCCCCACTGGCCAGACACGACCACCTCCTGCCCAAGACCCTAGCGGCCACACGCAGAGAATCAATGAGGGGACGCTAGGGCACCACGGGCTCTGAGCACCCGCTGCATGCCGCCACTCTGCGGGTGCCCTGGGGGAGGGGAGGATCTGCGGCTCATCCTCCTGGAGCCACCAAGGGACGCTGACCAAACGAGGACAATAATCCCGTAAGCACAGCACCGGCTGCCCCCAGGGGTCCAGAGCAAGGGCTGGGCGCTGGGACACAGAGGAGGGTTGGTGCCCAATCCTGCAGGATGGGCTCCCCCAGGGTTGGCCACAGTGCCACCACATCTGTCAGGGCAGCATGGCCAGGACGTGTTCCCCACCACATACCTGCTCAGTGATGGACCCCCCAGCCCCTGCCCCTGGATGGTTCACCACAGGGAGTGTTGAGGGACCTGAGCAAGGTTGGGGTGAGGGCTCCTTCACAGAGATGGGGGCTGCAGGAGGGAGAGTGGCCAGACCTTCGGCCAGCGGTGGACTCCAGCATGAGGGCTGACCACATGCATAAGTGGGCAAAGCTGTGCACAGTGGTGGCCTTGGAGAACTAAGTGGGTTGCGTGGCCATGCAGAGTCCTGGGAGGCGGTCACCAGCTCGTGAGGTGAGGACATAAGGCTGCTCTTAGGGTGGCTTTGCTGACCCTTGGGACCCTGGCCGGGGCACCCCATCTTTCAGAGCCTCATTGCTGCATGTGTCAGGTGGGACATTCATGAGGATTAAATGCGCCTGTGTGCCCTCACCCCACCTCGTGCAAGTAAAAGATCCACAAACAGGAGCTGCCGCTGGGGTCACAAGCCCAAGTCCTCTAAGGCTGCTGGTAACTGTGGTCTTGGTGTGAGCATTTCCTTTCCAGCTGGGCAGGAGGTGTCGCCCTGAGGATTCTGCCCCAGGGTCCTCTGGCAGCGAGGGGAAGGAATGCCTGGAGCTAGGGCTTAGCTGCGTGATGAGGACCTGAGAGAGTGACGGTGCCAACCCCCACGAGGACACCCAGTGCTAATTTGGAGCCTCTTCCTCCACTTCAGCCTCGCAGCTGCTCTGAGAGCAGGAAGTCACCTGCCCTGTCCCAGGCAAGGAGGGTGGCTGATGCAGCCCCTGAACAGGAATCAGAATGACAGTGCTGCTGCTGTCACCTGTTCCATAACACCTCCTGCCAGGAAAGCGCGTGTGACAGGGAGGGCTGCCGCACGGGGCTCCCTGAGGTGGCAGTGTGTCTGTGGGCAAACAGGAACCTCTGCCTGCCCTCCCAGAGCGGCGTACCGTTCACGCAGCCTCTTCACGCTCACTGGGCTCTGCTCTCTGCTGGTCCTGTTCCGGCCCCCGTCCAGAGAGGAGCAGAAAATTAAAGGACAGGCTCAGAACACAGAAGAGACAGACATTTCCGGCTGAGCTCTGCCGGCGGGGAGGGCGTGCCTGGCTGAGGAGGGGAAGGCGAGGCTGTGAGGCACCCCAGGGCACCAGAGTGCACAGGTGTGTCCCCAGGGAACCCCCACTGAGCAATGCCCACCCCGCTTGCCTTGGGGTCCTTATTCCCCAGCAGGCTACGCAAACCCTCCCACGTGTTTAAAGGAAGATTTCCCACATTTACAGAAGGCTCCAATGCTGGTGTCTTCCAAGTGTTTATCAGACCAGAGGGCTCCTGGGCATACACGGTGGGCGGGGAGAGCAAACTGCCAAAGATAAACCCACAATTCACATGGCCAGCCGTTCCCCCTGCCCTCTGCCTGATAGCAGACGGAGGGCACAGTGCGGGGCTGCAGAGCAGGGAGACCCAGCAGGGATCCTGCTGTGGTGGCAGGAAGGACAGGCACCCACAATGGAAGGTAGGGGCGTTCTCCTGGGCAACCCCCCCCGACCCCCCAGGAGAGGAGAGAGATGCAGCCCTGCCAAGCAGGCTTGTGCTGCTCGGGGCCCAGCGGCAGCTTCTCTCCAACCAGCAGTCAGTCTTCAATTTCCTGGGCTCATATCAAAGCCGTCAGAGTAACTGACAACAGTTTAGGTCTCTTCAGAGACTTTGAGTTGAATTTGGAATTGGGTCCACCTTGGACTGGCTGCTTGAGCTGAATTGTGGCTCCAGTAGATCTGTGTGTGCCTGTACACACATCTCGGGTGCCCTCAGATGCCTCCTGCTGGATGGAACATGGGGTGGGCCCAGCTGCGGGGTGAGCAAGGCTGAGGGTCTCCACGGGGCAGGCTGGCTGTAGGCCATGGGCCAAGCACCTGGACGCACCTCCCAGCCCTGGCTCCCCAGTGGGCTTCCTCAGCTGCAAGCCAGGGCCTCCTCTCTGCTGGAGCTGCTATCCCCTGCAGGAGCACAGGCCCTGGACCCGGGCTGTGGGGCATCTCGGAGCCAGGGTCTGTCAGGGGCACAGGGCTCCGGGCATGTTCCCTGCAGCCTTGCCTGCCAGGAAGTGAAGACGGGTGCGGCCTTCTCCCCAGCAGGCCCCAGGCCCCATGCTGGTATGAGGCAGGTGCACTGGCTGTGGGTAGCAGACTCCTTTGATCACGGGACCGTCAGCTTTGCCCAGGAGCAGCGGCCAGCTTTCGTTGCCATGGCGGTCGTCCGTGCCTCCTCTCCCTCCCGCACACTGATAATTTTCCATTATTTCTTCCTTCTTCCATAGGGAGTGGGCGGGTGCCTGGCACTGGGTGTCCCCAACTCAGGACACACCTGCCCTCGTCTACTTTCCCCCTCCCTTCGTCACTGTCCCCCTTTTTGGCTGTCTCTTGCCTGCGTTCCATGTCAGTAGTTTGCAGAAGAGAGACAGAAGATGCCTCCTGCAGGGTGGGAAAGATATGAGCGGCTGCTGGGGAGTGGAGGGTGCGGCTGCCTCCAAGGCGCCGCCACAGTGAGCCCAAAAGGCATTTCAGGGGGGAGCCCAGGGCCCCACAGCTCTTATTACCTCAGAGTCACTTCCCTCCCGGACCCCCCACCACCGAGCACCAGGCACTCCAAGGCCTGGCTGTGCTGCCCGATGCAGGGGCTGCTCTTTCTCTTCCTCACTTAAAACAAAGGTGACCGTGACGATGGAAAGACAAGTGAACTCAAGAAAAATGTTTAATCCTGTGTCTGGCTCAGAATGTTGGGTGAAGTTTGAGTTCAGAGCAGTCCTGCCAGTTGACTTACCTTCTTCATGACATGGTGTCACCTGGCATTGCTTAGTCTCGGGACTCGTGCAGACGACATGTACCCAGTCATCGCCTGCTGCCCTCACGTGTGATGTGTTACTACTCCAGACCATCACAGGGCAGGGGCTCTGATTCAGTAAAATAGATTCTGTATCACATTTAACCGGACAGAGCTGCTTGCCCTCTGGAAATGGTGTGGCACCTTCCGGGCTCTGTGCCCCCGACTTGGCCAGGCCCTTCCTTCTCACCTCTCACCCCTTACTGCAGCAGGGCGGCAGGACTACGATCTCCTGGTGATTGGCGGGGGATCCGGCGGCCTGGCCTGTGCCAAGGAAGGTACGTGTCCTCTGTCTTGTGTCCCGCCAGTGTGGCAGGGCCTCTGAGCTTCCCAGATCCCTGGAGAGGGCGGCATTGTTCTCTGGGGCTGGATGGGGATGTGCCCTGTGTGGCCATGAGCAAAATGCATTGTCTCTGCAGCTGACCTGCCAGCCTCCAGGGCCCTATCACCCTGCCAGGGTCACCCCAGTAGCCTCGCTGCTGTGCCCAGTGCCCCAGCTCTCTGTGCAGCACTCAGCAGCCAGCATGGCAAGCCAAGTCTGAGCCTGCCCTCCTTGGCTCCAGCCCCAGGCCTCACAGGATCCGCCTCACCCGTCGGCCATGTCTCCCACCACCTGGTCCTTGCTCACCAGCTCTAGCCCCTGGCCTCCTCGCTGATGTGCAAATGCTTCCCAAGGGGCATTCTGGCCTTGCACCTCACCCTGCTGTCCGCCCGTCCAGCCTGCTTTTCACCTGCCCAGTTAGCTGCGGGACTCACTCACCTCCCTTCAGTCTTGGCTACCGAAATAGCCCTACCTAGAATTGCATCCCTCTTGCACATTGGGTCCCCGTCACCAGCCCCACTGTCCTTGTTCTTAGCCCTGGCACTGTCCTGCACAGATCCCAGTTTGTTCTGCTGGCTATGTCTCGCTCTTCTCGGGCGCTGGGCACCCAGGGCGCTCAGTCAAGATGTGTCCGATGGAGGGAGCTGGGCCCGAGGTTGTGCCGAGCATGTTGTGGTTTGCTGCTCATCTGAGTAGGAGCAGAGGCCAGCGTTTCCCAGGGAGCCTGCTAGCCTACCTCAATGATAAGGAGGCAGATGTGCACGGGGGGGAGGATGAGGAGATGGGAGGCAAAGGGGCCCAAAGCGAGAGGGAGCTGAGCAGGCACCCTGGCCAGGAAACTGTGGCACTCTGACACTGGACACTGGGCTTTAGAGTCACAGGCAGCGTGAAGGAGACTCCCTGTCCACTGCTGGGGCTCCAGGGCAGGGCGAGGGTACTGCCTGGGGTGGGAGGGCAGGGGCCTGCGACATCTCCCAGCTGACTTAGGGGAGTACAGAGGGACATGAGATCCTCACCCCATGGACCACAGAGCCACCCCAGGAAAGGGCCTGCACAGACATCCTCCTGCCCTGGTGATGTCCCTCATAACAGAATAAAACCCTGGATCTTGTGGCCACTGCAGTGTTGTGTCTCTAGACACACATCTCAGTTAACCTACAGCAGGTCTTGGGTCTGTCTTTGCCTTTCAAAACAGTGGCATTTCTCCTTATGGATGATTGCACTTTTTTACAGCTTTATTGAGATATAACTAACGTACGATAAACCACTCATATTTAAAGTGGACAACTTGATGAGGTTTGACATATGTGCACACCTGTGAAACCAGTACTAGAATCAAGAGAGTGGGTGCTTCCATCACCCCTGCACTAGTGTGCTCGGGCGGCCGTGACAAATACCGCAGCCTGGGTGGCTTAGACAACGGGAATGTATTTCCTCACCGTTCTGGAGATTGGAAGTCCAAGATCGAGGTGCTGGCAGGGTTGGTTTCTCCTGAAGTCTCTCTCCTTGGCGTGTAGACAGCCGCTGTCTCTGTGTCCTCACATGGCTGTCCCTCTGTGTCTGTCCTAATCTCTCTTTATGAAGAACCAGTCAAGTGGGATTAGGGCCCACCCCTGTGACCTCATTTTAACTTGATTACCTCTGTAAAGACCCTGTCTTCAAATAAGGTCACATTCTAAGGTTCTGGGGGTTAATGCTTCAATATATGAATTTGGGGGGACACAGTTCAGCCCTTAACAACCCCCAAAGTTTCCTCAAACCTTGAGAACCCTTTCCTGCTCCCGCCTCCCTGCTGCATCCCCAGGCAACTAATGATCTGCTTTCTCTCACTGTAGATTAGTTTGCATTTTCTAAAATGTTGTGTAAATGGAATCATGCTGTATGTATTCTTACTTTTCTGGCTTCTTTCATGTACATAATTATTTTGAGATTCATCTCTGTTGCTGTGTGTATCCTGAGCTCATTTCTTTTTGTCACTGATTAGTATTCCATGGTGTATAGGTACCACATTTTGTTTGTATATGAACATTTGGGTTGTTTGCAGTTTTTGGCTGTTGTGAACAGTGCTGCTATGAGCATTTGCGTGTGAGTCTGTGTGGACGTGTGTTTTCAATTCTCTGTGGTAAATGCCTAAAAGTGGAAGAGCTGGGTAGTGTGGTATATCTTTTATTTAGGTACTTTTTTGTTTCTTTTCAGTAATATTTTGTAGTTTTCAATGTACAGGTCTTTCACATCTTTGTCAGATTTATCCCTAAGTGTTTCATATTTTTTATAACAGCTTAATTGAGATATAAGTCACATACCATACAATTCACTCATTTAAAGTGATTCAGAGGTTTTTAGTATATTCACAGTGTTGTACAACCACCACCACAGTCCATTTTAGAACATTCTCGTCACGCTCAGAAAATACTCTTTACCCAGCAGTGGTCACTCCCCGTTCCGTCTACCCCTCACCCCCTGACCACCACTAACCCACTTTCTGTGTCTATGGATCTGCCTGTTCTGGACATTCACATCAACGTGTAGTCTCTTGTCATTGCGTCCTTCCCTCAGCGTGGTGTTCTCAGTGTTCATCGGTGACACAGCATGTATTAGTCATGGCTGGATAGTATTCCACTGACTAGACATACCACATTTTGTTTATCCACTTGTCCATTGATGGACATTTGGGTTGTTTCCACTTTTTGGCTGTTATGAATGATGCTGCTATGAACATTCAAGTACAAATTTTTGTGTGGACGTTACGTTCTGATTTCTGTTGCGTAGGTACCTAGGAGTGGAGTTGCTTGGTGGTATGATAACTCAGTGTTTAACCTTTTGAGGAACTGCCAGACTGTTTTCCAAAATCTGCAAAGAATACAAATGGCTGCGCCATTTTGTATTCCCACCAGCAGTGTATGCGGACTCCAGTTTCTCCACATCCTCGCCAGCACTTGTTATCTGTCTTGCTTATTATAGCCATCCTAAGCAGGTGTCAGGTGGTTGGTTTGCATTTCCCTCATGACTGATGGTATGGAGCATCTTTTTGTGTGCTTCTTGGCCATTTGCATGTCTATGGAGAAATGTCTATTCAGAACCTTTGTCCATTTTTAAATTGGGTTATTTGTCTTTTTATTATTTAGTTATATGAGTTTTTTACATATATATAATCTGGATACTGGACCCTTATCAGATATGATTTACAAATACTTTCTCCCATTCTGTGGATTATCTTTTCACTTTCATAATGGTGTCTTTTGTAGCACAAAAGTTTAATTTTGATGAAGTCCAGTATATCTATTGTTTTGTTTGTTGCTTATGCTGTCGGTGTCATATCTAAGAATCACTTGCCCAACCAAGGTCACAAAGATTTATGCCTATGTTTTCCTCTAAGAGTTTTACAGTTTCAACTCTCACACTTGGGTCTTTGGTCCATTGTGAGTTAATATACAAATGTGGTGTGAGGTCATCCCTGTAGGGTTTCCAGAAGACACCTTTACGTTGTCAGTCTGCCTTCAGGGGGTCTTGTCCTACTTCGCATGTAGTGCAAAAACCTACACTGGCAGGCTTCCATTCCTCCCTCCCAACCTTTATTCTAGGTTGTCATATGTTTTACTTTTACATGTTATAAACCCCACACACATTGTTGTTATTTTTATTTAAACAGTTACCTTCTCAAGAGATTTAAATAATGATAAAGAAATCTTACAGCTCCGTGCATGCAGTCCGCATTTCTGGTGCTCTTTGTCACTTTTTGTAGATCCGAGTTTCCGTCTGGCTTATTTTTTTTCTACCCTGATGACATCCGTGAACATTTCTTGTAATGTGGCTCGGGGGTGATGAATTCTTTCAGCTTCAAAGGTGTCTGAAGACACCTTTAGTTTTCAAATATTTTCTCTGGGTATGGAATTCAAAGCAGACAGTTTTTTCCTTTGAGTACTTTACAGACGTTGCCCCTTTGTCTTCTCCTTGTTTCTGATGAGAAATCTGCTGCCGTCTTTGTCTCTGGTCCTCTGTTGTGTGTGTTTTTTTCTCTGGTCTTTTTTAGGATTTTCTCTTTTCATTGGTTTTGAGCGATTTAATGATGGTGTGCCTTGGTGTAGTTCTTAATTGTTTTTCTGCTAGAGGTCATTAAGCTTCCTGAGTCTGTGGATTTATAGTTTTCATCAAGTTGTGAGCATTTTCAAATAGTTTTCCTGTCCTTCCCTCTCTCTTTCACTTTTGGAGACTTTAATTACACGTATATTCAAGGCTGCTTGAAGTTGCCCCACAGCTCATTAGTGCTCTCTTCATTTTGGATAGTTTCTATTCCTATGTTTTCAAATTCACTAATAAAAGATTCTGCAGTGCCTCATCCACCATTGATCCCACTCAGTGTATTTTTCATCTCTTGTAATTTTCATCTCTGCAAATTTGACTTGGGTTATTTTTTCTGTATCTTCTGTTGCTCCTTAACTTTTGAACATGTGGAATACAGTTGTAATACTTGTTTTACCTTCTTTTCTGCTAATTCTGACATCTGTGTCAGTTCTTGGTCAGATTCCTTTGACTGATTATTTTTCTCTTTATGGCTTGTGTTTTCCTGCTCTTTGCATGCCTGGTAACTTTTGATTGAAGGCCAGACACTTTGAACCTAACTTGTTGGGTTCTGGATATTGTTGTGTTACTAGAAATATTTGTGAGCATGTTCTGGGATGCAGGTAGGAGACAGTTTGATCCTTTTGCATCTTCTGCTTAAGATTTGTTAGGCAGGTCTGCAGCTGTGGCTAGCCTAGGGCTAGTTATTCTCAATTACTGGGGCCTGACCTTCCTCAATACTTACCTAATGACCCAGGAATGATGTGTTTTCTCCAGGCTGGCTTCTGGGAACAGGCACTATTCCCAGCCCTGTGTGAGCACTGTCTCCTCTAATCCTTCTGGATGGTTCTTTCCTGGCTGTGGGTAGTTTCCCACACATGCACTGATCAGATATCCAGGGTCCTCTGTGCAGCTCTCTCCTCTCTGGTCCTCTGTCCCAGGAAATCTGGCTGCCTCAGTCTCCCCAGACCCTCAGCCCCTCTCCACAGCCAGGGAGTCTGCTGAGCTCTGCCTGGACCCCTCCCTGTGCTGTGTCGTGGACTCTCTCCAGTCGTGGGGCCCGCCTCGTTCCTTTCCTGTCTCTCAGAGATTGCTGTCCTTTGTCTTCTAATGTCCAGTGTCTTGAAACCCATTGTTTCGTGTATTTTGTTTATTTTTTGGTTGTTTCAGGTGGGAGGGTAAATCTGGTCCCTGTTGCTCCATCAAGGTCAGTCGTGAGAGCTGGACATTGGCATGCCTGAAGAGTCCTCTTGGCTGGAACTTTTAAACCAAGCACTGCAATCCTATCATTAATCAGTTGAGCGAAATGGTTTATTTATTTATTTATTTATTATTTTTTTATTGATGTCATAATAGTTTATAACACTGTGAAATTTTAGTTGTACATTATTGTTTGTTAGTCACCATATAAATACTCCCCTTCACCCCTTATGCCCACCCCCAACCCCCTTCCCTCTGGTAACCACTAATCTGTTCTCTCTATCCATGTGTTAGTTTATCTTCCACGTATGAGTGAAATCATGCGGTGTTTGCCTTTCTCTCTCTGGCTTATTTCGCTTAACATAATACACTCAAGGTCCATCCATGTTGTTGCGAATGGGACGATTTTGTCTTTTATTTACGGCTGAGTAGTATTCCATTGTATACACATACCACATCTTCTTTTTCCATTCATCAGTCGAGGGACATTTGGGTTGCTTCTACATCTTGGCTATAGTGAATAATGCTGCAGTGAACATACGGGTGCATAAGTCTCTTTGAATTGTTGATTTCAAGTTCTCTGGATAAATACCCAGTAGTGGGATAGCTGAGTCGTATCGTATTTCTATTTTTAATTTTTTAAGGGATCTCCATACTGTTTTCCATAGAGGCTGCACCAGTTTGCATTCCCACCAGCAGTAGAGGAGGGTTCCCTTTTCTCCACAACCTCTCCAACATTTGTTACTTTTTGTCTCGGTGATTACAGCCATGCTAACGGGTGTAAGGTGATATCTTAGTGTAGTTTTGATTTGCATTTCCCTGATGATTAATTATGTTGAACATCTTTTCATGTGCCTCTTGGCTGTCTGTATATTTTCCTTGGAAAAATGTCTGTTCCTATCCTCTGCCCATTTTTTGATTGGGTTGTTTGTTTTTTTGTTGTTGTTCAGTTGTGTTTCATTTGCCTTGCAGAAGCTCTTTAGTCTGACGAATTCCCACTTGTTTGTTTTTTCTTTTGTTTCCCTTGTCCGAGTAGACATGTTATTCAAAAAGATTCTTCTAAGACTGATGTCAAAGAGTGTACTGCCTATATTTTCTTCTAGGAGTTTTATAGTTTCAGGTCTTGCCTTCAAGTCTTTGACCCATTTTGAGTTAATTTTTGTGTGGGGAAAGAAAATGGTCTACTTTCATTCTTTTGCATGTGGCTGTCCGGTTTTCCCAGCACCATTTATTGAAGAGACTTTCCTTTCTCCATTGTATGTTCTTAGCTCCTTTGTCGAATATTAGCTGTCCATAGATGTGTGGTTTTATTTCTGGGCTTTCAATTCTGTTCCATTGATCTGTGTGCCTGTTTTCGCCAACCACACCTTGCTGTTTTGATTACTATAGGTTTTAGTATATTTTGAAGTCAGGGATTGTGATGCCTCCAGCTTTGTTCTTTTTTCTCGGGATTGCTTTACCTATTAGCGATGTTTTGTTGCCCCATATGAATTTTAGGATTCTTTGTTCTATTTCTGTGAAGAATGTCATTGGGATTCTGATTGGGATTGCACTGAGTCTGTAGATTGCTTTAGGTAATATGGACATTTAAACTATGTTTATTCTTCCAATCCTTGTGCATGGAATATCTTTCCTTTTCTCTGTGTCATCATCAATTTCTTTCAATAATGTCTTATAGTTTTCATTGTATAGGTCTTTCACCTCCTTGGTGAAATTTATTCCTAAATATTTTATTCTTTTTGTTGCGAGTGTAAATGGGATTGTCTTCTTGAGTTCTCTTTCTGTTAGTTCATTATTAGAGTATAGAAATGCAACTTATTTTTGTAAGTTGATTTTGTACCCTGCAACTTTGCTGTAGTTGTTGATTATTTCTAATAGTTTTCCAATGGAATTTTTTAGGGTTTTCTCTATATAAAATTATGTCATTTGCAAACAGCATGAGTTTCACTTCTTCATTGCCTATTTGGATTCCTTTTATTTCTTTTTCGTGCCTAATTGCTCTGGCCAAAACCTCCAGTACCATGTTGAATAAGAGTGGCGAGAGTGGGCACCCTTGTCTTGTTCCTGTTCTCAGAGGGATGGCTTTCAGTTTTTCCCTGTTGAGTATGATGGCTGTGGGTTTGTCATATATGGCCTTTATTATGTTGAGGTACTTTCCTTCGATACCCATTTTATTGAGAGTTTTTGTTATAAATGATGTTGGATCTTGTCAAATTCTTTCTCTGCATCTATTGAGATGATCATGTAGTTTTATTCCTCATTTTGTTAATGTGGTGTATCACATTGATTGATTTGCGGATGTTGAACCACCCCTGTGTCCCTAGTATAAATCCCTCTTGATCATGGTGTATGATATTTTTAATGTATTGCTGTATTCAGTTTGCCAATATTTTGTTGAGGATCTTTGCATCTATATTCATCAGCGACACTGGCCTGAAATTTTCCTTCTTTGTATTGTCCTTGTCTGGCTTTGGTATCAGGGTGATGTTGGCCTTGTAGAATGTGTTAGGAAGTGTTCCGTCTTCCTCAGTTTTTTGGAATAGTTTGAGAAGGACAGGTATTAAATCTTTGAATGTTTGGTAGAATTCTCCAGAGAAGCCATCTGGTCCTGGACTTTTATTTTTGGGGAGGTTTTTGATTACTGTTTCAATCTCTTTACTTGTGATTGGTCTATGCAGATTTTCTATTTCTTCTTGATTCAGTTTTGGGAGGTTGTATGTAAGAATTTATCCATTTCTTCTAGATTGTGCAATTTGTTGGCATATAGTTTTTCATAGTATTCTCTTATAATCCTTTGTATTTCTGTGGTATCCATTGTAATTTCTCCTCTTTCATTTCTAAGTTTATTTATTTGAGTCTTCTCCCTGTTTTTCTTAGTGAGTCTGGCTAAGGGTTTGTCAATTTTATTTATCTTTTCAAAGAACCAGCTCTTTGTTTCATTGATCCTTTCTACTGTTTTTTTTTTTTCATTTGTTTCAATTTCATTTATTTCTGCTCTTTTATTTTTTCCCTCCTTCTGCTGACTTTGGGCTTTGTCTGTTCTTCTTTTTCTAATTCTGTTAGGTGTAGTTTAAGTTTGCTTATTTGAGATTTTTCTTGTTTGTTAAGGTGGGCCTGTATTGCTATGAATTCCCCTCTCAGGACCACTTCTGCTGCATCCCATATGAGTTGGTATGGTGTATTTTCATTTTCATTGGTCTCCAGATATTTTTTGATTTTTCGTTTAATCTCTTCACTGGTCCATTGGTTGTTCAGTAGCATGTTGTTCAGTCTCCACATCTTTGTCCCTTTCCCCGCTTTTTTCTTGTAGTTGATTTCTAGTTTCGTAGCATTGTGGTCAGAAAAGATGCTTGATATGGTTTCAATCTTCTTAAATTTATTCTTTGAGAATGTTCCATGTGCACTTGAGAAGAATGTGTATTCTTGCTGTTTTTGGGTGGAGTGCTCTGTATATATCTATTAAGTCCATCTGGTCTAGTTTTTCATTTAAGTCCATTATTTCCTTATTGACTTTTTGTCTGGATGACCTGTCCATTGATGTGAGGGGGGTGTTAAGATCCCCTACTCTTATTATATTGTTGTTAATATCTCCTTTTAAGTTTGTTAATAGTTGTTTTATGTACTTTGATGCTCCTGTGTTAGGTGCATAGATATTTATAAATGTTGTCTCTTCTTGGTGGAGTGTCCCTTTTATCATTATATATTGCTCCTCTTTGTCTCTCATTACCTGTTTTATCTTAAAGTCTACTTTGTCTGATGTAAGTATGGCAACACCTGTTTTCTTTTGTTTGCCATTTGCTTGGAGTATCATCTTCCATCCCTTCTCTCTGAGCCTGTGTTTGTCTTTAGAGCTGAGATGTGTTTCCTGGAGGCAGCATATTGTTGGGTCTTGTTTTTTAATCCAGCCAGCCAGTCTGTGTGTTTTGATTGGAGAATTCAATCCATTTACATTGAGAGTGATTATTGATATATGAGGGCTTAATACTGCCATTTTATCACTCGCTTTCCAGTTCTTCTGTATTTCCTTTGTTTCTCGTCTTGTGTATTTCAGACTACCATTTCAGTTTGGTAGTTCTGTCTGATGATTTTCTCAGTTTTCTATTTATCATTTGTGTTTCTGTTCTAATTATTTGTTTAGTGGTTACCATGAGGTTTGTATAAAAAAAATCTCATAAATGAGATAGTCCATTTTCTGGTAGCTTCTTATTTCCTTAGACTAAACCAATTCCATTCCTTTCCTCTTCTCCTTCTAAATTTTTATTGTCACAACTCATTCCATCTTGTGTTGTGAGTTTGTGGTTAAAATGATGAGATTATAGTTATTTTTGGTGTTTTCCTTCTCTTTATCTATAATATTATAATCAAGTGTTTGCTGACCTGTTCTGATCGAGAGCTGCAATTTTCTGATTTTGTTTGCCTATTTATCTCCTTGTTCAAGGCCTTGTATACCCTTCCTTTCTTTTTTCAGGTGTGAGGGCCTTCTTGAGCATTTCTTGTAGTGGAGGTCTTGTGGCAGTGAACTCCCTTAGCTTTTGTTTATCTGGGAAAGTTTTTATTTCTCCATCGTGTATGAAGGATATTTTCGCTTTATAGAATATTCTTAGCTGGAAGTTTTTGTCTTTCAGAATTTCGAATATATCATTCCGCTCTCTCCTAGCCTGTAAGGTTTCTGCTGAGAAATCCACTGAAAGCCTGATAAGGGTTCCTTGTAAGTTATTTTCTTCTGCCTTGTTGCCCCTAGTATTTTTTTCTTTGTCACTGCCTTTTGCTAGCTTTACTACTGTATGCCTTGGAGAAGGTCTTTTTACATTGATACAGTTAGGAGTTCTGTTGGCTTCTTTCACTTGTGTTTGCAGCTCCTTCCCCAGGTTTGGGGAGTTCTCAGCTGTTATTTCTCTGAACAAGCTTTCTGCTCCCTTCTCCTCTTCTCCCTCTGGAATACCTATAATCCCTATGTTGCATTTCCTAATTGAGTCGGATATTTCTCGGAGAATTTCCTCATTTGTTTTTCATCTTAGTTCTCTCTCCTCCATCTGAAGCATTTTTATATTTCAGTCCTCCAGACTGCTGATTTGCTCCTCCATAATATCAGCTCTGTTATTGAGGGAGACAGATTTTTCTTTATCTCATCTGTTGTGTTTTTCATCTCCAGCTTTTCTGATTGGTTTTTCTTTATAGTTTCAATCTCTTTTATGAAGAAGTTCCTAATTTCATTCAATTGTCTATCTGTATTTTCTTATAATTTGTTGAGCTTTGTTTTATGATAAGTATTTTGAATTCTCTGTCATTTAGATTATAAATTTCTGTGCCTTCAGGATTGATTTCTGGGTGCTTGTCATTTTCCTTCTGGTCTGGAGATTTAATATATTTTTTTCATGCTATTTGACGGCATGGATTTCTGCCTCTGCATAGTGATAGTATCTGGTCACAGCTGCCACCTGCCACCACTGGGTGGGGGTCAAGAGCTGTGTATTCTGAGCCCACCACAATCCCTGGCCTCTAGCTGCCACTTTTCTAAAGAATGCATGGGTGCTCTGGCTGTCTGGCTGAGCTGGAGCACTGGGCAGGGGGAGTGGCACTTTCTTTCACCTGCCTGATCCCAGGGGCTTCTCACTCTGCTCTCACTGTCTGCTCTCCTGGGGTGCTAGCTTGATGAAGACACCCCCGCAACAGTTCAGTCACCTCTGTGTGGGGGTTTCTCCTGGGCTGTGAGGGAACTTGGAGAGCAAAGGTGTTCCCGTAGAGGGCCACCCCTCCCGTCCCTGAGAGCCATGCAGACCTGGAGTTGCTGCCGTTGGGATTGGAGAGGAGATCCCCTTATCTCCTTCCACTTCCTCTGGGGGGTCCAGCACTTCCACGTTCAGATGTATGGCTGCGTGGGTCTCTCAGACGTCTTTTGTGTTGTATGAATGTCCTCTGTTGGTATATGAATGTCCTTTTCGTTGTATCTTAGTGGGGAGAGTCTAAGGGGAGAGCTCACTCCGCCATGATGCTGATGTCACTCTGAGCAGAATGGGTTTTTTAGTGAAGACTTCTAAAACTTTTTTCTGATTTTGATTTCTGATAGCTGTGACTCAAGTGTGTTCCGTAGTGTTTCAGACACTCATGGGTCATGACGTTTCAGCTAGGCATGCCCTCAGAGGCAGTCAAGTCCAGGGCCCAGGGTTGGCCGATGCAGTGCCCCAGGCAGCCGAGGGCAAGCCTTGTAATCAGCCCTGACTAGCTAGTGTCAGAGTCAGCCTCAGAGCCTGGGACTTGTGGCCCTGAGGAACCCACTGACCGCCAGGGGGAGGCCGGCAGGCTCCAGGTAGGGAGTGCAATCTGGAGTTGGGGTCTTGCTGCCCCCCCCCGAGGGCTGGCTGACCCTGCACCTCCTGTTTCGCTTCTGAGCTTCTGTTTCCTCACCATAAGAGCGAGGCAGCAAAGGCCTTCCTGGGGAGCTCTGATGAGGGTAGACCTCAAGGGGAGGCCCCACGTGGTATCTGGTGGGGAAGAGAGGAGGGGAGCAAGTCCACTAGGAGGGTCTGGGGGGAGATCAAGGGGGAGGCTCCAAGTCCAGGGCCTCTCCTGGAGAGTGGGCACCCCTGTGATACCTCCCAGCATGCTCAGGGTGAGCGCTGGGCTCTTGCTGAAGGTCTGGGCCTGGAACCAGGTGGGGTGGGAGGCGAGGGAGGGCTGGGCCCAGTGCTGCTGAGGTGAGTGTGTGAAGGAGGGCAGGTGTCCCACTGGGTCCCAGCACTGCCATGGTGGGCAGTATGGTGGCTGTGGTCTGAGAGGAGACCTGAGGGTTCCCTCCTGTGGGCAGCACAGCTGGGTGGCAGCAGGCAGTGGGGAGACCAAGTGCAGAGCTGGTAGGCAGCAGCTGGCCCGGATCCTTCCCTGCCCTCTCTGGGCCTCGTGGGCCCCCAGGTGTCCCGTCCCCAGCCCCTAAGCAGCTTCCTGGTTGCGCCTACCTGCCTGTTTCTCTTGTTGTTTCAGCTGCTCAGCTGGGAAAGAAGGTGGCCTTGGTGGACTTTGTGGAGCCTTCCCCCCGAGGTAGGCAGCCCCCGACGGGAGCTGTGTGTCCCAGGGAGGGGACGGGGACTGGGGCCTGGTTCACGTACAGAAGGTGGCTGAGCCCAGAGCCATTTACCCACTGCTGTCCAGAGTCTCCAAACAGTGCCCTGTTTCTCGTGTAAGCTGCCATTACTTTAAAGTTCCTCATTCTTCTCATTTAAAAATGACACTGAATATAGTTACAGCGAGCAAATCCGTGCGGCAGGGTTCGCGTGGGACATGTTTGAGTTAAAAACAACAACTTCCAGGAATTGTAAACAACTGTAGAAGAACAGGAAATCCTGTGGAGTCACCTGAATGTAAATTTACATGTGCCCTTCCCACTGTGCCAGGTACCAGGTGGGGCCTCGGCGGCACCTGTGTGAATGTTGGGTGCATCCCCAAGAAACTGATGCACCAGGCAGCGCTGCTGGGGGGCATGATCCGAGATGCCACCCACTACGGCTGGGAGGTGGCCCCATTGGTCCCGCATGATTGGTAAGCAGCCTGGCCTGTGCCCAGCACTTTTCCACTCCTCACGGGGGTAGGGCGGAGATTTATTCATTATGTTAACCTCATGGAGCATCCTGCCTGCAAGGGGGGCTCTCACCTGAGGCTACTCTGCACACCTCCAGACATTTGGCAAAGTCTGGAGACATCTGTGGTTATCACCACTGGGGTGGGGGAGCATCTACTGGGTGGAGCCCCAGCATGCACTAAACACCCTGTGGTGCACAGGACGCCCCACAAGGGATGGTCTGGCCTGAAGGCCAGTGGTGAGGTGTGGGGGCCTCTTCAGTCTCAGCAGTGGCCTGCTCTGCTCAGACCACGCACAGGCCCCTTCGTGTTCTCAGAGGGCCTGGATCAGGCCGCTGCTGCGTGCTGATGGCTGTGGACCAAAGCCCTCGTTTCCTATGGGTCCACAGCCCCAAACCTGGAACAGAGGCAGCAGCTATGGGAGTGGAGGTCACATTTGACCACCTTTAGAAACACTTCGTAAACACACAGTTTGCATCTCATAGTCTATTGTGGGACTCTGCAACTAACACCCCTGTTGTGGTTTTTAACATTTTGTTTTGTGTGTTGACAGGAGGAAAATGGCGGAAGCTGTTCAAAACCATGTGAAATCCCTGAACTGGGGGCACCGGGTCCAGCTGCAGGACAGGTGCTAAGGCCTCGCCCAGCCCCGCGGCCTCCTCTGGATCATTTCGTACCTCAGCAAGGGGGCTCAGCAGTGATAAGATGAGGGGTCCCTGCTCGTTGGTGGGGGCAACCAGACAGACAGTGGATGGGGCGAGTGCCCTGGAGTGGAAGGCTGCCCTGCCAGCTGCCGCCTGCGGAGCCGGGAGCAGTGAGGATCAAGGGGCATGTTGACAGAACGGCCAGAGCCCGGGGCTGTTCCAGGGAGGAAGTGTGCTTGGCTGGGGCCAGGGAGCACGTGGGCCGGAGCCTGGGGGCATGATGAAGGCCACCCCAGTGGCCAGCTGCTTCCTTGAGGCGGGCAGCCTTTCTCCTGTCAGGGCCATCCTCAGTGATATGAAGGAGCCCAGTGAGCCCCGCATGGCTGGTGCAGAGGCCCAGAGGCACCGCCCTATGAACCCCACACCTCACCTCTCATCTCCCGGCTCCCATATTCACTGCACACTTCCAGCTCCCCGGGCGTGGATGAAGGGGACTGGCATTGTCTGCTGGCGCAAATGTCCAACACGATGATTCCAACCTGAAACTGCCAGGCCCCGTCAGCCCTGCAGCGTCCTCTACCCCGACGCTGACCCTTCCTCCTACTGAAGCATCGTCCCTGAGGAGTGGCTGCCAGCAGAGGGGCCCGGAACCGCACTCAACTCGGGCTAAGCTTTGCTGCAGGCCTGGTAGCTGTGCCTGTGCCCATGTGGGTGGTGGAGGGACAGTGGTCCCTCAGAGGTCTGGTGGTACTCATCTAAGCACCCTTTGCTTGGCCCCAAGGGGTCTTCATGGAGCTGTGAAGTAGGCAGCTGTTTTGTGCCCACAGACCCAAGAGTGCTGAGCCAGTGGAGCTGGCCCACCTGCCCACCCCAGGCTTCCCCAGCTGACCCCCAGGAAGCTAAGCCGCATTGTGTTGTTTCTCCTCCATGTGGGGCTCAGTATCCCCCAGTGCGGTTTGCTGGAGGCATCTGGCTCTGCCATCCTTCCTGCCGGTCCTGGGCAGCTCCTAGGCAGGAGCCAAACAGGCCCGACCCCAGGCCGGCTCTGGAGTTGCCTGCACAGGAGGCCGGTGTGGAACTCACGGTCTGTGGCCCCGGTTAGCGGGCTGTCGGGGCAAGTGAGGACTTCCGCGGGAGCTTCCTGCAGCCTGGGCGGTGCATGCGTGCGCAGGGCGTGCCTGTGGGTAGAACACAAGGTCGAGGTGGCAGTGAAGCCTCACCAGAGCTGCCAGGAACCCCACTGCAGCGCAGCCTTTGTAATTAGAAGGTGTAGGTCATTGCGGCCATGTACCTAGCCATCCTTCTGTCCTTGTACCCATTCTCCTGGCTTCACTGTCCCCTAAACCAGAAGGTGATGACTACCTGGTGGGCACCCTCCCTTACCAGTGGGAAGTTGGTGGTTTGGGTGGCGGAGGTAACTGGCTATGTGTGGGTGGGATGTGCCCTGGTGATGAGAGCTGACCCCAGCGGAGGTCCGGCCACTTCTGTCATCACACACCAGGGCTGTACTTGGACTCTCAGGAAGGTGCTGAGCTTGCTCTGTCCCTGCCTGGCTGCTGTGGTCACTGTGTCCCAGGGAACCCCGGTGGGATGGCGAGCTGCCCCCTCCCACGCTTCCTGGCGCTGCCCCACTTGCCTCTTGCCCCACCTGAGCCGTGGGCAGTGGGCTGTGGGCTGTGGGCTCGCCTTTTAGCAATCTGCACGATGCTCCCTGTTTAACCCCGTAGGTGATGCTTAATTTGCAGAGGAAATGTTTGAAAATCCTATTTTTATTTTGCAGAAAAGTCAAGTACTTTAATATCAAGGCAAGCTTTGTCAATGAGCACACAGTCCGTGGTGTCACAAAAGATGGGAACGAGGTGAGGCCTGGCTGAGGCTGTCCGGACGGTTCTGCGGACTTTGGGCAGGGCGCCGCATCCGGCTTTGTCCGGCCTCGGTGACGTGCAGTAACACGTGGCCGCTGGAATTGGCACAACAGATTCCTCTGAGGCCGGTTTTAATTCTTTATGAAGGATGAAACAGATCACGTGGGATGCTGCCTGCTGCGTGGGGCAACGGGGCGGGAGATCACTCCCTTGAAGGGTTTTGTGGGGATTTGAGGGGACAAGGCGCCTGCAGGATGCTTTGTAAACTGTGGAGTGCTCGGAGTTAAACATCTCCCTGCCTTCTTCTGCATATCCCCCAGACCCTTGATGGGCTCCCAGCTCTGCGGGGCCTCCTAGCTGCTGCCCACAGGGTCTGCACCGCAGGCAGAGGTTGTCATTAGAAAGTGTGCGTCTCTGCCTGGGGGTGAGCCCTCTGCACAGGTGACTGCAGTGTATCTGACCGTGGCTTTCTGGGTTTATTCTCAGACTCTGCTTTCAGCTGAGCACATCGTCATCGCGACTGGAGGGCGGCCAAGGTACCCTACGCATGTGAGTGTCCCCAGAACACAGCCTTTGCCCACGCCCGGCCACATTTGTGGTCTCCAGGCTCATGCAGTACGCTGTTTATGTTCATGCTTCCCACACCAGCAGCCCTCTCCACTCTTTCCTAGTGTTAAAGATTTTTTTTTTCTGTACTCGCTGTTGTCACTTTCTAGTGTCTGATTTTCTCTTGAATCCACTCTGCTGAAGCAGGTCACCGGGGACCCCCACACTGCTGACTCCTAAGAGCAGTTCTCCCTTCACTCTTCAGCTGGCTTCTGGGCGCCTCCAGATCTGTTTTCCTTCTATCTCAGTCTCACTTTTCCTCAATCTCCTTTGTTGATTCCTCCTTTTCTTTTTCTTTCTTTTTTAAATTTTTGTGAGGAAGACCAGCCCTGAACTAACATCCATTGCCAATTCTCCTCTTTTTGTTGAGGAAGACTGGCCCTGGGCTAACATCCGTGCCCATCTTCCTCTACTTTATATGGGACGCCGCCACGGCATGGCCTGACAAGCAGTGTGTCGGCGGGCGCCCGGGATCCGAACCCACCAACTCTGGGCTGCCAAAGCGCGAACTAAACCACTGTGCCACCAGGCGGCCCCTGTTGATTCCTCCTTTACCACTGCCTAATTCCAGAACATTTTCATCCCCCCAAAATGGAACCCTGTTCCTGTGAGCAGTCATTGCCCATTCCCTGCTTTCCCCAGCCCCTGGCAACCACCAGTCTGCTCTCTGTCTCTGTGGATTTGCCTATTCTGGACATTTCACAGAAATGGAATCAGACAACATGTGGCCTTTGTGACTGGCTTCCTGACTTAGTGTAATGTTTTCACGGTTCGTCCGTGTTGTAGCCTGTATCAGAACTTCATTCCTTTTTATGACCACATGCTATCCCATTGTAGAGATATACAGGAACACCTTATTTTATTGTGCTTCACTTTATTGCATTCCACAGATACTCTGTTTTTTTACTGATTGAAGATTTGTGGCAACCTTGCATCAAGCCAGTCTATCGATGCCATTTTTCCAACAGCATTTGCTCACTTTGTGTCTCTGTCACATCTTGGTATTTCTTGCAATGTTTCAAACTTTTTCATTATTATTATATTGTTGTGGTGATCTGTGATCAGTGATCTTTGATGTTACTGTGGTAGTTGTTTTGGGGTGCCACAAACCGCACCCATATAAGACAGCAAACTTAACTGATAAATGTTGTGTGTGTTCTGACTGCTCCACCGACCAGCTGTTCCCCCATCTCTTTCCCTCTCCTCGGGCCTCCCTATTCCCTGAGACACAATAATATTGAAATTAGGCCAATTAATAACCCTGCAATGGCCTCTAAGTGTTGAAGTGAAGGAAGAGTCACATGTCTCTCACTTTAAATCAAAAGCTAGAAATGATTAGACTTAGTGAGGAAGGCATGTCAAAAGCTGAGACAGTCCAAAAGCTAGGCCTCTTGTGCCAAACAGTTAGCCAAGCTGTGAATGCAGGGGAAAAGTTCTTGAAGGAAATTGAAAGTGCTGCTCCAGTGAACACATGAATGATAAGAGAGTGAAACAGCCTTATCGCTGATATGGAGAAAGTTTTAGTGATCTGGATAGAAGATCAAACCAGCCACAAGATTCACTTAAGCCAAAGCCTAATCCAGAGCAAGGCCCTAACTCTCTTCAATTCTGTGAAGGCTGAGAGAGGTGAGGAAGGAGCAGAAGAAAAGTTTGAAGCTAGCAGAGATTGGTTCATGAGGTTTAAGGGAAGAAGCCGTCTCCATAACATAAAAGTACAAGGTGAAGCAGCAAGTGCTGATGTAGAAGCTGCAGCAAATTATCCAGAAGATCTAGCCAAGATGATTAATGTAAGTGGCTACACTAAACAACAGATTTTCAGTATAGATGAAACAGCCTTATTTTGGAAGAAGATGCCATCTAGGACTTTCATAACTAGAGAGAAGTCAATGTCTGGCTTCAAAGCTTCAAAGGAGAGGCTGACTCTTGTTAGGGCTAATGCAGCTGGTGACTTGAAGCCAGTGCTCATCTACCATTCCAAAAATCCTAGGGCCCTTAAGAATTGTGCTAAATCTACTCTGCCTGTGCTCCATAAATGGAATGACAGCGCCTGGACGACAGTACATCTGTTTACAACATGGTGTATTGAATATTTTAAGCCCACTGTTGAGACCTACTGCTCAGAAAAAAGGATTCCTTTCAAAAGATTACTGCTCATTGACAATGCACTTGGTCATCCAAGAGCTCTGGTGGAGATGTACGAGATTGATGTTGTTTTCATGCATTCTAACACAACATCCATCCTGCAGGATCTGGGCAGTCATTTTGATCATGGATCAAGGGTAATTTTGACTTTCAAGTCTTATTATTTAAGAAACATTTCATAAGGCTATAGCTGCCATGTATAGTGATTCCTCTGATGGATCTGGGCAAAGTAAATTGAAAACCTTCTGGAAAGGAGCCACCATTCTAGATGCCATTAAGAACATTTGTGATTCATGGGAAGAGGTCGAAATATCAATATTAACAGATGTTTGGAAGAAGTTGGTTCCAGCCTTCATGGATGACTTTGAGGGGTTCAAGACTTCAGTGGAGGAAGTAACTGCAGATGTGGTGGAAATAGCAAGAGAACTGAAATTAGAAGTGGGGCCTGAAGAGGTGACTGACTTGCTGCATCTCATGGTAAAACTAACGGATGAGGAGTTGCTTCTTATGGATGAACAAAGAAAGTGGTTTCTTGGGGGCCTGCCTGGTGGCGTAGCAGTTAAGTTTGTGCTTTGGCAGCCCGGGGTTCACAGGTTCCGATCTCAGTGCCGGCCGACGCGCTGCTTGTCAGCCATGCTGTGGCGGCGTCCCATATAAAGTAGAGGAAGATAGGCATGGATGTTAGCCCAGGGCCAGTCTTCCTCAGCAAAAAAGAGGAGGATTGGCAGCGGCTGTCAGCTCAGGGCTGATCTTTCTCACAAAAAAAAAAAAAGAAAGTGGTTTCTTGAGATGGAATCTACTCCTGGTGAAGATACTGCAAAGATTATTGAAATGACAACAAAGGATCTAGAATATTATATCAATTTAGTTGATAAAGCAGTAACAAGGTTTGAGAGGACTGACTCCAATTTTGAAAGAAGTTCTACCTTGGGTAAAATGCTATCAAACAGCATCATATGCTACAGAGAAATTGCTGATGAAAGGAAGAGTCAATCGATGCAGCAAACTTCACTGTTGGCTTATTTTAAGAACTTGCTGCAGCCACCTGAACCTTCAGCAACCACCACCCTGATCAGTCAGCAGCCATCAACATTGAGGCAAGACCCTCCACCAGCAAAAAGATGACAGCTTGCTGAAGGCTCAGATGATGGTTAGCATTTTTTAGCAATAAAGTATTTTTAAATTGTTACATACATTTTTTTAGACATAACGCTATTGCACACTTGATAGACTACAGTACAGTGTAAACATAACTTTTATATGCACTGGGAAGCCAAAAAATTCGTGTGACTCACTTTATTGTGATATTCGCTTTGTTGTGGCGGTCTGCAGCCGATCCCGCAATGTCTCCGAAGTCTGTGGGTACCACGTTTTGTTTATCCACTTGTCCACTGATGGGCATCTGGGTTGTTTCCACTTTATCTGTTATGAGTAGCACTGCTATGAACACCTGTGTAGAAGCTTTTCTGTGGATTTAAGTTTTCGCTTCTCTTGGATGCATACCTAGGAGTGGAGTTGCTAGGCTGTAGGGTCTGTGTTTAACCTTTTGAGGAACTGCCAGACTGTTTTCCAAAGCAGCCGCATGATTTTACATTTCCACCAGTATGAAGGTCATATTTTCTTGTCTCATAATTTTTTTGAAAACTGAACGTTTCCAATGAAATAACATGTTAACTCTAAAATCAGAATTTCCCTCCACCATAGGATTTTGTTTATTGCTGTTTGTTTGTTGGATGATTTTTCTGAACTGATTTTGTCTTTATTCTTTGTCAGTAAGGCCACTGAAGTCCCCGCTTAGTTAGCTTAGTGATCAGCTAATGATTGGATGGAGTTCCTTCAACACCAGGAACCAAGAAATCTCCCCGTCTTTTCCGGGGGGGTCCTGTGAGCATTTGGGGTACACTTCCAACACTCAGCCAGGCAGTGGAAACTCTGCCTTAACCTTCACTTCCTGCTTGTGCGGGGCCCCATGGTCAGCCGGAGGTGAGGGCTCAGGGCCCTCTCAAGCCTTTCCCAGGAGTGTGCACAGCCCAGTGCTATACCTAGCCTTTGAGATCCCCAGGAATATGTTGGAGCTTTTCAAAGCCCCTCTGGACATATCATTCCTCAGCTTTTCCTTTTAAGCTTTTGGTTAGTCTGTTGTTTGCTTCAGCTGTTATCCATCACTTCAGGCAGCCGTGATGTCAAGTCATAGGACAAGTCCTCCCCCAGGAGAGGCTTTCAGCACTGGGCGAGCTTGAGCGAGGTCAAATAAAGACAGGCTTCTGGAGTGGGTCTTCCAGGGAACCACGGGGCAGGTCAGACAGTTGCTGCTCTTTGGGAAGGAGCTTTGAAAGGTCTCCCGCTCTTTTCTGCTCTCTCTGGTACTGTCAGTTTTCAAGGCTGCCGCTGAGCTGGAGGATGGGACTAGTGTAAGTTAAAATTCCACAAAACTCACCATTCTTACCAAGTTTCAGCTGTTTTTCTTGACTGAATGTTCCCTGTGTTGCCGCAAACCTTCAGTTAATTTCCAGAGTTCTGAAAAAGTTGGATCTGACCATTTTTGCCAGTTCTTTTGCTGATTTTATGAAGGGGTGAACTCTGGGATGTCCTCACTCCATCATTTTCGTTGACATCACCTCAGCCCAGGTTTACATGTGGGGGCTTCTCTGCCCTCTCTCCCCACAAGGAAGGTAGAGCTGAGGGAGAGGCCCCAGAGTCGGAGTTGGGGGAATGGGAAGCAGGAAGGGGGAACAGAGGGTTCCCCCTTGACCAAGGCTACATCCCCACGGGTCTCCCAGGGCCCCGAGAACCGGGTGTCCCAAGCCCTGAGCCTCCACATGGGCTGCAGCAAAGTGCACAAGACCTACAGGTCCCACAGCTGGTGGCCGCTGCTGCCTCCTGCCTAGACCCAGACGGAGCGTGGATGGAGGAAGAGCGAGGGAAGTGGTTCTCTTTCTTCTCAGACGCTTCAATAACCTTCATTCAGTTCTGTGCTTTCTCTGGAAATTGGGAACAGAGAGGGCACCGAGGAAAATGTGTGCCTGCAGTCCTCAGAGGGCCACCAGACCTCCCCTCTGGCCATCAGACCAGCAGAAGCAGCCTCCAGAGGGGACTGGGCAGCTTGTGCACAGAGGTGGCCCTTGAGCATGCTCTCTAGGGTAACAGGGTGCTGTTGTCCAAGGAAGCTACAACAGATAGAGGCAAAGCGGGTGACCATTAGCAACCCCTCACACGGCAGCCAGGCCCATGTTGGTTCCACTTAAAGCCCCTGAGGCCACAGTCAGCTCCCAGGAGCCGGGCAGTCGTCTCGGCTCCTTTGAGACACTGGGCAGAGCTGCACACGTGCTCGAGCCAGGGCGCCCTGCGGAGGGGACTGGCCTGGCTGGCCCCATCCTGCTGGACCTTGGCAGGGCAGCTGCTGATGTCCCCACTCGCCCAGAGCGGGATGAAGCAGGAGCTGCCTGGTGCTGGGGGAGGCAGCTCAGCGGCCCTCTGCCCTCCGCCGCCCGCCCAGGACGGCCCCACCGCCAGCCCCAGGTGCCTGCCAAGGCTTGCTTGTGTTCTAGTCCCTCTGACTTTCAGACCTTTTGGTTTTCCTTGAGCAAACCCAAGAAATTCCTGACTTTATTTTTTTTACCAATTGAAATCATAAACTGTTGGGACATCCATTTCTTCTCTACCAGCACATCTCACGGGCCACTGCGAGGGTGCTCGTCCTTGTGTCCCCCACCTGCTTAGTGGCTCCTCATCAGGCCCTGCTGGGATACAGGATGATCTGTTCAATGCCCAGGCACAGGCCCGCCTCGAGGGTGCCTGGTGGCCTCCAGCCTTCATCCTGGCACCCTTGGAGCCTACCAGCCCCTCCACACCCTGCCTCACTCTGCTCCCCACACTCCCTCTCCTCTGCCCTGGGTCTGGATCGAGGGGAGGGTCCCAGAGAGCAGAGAAGAAAGAGCCACTGGCTGTGCCCCAGCTCCCCGGTCACCCTCCACAGCCAAAGCGTGCTTCGTGCTTTTCATGCTGGGCAGATGGTGCACTGAGTTAGATGTAGACAGGTCACCTGCCCCAGAGGCCACAACCTGAAGAGACGTCTGTGGCGCAGGGAAGCGCACCCACACATCGGCTGGGTGGTTCTGGTTGAGTTGTGTCTGCGAAATGGGCATCCTCTCTGAGGAGGTCTCAGGGACAGGCCAAATGGCGCTCTCCTCATACCGATCCTTTTCTTTCGAACAGGTCAAAGGTGGCTTGGAATATGGAATTACAAGTGATGACATCTTCTGGCTGAAGGAATCCCCTGGAAAAACGTAAGACCTGATGTGTGCCTCAGTGGGGGTCCTCTTTCTTTCGCCACTGTAAATATTGGCCGTTTTGAACCCTATGTCGGTCCTCTCTCCCAATGTAGAGGGGCATTCTTTCCTCTCTACCTGAAAGCAGGAAAGAGAGCCCAGTACCTGTGCCCCTTGGCGGGGCTATGAACACACTGCATCCTGTGACTGTCTTGGATGTGATGACTTGAATGTCACATGAAGTGAATCAGCCATTTATTGTCTACCACAGTGGTTTCCAAACAGGGTTCCCGGGAGCTCCAGGGTTCCGGCTGATTCTGTCAGGGCATCAGGGAGGGAGGGCATTCAAGGAGGAGAAAGCGGGGTTAGGCTCTCCTCCAGCCTTGGTCAAACGTCCCCACTTTCATCTGGTTTGCACGTTGGGCTTCCCTGAAATCTAGCAAAGGCTCCGAAGACCTCAGACCACAGCCCAGTTGTGGAAATGAGACCTGCAGCGTGTGAGTGGTTTGCCTCCCCCAAGCAGGTGAAAATGCACTACATTCATTGCCTGCACCCACGGAGCCGCTGTTAGCGGGGCTCCAGGTGCAGACAGTTCTTGCCGGTGGGTACAGAGGGGAGTTCATGCTCGCAGGGACCAGAAGGGCCACCAGAGGGCATCAGAGGCCTGGCAGTCAGCAGCACTTGGCTGCCTTGGGTCTTGCCTGCAAGAAACTGCTGGTGGAAAAGTGTGCCCAGAGGTGGACAGGTGTGTGTGCCCAAGTGTAGATGTGGGGGAGTGTGTGTGCATGCGTGTTGTGTGCATTTTGGTGTGTGTATGCGTGTGTTGTGTGCGTGTTGGAATGTGGTGTGTGTGTTGGAATGTGTGCGTGTGTGTGTCACATGCTCCACTTGGCGTCATTGTTTCCCCCTTCATGAGGCATCTTTATTTGGGGCTGGGTCTTGATTCCCTGGAATGAATGAGGTGGTTTATTTTGTCTTTCCACCATTCACAAGCATCTCACTGGTTTCTCTTTTTCAGTGTTATAAGATTCTGCTTTGAAAAGCTTTGGTGTGCGTCTTGTAAACAAGTGGTTCTCATGCATTACATGTACCTGTCACAGGTATTTCCAGAACTAGAAAACCCAGGTCCAGGCGCAGGTGCCTTCATACCTTCAGGCATTTCACTCACGTGCCCCCTCCCTTTGGGCTGTACCCAGCTAGATGTGCACTTCCGCCTGCTTTCCCCCTCCTCCTCCCGCAGGCGTCAGCTTTTTCCTAAGGCATAGAACTGAAAGGAGCCTCTCCTGCTCCCGTGGGCTTACCACTGGCATTGCTGCCCGAGGCACATCAGGGTCCCTCCCAGTGACTGCGGTCAAGCTTGTACAGGTTTGTGTCCCTCTGTCATTGCCTTCCACCGGTTCCCCAGGCTGTGGTTTATCTCTTGACGTGCCGATAGCTTTTCATGCAGAAGTTTAAAATTTTTAAGTTGTGACATTTATCACTTTTTCCCTTGATGCCGTAATTTTGGGGTTGTTTGTTCTTTTATCTTTGACTATCCAGTAGGTTAAACATGACTTAGTTTTATTTGCGTCTGCTGTTATTAGTCATCCTTTCGTGTGTTTATTGGCCATTTAAAATTGAGTGTGTCTGAGTGTTTGATGCATGTGTCAGCTGTCAGCTTGGTCTTTGGCCCACTGTCTATCTGGTTTTTCTTTTTCTTATCTTTTTCTTATCTTCCAGCTGGTTTGCGTGTTAGCTGTGATACCATGTCGTTTATATTGTAGATTTTCTCAGCTTGTCACGTCTTTTAACTTGTGCAATGGACAATTTTTTTTTATGTAACTTAGATCTCTTTACACTAATGGCTTTTAGATTTATTGTGTGTTCGGGAAGGCCTGTCCCAACCCCAAGATTGTTTTTGAAGAAAAGCCCCCGTATTTTCCTTTAGGGCTTCCACAGGTTGGATTTTCCTTCGTGTCCTTGGGTGTTTGCAGTTCCTCTGTGGTATGGTGTGGTGTGGTGGGAACCGGGCTGCTGGATTCAGCATCACCGACCACCCAGCCCCTCAACCAGATCTCACGGCTCTCTCCCGGGTAGAGTCCAGCTCGGCTGTCCTGAGCCCCTGGTGCAAGTGCCTGGCACAGTCTGCAGACCTTCAGTTGTCTTTCACATTGATTTCTCCAGTGGAATGTGGGCACGCTCTGCCAGCCTCTCCGTGGTGGTCTGTGGACCCGGGATTGAAACGGCCTGAAATGTGCAGCTGTCTGGGAGGCTGGCTCCCTGCAGGGGGCTTCTGTCCCGGCCGAGCCCTCTCATGTGCTCCCGTCATCTCAGCCCATCACTGAAGGCCTGCATTTCTTGCAACCTGGTCTTTTGTCAAATGAGTGCTTGTGTGTTTCATTGTGCTTTTTTATTTGCTGTTTTCCCATTACATTTTTAAAGCAGCGTCTCCAGCTTCCAGGAAGGGGCCGGGTTGTGGTGTTTTTCTCTCTACCAGCTGTTCATCCGAGGCTGGGTGTGTGGAAAGGCCGGCCTGGGCCGCTGCTCAGGGCTGGAGAGAGAGAGGCCAGGACGCAGCGGGTCCCGCAGTGCTCCGTGAGGTGGCCCCGGGCGGGCTGCTTCTCTGTGACCGTATGGTGGGGCAGCAGCCTGCTCGGCTGGGAAGACACAGCCCCAGATATTTGGGTCAGGAAAGAAACTGCAGTGTTTATTTTCTTCAGAAAAAAAACATTTAGAAGATATTTTTTAAAAAAGCTCCCTCGTTTAGAAGGAATCTAGGTATGTTATTGTTTGAGAAAAAAAAGTGTTTGCAATGTATCAGTCACCCGTTTCGTTCTGAGCATGATTTATGTGAGGAAATGGTTTTTTTAAAAATTAAGCTGGAGATATATCCCTGTACGATGCTTCTGTGAAAATGCGGCTTTTGTCCGCTGCTGTTAATGCAAGTTGTAACAGTGTGATGTGGGAGTCAGTGTTTACACGTTACATTCCTCCCCGCAGTCAAAATAAGCCTGGAGGGTCTACAGTAGCATTTCTGTATTTTATCAGCTTGGGCCGGGGCTGAGGGGGAGGCCTCTGCTCACACTTGGAGGGGCTGTTTCTGCCAGATTTATTTGCCTTATAAATATTCCCCGTGTTTATTTTAACTCGCCTTTAAAATGGAGCTGAAATTAATATGGACGCGAGGGCTGCCCCCTGGCCTCGGACAGCCCCCCGCTGCCGGGCGGGATGTTTCTACTTGGCCCCATCCAGGAGGCCCGGCCGGTGGTGGAGGGTGCCCAGCATGCCTGGCCTCTGCCTGCAGTGGGCGCTATCTCCACCGGCCAGCTCCCCATGGCCTGTTGGAGGCTTCAGTGGGCACACCGGGCCCTAGGTCCCTCGTGGGTTCTGCAGCATGCACAGGTGGGGCCCCCCCACCTTCCTCCCCATGATGGGGCATAGGCAGGGTGCGTCCATGTGGGGCACAGTGCCCAGTAGCTTCAGACCTGGCAAGTTGAGCCCACAGTGGGGCGTGGCCCTGTAGCCTCCCGAGGTCGTCCACGCCGCCTTTGCCCCACAAGTCATGGTGTTCCTTGGACACGGAGGGGTCTCGGCCTCACAGACATGCGAGGAGCCCCCCTACTGCCTTTGCTCGTGTCCAGGTCTTGGGAGCCCAGGGCAGAGAGGGTGGGATCAAACGCAAGCCCAGTGGGTGGAAGGCAGACCTCAACACTGCCCTGCCCTCCACAGCTGGGCGCCTGGTTTGGAAGCCCTGGAGGTGACTGGTCGCGTTTAGAAAACGCCAGCAAATGCAGCGTGAGCTCCCCCGTTCATGGGCAGGACCCTCGGAGGCTAGGCAGGTGTGGGGATGGGCCAAGGCGGCCATGCGGGGCCTGAGGTAGCCGGGCAGAGTGGCGGCACACAGCCTTGCCGCCCTATGGCCAGCTTTGTGTCTAGCTCGTTTGCCTTTTCCGTTGCTCTGTTTCTTCCTTTTTCTGTGAAAATGCAGGATGGGTTGAAGAAGTGAGGAGGATTCGGGGGGAGGACAGGGGCCCCTGGGTGGGTGGCAGGAGCCCCTTCAAAAGGAATTGTCAGGGGAGTGATGGCCACTCTGGGAAGATGTCCACTGCCGGTGGAGGAGATGGGAGCACGGGGGGTGCACAGCCCTGGTGGGGAGGCTCACAGGTGGCACGCAGCCCTCCTAGCCAAGCCTGTAAGCCCAGCAGCCCCAGGCAGGGGAGGGAATGGGGAAGGGAGAGAGGTGAGCCCACTCCCCGTAAAGGCGGCCCTGGTGCATCTGGGTCGGAGTGCGCCTCCTCTGCTCACCTGGAGGGCCGCCTCCCTGCGAGGCTTCTGCACCAGTGGCCTGGCGGGGACTGGGGCCCGGCTGCCTGGCCTTCCCAGGCCAGGACCCTCTAGTCCCACCTCCTGCGACTGTTCAGGTGCCCTAACAGTGGGAAATCGAGGCCACTCTACTGCAGACCCCTCAGCTCCCAGGCCCAGCTGGCCAGTGCTGCCACCGGGGCTCACTCCCTGTCTGCAGAGCTGGGCTCTGGACTGGCAGCTTTGGGCTGACTTCAGTGCTGACACCGTTCTCTGACAGCAAAGAAGACTTGAAGGAGACCGGAGCCTCCTGGGAGGAATGTTCCCCCACGTTGGACCTGCCAGCGACTGAGTTGCCATTTCCAGATAACAACCAGGACTCTGTTGTCCCTGCTGCCCACTCGGATAGCCCAGCTCCCCTTGAGGGTCTGCGGAGTGAGGGACTGACCGACCTCTCCTGAGCTGCCCGGCCCGCGCGCCAGCCAGGACTGTCCACTCACACAGCTGTGCCACAGCCTCCCTTCCTCTCTGGGATCCTGAGGCCCCGTGAAGCCGGGAGAGTCTCTGTGACGGGCTGACTGAACGCTGCCTGCAGAGCTGGTCGTGGAAGGAGCTTTCATTTGACCCTTATTATTAAGTCCAGAAGCCAACCAGGCACTATAATCATTTTTCTTTCTTCCTAAGTGCAAGAGGGAAGAAGTAAATTTTATCTTGCAAAGAACCACAGCCATTTATCGAGGGAAACTTGCTGCTGCTTTTTGGACTTTCTGCGTAACCTCCACATTTGTTTGGTGTGATATCCCATGTCCAGCAAAAGAGAGACCAGCCATCTGCCTGGCACTTGGCTACCAGTCCATAAAACCCCACTAACCATTATCCTGTGCATGTCCTCTGGCTGAGACACACAGGGCTCAGGAGCTGAGGAAGACACCTCCTTGGAGTGGCATTAGTTACAGGGCCAGGGCTCCAGGGTAGCATCTGTTATGGGGCCGGAAGGTAGAGGGTCCAGCTGGCAGTGGTGGGCCCAGTGTCAGGCCCTGGGCCGGGGATGGAGCTGGTGGTCCCAGGCAAGCCCAGAGCCTGCCCCACTGGAGAGGAGGCCTTGGGCCCCCTTCCCCCCATGCTGCCTCTCTGGGGCGCCTGGGCTTGGCAGCCCATTTGGCATTTCCTGTGCTGGTGGGACTGCCAAGGAGCCCGGTGGCGCTGTGAGCCTCACTCTGTGTGGGTGTCCCCTTGGGGAGCGGATCAGAGGCCTTCAAACTCGAGAGGCAGGTGGAGAGCTCTTTAAGCTGGGGCTTCATGAGCCTGAAGTAAGTCTTTTGTTTCTGCTTCCTCCCCCATTCAGATTTTGAACAGAAAGCCTGCCCTATGATTAGGCTAATCCCGTGGTAGTTATACCTTCGCGTAAAATGTTTGCACACCAAAAAGCACAGAGAGTGGAGCTGCCCAGGACTCACGTAAAATTGAATCAGGGGTCCGAGGGTGCAGGTGGTGACTTCCGGCACAGGCCGATGCCCTTGTCTCGGTCTCTCAGCATAGTGATAAGGCAAGTGTTTCCAGCCCCTGCCCCCAGGCCCAACAAGCTGGTCCCTGATTTCTGGGGCTGCCAGCCCCACCGTCCTCCCATGGTCCATCCAGGCGAAGGGTCTCCAGTGGCCAGGGTCAGCTGAGCTGTAGTTACAAACCTACCTCTAAAAACGACTCGGTGCCCCCTATCTTCTGCACTCCCCACCCCTCAGGATCTGGGGGCTGAAGCATCTGTCTCCGTTTTAGCTCCAGCATCTTCTTACTTTAGCCCATTTGAAGGGAGTTCTCTGGTTGGGTTCTTGGATCCTGCGTTCTTCAAAGAATAATCATTTGATCAATCGAGGGGAGGGCAGAGTGTTGGTAATCTTTGCTCATGAGAACAAGAAGCGGCCCAGAGTTACCCTTGGGACAAGTGGGGCGCCTGCTCGTTTGTGAAAGTCCAGCCACACACATTCGGTCAAGGACATCCACTTAGGAATGGCCTGGCTGGCGCCTGCCTCCTCCCAGATGTGTCCTCTCTTGGTGACTCAGAGCTGATGGCCTGAGGGGTCGGGGCACCGTGACTTTGAGGTAGAAGTGGGAGGCCCAGGGCGCTGAGGGAGCACCATGGGAGGAGCTGGGGATTCGGCACCCGCCGGCCCTGCCTCCCTGTCCAGCTCCCCATCTGCGTAGTGCAGGAAGCTGGGGAGGCACCCCTGGGCTGCAGAAACAAAATGTTTTTGCCAAAATCAGGAGCCCATGCTGCCGCGTTGCATATGTCATTGTGGTATGAGGTCCTGGGGCTGTCCACTCCCATGGGAGGGTCTGCTTTACAGAGACAGGAAGGCTCTGAGATGGGCAGGGACAGCCCAGTTGGCAGACAGAGGGGTTCCCCGGCCCCTGGACAGCACACCTGGCCAGGAGGTGGTCGGCCTGTGCCTTCCTCACCACTGGAAGCGGGGAGCGCAGGCTCTGGGTGCTGGGCGTTGATGCTCTTCCCCAACCTCTTCTTCGCGTTCAGGGCAGGATATTCAAAGCAGCTAACATCTGTTTATTTGTATTTTAAGTAATTCATAGTTTCGTATCTTAAAGAAAGGCTTATACCTTTTACCATAGACATTGAGCCTAAAAACAGTTAGGTTTTGTAATTTTGAAAATGTACCTACACGTAGACGTGTGTTGTACCTACACTTGTGTGTATGCACACACGTGGATACACGTGTACACCCGTGTGTTGTTTCTTAGGCATGGCCAGCCACGTGTGGAGTCACGAATGCATCTCTGCTCTCCTGGTCGGCAGGGGGCCCAGCATCCCCCTCGACCTCCTCCCACGCTGAGCTTGTCCACTCAGCCCAGACATGAAACCCAGCACGGTCTGTCCCCAGCTCCCGAGAGGAAGCCGTGCACCAGCTGCTTCCCGCAGGGCACTGCAGAAGTATGCCACGGGATACACCGCTGTCTGAAATGGAATTATATCATTAGTACCTGCCGGGATTAGTGCTGACACTGGGCTTATCCATCCTTACATCACCTGCTCTTGTTCAAAGGCTGAGGGGTGATCTGACAAGCCCACCCACACGTTGCTGCCTGAGCTGTAGTTTCCATTCTGTGCTAGGTTCTGTGCACATGTATGTGCATGTGTGCAGGCGTGTGCATGTGTACGTGTATGTGTGCAGGCATGTGCATGTGTATACAGGTGTGTGCACATGCATACAGGTGTGTGCGCATGCGTGCAGAGCGTGGAGCTGGATAACAGGAGAGGATTGATACTACGAGGGCAAATATTTTAAATGACTCTGCTGGGTCCCACTGTCCTGTGTCCCCTCTCCCCCCAGGTCCCTCACCCTTCTCAGGGGAGCTGGCTCTCCTGGCCCTGGGTCTGTGTTTGTGGGGCTGAACAGGAGGTGTGGGCCTTCCAACCTGGCCTTCCGTGGTCCCAGAGTGTCCTGCCTACAGAAGATGCCTTCCCAGGAGCCTCCCCACAGTCTGGTGCCTTCCCATCCTGCAAAGCATCTCTCTGCTCCACCCTGGCCACAGGAGGTCCAGAGGGACCCCGCGGCAGAACTTAACCTCACGACAGAAGGAAAACCCTTCTGCTTCTAACCAGGCTTTTCTCAACACATCTGTGGAATCCATGTTGGTCCCACTGCGGGGGCCTTTCATGGGACATGTGCTGTTTTGTCACTGACTACCTACATCCTTCACCACCAGGCAATTTCCTGATTCAATGACACTATTTGTCATGTTGTATTTCACAGCTGGAGCCTCTGGGAAGTGGGTTTTGTACCTTGGGACAACCTGTTTGAACAGTTAGCCTCAGCTGACTCATCCACAGTGACACATCAGCTGACCAAGGGCCTTGCATGAAGGCTGAAGGGCCCGTCCCCACCGAGGGGCCCCCACTAGGGACAGCTGCTCATGCATCGTGGTGGGCTGCATGTGGGACTCACCTCTGTTCTTTTTCTTTGTGTCTGTTCCTCTGACAGGTTGGTGGTCGGGGCCAGCTGTATCCTTTGCAGCATGTGGGTGACAAACGACCACGCTCACGGCTGAGTGGAAGCCTGGTCCCTGGACCCCTCCTCTGCGCTCGTGTCTGCCAGGGAGGCGCCCTGCTGCCTGGACGTGGGCACTTATGGGGCACGCAGGGGTGACCTGTGCTCAGGGGACAGTTTGAGGCCGACCTTCTGTGGCTAGCACTTCCTGAGCCGCACACGGGGACGGCTGAGCCAGCCGGGGCAGCTGGACACAGCTGTGGGGCAGGTGGTTCCCCCTGGGGAGCAGCCCCTCTTGAGGCACATTCCTTCTGAGGAGGGTCAGGCAAGGAGCCATGGGAGGACCTGGGGTCAGAAGCGGGGACGTCTGAGGGAGGTGAAAGACTGGGACAGTGAGCGGAGGATGCAGGTTGAAGGCAGCTCCTCCTGTCTCTCACGGAGGAGGCCTTTCCTCTCTGTCGCCGCTCGGACCCCTCGGGGAGTGGGCCTGGCCGTGGAGGCTGAGATTAAACTCCAGGGAGCCTGAACAGGCACCCCAGGGAGGCAGAGGCTGCCTGGCCCCAGGTGCTGGAGGGAGCCCGCGGTGCTATGGCTGCCGGGGCCCCTCCAGCTCGCCCAGGACATGCATTTGAGGGGTGGGGGTGTGAGGGGATCTCTGCGGCTGGTGTTGGGAGCCTCCTTTGGCCTGTCTGGGGGTTGGTGGGGAGTGGGCTGCCAGCACAGGGCGCTGGGGGCTTTCCGCTTGGCTCCCGATGTCGTGATCCATCAGCAATCCTTAGCCTGCCTCTGCAGACGTGGCCCTGGAGTGCGCCGGCTTCCTCACCGGGCTGGGACTGGACACCACTGTCATGATGCGCAGCATCCCTCTCCGGGGCTTTGACCAGGTAGCGCTTCATGGGCCCCAGCTCCTACCCTGTGGCTCTGCTCCCCTGAGGGGCTGCATGGCCAGGCAGGTGCAGGTGTGGGCTCAGTCTGTAGAAACCGGCCCTTGAGTTCAAGGAGGAAATTGTTTGCGAAAGATAAGACACCTGCCAGCGTGTAGCAGCAGGTGTTGGCCCACCGGGAGCCTGGCAGACCGTGGCGTTGGCTTACCCCCTGTGGTCCTTCCCTTAGTGAGTGGCAGGCATGTGTGGGCAGAAGCGCTGTCCCCCGTCTCCCAGGCTGAGCCCCTCTGGAGCCCAAAGCAAGTGGCAGACTGGCGAAGCCCTGGTGACACCTCCGGGGATGGGAGACCCACCATTAACTGAAAAGATGTGACAGGAGAGCCAGGTGAGCACTCGGTTCTCCCAGTGAGCTGCCCACCCCAAGGTCCCACCAGCTCACATCTACCAGCTCACAGGGCGGGGCCTAGTGGGGTTGGCAGGAGTGCAGAGAGCCCGCGCGGGCAGTGGACCTGCCCACGTGAGGAGCATGTGGAGTTTTTTTTTTTGTAACTGAAAACTCTGCACGTCTCAAAAGTCACCTGTTAAAATCCAAGTCTGGGGATGTTGTTGTCAGGACATCAAGCCCTCTGCGCCCCCATGAAGGAAGGTGCACCACTGTCCATGCTCACAGCCCTGTGGGCCCACAGTCCACTCTAGGCTCCCTGGCCTGTGGGCTCCAGACCCTGCCCCGCTGGCTGAGGCAGAGACCCGCTCTTCATCCTGTGTGGGCCGTGGGCCACTGCCCTGTGGCTGTTACTCTTGCCCATCACTTCACTCAGTGCATGTACACTGAGTGCGTGCCACAGGGACACGGGGTCCAGGGAAGTCCTCTGAGCCTCGGGCTGTGGGGAAAATGTGCCAGGCAGACAGGACTCTGAGGAGGCTGCATGTCTGGACACAGAGGCGAGGCCTGCGAGGCAGAGGGGCCTACAGGGACGAGGGCTGCTGGGAAGAGGGGCCTTGGCACTCAGCCAGGGCAGACGCTGGAGACTGATGGAGGAGGTGCAGTTCCCAGTGAGGGGCTGTGGAGGGAGCAGGAAGAGGATGGATCTGGGCCTGCGAGGGGCTGGAGTGCGCAAGGCAGGGCTGGAGGGCCAGGTTGGCAGGTGGGGGAGCCGAAGCCCACATGAGCAGGAGGAGTGCCCGGGAGGCGGGTCTGGTGCCTGGGTGGAGGCTGGATGTCATTGGCACATGGAGACGATGGGGTCACCCAGGCGAGACTCAGGAGAGGAGAGGGGCAGGCTCCAGGTGTGCCCTGGGACAGATGCAGTAGCAAGGCCAGATGACCCAGGACGTGCAGGCCTGGGGGTGATGGACTGGCCCTGTGGCTCGTGAGGGCCCAGCAGATCTGCCTCAGACTGTGACAGGAACGTCTAGGCTCATCAGAGGGATCCAGGAGGGACAGGCTGCCTACTCACCTGTTCCTGTGACCAGACAGGCAGGGCTCCTTGTGTGTAAGGGTCCCTGAGTGAGCTGGCTCAGCTAAGGATTTAAATAGTGACTTGTATTTTCTCCTGAAAGAAGAAATTGGCTGACGGCGCCTCTGGCCTATGCAAACCCCACAGTGGCCCCGGGAACTGGGCCCCCCATCTGCAGCCTGGGAGTGCAGAGCCTCCTGGGCTGGAGGGAGGAGCCCTCTCAGCAGACATTTGGGCCCCACCCCCATGCTACACCCACTACCCCTGCGTTTCTTGGTGGGGAGCAGAGGTGTCCAGCTCCCCTATGGCAGAGTTGCTGACTGCACTCGACGGACGTCCGGGGTTGGGGGGAGCCGAGCACCATCTAGTTCAGGCAAGGCAGAGCTCCCAGGAGAAGGGGTGCTTCTCTGTCATTGCTTTCAGGGAAGACTTAGTTAATTAGCATCTAGAAAAGAGCCCCAAATTCAAGTGCATCCTAAGCAAAGGCCTCGGGTCCTTGGATTTGGAGCAGGAGGATGGGAGGAAAGGGGCACCAGATGCTTTCCCGGCTTGGCCCTCAGCTCCGCAGACAGCAAGGGGTTTCAGACGTGGGGTGGCCGGCATGAGGCCTTGCAGCAGAAGGGGTATGGGCACCAAGCCTTCTCCTTTGGACAGAGCCCCCTGGGCACCCCCCCCAGGGCTTTTTTAGGCAGGCAGGGGGCCAGGTCCTCTCTTCCCAGTCATCAGTAGTGACATTCTCACTGCCACCTGGTTCTCACAGCGTGTCCTCTTGTCTGCAGCAAATGTCTTCCTTGGTCACTGAGTACATGGCATCTCACGGCACCCGATTCCTGAGGGGCTGCACCCCCTTGAGGGTGGGGAGGCTCCCGGACGGCCAGCTCCAGGTCACCTGGGAGGACCTCGCCTCTGGCAAGGAGGACATGGAGACCTTCGACACTGTCCTGTGGGCCATAGGTAAGGGTGCGCCAAGCTGCACATGTGCACGTACACACACATGTGCACGCACACAGGAGCGCACACAAGCAGAGACCAGCGGCACCGCCTCCCCTTCTAGCTGCCTCCAGAGTCTCCCCTCCTCCTGCTGGCTCTCTGGTGGGTCAGCTACTACAGAGCGCACCTCTTGGGCTGTTGTAAGGGCCCAGGGGATTGCTTCTGATACTTCTCAATGAGTTGCTTTGAGCTCTGCAGATCATCGTGTGCTGGGAGTGGGCATCTTACCATCTTTCCAGAAGTCACACTTTGCAGATTTCCAAAGACAGCAACCAGTGACAGGGCAGAGGTCTCTGGCCCTTCCCAGCCAGGTGTGGGCTGGCTGCCGCCTGGCCCTCCCGTGACTGTGTTCTTGTCCTCCTGTTCTCTTAGAGGCCCAGGTCCAGCTTTTTGTAGGGGTGAAGCTGAGCGAGTGTGGTTGTGCAGAACTAGCCCATTGCCGACCTCGCCGGACACACTGCCTCCCAAGCTGGACCCTCCCTGCACCCCCAGGCCGCCGCACTAAGGAGCAGGGCGGAGACTGTGGCTGCACTAGGGGAGACCCCTGCCAGGGCCTGTTCTGGGCTGGTCTGAGTGAGGGGAGATGGGCTTTCAGGAAAGCCGCCCTGGCTGGAGCTGGACAGGGAGAACAGGGCGCCCAGACCCCGTGCCCGTCGTGAGCCCACTCGCAGCGAGGGCACTGTGTCACTGTGGGTGGACTCCCTGTGTGGAGGGCTGGCGAGTTCTCGTTAGTGAGGGTGTGTGGACACAAGTACGACAGCCCTGCTCGGACATCCTGCCCAGCTTGATGCCTACAGCTTCCAGGGTTGGATCCTTGTTTTCCTAATCACTCCGTCAAATTGCATGTTACAAGTAGGAGCAATCAAGGTCTTGCTTTTTCTCAGCATTTCCAGTTTGCAGGGGTCTCTGCGGTGAGCCTGGACTCAGAATCCATGTCAGAATCCTCATCTGGTTCTGCGTCAATTAAGCGCGTGTTGACTGAGCACTCAGAGGGCTGTCCCCTGGCCGGCCGGGTCCCAGCTTCCCCTGAGGTGGGGCTCCAGGAGGAACAGGCTGTGTCACAGAGCAATGCACTTCTGAAAAGCCTGGTTTTCCTGAGTGCTGGGCATGATGGGAAATCAGAAATGAGACGAACTCTGGAGGAGGCAGAGCTCTTCACTTTTGTACGATTGGCACATGCAGATTTGAGGACCAAAGAAGAGATCTGAGATGCCCCAGGGTGAATTTAGTGCTTCTTGACCAAAATTCAGTAAGTTACCAAAGGAAATATTCGTGATTAAATCGTGAAAGTAAATTTTAAATAGGTTTATTCTGATGAACACTATGAAAGATTGTGTAACTGCTCAGGCCCAGCAGTGTAAATGGATGTTGATTATCTTAAACTCCATTCTAAACGTGAGGTGGCAAGTTTCTCCCCTCCTGTCCACACCCCAGCGCTCCCCTCTGTCCCCTGAAGTCTCTCCGTGCCCCGCGCACACACGCCCCACGTCTTCAACTTTGGACTGAAGTCCTGTCCTGCACCCAGATGCCATCGGCTGAGCCCATGCTGATGGCAGCAGCTTGGAGGGTGAGGGTCCTCCCAGCTTCCAGACGGGGCCCCGGTTCGCATGCCTGCCCTCCCCCACTGGGAGTCCGTTTTATTTTTGTATTTTCCAAAAGAGCATCCCCCAGACAGTCTGCCCAGTGTGATTGATGCTGGGGGTGGAAGCTTTTCACAGTCCTTGGCCTTTGACCTTGCTTCCCGAGGCGGCGCTGCGGTGGCGGCGGTTTCTGGCACGCCTCCTGGGGCTGCACGGGCATGTGCTGACTGCTGCTCGCTCCCGGCCAGGTTTTGTAAACATTCAGGAGCCACTTCCCAGTTTAACAACTGGGAATGTTTTGTGCTGGTTTACTCCAATAAGCCTTTAACCAAGCAGTATTTCTACTTGCAATAAAGGACAATCCAATCCAGGTTAAAATAAAGTGCCCTGGGGCTGCACAGACGGCTAGCGCAGCAAACAGCTCCTGGACCACACGTCCCGCCCAGCAGCGAGCGCTGTATCCACACAAGCTGGGCTTTGGCTTGTATTAACAACAGAGAAGGGAAGGAGCGTCCTCGTGCCCGGTGAACACGCACTGATGGCCTCAAGGAGCTCCCTGTAGGGCCGAGCGCCTGCCTGGCCCGGCGGCCCACATGCCTGGTGCCTTGGCCAGAGCCGGTGAGGACGGTGGGTGTAGGCTGGCGAAGTCAGCCTTGCAGTCTGGGAGCCCAGGAGGACCTGGAACCTCTTCCTCCCTCGGGCAGCCTTGATCTCCACGTGGTGGATTAAACACATTAGCAGTTAAAGCAGTTAATTGCTGTGCAGGGGGCCCGCTCATTGTTTGTCTCTGAATCACCCACCCACACCAGGTGTCTCAGATAATAGACTGGGAACTCGCAGCAGGAGGATTTCCTGTCTGCTGATGTGCCGATTATGGTGCTGAGTGAAGACAGTCAGCCTGTGCCGCCGTGGCTCGATTTGCCCGCCCAGTTAACCAGTTGTGGCCTGAGTCCCCGGCTGTTGGGGGGGATGGGGAAGCAGGACGGGGGTCTGAGTGGACACCTCCAAGTGTTAATGCATCCAGGCTGGAGCTCGGCTTTAGTTGAGCTTAGGTTTGTTTTAAAGAACGGACAGAGGGCCCCTGGATGGCAGCGTCGGGAAACAGGGAGCCGAAGTTCTCATGTGCCCGCAGCATCTCCAGCCTCCTGGGAAGGGTCCCTCTCTCAAGGGAAGGATGAAGGCTCTGGCACATCTGGGCAACCGGAGTTCTGCCACTGTTGGAAGAGCCCAGATGGCCGTGGTTCCTGGCATCCAGAGTGCTTGGGGGGTTGGCTCTGGGCCTGCCTCGGGAGCCCCCTGGTTCTGGTAGATGAGACCTGTGGGAATGAGCCGCTGAAGCTATTTCCTCTTCCAGCTTTGTCTTAGCGGAAGAGCTGTTGTTGTCCACCTCTGTGTACAACCCACAGTGAGGTCACTTCTGAGCCTCCAAGATGGTATAAGTGGAGCCAGCTAGCCCTGGCTCTCGGGAGCTGGAGGCCCGGCTTTCCAGCTTCCATCCAACCACCATATGGAGGTCCCCACCATCAGCCACTCCACGTACAGTCCACCCGCACAGCACGTGCACGTGGACCACGGGCAGGGAGGCAAGTGGTGTCCAAGGAGACAAGGGTGGGGCCCGTGGGGCCCAGGGAGGAGCATGTCAGCCCAGTATGGGCTGCATCCCGGGCCTCCTCTCTCTCTACCCCAGGCTCTGCATAGCTGGCGCTGGGATACTGGGGAGGAGCTGGTGGGCTGAGCATGGATGCAACCTGGCTGGGAGAAGCCTGGTCCAAGGTCACCAGGCCTGTTCTCTGGGACCATTGCCTGCTGTAACTGGAGGAAACCGCATGTGTGGCTGTGTTCTTCCCGGTAGAGACCCCACAGTGGCCTGGCTGTGGTGGGTCTCACGTGCAGGAGCTGCCTTGTGACTGACACCTCACTCACCCAGCGCCCACCCTTCCCTGCTCTCAAGGTGGGGCAGCGGCCTTGACGAAGCTCTGCTCTGCTGCGAGCCGCCGACCTTCTGATGCCTTTTTGTTTGAGTGCAAATGTAAAGTTTGTAATTACTGACACCAAGAGAGACCCAAATCTGCCTCTGTGTGTGGCTTGTCATTTTGGAGGGGAAGAAGACAGACAGTTTTGGAGCGCTTCCTGTGGGCACCTCCCAAACTCTCAGGCCACAGGCCTAGGAAGTGGCCATGCCTGAGGCCACGGCTTTTCCCACCACACCGCATGGCCCTGGACAGTGCACCACTGCTCCTCAAGCAGTGCCATCAGCTCAGTGACCGTCATTCCCCTCAGCCTGGCTTGCAGTGGCGCCAACCCATCGCAGAGGCCAGGGAGGACTGCAGGGAGGCGGCGCCCTGGGCTCACAGATGGGCCTCACGCCCTCTGCTTGGGACACCCCACACAGCCAGGGAGGGAGAGCTGTGCCGGGTCCCCCACAGCCATGAGACCGGCCAGCCTGCCTCCACCCTCACAGTCGTTGAGCGGGGTCCTTTTGCTGAGTCAAATTCCATATTTATGGTTAGAACGTAATGGAAACTAAGTAAAAAAGAAACCTTAGTGAGAATGCTTTTAGAGATGAGTGGACACTGTTTATACACATTAATGTGCACCGTCTAAATTCTGCAAGCGCCACGCAGAGCAGCCAAACAGCAGGAAGATCCTCTTTTTATCCATAATTGTTAAAGCAATAGCTGCCGCTACCCACGGAGCGTGTTCCTTCCGGGGTTCCCGTGGGCCAGGCTGCAGCTGTTGGGGTGCTAGGGGCTGCTGTGGCTTACTTTATGCACTGTCATTGCTCACACACAGGCTTGAACTAGAAAGACCCCCTGTGCTCCCCAGCGAGAAAGCTCACCCAGTTGTCCAAGGAGCCTTCCAGGGAAGAGACGCCATCAGGACGGCCTAGGGGCACTGGTGGGCGCCGGTGGCCACAGCGAGCATTCGGCCTCGCAGGGTGCTGCGTCCCAGGGCTGTCATTCAGTCAGCAAGCACTGAGTCCTGCCTGGGCCCAGGGGCCAGCAAGAGGTGCTCTTCCCTGCCTGGGGCCTCGCAGCCATGGGTGGGGGCCTGGGGCTCATTCAGAAGGGGCCATTAGAGAAAACAAAGGAAGCCCTTTGTTGTTATTATCGTTTTCCCTTAAGTCTCAAAGATGACAAAAGGCACATAATAAATTTTTTTTAAAAGTGGGCCTCCCTGGATCTCACTGGAGGTTCCAGAGGTGTGAGTCCCTTCTGTGCCTGGTGCAAGGTGCTGCGCGGGCCGGCCCGGTGGGAGTGCCGGCTCTGGAGGCCACGTGCCCCTCAGGAGGGTCACCCAGGGTGGGTCCTCCCTGAGTCTGTGTGTGAAGCTGCTGCTGGGCCTGCGCCCACGCCATCCAGCCTCTGGACCCTCATCCTCCCAGCACCGAGCTTCCGGCTGCCTCCTTTACACCCTAGCTGTGTCTGTCTGATCCCAGCCCCTCATTCACCCTGTCTTACTCCTGCTGGCGCTTAAATCTTACCTCATTACACGGATTGCCCTTCACTCGTCAGAACATGTGCTCCAGGCAGGCGTGAAATTGGAGGGAATGCCCGTTTTCCCATAACGGGATGAAAGAGGCACGTAAAACTGTATGTGTCTGGTCGTCTGTGTCCCTTTGCCCAGCAGAGCAGGTAGTGATGACCAACAGCTGCCATCTGGGGGTTTCGGCCTTCAGCCTTCTCCGGCCTTCTCCAGCTGGCTGGGTGAGCACGGTGGTCAGGCCGCCTCCCCACCCAGCAGCAGCAGCTGGTGGGACTCCCAGTCAGGAGGGCTGGCCTGGTCCAGCTGCACCGAGAGCTCTCAGGCTGAGTGCTGCTTCTACCACCACTGCAGGACCCTGGGGTGTCCTGGGTGGTAGGCACTAGGAGGGAGGGACTGTCCTACTTCAGAGACACCAGGGCCACATAGTCCCCCAGAGGGCCTCCGGCCAGAAGTGAGGCTGGGCCTGGTGAGGGAGGCAGCTCCAAGGGCAGAGGTGGTACAGGCCCTCCCACGTGTTTACGTGGATGTTGCCTCTGAAGAGAAAGTGAGAACGTGTCTGGACCCCGAATTTTAACCCTCTTTGTGGTAACTATGGCAGTGTCATACATGTATTGCATGAGAAGTTCTTACAAGTCAAGAAAGTCCTGAAAATGTCTATGTATGCACGAGAAAAGTCAGGAACTGGCAATTCACGAGAGAAAATACAGTTAATAAATGCGTGGCCAAAAAGTACTTAATTTTACTAGTATTCAAAGAAATGCAAATTAAAATGGCACTGAGATGGCTGAGCCCCGCCTCCCCCAAAAGGAGCAGAGCCTAGAAGGAGCCCTCCTGGCTGCCCTCCTCTGAGGACCTGCCCCAAGGAGCTAAACTGACATGTGGACAAACCGCCCTCTCCCTCCTGGCGCGTCCAGGGAGCAGAGACGGGAAAGCCTCCGCAGGTCCCACCCCAGGGGAGGCGTTCAGTGGCTCTGCAGATCCCAGGCCGGGTGCGAGAAATCCTGCGGGGCGCAGAGCGGGCGGCCTGCCAGGCTGGGCCTAGAAAAGTGCTGTGTGTGACACACAGGGTGATGCAGGCGGGGGTGCGGTGGGGACCCCTCTCTTCCCCCAAATCACCTGAAGAGTGCTACCTTTATTTTTGTGTAAGACGAGGACAATGGTCAGGGGGATGACCCGGAAGGATTTACTATATCTTGCTTTGTGCTGTCTAAGTCCAGCCTGGGCCTGGGCTGGACGTTGTCTGTGTGGCCGGAGCTTCCCTGCTTGCACAGCCAGCCACTGGGTCCCCACCCTGGCACCCATTCTCTGTCTTCCTCTGGGACTCCGGGCCTGAGCTGAGTGGGGAGCCCACACCATCTGACTGGGCCCTGGCACCCGTGGGGAGACGGGACCCTGCTCTGAGCAGAGGGAACCGAACTTCCGAGAGTCATGGGGCATGCCCCTCCCTGCTCCGTGACCACTGCCTGGGTTGTTTGCTCAGGATGCCCATGGGGGGGCTCAGGACCCAGTGTCCTGGCTATGGCCCTGCAGGGCTGGCAGCGCCTGCCACAATTCTGGGATGTGGCCCCACAGTATGGGGCGCCTGGGTGGACCTGGGTCCCCCGTCCACCGCAGGCCTCACCCACAGAGGCCGTGTCAGCACAACTTCCAAACCTGATGTGCCCATGGCTGCCCTTCTGAGGGCTATCTTTAACTGCTTGGTGTGTCCTCTCTTCCTTCACTGTTCATTCCAGAAGCATCCATGGAGTGCCTACCACGTGACAGGCATGTTCTTTTCTCCACTCTCTACCCCCCTACCCCTACCCAGGCCATCCAGCCATCCATTTGTTCTTTATATCAGTGGCCTGACTCACACATTCCCATGTACTTTCCAAGTTTATGTACGCAGCATATCCTAAAAAATCCTGGCTTTGAAATGGGCTATGGAGGCCACCTACTGCATGTGTATGTTATTGTCTCCTGTTACTACTTCTAAATTTATTTTGGGGGGGACCTCAGATGTGGTTTGGCTGGCTTCTGTGAAGTGTGTAGTTACCATGGTTACCATGAGGTGCATAAGGAAGCGCTCTTGGCCTCTTGTGACTGGCCAGGCAGGAGTACAGGGGAGAGCTCAGGTGCAGTGGGCTGGCGTCAGAGCAGCGGGGTCTGTGGGCAGCCAGCTTTGCCCTTGGATGCTCCGGCCCCAGCCCAGAGTGATCACCAGGAGGCAGTAGGCCTGGTTAGCTGCTGTGTGCTGTGCTCCCCAGGGGGCCGGGGGAGGAGCCAGAGGGCTGAGCTGTGAGCCCCCTGCCTGCAGGGACCTTCCAGTTCTGCCCACGGGGCCCAGCTCCTTCCTTGCTGAGGCAGAGCACATTCCAGTCCCTTCCCAGATGCACAAGGTCTCCCAGGTGCCTGCTGGGTCCAGAGGTCCAATTCTGCCACCTGGGAGTCAGGCCCAGGCCCCCAGGCCGCCTTGTCCAGAGCAGGACACTGGCCAGGGTGGCATGTCCCACTCTGCACCCTCATGGGTCTCCATTCATAAGACTCTAGCACAGGTGCCATCAGAAGGCAGGGACCTCCGGGGCCTGGTGTTGCCTGTGTCTGGTCTGATGGGCAATGGTACCAACCCGCCTGGCACTCGATTCCTGTGGCTAAGCAGAGTGAAGAGGCGGGAGCTGGCTCCCCACGAACTTGAGAAATATGGCTTAGCTGAGACTGTGTTTTGACTTCCCGCTCTGGGAGAGCAGCTGGAGACTGAAGGTTTCCCTTTCACGGGGCTAGGTCTTCCAAATGTACAGATTGGCACTGCCCGCTACCCGGCCTCTTGTGTGTCCGAGCCACTGTGAGCTGTGGGAACTCTGTCTTGGAAAGCATTCATATTTGCCATTGGGGTCACCCTGAGCCTCCAGGAGCTCCTCCAAGGGTCGGCAGGAAGAGCTGCCCTTGCCACCCCCTGGCTCGGTGGGGCCACGTCATCTGCCTTAGGGGAGAAAGGGATATCTGCTGGCAGCTCAGCTGTGATGAGGCCCAGGACTGTCAGTGTATGGAGCCTGGCAGGGAAAAAGCTGTGCCCACACCCCTGGGGACTGCCATCCCCCGCCCCTCCTGGCCTTTGCCCCCGAGAGCAGGATTAGCTGAGCTGACTGCACCCGAGGATGCCTGTGGTGTGTGGTTCAGGCTCTGCCCCTCCGCCCAGGTCCTCTCCCAGCTTGGGACGTCTCGGAGCTGGGGCTGTCTGCTGGGCAGTGCCGCGTCCAGCATGCAAGAAAGGAGGAGCTGAGGGCCTGTAGCCCTGCTGGCTTGGTGCCTGCGCTGCCCGCCCAGAGAGGATTGTGGGGCCTGCCCCGAGACCCTGAGTGGGGCCTTATTCCGTGCATTCTCACTGCCTGCTCTGGGTTGGCTCCCCTCTCCATGTAGCACCTGGAGGACATCCTGCTGCCAGACTCTGGGGACACAAGGTCACAGCCTGTCCACGCAAACAGTCTCGTGTCAGGATAGAAGTGTCAGCCCACCATGAAGTGCTGTCGTGTCCCCAGTATGAGCCTGCAGGAGGAGCGCCATTTGGGAGGCCGGGGAGCCCAGGGGTCACGGAGAGAGTGGGAGGGAAGGCACCTCACCCAGGAAGGGCCACATGGGGACTCACAAGGCTGCCAGCTCACCTGGGGCCCACAGGCGGGCTCCACAGAGACCAGGACCCATCCGCTGGGAAATGCGTGCACCGGACAGGAGCCGTAGCTGGGTTGTGCGTATCCCGTGGCTTCCCCTCAGGGCGTGATGCCTCTGGAGGCTGCATGGCCTGTCCTGGTGTCCTGGCTGCAGTGAGGGGGCCTTTGACCACATTCTATCTTGTCCACAAGGTTTCCAGGCATTTCTCTTGGGTTGTTGCTGCTTCTAGACCTTTGCTATGGTCAGAGCTAGGAACTCTGTATTTAATACTTATTCAAAAAAAAAGAAATCATGAATTTCCAATTCAAATTTGACATTATGGGTTTTAACTGTCCTCTGTGCGCGGCACATAAGATCTGTCTGCAGCTTTACTTACCGTTAGGATATAATCCTCTGAGGACATACAGTTCAACTATGAGTTCCCACGGTCTCTTGAACAAATTTTCTTTCTGTGGGCTCTGTTACCAACTTCATGTACCATTAGGCCTCTTTCTTTCAGGTTGTTTACAGGCTATAGGGATTTTTTCCATTTTTGATTTATTTTTATTTTTTTAATACATAAACTATGTATATGATTTAAAAACAAAAACTGTATCTCAGGATGCATTTAGAGAAGTCTTGTTCCTGTCTCTCTTCCCTCCACCACGTCTCCTCCCTTTCTGCAGCTCACCGTTTGCACTGGTCCTGTTTCATCCTCTCATTGGTTCTTTGTGCAAATATAGGGATGTATGTGTGCGCGCTGTATGTATACGTGTGTGTGTGTGTGCATGTCTGTGTGTCTATGAGGCCAGCCGAGGCCAGCAGCCCCTTGACGCTGTTTGTGCCGGATGTTTTACCAAATCTAAGTGGGCAGACTGAGAAATATTCTACATAAACCGAGGAATCTCAGTCAAAACCACTGAAGAAAACCTCTCAGCCTTCCTTGCTCTTTGTTTCCTCCAGGTCGAGTTCCAGAAACCAGAAGTCTGGATTTGGATAAGGCAGGAGTGAGTACCAACCCCAACAGTCTGAAGATCCTGGTTGACGCCCGGGAAGCCACCTCCGTCCCACACATCTTCGCCATCGGAGATGTGGCAGAGGTAAGGCCTGTGCCTGCCACCTGGCTACCACCCTGGCCCCCACCCCAGCCAGGCCTCAGGACATACACGGTCCCCAGGGGCTCCTGGCTGAACCCCTGGTGCTGTGAGACTGGGGTTCTGGGAAGAATCGGGCATCAGCCTCTGCTCTCCCAAGTGCTCTTCCCCTCTGTGGAGGGAGGCTGGGGAAGGGTTAAAACACCAAGAGCACGTCAGCAAAGTCCTGTTGTCTGCCTCCTCGTGCCTCAGCTCCGAGGACAGACACCTGTCCCATACCACAGTCCTGGCCTTGACCTCCCCGCAAGTGGGCTGTACGTGCAGAGCCCCAGAAATGCCACCACTGGGCACAGCCTTAGGGCCATCCTGGCCCCACAGCATCAGGCCTGACCTCCTTGCCTCAGTTTACCTTCTGATCTGTGGATGGATCAGTATTCTCCCACCTGGGCTGTCAGATGGGGGCAGGGCATGAGGGTGCTGGAGTCTGACAGGGTGTGGACCTGGCCCCCCTCCCCGAACCTGCCTGCTCCCTCCCCTGGAAAGGGGGTGCAGCACCACCCTCGTGAGGCCCTGGTGGAAGCCCTGCCCCCTGGCTTGGGAGGCATCACCCTTCCCCTCTTCACAGGATCCCAGCAAGACCTGCAGCAGGTCAATTGCGGGGCCCCCCTGCCCCCAAAGCCTCAGCAGCAAATGGCCTGTCCTGCACATGTGCAGCACATCCCGAGGAAGGTGGCTTGGGAGGTACCTGGTCAAGGGAGCCTGAGAGGTGCACCAGGCCCCCCAGACCCCAGCAGCCCTCTTGGGGACAAGACCTGCCTGTGTCATCCACGTGTGTGTTAGTTTCCCGGGGCTGCCATCATAAACCACCACACACTGGGTAGCTTAGAACAACAGGGATTCATTCTCACATTCTGGAGGCCGGAAGTCTGAAATCAAGGTGTTGGCAGGGCCGTGCTCCCTCCAGAGCCTCTTAGGGAGGATCCTTCGTGCCTCTTGTAGCTTCTGACGGCCCCAGCCGTTCCAGCTTCCAATCTCTGCCCCATCTCCACAGAGTCCCCATGTCTGTCTCTTTTCAGGATCTTCTCATTGGATTTAGAGCCCATCCCAGTCCAGTGGGACCTCACCTCAATCCTTACCTTAACTGTTTCTGAAAAGACCCTTATTTCCAAATAAGGTCATCTTCTGAGGTGCCAGGCAGACATGTATTTGGGGGGAATGCTGTTAAGCCCACCGTGATGTGTTAATTTACAGCCGTTCATCACATATTGACCGAGCGCCCACTTTTCTGGCACCAGGCGCTTTTCTAGGTTCTGGAGCCACTGCAGAAGCACACAAAAGTCCCAGTCCTCATAGAGGTGACATTCTGGTAGGGGTCACAGATGACAGCTGAGGAAATGAATTATTTCAGATGTCAGGAGATGCTTAGTGCCGGCAGTCAGGAGAGGCATGGGGGGGTGGGGAGGGCAGCGAGCTGGAGAGGGCCCGGGGCTGGGCGAGGACTCTCGCGCCCACCAGATAGTGCAGCTGCCGCTCCTGCCTATGCACCTCCCAGACCCCGCTTTGGGAAATGCCTGGGGGTAGGGGGAGGGTGTCTAAAGGGAGCGTGTCCTTGGAGGGCGTCCCGGAGCTGAGAGGGCACCGTGGCCTCGTCACCGATGCTGCGGGCCCTGCTCTTGATGGGCAGGGGCTTCGGGAGAGCCTGGCACGCATGTGGAGACAGGCCTGTGCAGGGGCCGTGCCAGGCTGCCCTTCCCTTTGTCCCTGAAGGGCCAGCCTGCCTATCTGGCGTGGGTCTGTCTCGCCAGATGCCCAGTCCCTTGCAGACCCTCCTCAGAGCAACATGGCCCCTGTTGTCCCCAGTGTACCAGCAGGGTCACCCTCCAGCCATGGCCAATGCTCAGATGTGAGTCAAGCAGCTGCCATGTGAGCCCCTCAGGCCCCCTGTGGACCCAGGCTCATGAAATGGTGTGTGGGGCACCGAGCGCAGGCAAGACTGCGGGGACAGCTCGGCTGGGGCCTGCGGTCAGAGCTCCGGCCGCTCCTGCTGGGTTGCCTCTGACCATCTAGTCAGCCTGTTGGTGTGGACGAAAGTAAGTGGCTGCACGTGTCCTCGACTGTCACGTGGACCTGGCCCGTGTGGCCAGGCAGTGCCATTGCTCAGTGTGACCTCTGATGCTCCGAACGTGGCCTTCCCTGGTGCGGCCTGTGCGCATCCCGTGTGCTGGCCCTGAGGCAGCACCCATGGGCCTGGGGAGAGCACCGTGTGCACTGCCGCCGCGGCCCTGCACGCCCAGAGCCGGCGAGTTGCGGTTCCGTTAGCTGCAGGGCTCGTGCCAACATAGCGGAAACCATAATCCTTCAGAAATGTTCGGGACACGCAAAGACATTATTTATTAAAACATTAAATTCGCTCACTGGGAAAGGTCACTCTGAGCAGTCAGAAGAGTTAACGCCCAGGGTCTGGCGAGTGCAGGGAGGGGTCCAGCAGGGGTGGGGGCGTTGTTTGGCGAGGTGTTGTGTGCTGTGTGCACGGACGTTTCCGCAGTTCGTCAGGCCCGGTGGAATGTGCAGGCTGCTTTCAGGGGTTTATCTCTGCGGATCTCTATTCATTTCTGGAATGTCAGACAACATCTGCATTTCCTGCTGCTGCCAAAGTGATTGGCAGCCAGTCCCAGGCCGACGCGTGCAGGAACCCTGGGGGCCATGCCACCCCCTGCTCCCCGAGCAGGACACACCCTGGAACAGAGGGGCCTCCACAGAACACTCTGATTTGGCATTTGTAATGGGCTGTGACGTGTCAGGAGCACCCGGATGCTTCCAGGGCCGGTTCTAGCCGAATCCAGTTAATGTGAGCAAGTTGAAGGGCAGCAGGATCCCTTTTGAGCTCTGTCATGGGGGCAGCCATCCAAGGTCATGGACAGGAAGAAGGGGTGCAGAGAGAAGCGAAGCTCGTTAGCAGCTCACCTTCTTTTGCAGGGAGGGGGTCGTAACCACAGGTGTCCCCCAAGCAGGACAGTGGGAAGCGGAGACGAGAACAGGCAAACCTGTCGAGGGCCTGGCGCTGTAGCACTGCAGAGGCCCAGCAGTAAACAGCATTGGGGGTTTCTGAAAGGGTGATGCCTCCCTAGGAAGGTGACAGGTGGCAGCCCTCAGACGTCGTGCCAGGGTAACCCTGTGTTCCTTACTTCCGGCAGGGGCGGCCCGAGCTGACACCCCCGGCTATCATGGCGGGGAAGCTCTTGGCCCAGCGGCTGTGCGGTCAGTCCTCAGACCTGATGGATTATGACAACGTGAGTACTCGCTGCTCTTTGGAACTCCAAGTCCAGCCTGGAGAAGGCTGTGGCGCGTGCTGGGTGTGGGAGTGCATGCACGTACGCCTGCATGTGTGAGTGTGTGCGTGCATGCGTGTGAGGCTTAGCTCTGTGGGTGCGGCCCAGGAACAAGTACCTCCACCATCTCATGGCCTGCCAGCCCGCACGTCTGAGGAGCTGCCTGCAATTGCTGCCCTCTCTGTCCCTGAGTGGAGATCTTTAATTTTGGGTCCCCAGGGGTGTGCCTGACTCGAGACCTGCTTTCCAGGTCCCCACGACAGTCTTCACCCCTCTGGAGTATGGCTGTGTGGGGCTGTCAGAGGAGGTGGCTGTGGCTCGCCATGGAGAGGAACACGTGGAGGTGAGTCAGGGTGCCGAGGAGGGGGCTGCCAGGACACGACGCCTGTGTGGTGCTCATACCCGATGACAGCCCTCCCAACAGAGGCCCACGGGCCAGCAGGAGTGTTGGCATCCCTGCTTCCCAGGGCCTGCAGCTTGGCAGGGTGGGGTTTGGGGGCCCAGAATGATGGCTGTGATGTGGCAGCAAGGGATGTGCGGGATGAGAGTGTTGGATAGCAGCCCCGGAAAGGAGGGAGCCTTTGGGGTGTCACCTTCCCCCCAGGGCATATGTCTCCCTCGGCCTGGAAAGGCTTCTCCTGCCCTCCAACCTCTGCTTCCCCAGACCAGCAGGTCTAGCAGGCACAACCCTCGCCCTTGCCTCCACCCCACACCAGCCCTGCCTCTGCTCCTCTTCTGAGCTCATCCAGTCCTCGTGGGCTCCCGACAGCCCAGACTTGGGCACTCACCTCGTAGGAAGGGGGTTATCATCAGACAAGGCTGCTTCTGGGTCTCCTCCGGCAGGCGGCTGTGGCCCTGGGGTGGCCACAGAGCGTGCCCCAGGTGGTCTGGCAGATGCAGGGAGGCCCTGAGCCCTCCCTGCTGTGGGTGCTTCAGTGTTGCTTCGTCTCGCTGCTGCAGCAGTTGGCAAGCGGACGGGAGAAACCAGACCCTGCATGGCCACCACTGCGAGGCCTGGTGCCCTGTGGGAATGAGTCCCTGGGCTCCAGGGCCTGCCCCTGCTCCAGTGCCCCAGTCCCCTCCATCAACAGGCAGGCCTGACAGGCCAGCCTTCGCCCCGGCACTTTATTTGCTATTTTTGTTTGATTCATCACAAGTACACTGGGACATGTGTTCATGGCATTCTATAATGTTGTTTTATGTTTCACAATGTTGAATGGCCAAATACCTTTTGTTTGTTTTCTTTTCAATTCTGTCTTAGTTAGAACAATATTCTCTGAAGCTCCATTAATTAATAATGGCTGTGCAGCACATGTAGCGGGCCCTGCTCATTTTTTACTCGGCCGCAGCCCCGAACACGCTGTCGAGCCCTTCTTGGGTGCTGAAAGCCTTTGTCCAACAGCTCCGGTGTGGGCCGGGCCACTTCACGCCTGCCCCCTCCTCCTTGCTCAAGTGAGGGCCCAGCAAGCACCAGTGGGCCCGAGGGAGGCCAGACGGCCAACCCGCTCCTGCCCCCTGCCAGGCAGGCCAGGCACCCCTTCCAGTGCCTGCAGTCGCCCTGTTGGCTCTGCAGCATCCACCTGGTATGCACCCTGCCCTGAGCTTTGGGCTCTGCAACCCATCTTCATGGGAGGTGCTTGGCTCATCTGTGCCTGCTCTGCTGCTGTGGTTCGGGGGGGTCTGGGCCTGGGTGGGAGAGGATCCATCCTGCAGACAGTGCGGCTCCAGCCACAGACTCCTGTGTGTGGGAGAGAGGGGTGCTCTCCACAGCCAGCTGTCCTCACCCCAGACCACACCTGCAGGCCAAGTGGGCGGTTCTGGGTCCCCGCTGCGCCCACATAGTCTGTTGGACCTGTAAAATGCCCATAGGTCTTGTTTTGCCACAGCCACTGACTCCAGGAATCACTCTCTTGTCACCCAGGTTTATCATGCATATTATAAACCACTGGAGTTCACGGTGGCTGAACGGGATGTGTCCCAGTGTTACATAAAGGTGAGCATCCTCGTACACCTGGGCTGGGGCATGCCAGGAGGTGAGAGGAGGGAAAGAGCCTGCCACTGCGGGTCGGGGAGCCCCACACGGCCACACCTGCCCCAGGGCCTGCCGCCCGTGCAGCCCTGGTGTCCCACCTCCCGCCAGGCTGGCAGCTGACAATGTGGCTTTCAGATGGTGTGCCTGCGGGAGCCCCCACAGCTGGTGCTGGGCCTGCACTTCCTCGGCCCCAACGCAGGCGAAGTTACTCAAGGATTTGCTCTGGGGATCAAGTAAGTCCCGAGGAATGCCGGCCGTTGTGTGGTGCCCGGACTGGTGTCCCTCCGAGTGTCGGCGACGCTGCAGCTGCGAGGCCGCTGTGTCAACGCTGCTTCTCTGCGCTGCCATGTGCGCTTGCAGCAGAGCGTCTCCCCAGACGCAGCAGGTCCAGTCGGACCAGGGGCAGCTCTCTGCTCCAGCCAGATGCTGTTGGCCAGCCACACCGTGTCCGTCTGCGGCCAGGCCACCGGGGGGGGTGAGGGGAGAGGCTCGTGTTCCCAACCAGCCCTGGCAGGGTCAGTGTTTGGGTCTCTTCTACTCAGAATGAGCAGTGTTGGGGCCCTCACTCTCTGGGCCAAGCGCACAGGTGGTCCTGAGCAAGGTCTCAGGCCCGTGTGTGTGGGAGAGCCGGCCAGCGCCGGCACGTGTCTTCCAGAGCTGGGTCTTGGGCACAGGCTGTGTGTTGTGGGGGTCCCGGGGCCTGCCTGGAGCCTTTGCTCTTGGAGACTCTGGGTGGGAGTGGGTTGTCTGGGGCAGTGAGCAGGTTGGGCAGCTGGGTGTGGGGCTGTCAGAGGCAGGAGGGCCGGGGGCAAAGTGGAGGTGAGGGGGCTGGGAGGGGCTGAACTTGTAGAGGAGGGCGTGTGGGCCACCTGGAGCCCCACATGTGCTTGGGGGTGTGTGGGTGTGGCTGAGAGCCAGCCTTGGGGGTCGGTGGAAGTGGGAGGTCTGAGGATGGGGCGGGGGCTTGAGGAGCAGGGCCAATACCCAGGAAGGCTGATGGGGGGCTGTGAAGGCCAAGGGTCTAGCTCAGATGCCCCAGGGACACCCCAGCCTCCCTCATGGGCAACAGTAATAATTATAGGATGAATCCAACGGAAAGGTAGAGAACACGAGTAGGCAACTCACAGGAAATGAAAATAAAACTAAATAGTAGAAAGCTGCTGTGCCTCATTTGCAATTTTAATATGTAGTTGAAACACCAAGAAACCCTTTTGGTTGGTGAAGGTAAAAGGTTTGACACTGTCCAGCAGTGATGATTTTCCAGTGTCTGCACGGTCGAGATGCCGAAGGGTTGAGCGAGTCCGTGGAGTGAGGAGACTGGTGTTTCAGACACAGTTGGGAGGAGAGTGTGAACTGGACCCACCCGCCAGGGGCCTCTGTCCACATCTGAAGTGCACACGCTCGTTGTCCACGTCGGGGATTTGCCCGCAGATATTCTGACATGTGTGCGCAGATGTAAGAAGAGCTGCTCCTTGCAGCCTTGTCTGCAAACGATGGAAGTGCCCTGCGGGGCATCCACATGCACTGTGTCTCCAGGAGGTGACCAGTGCATGGGGGCATGGCCGCTGAGGGTGCGGGGGCATGTGTGGGAAGTGCTGGGTGCCGAGCAGAAGAGCGGGGCGGGGTGGGGCTCAGGCAGGGGGCCGGGCGGGTGCAGGCTGCAGTCATAAGAAGTGGGCTCGGGCTCGAGTCAAGCCTCACCTTGGTGGAGAGAGGGAGCGGGCCCCACAGAAGGACCAGCTGGAGCCGGTGGGGCTGTGCCTTGTGGGCTGGGTGCAGCAGGAGGCCAGGCTGGAGCAGGTGAGGGAGGCAGGGGGGAGGTGGGCCGAGGCACTGGGCATTTGCTCAGAGGGAGACAGGACAGGTCCAGCATCAGTGTTGGCAGGTGTTCCTCGCTGCTGGCTGGAGAAGAGAGGGTGGGGGCAGGGCTGGGGGATGGCGAGGACACCGAGACTTCAGGGGCCCTTCCCTGAGCGCCACCTTCCCGGGGATGGGGTGTCGTGAACACTTCCCCCTGCACTGACTCACCACCTGGATCCCCCTCTCCCTCGTGTGCAGGTGTGGGGCCTCCTATGAGCAGGTGATGCGGACGGTGGGCATCCACCCCACCTGTGCCGAGGAGGTGGCCAAGCTGCGCATCTCCAAGCGCTCGGGCCTGGACCCCACGGTGACAGGCTGCTGAGGGTAAGCTGCCACCCCTGCAGGCCCAGGGTGCACGGCACGCCTACCACCCTACAGCCAGGCTCTTTGGAGGCTCGGATCCAGGTACGTGTCTGGTGGGCTTTAAGGACAGAGCAGTGGCGGGAGGGAAGTAGGGTGCCACTGTGAACTGCTCTCTCCAGCAGCGCAGGAGGCTGCACCTGCTGTGCCCTAAGACGGTGCGCCCATGCCCAGGCCACAGTGGCCAAAGAGATGGGGAGGGCCCACCCTCCACAGGGCACCCCCAGACCCTGGCCTGGCTGCCCTGCCCCCACACAGGAAGTGTCTTGAAGCCAGGCTCACACCGCAGTGGCCTGTCCCAGGTGGGGTGCTGGGTGTGGAAAGCATCCAGGGCTGAGCTCAGCGGGCTGCTGGGCGCGAGGAGCAGGCCTCCCTCCCCCACCTTGCTCTGCACAGAGCAGCGCCGGCTCGTTTCTCTCTTGCCCAGAAGGTGGAGACGCTGCCTTGCACACGGCCGCGGCCAGCACATCTGGTTCTGTGAGAGCTTTGCAAAGCCAGGCTGGGCGGGGTGGCCGGAAGCCTCCGGGTGTGTTGTTCATCCTGACCCTCTTCTGAGGAGGAAGAAATTAGCAAGTCCCTCCCTGACCCCTGCCGCAGGGATGCATGTGGTCAGGGCCCTTTCATCTGTCAGTCTGAGAGCATCCTCTGATTCGGCACCCAACTTGGGGTGTCCCCTCTGGCTGTCAGCCCCTCCCAAGGTGGGGGTCCTGAGGGCTGAGGCAGCCTGGGAACAGGGCAGTGAGCGCCCCTCGGCAGGCGTGAGGGTCCGGGGGTGGGGCAGGCCCAGGCCCCGACCTCTCCTGGGTGTTCCAGGCACCTGCTCCGCCTGGGCCCTCCAGCCAAATAGACAAGGGCACCCCGAGGGGACTGATCAGAACTGTGCACTCACAGAGCTGTTTTGTTAAGAGCCTTCTGGGAACTTTTATTATCTCAAAACATTTTTAACAGTGCAGTGCTCCCTGTGACACATCCACCTGGGGGGGCCAGGGCTCTCTTTGGGGCTCATTTCTCATCTGTCCCAAGAGGGTCCCCATGTGTGGGTGTGGGAGACGTGGCCAGGTGAATGTGGTGTTGGTGTGGCCACCCCGTGCTGACCCCCTATCCTTGGCAGGACGCTGGAGGCCAAGCCTGGGCAAGCCTTGCCCCCCCCGGAGAGCCCCCGATAGTTGGCGTGTCTGGACGGACTGCCCATGTGCCCCGCAGGGTTGGCTCTGGGGCTGTCAGCCCCCACAGCTGCACCGCTCACCCCTCCTGCCTGGGCTGGCCCTGCCAGGCCTCTGATGCCAGATGATGACGACCTGCGCAGAAACCCACCCTGTGGGCTGCCCACGTCTGAGCCCCCCTGGCGTTTTTGGAGTGCAAATAAAGAGGGTGTTTTCTTGAAGCGTGCCCTGCCTGTGATGTCCCCGACATGCCCCCTAGGATGACTTGGGTGAGGGTGGGGCCTGGCCACCGGGCTTGTCACTCCCCACCCCTGTGAGCCCCCTCTCCGTTTGGGAATTGCTTTCAAGTCCTGCTGCGATGGGAGCCGGGGTGAGCTTGCACTTTGACCCAGCAGCCGCACCTTGGAAGACCCCAACCCCTCCTCCCCTGTGCAGGGAGCAGGGCCGCCACAGACCCTTCCCACCCCTCCCAGGACCCCCTGGGTCTTGCAGCTTCTGGCAGGCGCTCACTTGGGAGGGGCAGGAAGCCACCGGCTTTGTTCCAGAGCAACCTGCCAGCGGTGTGGCCCAGTGACAGGAATTGGCAGGGGTGTTGGAGGCTTTCTGTCCCCTGAACGTGAGGCACCTCATTGCGTTCCCACTGTGGCCCTCCAAGTCGGCTTGTCGGCTGTGCTCAACCTAATCCTGCGCACCAGGGCTCGATGGGCTGAGGGAGCCCGTCGGCACCCGGCCACGCCTGTCAGTCACCGCAGGGAGACAGCGCTGACAGCACTGGGCAGGGCCCGGCATTGTGCTGGGGCTTTAATGGCGGTTAATCTCGTGTCTTCCTTAAGAAAACATCACTTAGTCTGCCGGCCCAGGAGCCCTGGATGGGACCCTGCTTGTCAGCGAACAAAGGAATGTCTCTGCACCTTAATGGGCCTGCGGAGCCTGAGGTACTCGCTGGCTTGGTGTGAAGCGTGTGCAGGAGCTCTCAGACGCCCAATTGAGACGCCAAGTGCTGGGCTGGGCCGGGCCCTCTGGACAAGTGCAGCTCGAGATCAGCCGTGTCCCATTTAACGCACAGCTGGCAGCGCGACCCGGCCACGGATCCTGCCGGGAGGGCTCCCCTCTGCACTGGGGACAAGGTATTCAGCTGCCTCGGAGGCAAAGGGCGAGGTCTGCGGAGGTCACTAACATGATTCGGCTGCCATGGGTGCAGGGGGGCCCCTGGGAGCTGAATCGGCCCCTGCCATGGAACAGACAAGGAACTTGGAATGGCCTCGTTGCTTTTTGCCATGATAGAAATGATGCAGCCTGCGGGGGGGCCCTCAGGACACGCAGGGCAGCTCTCTGGGATGAGGGCCCTGCCGGTCAGGAGTGCTCGTCCTGGCAGCAGAGTACCACCCACGTGTCCACGTCCCCACGGGCCCTCCAGGTGGTTCCCTCTGCACGCCCCTTTCCCCAGAACGGACCTTTCTCCAGCACGCCTGCCGTGTCTGTAACGTCCACTTTCTCCGTGCTGTGTCTGGCCAGTTCACCCAGACTGTGCCATCACCTAGGAGAGAACAAAGCATCCACAGTGCTGGCCATCGCCAGCCTCACTTGTGCCGGACAGCTCTTGGGGGCTGCTGCTCCACAGCCCGCCCCCCCACAGAGGCCCCAGGCCTGCTGGCTCCCCTGCATGGGGGCTCACACCCTCCCTGTAAATGGTGGGCAGGGGCCTGGCCCAGTTCACAACAGTGGGTGTTCCAGGTGAGAGCCTGCCCCAAAGGGCCGGGCCCAGGAACCGCCACCACCTGGACCACCTTCGGGGCCACATGCTGTGTCAGTAGGAACTTGCCTGGCGATGGGGCACAGAGCCCTAGACGTCCCACGTCCCCACTGCTCTGTGGCCTCGGCAGGACAGGGTGTGCAGACAAGCCACTTCACTGCCCGGGGCCCCTGCCCAGCGCTCAGGGCGCGGCAGGCCGTGTACTCGGGTCTCAAGTCTGAGTGAGATCATGGGAGCAGAACAGATGCACTGGGCCGCGGTGGTTCCTGTCCTGCTTGTCCGTGGCTCCAGGCTCACTGCGTGGCCAGGGTCCCCTCTCTGGGCCCAGCCCTGCTCTGTCCCCGCTCCCAGGGAGCGCAGGGAGGGGCCAGAGCACCACAGGCCAGGCACTCTCCACCTGGCCCCAGGGCCGCCTTCCTGCCGCCTTTGCGTGTTTTCATGGTGCAATGAAAATATGATTTTAATTCCTCAGATTGTTTCGTGTAACCTGCAATTACCTCCAGCGACATCGTGCACACTTCTGCTTATGGCTCCAGATTGTGCAATGATGTGGGGTGGGGGCTGCCGCTCAGGGGCCAAGCCACCCCCTCCCTGCCTTGCCCTGTGCTGTGAAGCAGGGCGGGTCACCCTCTGGCCCCCTGAGGTGCTGTCCCCAAAGGTCTTGAGGCTCCCCAGAGGGCAGGTATGCACAGAGGGGTGACAAGCAGTTATCAAGGCCTGGACCCAGGACCCAGGGGCTCAGCAAGAGAGGGGTGGGCCGGCCTGAGGAGGGCAACTGGGATTGGTGGCACAGGGTGCAGAAGGAGGCCTCAGCTCCCAGAACGCCGCCCAGACGTTCAGCCCGCAGTCCCCTCCTAACCCTCCTCAGGCCACTGTGCTCCCCAGCACCCCACAGCCCTGCCGGGACCCCCAGCTTTGCTCGACGGGCAGCGGGGAACACTGGCTTTCACCTGGCTGAGGAAGGGACCACCGTGCCCAGCCAGGGGCCCTCCCGGGTGGAGGTGCCCCTGGAGAAGCAGCCCGGCGTCAGGCGGTGCCTGCGGTTCAGGGCGTCTGCACCTGTGGCCTCAGGTTCGGGCTTGCCCCTGAGGTCCCTGGGGTGGCTCGTCCCACAGCGTCTCACCTCACGGCCCAGGCAGCAGTGAGGAGGCGTGGCCAGTGCCCACTCCCCAGCCTGAGGCAGGCCCCAGGGGCGGGCCTGAGACCCTTACCCACCGCTCAGCGCTGGGCACAGACCTGCATGAGCCACCATGCAGGTAGCCCGGGCCCCTGCGAGAGATGACTGCCCTGAGCCGGTCGGGCAGACTCTCCAGAGTCGCCAGGCCATGTTGCTGAGCCCTCCACATGGCCCCTGCAGCCTTTGGACTGGCTGGCCTACTTCTGCCTCCCCATCCCCTGCCCCCACCTCCTTGTCCACCCCCCTCGGATTTCCCCTTGGTGCTGGTGCCAGCAGCTGCCTCGGAGAGGAAGCCCAGAGCCAGATGGGCCTCACACAGGCAGCACTTCATGCCCCACCCTTGTTTCTTCCTTCCTCTGCCACCATCTTAGACCTGGCCACTGACCCGCCCCCCACCCGAGCAGAGTCGGGGACAAGGAGGGGCCGGGGGACAAGGGCTCTGCCCACGCTCCCCCCCTCCGGCCCCTCTGTACACCCAGGCCAAGGGAGGTGCCTGACACTCCACCCGAGTGGCTTCTCTGCTGGGCTTTTTCCAGGTCGGGGAGCTCTCCCAAAGCTGAGCAGACACCAGCTCTGTGCTGCCTACCACCCAGGCCGGGCGTCCCAGCTCCAGCAGTTCATGCGAATGGGCCAGGCCAAATCTGTGAGTGCGGAGGGGCCGGTGCCAGTGTCCCCACGAGGCAGAGGTTGGGCTGGGTGGCAACGAGAGGGATGGCCCAGGGGCCACCACGCCCAGCGCTCCTTTGCCCTCACCGGCAGCAGCCCCTGACGCTGGGCCGCAGGGCCGCCTCCCTGCCTAGCAGACATGGCTGGTGTCACCCCCTCTTGTTTCCAGTCCCAACCATGACGGGGAAAGTTTGCTGAAGGCCGAGGACATGCAGCCGACACCCCAGGCTCCCGCAGGCCACGGACAGCACCCACCTCGGACTGGGGCCACAGTGCTCAGGGAATGAGAATGACAGCAGCTGTGCCGCCCACCGCTGAGTAGCCAGGGTCCACTGGGAGGCTGCAGCTCGCGCCTGTTGACACTCTGGCACTTTTGGGTAACCGTGGAAGGGAGGAGACGGGACCTTGGGCCCATTTTATAGATGCTGCTTCTTGATCCGCTTGAGTTTTATCACGGGAAGGCAAGGGGCAGCACGGCCTGGCACCCGCTGCTGCAGACCCACTCTGAGCAGGCCTGACCTGACCCCTACTTCCCCTGTGCTCCTCCCTCCTGCATCTGCCAGCCGCTGCTGCATGGCCCCCACCCGGTGAGCTCTCGGGTTTCTGGTCCTGCCACCGAGGGCTCCAGGAGCCCTGCACGTCCTGGTCTCTGGCCAAGCACCTGTGCCTGCGAGGGGAGCGAAGAGGCTGCTGCATTGGCCCGCGGGCCCAGCAAAGCGTCTTAGAGCTGAGCCCGCCTAATCCCGGCCCCGACGTGGTTTATGGTACTCAAGTTTCCCTAATCCCAAAACCCAAGCAGGGGTCCCAGAAGCCGTCCCAGCACCATCTTAGTGGACAGCTAGAGGACCCCCTCCTGTGTGCCTGTTGTGTTTGGAGCTGAGACCCCTAGGGACAGGGCAGGGAGCTGTGCACCCACGGGAGAAAATCCAACCCTCACAAGCCTGGGTGAACTCAGGAAACAGCCGAGCCCTCAGCTGGTCCTGCTTCCGCCTCTCCCCGGGCAGGAGACTCAAAGCCAGCAGCAGAAACAACAGTGAGGCCAGCCCTGCTCAAGCCTGCTGAGGTCCTAGCCTCTAGGGTTTCACAGGACAGTGATCCAGCCTTGCAATTCCACAAAATTAAGCTTTTTTTTTTCCTAATAAAATCGGGATCCTTTTGGCTTATAACTAATGATCAAATAACACCAAATGCTTGGGAATAAAGTGGGACCATAAACAAGAGATGGTGTGACCTTGTTACGTAGCAGCTGGGGGTCAGGAGCCAGCTGGGCCCAGTTCCCTGCCCTGACTGCTGGCCACTTACCCAGCCAGGGCTCCCAGGGTGCTGGGCACCTGGCACATGTGTGTGACACCCCAGCACAGGGCCCTCCACGGGCTCCCTGTTTATAATTGTATTAGTGAGGCACGCAGGCCATGTGTGGGGAGAATGGCAAACAGCGTCTCTTGGTCTTTAGCATCTTTGAAGAATTTTCATACCCACAGATTTCCCCAAAGCAGAGGTAATTAGCTCCCGAGCTACCAGGAGGGTCAAGGTAGGGGACAGAATGTGAGGAGATCAAAGCAACATCCAGATGTGTTTTCTTCAGGCCTCCCACTTGATGAGTGAGGAGACCAATGCCCAGACCCCCCAGAAGTCCCCGTGGGGTGTGATGGTGCAGCCAGGGCACCATCCACACCGAGGCCTCAGCACCAGGTCCCTGCTGCAGGAGAGGGTGGATGGGAGGCAGGACCTCCGCACAGCTTCAACGGCTCATTGTTCTGCCCTCGGGGGCTGGAATTGGGCTGGTGACTAGAATAATAAAGTCCCAACAATCAGCCAGCGGTTGGGTTTCTATAGCTTGGAGAGTATTTGATTTTCAAAGTCTTTGGCAGGGCAGACGGTATATAAATGGAGAGTGTTGTTCACACCAGCCCTTTGCAAGTCAGAGTCCCATCCAGTGCCTTAATTCTCTCCAAAGCTGCTGTCCCTGTCAGCTGCCTGGTGCCCGGGCACCAGGAGGCCCAGGCGCAGTGTGAATGAGTCCTGCCTTCAGCAGCTCAGAGCGCAGACCCACCCCCACCCTCCACAGCCACTGTAAGAACCAAAGGCCTCCCACCACAGAGGCACCCCAGTGGGGTCACTCCTCTTACTGCTGCCCCTACTTTCTCCCACAGCACACTCCTGGCCCTTATGCCTTTGCCCATGCTCTTCCCTCAGCCCAAAGCTATGCCTCCACCCTTCTGCCCTGGCCAACTCTCCCTCCTTGATTAAGATTCAGTGGAGGGCTCCCCCTCCAGGAAGGCTTCCCTGGCACGTGGCAAGGGGCTACGTGCTTAGGGCTCCCAGGGAATGCTGTTTCTCTATTACCGTCCCTTTCTCTGTTGCCCCATAGGACCCTCCCTTCTTCACCTTTGTGCCCAGCATGGTGCCTGACACATAACAGGTGCTCAAAGCATGGCTGTCGACTGTTGGCGTGAAGTCTTTGTGATGTTTTCTATTCTGAAGTGTCCATGGTGCCCTGCTCTGTGAGCTCAGAGGCCTTGTGCTCCCCACATGCTATGTGTCCATGGAAAGGGGGGTGTGGCTTAGAATCTGACCTGACTTCCTTCAGCCTACCTCCTCCTGGCTCTGGTGTGCCAGGGCTGCACGAGGTGAGCAGGACACCAGATGTGCTCAAGCATTTCCTCAGGCACCGTGTCCTAACACAAAGGCAGGCATAGCTGGATGGGGGCTTGTAAAACAAATGTATGGAAGGGCTGGTCTGGGTGGTGACTGAGCAGCTTGTATAGGGCTAACTTTCCACAGATAACAATGATCAACTGTAGACAAAATAGAAAAGATAAGTGTTTGAAGGCACTGAAGATCAACTAAAAGCAGCCAGAAATGAGAGGGGTCCAACCATTGAAAGAAGAGAAATGCATTGAGGTCCGTGTTTCTACTGCTTGTCTCCTGAGGGCCCCCTCCAGGGCATGGCACAGGTGACCAAGATGTAAGCAGAAAGTTGAAGTCCTATTGGCTTGAGGTGCCAGAGAGCAGAGTTTGGGTCAGCCAGAGCATCTCGAAATGAGGCAGAAAATCTCTGAAAACATGCATATAAACTCCCCTCAAATCCTTGGTTGACTCCTGAATTGCACATGCATGAGCGAGACTCAAGGAGCCCCGAGGAAGAAACAGCTGAGCAGAGATCTCAGCTCTCGCTACCACGGGGAGAGCTCAGATCTCAAGTCCTGCCAAGTTACAGGGGCTGTGCAGACACCGTGGGCTCTCCATTGAAACCACAGGAAGTGCAGACCTTAGGAGAAAACATTATGTTCCAGGACTAAAGGGTTTGCGTTAGGACTAAAGGCAAGCGTGTGACAGACCAAGCCTAACAAATATAAAAGCAAGACTCCAAAAGTTCCGAGTAGAAGGCCTGCTAAAACAAAAGAATCCAGGGCCTCTACCAAGTGCCATGACAATGTCCAGGATGCAATAAAAAATTACTAGACATGAGATGAACATGAAGATGTGATTTCCAGCCAAAAAAACCAGTTAATAGAAACCAGCCCCAACATGATTGAAATGTTGGAATTAAATTTAAAACAGCTATTATAAATATGTTTAAGTACTTGAAGGAAAAATGGTCATAGTGAATGAACAGAGGGAATTTCAGCAGAGAGATGGAAACTGTAAAAGAGAACCAAATGGGAATTCTAGAGCTGAAAGGTACAACAACAAGTGAAAATGTAACTGGAAGGACTTTAACTGGTCTTAAGAACAGGTTGGAGATGGCAGAAGAAAGAGTCAATGAACTTCAAGACAGATAAAAAAGATTTGATTCTCCAATCAAAAGAATAGAGAGTAACAATAGAGGTAATATGGACCTGAGAGAACACATTAGAAAATCTAATATAATGCTGCCTCAGAAGGAGAAAAAAGAGAGATTGGGGCAGAAAAAATATTTGAATAAATAATGACCTAAAATTTCATGAATTTTGGATCAACTTACAGATCCAAGAATCTCAGCAAATCCCGAGCAGTATAAGCATGGAGAAAACACACCGAGGCACGTCATAGTCAGACTCTTGAAAATCAAAGGCAAAGAGAACACCCTGAAAGCGGTCCGAGAAATAAGGACACATTATGTACATCTGACTTCACATCAGACAAAAATGTAGATCAGAAGCAATGGAACAAATTTATGTGATGAAAAAAAAAAGAGCTAACCCCAAAATCTGTGTGCAGTAAAAATATTATTCAAGAATGAGGGAGAAATGAAGACATGAATGACAGCCAAGACAATTCCTCATCAGCCAACTCACACTACAAGAACTGTGACAGAAAGTTCTTCAGACTGAAGGGGATTCACACCAGTTGGAAACTTAGATTGACAGAAAGAAATGAAGAGTACCAGAAATGGTGAATACGTAGGTAAATTTAAAATACTATTTTTTTCCTTCTTTTATTTTCTTTAAAAGATACTGATTAGTTAAAACAAGAATTATAACAGTGTACAATTGGGCTTCTATGCATGGAAAACATGACAGCAACAAAAAGATGATTGCAAACGGAATTATACAGCTGCAAGGTTCTTACATTTAATGTAGATTATAGTAAATTAAAGATGCATGTTGTAAACTCCTAGAGCAATCATTCAATAAGACACGAAGAGGCACAGCTAAAAAGCCACTAGAGGAATTAAAATAAAATACTAAAAAATATTTGATAAACCCCAAAGAAGGAACAGAAAGAAAGAAAGGAAGGGAGGGAAGGGGGGAGGAAGGAAGGAAGATGGGACAAATAGAAAACAAATAGTAAAATGGAAGGCCTAAAACTAACCTTATCAATAATTACATAAACTAAACCAGACTAAACTCTCCAAGTAAAAGGCAGAGATTATCCTACTTGATTTTATTTTTATTTTTTTGTTTATTATTATTTTTATTGCTGTCTTAATAGTTTACAATATTGTGGGGTTTTAGTTGTACATTATTGTTTGTCTGTCACCATGTGGATGCATCCCTTCACCCCTTGTGCCCACCCCCCACCCCCCTTCCCCTTGGTAACCACCAATCAGTTCTCTCTGTCTGTGTGTTCATTTAATTCCACATATGAGTGAAATCATGTGGTGTTTGTCCTCTCTCCGGCTTATTTCACTTAACATAATACCCTCTAGGTCCGTCCATGTTGTTGCAAATGGGACAATTCTGTTTTTTTCTTATGGCTGAGTAGTATTCCATTGTATGTATATACCACATCTTCTTTAACCAATCTTCAGTTGAGGGACACTTGGGTTGCTTCCACTTCTTGGCTATAGTGAATAATGCTGCTATCCTACTTGCTTTTAAAAAGCAAAATCTAACTATATGTTGCCTACAAGAGATACCTTTACATATAATGATACACCCAGGTTGAAAGAAAAGAGATGGAAAAAGATATACAACCCAAAACTTAAGCATTAGAATGTTGGTGTGACTATATTAATATCAAACAATATAGCAACCTCCTTAAAAATCAGAAAAAAAAGAGCAAATTCAGACCACAGGAAATAGAAAGATGGAAATAGTAAATATAAAAGTGGAAACTAATAAAATAGAAAACAAATGATAAGAGAACATCAATAAAATGAAAGTTGGTTATTTGAAAAAATAAATAAAATTACCAACATCAGGGATGAAAGAAGAAACATTGTTACAGAGACTCCAGGCATTAAAAAGATAACAAGGCAATATTATGAACAAATATAATTCAATAAAATCGACAATTTAGAAATGGACAGATTCCTTAACTTACACAAGAAGTGGAAAATATAAATAGTCCTATACCTATTAAAGGAATTAATTCTTCATTAACAACTATCCCATAAAGAAAACTCTAGGCCCAGACAGTTTCAATGATGAATTTTATCAAACATCTAAGGAAGAAATGATGCCAATCTTACACCAATGATTTCACAAGATACAGGAAGAAGAAACACTTCTGAGTCACTTTATGAGGCCGGCATCACCCTGATATCAAAACCAGGCAAAGACAGTGCAGGAAAGAAAATCACAAACCAACACCCCTCACACACATGGACGCAAAGGTCCTTAACAAAACATGAGCCAGTTGAACCCAGCAATACATACAAAGAATTCCTTATGGCAAGTGAGATTTATTCCAGGAATGCAAAGTGGTTTTACAGTTGACATTCAATCAATATAATATAGCACATTAACAGAATGAAAAAGAAAAATATTGTGATCATAGCAATAGATGGAGTAAAAGCATTTGACCAAATGCAACACCCATTTATGAAAAAAACTCTCCACAAACTAGAACTCAAGGGAAACTCCCTCAACCGGAGGAGAAGGCATCTGCGACAATCAGCGACAGCCACCATCAGACTTGGTGAAAGACCAAACGCTTTCCTTTTAAGATGAGGAGGAGGTCAAGGATGCCTACCCCGACCATTTCTACTGAACTTTTTTACTGAAAGTCCCGGCCACTGCAATAGGCAGAAAGAAACTCAGATGGCTGTATGGACACATATGTATGCACACACGTTATACATAGATATACAAGTGTCATATATGTGCACATATATGTGAAAGAAAGAAGCACAGTTGTCTTTATTTGTAGACAACACGGTCATGTACACAGAAAATCCGAAGCTATCTACAAAACAACTGCTAGAACTAATAAGTGAATTTAGCAAGTTAGTGCCATCAAGTGATTCTGACTCCTAGTGCCTCAGTGCACGGCAGAGCGGAACCCTGCCTGGTCTTTGTGCGCCATCCTCTCACCTTCCGGCGCTGCATCAGACTATGCTCCACTGCTCACAGGGTTCTTGTGGCCAATTTTTTTCAAGTGGGCAGCCAGGTCTTTCTTCCTAGCCTGTCTTAGTGTGGAAGCTCTGCTGAAACCTGTCCACTACCGTGGGTGACCCTGCTGGTATTTGAAGTCCTGGTGGCAGAGCTTTCAGCATCACAGCAACACGCAGCCACCACAGTATGACCACCAACAGATGGGTGGTGTGGCTCCCTGACCAGGCAACGAACCCGGCCTACGGCAGTGACAGCACCGGATCTTAATCACTAGACCACCAGAATTTAGCAAGAGCTCAAGATAAAATGTCAATTCTATTTTTATATACTAGCAATGAACAGTTGGGAAATGAAATTTTTAAAAAGTACTATTTACAATAGCATCAAAACCCACAAAATGCTTAGGGATAAATTTAACAAGATACATGCAAACCTGTGCACTGAAAACTATAACAATGACTGAAAGAAATTAATGAAGACTTAAATAAATGAAGAGATATAATCTGTTCATGGATTGTAAGACTTGATATTGTTAAGATGTTCCCTATCCCCAAATTTATTTACAGATTCCACACAATCCCAATCAAAACCCCATTAGACATTGACAAGCTGATGTTTCGGAGAAATTGACAAGTTTCACTCTAAACTTATATGGAAATGCAAAAGAACTAGAATAACCAAAATAACTTTGAAAAAGGAAAACAGAGTTGGAGGATGGCGAGGGAACTTCCCAGTCTTCCTCCTGGAGTCTCCTGTGCTCCACACACAGCACCACACTTCTGACACTCTGGGCACCAAACCTGTGGAGATTTGCCCACATCAAGAAATTCTGTGACACCAGCTGGGTGTCCTTAAATTTACTCAATTCTAACACAATCTACGTGGAGGTAGCGTCAGACCCCATAGGGTAAGGGTTCAGTCCCACAAGACTGCCCCCTCACTTCAGACACCAATCGCAAGTAGTAGGTCCCCAGGTTTCTCACAACTTCTGTCCAATTTGGCTACAAATTGGAGGTTCCCGCAACCCCCTCCTTGGGTTCGGTTAATTTGCTAGAGTGGCTCCCAGAACTCAGGGAAACACTTACGTTGACCAGTTTATTACAGGATGCGATAAAGGATGCAGATGAAGGGCCAGATGAGCAGATACATAGGGCTAAATCTGGGAGGGTCCTGAGTGCAGGAGCTTCTGTCCCCGTGGAGTTGGGGTGTCACCCTCCCAGTGTGTGGATGTGTTCACCAGCCTGAAAGCTCTCCAAACCCCATATTTTTGAGATTTTATGGAGGCTTCATCACATAGGCATGATAGATCGTTAACTCCAATTTCAACCCTGCTCCCTTCTCAAGGGGATGGGGGAATTGGGGCTGAAAATTCCAAGCTTCGAATCACAGCTTGGTCTTTCCAGTGACCAGCCCTCATCCAGGAGCCACCCAGGGGCCCACCCAGAGTCACCACACTAGAAGAAAAGACACTCCTATCACCCAGGAAACTACAGGGTTTTAGGAGCCCTGTGCCAGGAACCAGGGGTAGAGACCAATGTATATTTTCTGTTATCTCACAGAGGACTTACACTATTTGATCTCAAGTCTTACTATAAAACTTCAATAAATAATACAGTGTGTTTTGGCCTAAGGACAAAGATCAGTGGAACAGAATAGAGGGTCCGAAAGTAGACCTACACAACGTAGCAATTAGATTTTAACAAAAGTGCCGAGGCAATGCAGTAAAGAGGACAGTCTTTTTAGCAAATGGTGCTAGGATAACAGGATGTCCATATGGATAAAAATGAACTTCAACTCGTAACACATCATACACAAAAATTATGTCAAAATACACCACAGACCAGCATGTGAAAGCTCAAACAATACAACTTGTAGCAGTAAACATAGGAGAAAACCTTCGTGATGTTGGGGTAGCAAAGTTTCTTAGGGTGCAGAAAGCACAAGCCATCAAAATGTAAAACTTCTGCTCTTCAAAAGACACCATTAAGAAAATGCATAGGCGGGGCCAGCCCCGGTGGCCTAGTGGTTAAGTTTGGCGCGCTCTGCTTCAGTGGCCCAGGTTTGTTTGGGGGTGCAGACCTACACCTCTCATCTGTCAGCGGCCATGCTGTGGCAGTGGCTCACATACAAAAAGAGGAAGATTGGTGGCAGGTGTTAGCTCAGGACGAATCTTTCTTAGCAAAAAAAAAAGAACAGACAAGTGACAGACTGAGAGAACATATCTGCAATACATATATCTGACAAAGACTTTTTAATTCAGAATGTATGCAAAACTCTCACAAATTAATAAAAGATGACAGACAACCACATAAAAATGTGGACATCGGGAAAATGGAAATCGAAACCACAATGAGTTGCCTCTCCATTCCTGCCAGAATTACTATAATTAAAAAGATTGACAACCTTGAGGTCACATGCTGGGTGCTTGGTGGGCTCGCAGGCTCTCAGCAAAGTTAGCTCACCCACTGTGTCTGTGAAGAGGCAGAGCTGGGTACGGTTAGGGATCCAGCTGAAAGGAAAGTTAAAAATCATTTTAAAATATATCAAAATCAATATAATGTACCATATCAATAGAAAGAAGGAGAAAAAAATATGATCATCTCAATTGATACAGAAAATGCATTTGACAAAATTCAATACCTCGTCATGATAAAACACTCAATAAACTAGGACTAGAAGGACACTTCCTCAATATGACAAAACCCACATATGAAAAACCAGTAGCCAACATCCTACTCAATGGTGAAAAACTGAAAACTCTTCCCCTAACTTAGGAAAAAGACAAGGATGCCCGCTCTTGCCTTTTCTATTCAACACAGTACTGGCATTCCTAGCCAGAGCAGTAAGGCGAGAAAAAGAAATAAAGGCATTCAAATTGGAAGAGAAGAAGTAAAATTATCTCTGTTCCCAGATGACACGATCTTACATGTAGAAAACCCTAAAGATTCCACAAAAACACTGGTAGAACTAATAAACGCATTCAGCAAAGTCACAGGATACAAAATCAACACACAAAAATTGGTTGTATATGCTGACAATAAACAATTTGAAAAGGATATTAAGAAAACAGTCCCACCTACAATAACATCAAAGAGAATAAAATACATAGAACAAACTCAACCATGGAGGCAAAAGACTTGTACACTAAAAACTACAAAACATCACTGAAAGAAATTAAAGCACACCTAAATAAATGGAAAGATAGCCTATACTCATGGATTGGAAGACTTAATACTGTTAAAATATCCATACTACGCAGAGTGATCTACAGATTCAATGTAATCCCTATCAAAATCCCAATGGTGTCTTTTGCAGAAATAGAAGAAAACATCCTAAAATTCATATGGAATCCCACAGGACCCCAAATAGCCAAAACAATCTCAAAAAAAAAAGAACAAAGTTGGAGTACACACACTTCCTGATTTCAAAACTTACTATAAAGCTATAGTAATCCAGACTGTGTGGTGGTGACATAAGGATAGACATAGAAACCAATGGAATAAAACAGAGATCCCAGAATAAACTCTTGCATGTATCATCAACTGATTTGTGACAAGGGCGCGAAAACCATTCAATGGGGAAAGGACAGTCTTTCAACTGGGAAAACTGGATAGCCACATGCAAAAGAATGAAGTTGGACCCTTACTTTACACCAAGTTATACAAAAAAACACTCAAACAGGATCAAAGACCTAAATGTAAGAACTAAAACTATAAAACTCTTAGAAGAAAACAGGGGGAAAAATCTCCACAATATTGGATTTGGCAATGATTTCTTGGATATGACACCAAAACAACAAAAGAAAAAAATGGGTAATTCAACTTTATCAAAATTAAAAAGTTTTGTGCATCAAAGGAAACCATTAAAAGAGTGAAAAGACAACCTACAGAATGGGAGAAAATATTTGCAAATCATATATCTAAGGGATTAGTATCCAAAATATACAAAGAACTTCTACAACTCAACAACAACAAAACAAACAACCCAATTAAAACTTGGGCAAAGGACTTGAAATTGACATTTCTCCAAAGAAGATATACAAATGGCCAATAAGCACGTGAAAAGATGCTGAATATCACTAGTCACTAGGGAAATGCAAATCAAAACCATGAGAGAGCACCTCACATCCATTAGGATAGCTATTATCAAAAAAGCAGAAGAACAAGTGTTTGCGAGGATGTGGAGAAATTGGAACCCTTGTGCCTTGCTGGTGGGAATATAAAATGATGCAACAGCTGCCGGAAAGTTTGGCAGTTCCTCAAAAAAGTTAAACATAGGATTAGCATATGATTCAGCAATTCCACTCCTAGGTATATATGTAAGAATCGAAGGCAGGAACTCAGATACTTGTACAACCACGTTCACAGCAGCATTAGTCACAATAGCCTAAAAATGGAAGCAACCCAAGTGTCTATCAGCAGATGAATGGACAAACAAAATGTGGTATATACATATAATGAATATTATTCAGCCTTAAAAAGGAACAAAAATTCTGACAGATGCTACAACATGGATGAACCTTTAAAACATTATTCTAAGTGAAATAACAAATAACATATGATTCCATTTATACAAGGTACCTAGAATAGGCAAATTAATATAGACAAGGTAGAACAGAGTTTACCAGGGGCTGGTGGAAGGGTTGATGGTGAGGAGTTAGTGTTTAATGGGGACAGAGTCTCTGGGGTAATGAAAAAGTTCTGGAGACGGATAGTGGTGAAGGTTGTCCAACAATGTGAATGTACCTAACGCAACTGAATTGTACATCTAAAAATGGTTAAAATGGTAAATTTTATATTATGTATATTTTACCACAATTTAAAATATATATACATAGAAGATGACCTGAAAGAAAGAAAGCAATTTGGACCGACCAAAAAAGGCCTTTACTGATGGCCTGGCTCAGCTGGAGTAATCTTTTGCACAAGCCTGCTGCCTGCCCTTTGATGACCGGCTGTGAGTTGGCCTGAGCTGCCTAGCTCCTGAGGTAAACCAAATTGTCGGGAACTCCCCCTCTCCTTTTAGACAGGAAGTTTAAATTATCAGGTCAATTAGGAAAGATACAACCGAAAAATACAAGTTTCATTCACACTTCAAGGAGGCGTTTCCTGGCTGGGTGCCACTTTTATTATTTTTGGCGGAGGCGGCTGAAAGCCCCACAGACCCAGTGAAGGTACAATGTGATCTTTGATTCGCGTTTCAAAGATCAAAGAGAGTGAGCTTGGGTGTAGGTGCAGATAACATTTCAGAGATCGTTTCTCGAAAGGAGTCACTAGACCAGGGCAGAAAGGGAGCTGGTGTGGTACGTGTGTTCGCCTGGAGAAGCATCAGTCCCCAGGGAATTCGGAGGCCCATGGCCCCCGTAACTCCTGGCCTGCATCCAGGTCCTTGGCCCGTGAGGCATTAGGTCCTAGGCCGGGGGCCGGCCCCTCTCCCACTTCTTGTCTAGGCACCGTCGGGGCACGGGGAGCAGGCGGGGGGCGGTGCGCGTGAGAGCAGCACCCCACCTTCTCTTCCACTTGCTTTTCCAAAGTCTCCGCGTGCTGACTGGGTACACCAATCCTGGCGGCCTGGCCTCACTGTCGTCTCTGGGTCAAGCTTCGGGTGAGGTAGGGCAGCACAAACTCACCCATCACCAGAAAACCCACAGGCCCCACCTGCCAGCCCCTAGGGGCGGAGGTGGAGGGTCCTTGCGACCAGCCCCGCCCTGCTCTCTCGCTTCTGGGCTGGAGTATGTAGAACCAAGCCCTAACGAGGTTTCCAGCAAGGGACACTTTGCGGGCATGCCATTGCAGGGAGCGCTGCAGCCGCTCTGTGCCCAAATTCTCCCTGATGCCCTCTGCCCCCGGCATCTCTCCTGACGCTCAGCAGCCCCCAGTGCCCAGCTGACTCGTGTGCAATAACTGCGGGCTGCGGCGGCATCAGCTTCTCAGTCTCCGCCGGAGCTAGGTGGGCGCGACGGGCCCTCCCGCCAGCTCTTCATTCCTCAGTCCCAGCGCGTCGCCCACCCGCCGGCCACTAACCCGCCCCGGCCGCCCCGCGCCTGCGCACGCGGCCCCGCCCACTCTCGTGGCGCTCGGCGCGGCAAGGGGCAGGGCGTACTCCCATCACGCCCCGCGCCGCGCGGCTGCGCTGGCAGGGCCTGGGAGCGCCTGCGCGGCCGCAGAGCCATGGCTCGTGGCGCAGGCGCAGTCCGGCTGGGAGGCCAGCGTGGGGCGTGCCCGGAGCCGGCGCGGGGACGTACGGGGCGGCCGCGCGCACGCAGGCGGTTTGGCTGAGCGACGCGGTGTGTTACTGAGCGCTGCGCTGCTCCGAGCGGGCGTCGCTGACTTGGGCCGGAGGGTCAGTGGGCAGCGGGAACCCAGGCGGCCCGCGAGGGACCCGCGTTCCGTCCCTTCCCGATTCACCGTCCGCAGAGAAGCGCTCGGAGCCCCGGCTTGGATCCCGCCGCGGGCCGGGGCGCCTGGAGTCCTCGCTGGCGGCTCCCCCCGACCCCGGGGGTCGCGCTCTCTGGCCTCACGGCGGCGGTCTTGTTCTCCACTTTCTAGGTGGCACTGGGACTCGGCCTCGGAGGGAAGCCGTCCGCACGACCTGGCTGCACATCCCTGGACCTTCGCGGGCGCCTCGCGGAGGCGCAGGTAGGTCGGCTTCTTATCGCGGCTGGGCCGGGAGCGCGTCTCTCCGCGGTTCCCTGCATGCCGGCTGTGGGAGGGGGTGCAGTGGGCTGCCCTCCACGCGCTTTGAGGCTTCGGGCAGGTTATTCCACTCCTGAGGCCCGGGTCTCCCCGGAGCAGAGAACGCTCTCGCCTTGCAGGCGCTGCCTTAGGCTTTGCGGAGTCCGCTGCGTCTCGGTACCTGCTCTGTCAGTGGAGCGCTGTCCAGGCCAAGAGAGGGGTCCCAATTTCTCAGCGTCAGGCAGGGCAGGGAGAAAAGCGAGAGCGTCTATCAGATTGACAGGCGTGGGAGGGCCAAGCTTATCAAAGTGGTGAGAGTCAAGCCCAGGCTTAGGGGGGTTCAGGCCCAAGCAGGGCTGGCTGGTTGGCGCAGGGGAACCTTCTCACCTGAGGGTGCAGGGGGCACAGAGGCATGAAGATGAATGGGCAGGGTGACAGCTAGGGTTCTGAGTTGGGGTGGGAGATTGGGACGGGGAGACAGGAAGGCAGAGACTTGCGTAGTGCACTGGTTTCTGGGCATGCGATGTGGTCCTTGCAGGCAGGCTGTCACGTAACCTCAGATTGGTGGTAGGAGCTGGGGTGCTCGTGGTTATTACTTTCTCAGAGCTCGCTGAGGGACTGGACTGGCATACAGTGGTGTGTGCAGGCCGTGGTACCCCTCAGTGTGAGCTGATGTAGCACTGGCGTACATGCGGAGGGGTTGCTGGGAAAATTGTACAAGGAGGGGTGAAGCAGAGAAAGTTCCATGGAGGCCATGAGTGGACCTCCCTTTGCAGAGAGACTAGGAAGGTGGCTACAGTCAGGCTAGGCAGAGTTTGAGAGCCCCAGGAGAGCACTTCTTGCACTGGAGGAGACCCGTACTTGCCAGTGGTTGTAGCCTCTTTTCCACTTTAGGGCTCTGTAGGCTGGTCGGGGTTGGTGACCAGTGCTCTCCAGGCCCTTTGCATGAGTGACCTTGGGGTGGTGAGAGAAGACAGCAAGTGAAATTAAATTTGGGGGAATGGGTGTGGGGCTGTTGGCGGATGGGGATGCAGGGAGGTGGTGTTCAGGGTGGGGGTGGCATTGCCTGCAGGCTGCACTCTGAGTGGGGAGGTGAATCTGGAAAGCATGGCAGGGGGGCTGGAGGGGGATAGTGGGGCCCCAGGTTTCTGTTAGGTATGCAGGTAGCACCTGCCATGCTCCTGGTGCTGTGCTGTAGAAGAATCGTACAACACAGTCTGTATACTGTATAGTTACAGTGTTCGGGGCAGCCAGGAGCCTCCTTCTCGGCAGACTGAAGTGTCGTTCATAACCGTTGTGGTGAAGTGGTTAAATGCATGGTCTCTAGAGCCGGGTTCAGCTGCCTCGGCCACTTAGTGGTTGGTATGTGGCCGCAGACAAGTGATTTCACTCACCGCTCTGCCTTGGGGATGATAAGAGTACCAACCTCATCAGGGGGTCAGTGCTCAGCGTGGGTAGAGCACTCAGTAGAAGGTTGCTAGTGTCATTCTCCTCCTGAAATTCCCTGACAGTTAGCCAGGCTGTCCAAGGAAGCCCAGGGGTTCCCATCTGGCCCCCTTTCCTTCTCCTGGGACTGACAGCATCTGCCATCACACCTTGCCCTTGAAACGTCACAAGTGGCGTTTGCCTGCCGTCTTGAACCTCCCAGGCCAGCCTCTGGAGCCTCCTTCCACTTGGAGCTCTAAGTAGGGTACCAGGAGCTCGCCGCTTGTTCACTCCTCCTGGCAGCCTGGTGGTGGTGGTTAGGCCTAGTTCCCGCTCTTCCCACCTTGTTTTTGGACAGATTGCCTCGGATGGTGGCCTGCGTCTGCCAGTCCCATCAGCTCTTCTCAGCTCTCCTGAGGCCGCAGCTGTTCATCTCCCCTGACCCTCAGCACTTGTTTGGAACGCCGGGGTTTGCCACACCCCTCTTCAGCTCATCTCTGTCCTGTTGTATTTTGTGTGCTGTTTCTGCCCACCCTCCCCTCTGCGCCATCTTTTCTCCCTTCCCCCTTCCTTCTTGTAGTCGGTGCAGCAGTTCCTTCTGCTCCCAGCGCGCCTCGTGGCCGGCGCCATTGACGGGGTCCTCGCATTCCTATCTGGGCAGCAGCCAATTACTCCAGTGCGCTCCCTTGGCAGCAGATGGACCAGGCCTCTCCTGTGGTCACATACACCCCCTAGTGGATCCCTGGATTGGGCAGCCTTGCTGTGGGGACCCCGTGTGTGTGCGCACAACCGTGGAGCAGGAGAACACAGTGAGTGATGCTCCCAGCGGTAAGCCCACAGAAAGGGGGCCCCCAGCTGTGTGCATGCCCGGCCCACGGTCTCTCAGGGTGGACTTCCACTGGGTGCCAGGCTCAGACCCGGGCACTTTGATGGCTCCCCATGGTTGCTGGACCGCTCTTTGGCCCAGCTGGGCGATTATATGTCCTTCCGCTTTGAGCACTACCAGGACAACCTCAGCCGTGTCTGCGAGATCCTTGGGCGCCTGACGGGCCGAGCCCGGGCATGGGCAGCCCCCCTACCTCAACGGGGACCTGCCCCTGCCCGACGATTATGAGCTGTTTTGCCAGGATCTCGAGGAAGTTATTCAAGACCTGAACAACTTAGCTGGGTACCATGCTGCAGTCCCCTGCCCCCAGTCTCAAGCCAGCCACCAGTGGCTCCACAGCTGCCTGTGGTGAGGCAGTACTTAGCCAGATTCTCAGAGGTCCTGGCACTCAACATGGGCTCTCCTTCCAGGCCTGTCCATGCCGCTCTGGCCATCTCAGCTATTTCTAGTTCCAGCTCGCCATCCAGAATTGCTCTGCCTGAGCAACGGCTGGCCAAGGAGTGCAGCCCTGTGTCCACAGAGCCCCCTGCCTTGTCCAGTTTTCCATGCAGCACCAATCCTGGTCCTGTGGGGCCAGCCTCCTCCCAGCTGGGGGAGGTGGCCCCCGAACCTGACCCTGTGCTTTCAGAATCTGCTAACCCCCCTGCCCAGAAACCAGATCTAGCTCATCCAGGGAGTCTGGAACTCCAGAAGACGGAGGAGGTTTCTGAGGCAGAGGGAGATGAGGAGCCATCTTTAGGTACTCTACGGGGAATGGTGGAGACCCTAGGAGAGACACTGTTTTCTCCTGCTCCCTGTTCTGCAGCCCTGGATTCTGAAGAGCCCAGGCAGGTGCAGCAGTGCCCCTCATGATGAAGTGGCTTGTATACCCAAGGAGCCCCACAGCCCCCTGTCAGGACAGAGTGGCATTGCTGGATGACTCTAGACATAGCACACCAGGTGTTGCCCTGTTCACTTGCCCTGTTGCTGGGCACGAGGTGCACTTGTTTGGGCTCTGCCCTGTCTGAGCACACACAGCCCCTCATCATCTCTCCCCATGCACCTTCCCTGCCACTACAGCACAGCTTTGGCCTGTGCCCTGTGCCCTTCATCTTCTGACTCCTCCAGTGGCCCAGAGGCTGCCTCCTGCTGGACTCTCGGCTGCATGCCCACACCTCCCTGGGGAGTACCATCTCACCAGGCCTGTTCCTACTAATTGGACAGGGTTCTGTAGGTAGTCCCCATCAGGTATTTGTACCATCTTTGTAAAACACCACCCACGCTCAAAAACACCCCCTCAGTGCTGGCTGGGACTGGACTGGGTCTGCCATGCCAGCCCTGTTTGGATCTGGTCCCTGAATGGTGTCTCTGCTTTGGCCCCCATCCCATCTCTGCTTTTTGTGACCTCTGTCCTCTGTCCTGGAATTGAAGGAAGGCTGCGTGGAGGATGCGGCCTCTTGCATCATTTGGTATGAGTGGGATGGTATCGTGGCAGAGAAAGGTGTTTCCCTGTGGGTCCACCAGCAGCCCTGGCCGGCTGGGGAGGCTCAGGTGCAGAAGGGTGGCGTGCAATCCTCTTGCCGGTCTTAGCTCCGTTCCAGGCGTTTCCCCCACCTCCAGCCCGTATGTTAACATCTAGCCACACCTGGTTTTCTTCAGAAGTTGGCATGAATTTTTACATCTCAGGGCCTTTGCCCTCCTGCCCTCCCACTTTCTGCTCTTCAGCCGTCCCCGCTTCTCTGCCCACTCTTGCATATTGCTGATTCAGCACTTAAACCCCGATACTGTAATGCTTGTAATACTTGTATCTCTGGCTAGACTGGGAGCCTCTAGGGCAGACAAAGCCTCTGTCTTAGCTTTGTGTTCCTGGTACACGATCAGTGCTCATTAAACGTGTGTTGGATCCATGGCTGAGCCTGTGGTGTGGTACCTGCAGACAAGCAGAGTCCTGGTTCTGTGGGCAGGAGCACTGTGCCCGTGCTGTCAGGAAAAGGCGAGGCCCAGCCACAGGCACCCAGGTCAGTGTCAGAGGTGTGGTTTCTGGTGGGGGTTTTGAGCCTCCAAGGGTCTGGTTGAAGGAGCTGGGCTGGATGCGTGGGAGTGGGAGGCTTGGGTGGAGCGTAGCCTTGAGAAGTGACTTCCGAGCAAGCAGGGGTGATGTGAGGGGTGGGCCGCAGACCAGAGCTGTGCAGCCTCAGGGGCCAGAGCATGGCATGAGGAAAGGCCTGTTCTGCACACGGACGGGTTTTCTAACGAGAGCTGAGCCCAGAGCTCCCGCAAGCCAAGTCTAACACTGGGTGGGCATAGTGCGTCTACTCAGAGGGGCTGTTAGGCAAGAATTTCAAGCCCCTTTCGGTTCTACAACTGTGGAAACAAAACAACACTTTCCTGGAAAGTAGGAAGAAAAAGTAAGAAATGTAATAAGTTCCTAAAACTATTTATTTTTTTTTTAAGAAAAGACAGTAATAAGCAAACATCAGGTAAAAAATTTTAAGGAAAATAGACATTGGGATTATTTAATTTAGTAACTGTCACTTTGGAAGGCTCTGGGTTCAGATGGTTTTATGTGTGAGTTATTTCAAGGCACAGATGCCTTATGAGTAAAACAGTGGCAAATCTTGGAAATAGGTGGGAAGCTACTATGACTCCGAAAGCAAAACAAAGAAGCTAACAGAAGAAATCTGTGTGCGCTCTTGATTCTCATCAGATGCGGGCAATCCCTGGATGTCCTAGCCCAGCCCCAGTGCTGTGTGGGGTCGCACAACTGCCCCTCTGCTATTGCTCTGGTCTGAGCCCTCCTGCAGGCTCAGGTTGGACTGCCCGCTCCCCAGTAGCTGTGGGCTGGCCTGGTGGGTCTTGTATCGTTGGTGATATCAGAAGGGCCCTCATTTGAGCTGGCAAGACAGCTCTGGCTGTAGAACCTAGAGCTGCCCTCTGGGGTGGGTGGCCCAGTTGACACCCCCACTGTGTTGCTGGCTTCTGCACTGTCTGTCTTTCCCGTCTCCATTTAGTGGGCCTGGAGTAATTCCTTCAGCTCAAGGCTGCTGTCTTCCAGCCCCCTGTCCTATTGAGGTCTTTCCTCCTTTGGGCCCAGACAGTTCCTGCAGGCTTGGGGTGTAGTGTGGTGTACCTTTCCTGAGGGCCAGCCTGCAGGGCAGGCTGTGGGGATTTGGAGAGAGACCAGATGACCTGTTTTTTAATTTGGAAAATGAATCCTGTTGTGGTTGGGCTCTTACCGCGAAGGAAGGGAAAGGAGGGCTGGGCCTCAGTGGCAATGTCAAGCTTGCCAGTTCCTGTGTGTCTGCACGGATGGAATCAGGAGAGGATGGGAGGGCAGTAGCCTGGCCTTCCAGGCAGGCAGAGCCTACAGTGTTGTGCAGAGTGACAGCTTCATGTTCAGCTGGTGCTGTGCCCTGCCATCACGTAGATGGAATGACCTAGCTGCTTTCCCACCCTGGAGCAGAGGGAACAGAGGGCCAGGAAAGGGGGCCATGCCCTGTGCTGTGGGAGGAGGGCAGTAGGTCATTCATTACTCCTGGCTCCCCAAACACAGGTGGGCAGCCCAGAGGAGGGTGCTTCTGGGAGTGGCATGGTCTGGCAGGGTGTGCCAGACGTGCTCAGGGATGGGCTGAGGTGCTGGGACCTGACTTCCAGACCATTGAGTCTGTCCCTCACTTCCCTTGGAAATACCCAGAGACTTTATTTCCTGAAGATCAAAGACGGTGGGCACTATGGCAGGGTTTTTAAAGTACCTGTCTCCAGGGAAAGTTCAGACACTGGAAGTATTGAGGTTAACATCAACACTTTATAAAGCTGGCGGTAATGAAGGTACTTGGAAATTGGTGTGGACGGATGAATGGAGGAGAATAGAGAACTTTGACATAGAACCAAATATAGGTATTTAGTTTATGCTAAAATAGCTGTTTCAAATTAATAGGGTAAGATGGATCATTCAGTAAAAGGAGTTGGGACAACTGGTTAACCATCTGGAAAATAGTAAAACTGGATACCTACCTCACTCTTTATACCAGCCTGTGCTCTAGATGGATTAAAGATTTCAATATTAAAAAAATCATAAAAGCACTGTAGGGAAATATGCGTGAATTTCTTTTCTGCCTGTGATTCCAGGACTTTAAAAGTTTTAGACACCCAGAATTGCTGAAAGTGTGGAGAAATAAGCTTTCTTCCACTACTGGTGGAGTGTCAGGTACTATGAGTTGCCCACGTGGCGTTTGTAGGCAGCCGCCGCTGACCACTTGTTTACATGCTTCTTCCGTGGTGTGGGCTTCAGAGCATGGACTTGAGCTTGGTCACACCTTGTCTCCTCCACTTGCAAGCTGCGGGTCCTGGTGTCACCTGACCTCTCTGAGCTGTTAGAAGAGTTTGTTCTCAGGGCCATGGGAGAGTTGGATGAGATAACAGGTGTGGAGTGGCCCGAGCCCTGAAGACTGCCTTGTGGGCAGCACTGCATTGTTAACAGCAAAGCTAGACACAGCCTGAAGGTCCAGGGGTAAGGAGTGAGGTCAACAGAGTGGTTACCCGTTGTGTCAGGATCAGCCAGATTATGGTATAGTAACGGAAACCTCCAATGTCTCAGCCACTCATCCTCACAGACCAATTGGTGTGCCCTCTGTCCCCTGCAGTCCTGCGGGGACCCGTGCTGACAGGAGTTCCACTGGACCATCCGGAGTTCTCCGTGACCACAGAGATGGGAAGATCACAGTGAACCGCCAGGGATACGTGTCACTCCCCTTCTTTTCTCATGAGCAAAAGAAGCCACCGAGCCACACCTGAGTTCTGAGGGACGAGAGTGTCCGTGGCGGGGGCTCTCAGCCTGGAGAAGAGTAAGCCTCCACGCAATGGTTCACTGCAGTCCAGTCATTGAGGAAGTGGGGCAGGCCTGAGTCGATTCCTGAGGAGAGGTGCTGGCGTGCGTTTGCTGGGCTGCATGGCTCAGACGATGGAAATGGATCTCCTCACAGTTCTGGGGGCTGGAAGTCCAAGATCAAGATGTCCACAGGGTTGGCTTCTTCTGAGGCCTCCGTCCTTGGCTTGGAGACGGCCGCCTTCTCGCTGTGTCCTCACACGGTGGTCCCTCTGTGCCTGTCTGTGTCCTAATTGCTTATACGGACCCATCAGATTGGGTTAGAGCTCACCCATATGATTAACCCTCATCACCCCTTTCAAGGCCCTCTGTCCAAATAAAGTCACGTTCTGAGAACTTCAACATATGAATCGGGGGAGACACAGTTTAGCCCATAATACTGCACGAGATTTCTTTGTTTTTAGTTTTGCAATTTTGGGCAGTACTGTCGTCAGCAGCCTCCCACATGTCGCCGAGTGCCCATGCGCAGAGCCCTCCAGGCCCTGGCGCAGGAAGTGCCCAGTTCTGCACCCAAGACTCTTAAATTTCTCTCTACCGGAGGAGACCAGGACGTGACCCTGTATTTCTAAGTTTTAGTGTTTTGCCCTTTACGTTGAGTCTTGAATCTCCTCGTAACTGTGCCTGTGTGGTGTGTGTGGGGGGTCTGCTGCTGTCATCAGAGAGCCCACCTGCACTGGGCGTGTCACAAGCGTGGGGAATGAATGTTAGCTGTGTGAAGCCGCTGAGTTGGGGGCTTGTGTTTTCCACAGCATGACCTGTTCCATCCTGACCGACAGAGGACCCCATCTCACCTTTTTCCACAGGGCACGTGACTGCCAGCATCAGGTGCTGGATGCCATGCTGTCTGCTCCTGCCGCGTGCCTCCCCCCTCTTACACGCCCGCATCTGGTCTGGTCTCTCCCCACTCGTTGTCTAGCTTAGTAGTGAGTCTTTATTATCTGGTAGACAAAACACCCACCCCCCTCTTCAAATCATCTTTGCTAATTTTTAAAACACATTTTGTCTCAATCAGAAGTGGACAGGTTGTGCCTGTCGCCCAGCTCCAGTGGTGGTCGGTCCTTGCCCTGGGGGCGCCATGTCTGTGGACTGCCTAGCCGAGCCGTTCCCCAGACAGCAGAAGCCCTGAGCTCACCTTGTTTCTCTTTGTGTCTTGGTGTCCTCATCTGTAGGTGGGTGACACAATCCCTGTTCTCGGGGCGTCCGTGGTGGGCCTGGGAGGAACCCCCAGCCTGCAGAGCGCCCTCAGCAGCCTGTTCCCTCTCTCGCAGCTTGGGGGCACACAGCCAGGCCTAGGGCCTGTGGGTAGTGGGTGTATCCACTTGCCAGGTGCTTCTGTCTCCCTATTGGTGGGATCACCACATGGTGGAGAGGGACATCCCTGGGCTGCTCTCCACCCAAGCATCTGAGCAATGCGGGGCCTGGGCCAACAGTTGGGGAGTGAGCCGGCACTCTGCCACATGGGTAGCCATTCTTTATTTTTTGTGCTGGGAAAGATTCACCCTGAGCTAACATCTGTTGCCAATCTTCCCCCTTTTTTATTTTCCTCCCCCAAAGCCCCAGTGCATGGTTGTATATCCTACTTGTAAGTCCTTCTAGTTCTTGTACGTGAGCTGCCACCACAGCCAGCTACTGACAGGCGGGTGGTGTGGTTCCGCGACTGGGAAATGAACCTGGGCCGCCGAAGCAGTGAGAGTGCTGAACTTGAACCACTAGGCCGTCAGGGCTGGCTTGAGTGGCCATTCTTTATGGCTGAAGTGCAGGTGCTGCGTGCTCAGTGCAGGGAGGCCTGCTGGCCGCCAGGAGCGCCGCCCCTCATGCTCCATGAGGCCCCGAGTGCACAGCGTCGTTCACCTTGACGCTCTTGCCCAAGGCTTTCTAGCGGCGGCCACGGGTGGGAGGCAGTTGGGGGGCCTGGGAGGGTCAGCAGGGTGGAGATTCAGGAGGTGTGAGTTTGGCTGGCTCCTGATCCAGTGTGCTGTCCCCTGGGGCACAGCAGCCTCCCACCCCCGAGGCCCTGTGTTCCTCCCCTGAAAATCAGGGTGCCAACAGAAGCCTCAGGGTGGTGGCAGCTGGGGGGACCCAGGGCCAGGGCGGTCCTGCCCCTGCGCTCCCAGCCCGCTCCAGGCGCCCACTTCACAGTGCCCACCGTGGCCTCCTGGTCCCTGGCGTCCCACCCCCAGCAAGTCTTTGAACTCCTCCAGGTCTTGTGTGTCCATCTGTACAATGGAGGGAGTGTCTCCCTCACGTCCCTGGAGGGCGACAGGGCTGTTGGTTCTGTGATCACTGTCCTGGACGCTCCTCTCCCTTCAGACTTTAGCCAGGCACTGCCGGCGGCTGTTAGTGTAAGTGTGCATGTGTGCACCTAGACACGTGTGTGTGCACGTGGTGAACATGCGTGCATCTGTAGGCACATTATCTGCACGTCTGTGGTTGACATTGCTGGGGCACTCCCTCCTTTGGGGTCGCCTCTACCACAGGAGCAACCATGCGGATCCCTGTCAGAAAATGCGTCGCCACCACCATGGTTAGGGACTCCCTCTCCAAGTGGGACCACATGCTCTAGGTGAGTGTTGTCATCAGCACTGGCCACTGTGAACCAGGCCTCCTGGCAGAAGTGGGCCCTAGAGGCCAGTACTGGCTCACAGGAATGGTCACACTTCCCATAAAACAATGAGCTTTTCCGTCGCTGGCCAGGTTCCCACCCCTGCCCGAAAGTGCCTGGGAGCAGGCTGGCTGAAAAACGCCCCTAAGTTGAGCTTCCTGCCATCTCGCTGGGCTCCTTGGACCCACTCTTGGGGGTGACGGACGTCCTCAGCTGCAGCTTAAGACGCCTGTTGATGGAGAGGCCCTGTCCACCCATCCTGCCTGCCCCTGTAGCCCAGTGGCCCCTCATCCTGGCATTTCCTCTCTGCCCTGGCAAGGGCAGCCTGTCCCCCAGTCCCAGGAAAGAGTTTGTGACTTGTATCCTTGGCCGCAAAGCTGCAAGAAGCCCTGGCTGTGCGGCAGACTGGCCGTCCATACCTCGTGCTCTCCGGCTGCGAGGTGCCTTTGTCTCCATGAGGCTCACTCGTGCTGCCCCAGCCGTCCTGGCCCTGCCAGCTCGAGGAACGTTGGTGGGGCACCCAGCAGGGACTTGGCTGTGGTGCAGCGGGGGAGGAGAATAGGCCGCGGTGGGCTGGTAGGACGGCTGTGCTCACCTCTGCCTGGACATGCATCACACCACTTGGGCCTTGACCCTAGCAGAGGAGTCTGGTCCTGGGGACTCGGCTGTCACTTGGCCTCTGTTGCCCTCTCCCCCAAACACAGTGGGGCCCATCTGGAAGGGGCACTCACAGACCTGGTGGGGTGAACATCCAGGTACTGTGTGGGGCACTGGCTAGCTCACTGCAGGTCAGGAGCCTCCGTGGGGCCTTGGCCTTTGGAGAAGCCTGGGACCCAGGGGGCTTCACACGAAGCACTGGCAGCCAGCCCCAAGGGGTCTGGAACACTGACCCCAGGGAGGCGGTCAGTGCCTGCTCCTGTTTGAGGCAGTGAATCTTGCTGGAGAGGGCAGCTTCCCCCTCTGAGGAGCTGGGAGTGGCTTTGCGGGAGCAGAAGGTCTCTAAGCTACAGAGGCCTTCAGGCCAAGGACAGGGGTGGGTGGCTGTGCTTATCCCAGGGCCTTCAGTAGTGCAGCGCTTGGCTCCACCACAGAACCTGTGTCTGCGGCTGTCCTCAAGTTCTGCTTCACAGGTGCGCTGTCTCACAGGGAGGTGCCCTGCTTGCAGGGGCACCCAGGCTGTACACAGGCTCAGAGGAGGCCCCTGGCCACTGGCTCGGGTGTTTTCCCTGTGCACTCACAAAACAGCCAGCACAGGGCCTCGCCAAGCCTCAGGCCGAGCTAGGTCAGTGGAGACCCAGGATATAGCCTGCCTCTCCTGGGACCGGCTTCTGGTTCTCTAGGGGAAGGGCTGTTGGGGGCGTGCCTTCTCACCCTGCCCCCCACTCCCTCGAATTACATCAGTCACCTGGGGGGGTGGGAATGGCTGTGGTTGGGGTGTGCACTTATTGCCCTGGGAAGGTGGGTTCAGGGACGGTGCTGGCTCCTGCCTTCCCAGTGGGCTCTGAGCCTGCAGTGCGCAGGGCTGCTTCTGGTACCCTCCTCTCTCCTTCCCTCCCTCCCGGGGAGGGGGGGCGGTGGTGTCCACACCTCATCCCCGGAACCCCTCCCCAGGATCTGCATATTTGAAGCCACGATACTGACAGAGGATTCAATGAATCCAAGGTCGCTGGTTGGGCGTTGACAGATGCCCGGCCATGATACTATTTCTGATTTAATAACCGAATGGGAGGCTGGCCCTTGGTAATAATTAGGGCTAATTACTGAGGAGGTGTTGACAGACGGGCTGAGAGGAAACAAACTACCTTTATCCTGGGGCTTAGAGTCAGATTACCCGCTGGTGCTATCTGCCCCTTGGAAAGTAGACGCTTCAATCACTCACCGAGGCTTCAAAGGGGAAAGGGCCTGGCGGTGCCCGGGGTTTGGAAGGGAGCTATGAAGTGCGCCTTTGACTCCAAATCGCCAAATGGAGCCCCGTTCCAGAAATGGTTTCTTTGTGAAGTTTGAGTTACCCCAGGCCAACCTGCCTCCTGCGCCCGGGGCCGGGGAGGGAGCTGCCGTGGGCGAGGACGGGCTGGTGTCGAGGCCCTTCTGGGCTGGGCCTGCGCAGGGAGGTGTGTGCAGGGAGGAGACCTGTGCAGGGAGGTGTGGTGTGGTTTCCGTGGCCTGGGTGTGTCCGTGCTCTGTGGCCGCGAGCTGCAGGTAGCAGTGTAGGGATTTACTGTCCCAGCAGGCTTGTTCCCCACCTTGGCTTAGCTGGATGCAGCTCTTCTGCTGCTGCCATGGGCAGGCCTGGCCCCTCTGGGAGGTGGCTGTGTCCTTGGCTGTCCTCACCCCTGTCTTGGGCAGTGAGCCAACGCCATGGACGACAGGGACGCTAACCCTCAGGGGCCTCGGTGGCTGAGAGGATTACGACTTGGAGAAGGGCTGTCCTGTGTCGTAGGCTGGTTTCTGATGTACTGTGGGTGCACCTGCTGACTCCCTGGATTTCTCTGCATTTTAAAGATGATGGGGGGCAGGGTCAGATCTCCATTTCCTGGTGTGAAGCAGGAAGTTTCCCAGTGACCTGGCCTAGACTGCCCAGGCTGCTGCGTGTATGATGTGGCTTTGATGGGCCAGTTCTGGGATTCTGGGCCTTGCTGTGGTCTGTCTTGATCAGGAAGATGGGGGTGGGGGGGTGGGCAGTGAGGCCTTACTCAGGACGGTCCTGTCCAGAGAGCATCTTTCCAGTTCCAGGTGTAGCCTGGGAGGTACAGAGGGAGTGGGTCTCTGTTCTTGTGGCCTGGGGGACCAGCCAATTCAGAACCTTCCTGCTGGAGTGGCTGTGCTACTTCAGAGAGAAATGAGTGGATGGAGGGGCTGGTGGAGAGCACTGTGGCTAGGTCAGCATTCTTCCTTCCCTGCACGCTGCTTTGCTTCTGGAAGTGATGATGATGATGAAGATGAGAAAAGTCACCAACTGGGGCCAGCCCAGTGACATAGTGGTTAAGTTTGCACGCTCCATTTCGGCAGCCTCGGGTTCGCAGGTTCGGATCCTGCGCGCACACCTACACACCACTCATCAAGCCATGCTGTGGTGGTGTCCCACATACAAAATAGAGGAAGACTGGCACAGATGTTAGTTCAGGGCCAATCTTCCTCAGCAAAAAAAAGAAAAGAAAAAAGTCACCAGCTAATTGCTTACCTGACTACTGACTACCTGGCATTGGGGGCACTATTGATGAATTTAAATCTATATTAGGGCAAAAATAGGGGGGTGAATTATTTTAAATGGGAGAAGTACTTAAAAATTGGCATTAAATCTGTTTGAAGTCATTTTAAGTGAAATTAGAAATTGACTCCAAAGCCAGAAAAATCTAAGCAGGAAGCAGGGTTTTCATAATATGTTAGTGGTAAATTAAATACCATTACCTGTAGCGCAAGAAGAAATAGCACAAAAATATTGTACAATATATTTTATTTGAAAAATAGCCTCCCATGGGGCCGGCCTGATGGTGTAGTGGTTAAGTTTGCACCCTCCGCTTTGGCGGCCTGGGGTTTGCAGGTTCGGATCCTGGGTGTGGACCTATGCACCACTCATCAAGCCATGCTGTGGCAGGCATCCCATATATAAAATAGAGGAAGATGGGCACAGATGTTAGCTCAGAGCCAATCTTCCTCAGCAAAAAGAGTAAGGTTGGCAATGGATATTAGCTCATGGCCAATCTTCCTCACCAAAAAAATAAATAAATAAATAAAATAGCCTACCAGAAAATAGCCAAGGGAACAGTGGCCCAGTGTGTTACCTTGTGCGCAGAAGCATGCCTGAACCATGTTCCCTTGTCACTGACGTCTTACATTAGTGTGGTTCAGAGGTCACAGTAATGAACCAATACTAACCCATTGTTATTGACTCAAGTCCATACCTTATTCATATTTCCTGAGTTTTTACCCAGTGTCCTTTTTCTGCTCCAGGAGCCCATCCAGGACACCATATTACATTCACTCGTCATGTCTCCTTAGTCTCTTCTGGGCTGTGACACTTTCGTAGACTGTCCTTCTTTTTATGGCCTTGACGGTTTTGAGGAGTACTGGTCAGGTCTTTGATAGAATGTCCCTCAGCTGGGATTTGTCTCATGTTTTTCTCATGATTAGATGGGCATTGTGGGTTTCTGGGAGCAAGACCTCAAAGATAAAGTGCCATCTCAAACATCGTATCAAGGGTATGTGCTGTCAGCATGACGTCACTGTTGATATTGACCTTGGGCGTCTGGCTGAGGTAGTGGTTGTCAGGTTTCTCCACTGTAAAGTTGTTTTTTTTCCTCCCTATCCTCCTAGGAAGGAAGTCACTGTGTGCAGACCACACACATAGGGTGAGAGTTCTGTTCCACCTCCTCATGGGCGGAGTATCTCCATAAATAATTTGGAATTCTTCTGCATGGGAGATTTGTCCACTCTCCTCCATTTATTTATTTCTTCACATCAGTATGAACATCTATTATTAATATGATTACGATTATTATGAAATGTACTTACAATGAGTCTTAACACGTGTCCATACCAGCACCGCCAAATCTGGATACAGAAACTGCCTCATGACCTCAGAACCGTCCCTCCTGCTGCCCCTTGGTAGTCAAACGCTCCCCCACCCCTAACCCTGGGCAACCACCCGTCTGTGCGCCCTCCCTAGTGTTGCCTTTTCCCGAATGCTATATGAGTAGACTCATACAGTATGTAGCCTTTTGCTCACCATAATTCTCTAGAGCTTGATCCACGTTGTTCCATTTATCTAGAGTTTGTTCTCTTTTATTGCTCAAGAGCGTCCCATTCACTCATGGATGCTCATTTGGGTTATTTTCCATTTTGGGCAATCTGAATAGAACTGCTGTAAGCATTTGTGTACAGGCTTTTGTTTGCACGTCAGTTTTCATTTCTCTAGAGTAAACATCTAGGGGTAGGATTGCAATGTGATGTGTGTGTGTTTCATTGTATGGGAAGCTACCCAACCGTTCTCCAGAGTACTCGCCTTCTCACAACGACGTGTGAGGATGCCAGTTGCCTCACGTTCCTGTCAGCACTTGGTTTTGTCAGGATTTTTCCTCTTTATTTTAGCCATTCTAATAATCTTCAATTCCATTTCAACTAAGTTGTCAAGTTTGTGTGCATTGAGTTATTTATAGTATTTCCTTCTCATCCTTTAATGTTTGTGGTGTCTGTGGTGATAATCCTTTTATCACTTTTATAGTTTGTTTCTTCTCTCTTTTTTTGTTGTCAGTCTAGCTAGAAATTTATCAATTTTATTGATCTTTTTTTGTGTGTGTGTGTGAGGAAGACCAGCCCTGAGCTAATATCCGTCGCCAGTCCTCCTCTTTTTGCTGAGGAAGACTGGCCCTGGGCTAACATCTGTGCCCATCTTCCTCCACTCTATATGGGACGCCACCATGGTGTGGCTGACGAGCAATGCATCGGCGGGCGCCCGGGATCCGAACCTGCGAACCCGGGCTGCCAAGCGTGGACTAAACCGCTGCGCCACCGGGCGGCCCCTTATTGATCTTTTTACGGAACTAATCTCTGGTTTTGTTGATTTTCTCTACTGTTTAACTAGTCTCTATTTCATTTATTTCTGTTCTAATCTTATTATTTCCTTCCTTTGGCTCACTTTGGGCTTATTTTTCAACTCTTTTTTGTAGTTTCTTAAGGTGGACGCTAGGTCATTGACTTCAGACCTTTCTTCTCTATAATGTAGGCATTTTAATGCTATAAATTTTCCTCTATACCCTGCTTTAGCTGCATCCTACAAGTTTTGATATTTTGTTTTTCATTTTTATTCAGTTAAAAATATTTTCTAATTTTTCTTGAGACTCCTTTGACTCATTTATTACTTAAAAATGTGTTGTTTATTTTCCAAATATTTGGAGATTTTCCAGTTATCTTTCTGTTATTGATTTCCAAGTTAGTTCCATAAGATTAGAGAATGTATTTTGTATGCTTTTGATTCTTCTACATTTTTTAAGGTTTGTTTTATGACCCAGGATTTGGTCTGTCTTGATGAATGTTCCATATGTGCTTGAGAAGAATGTGTTTTTCTGTTGGGTGGAGTATTCTTTTAATGTCAACCAGGTGAAGGAGGTAGATAGTGTTAGTCAGGTCTTCTGTATGACTCTCTGGCCACTTGTTCAATCAGTTACTCAGGAGTTGTTTAAGTCTCCAGCTATAATTCTATATTTGTCTATTTCTGCTTTCAGTTCCGTCAGTTTTTCCTTCATGCATTTTATAGTCTGTTGTTAGCTGAATACATGTTTAGGACTTTTATATCTTCTTTATGAATTGATGCTTTTTATTGTTGTGTATCCTTCTTATCCCTGAAAATAGTCCTTGTTCTGAGGTCTAATTTGTCTAATATTAATATATTCATTCCAGTTTTCTTTTATTATTTGTAAAATATATCTCTCTCATCTTTTTACTTTTAATCTATCTATGTTTTTATATTTAAAGTGGGTTTCTTCTAGATAACTTAGAGTTGGGTCTTTTTTTTTAATAGCTTATAATTGTTGGGTCTTATAATTAACATGTTGAAAGCAATTACATTTATTGTAATCATTGATATGGTTCTATTTAGGTCTACTCTTCTGTTGTTTTCTCTTTGTCCTCTCTTGTGTTTTGTTCCTCTGTTTCCTCTTTCCTGCCTTCTTTTGGATTATTTGGATATTGTCAAATACTCTGTTTAAATTTTTCTATTGGGTTTTTGGCTATATCTGTTTGTATTATATATTATGTTTTAATGGTTGCTCTAGGGATTGCATTGTACATGCTTAACCTTTCACAGTCATCTTAGAGTTCATGTTTTGTTTTGTTTTGTTTTTGTAGGGAAGGATTCACCCTGAGCTAACATCTGTTGCCAATCTTCCTTTTTTTTTTCCTCCCCAAAGCCCCAGTGCGTGGTTGTATATCCTAGTTGTGAGTCCTTCTAGTCCTTCTATGTGAGCTGCCACCACAGCATGGCAACTGACAGAGGGGTGGTGTGTTTCCACGACTAGGAGATGAACCCGGGCTGCTGAAGCAGTGAGAGCACCGAGCTTTAACCACTAAGCCATCAGGGCTGGCTCTAGAGTTAATATTTTTTAATTTCAAGTAAAATGTAGAAGCCTTACAACCATATAGGTCCCCTTACTCTCCCGCCTTCATGTTATGGCTGTTATATTGAACACCCTACCAGATGGTGTTATAATTTTAACAATATACGTGTTCACTTAAGAGGTGAAAATTTATCTTTTATATTTACCCAGATATTTACTATTTCTCTTCCTCTCCTTTCTTGAAGTTCCACATTTCTTTCTGATAGTCATTTCTTTTGAGCAGAGAACCTCCTTTAATATTTCTTTTAGAGCACATCCACTGGCAAGAAATTCTCTTGGTTTTCCTTCATCTGAGAATATCTTTATTTTGCCTTCATTTCCAAAGGATAATTTGCTGGTTAGAGAGTTCTTTTCTTTCAGTACTTTAGAAATGTTCCACTGTCTTCTGGCCTCCATCGTTTCTGATGAGAAATCCACACTCATTCAAATTATTATTTCCCTATGTATAATATGTCATGCCAAGATTTTTTTCTCTATTGTTATTTTTCAGCAGTTTAATTTTGATGTGAGTGTGGTTTTCTTTGAGTTTATCCTGCTTATGATTTGTTGAGTTCTTGAATCTGTAAATTTTTGTCTTCTCCCAAATTTGTGAAATTTCAGGCATTATTTATTCAAGTAATTTTTCTACTCCTTCTCTTTCTCTTCTCCTTCTCAGACTTCAGTGATATGAATGTTAGACCTTTTATTATTATTCCACAAGTCCTTAATGCTCTAATCATTTATTTCAATCTTTTTTCATTCTGATTTTTTTTTTTTTTTGGTGAGGAAGATTATTAGCCCTGAGCTAACATCTGTGCCCATCTTCCTCTACTTTATATGTGGGATGCTGCCACAACATGGCTTAATGAGCGGTGCGTAGTTCTGCGCCTGGGATCCGAACCTGTGAACCCTGGGCCGCCAAAGCGGAGAGCACGAACTTAACCATTACACCACCAGGCCGGCCCTATAGAATTTTTTTTTGTTCCTGATATTGTATCATTATGTTTTGAAATTTCCTTTTTTTTTTTTTTTTCGATTTGTTTCTCTGCTGAGAACTTTCCTTCAATTCGTGTCAAGTGTGTTTACCTTTGCCTCATGGAGCATAATTATAAAAGCTCTTTTAACATCTTTATCTGATGTTTCCAACATCTGAATCATTGTGAGGTTGGCATCTGTGAGTTGTCTTTTCCCTTGAGAATTAGTCTCATTTCCTGGTACCTGGTGTGTTGAATAATTTTGTATTGTAGCCTAGACATATTTTGGATTGAGTGTGATGTTGAGTCCTCTGGAGAATGTTGAGTTTCGTGTTAGCAGGCAGTCAACCCAGTTAGATTTGCATCACAAGTTCTGTCTCGCCCTCTGTGGGCTATGGTTTTAATTTCATTTCAATTTTCAAAGCTTTTGATATGCTGCTTTGGGTCTGCCCCACACATCAGTCACTCAGTCCAGTTCTTAAAGCTGGTACTGCTTTGGGTCTGTCCCATGCATATACAACTCAAGGGTGAGCCTGGGACTTTTGTGGGTTCATTCACAGAATTAAGGGACCTTTTTCTTTAATTCTCTCCTCTCTGTAATTCTCCTTCACACTCACTCACACACACACACACACACACACACACACACACTCACTCACTCACTCACTCACTCACTCACTCACTCACACACCGCATCCTGCAGGATCCCCTTTCCTTGGTTCCTCTGGCCAGAAAGACGGAGGTTACTCTGTTACTTCTTCCACACAGCTCCGTGTCTAGGGCCCATTCTTGGGGCAGTGCCAAGAGAGAAGAGAAAAACAAACCATCAGGGATTTCCTCTCACATTCTTTAGACTTTTTCTGTGTACCAGCATCCAGAAATTAGGCATTTCTATCCAAGTTTTAGCCACTGCTGCTTTGCAGCTAGGCAACCTGGGCCTACCCTCAAGACAATGCCCCAAGACGTAAAAATGAAAACAGGAAATCATCGCCATACAGGTCATTTCTCCAAGTTTTTGCCTGCCTTCAAAATCTGCCTGCTGTTGTTCACTTTTTGGAGTTCTCAGGTAATTGCATTTTTTTGTGAGGAAGACCAGCCCCGAGCTAACATCCGTTGCCAATCCTCCTCTTTTTGCTGAGGAAGACTGGCCCTGGGCTGACATCCGTGCCCATCTTCCTCCACTTTCTATGGGACGCCGCCACAGGATGGCTGACAAGTGATGCTTTGGTCTGTGCCCAGGATCTGAACCCGCGAACCCCAGGCCGCCAAAGTGGAGCGCGCGAACTTAACTGCTGCACCACTGGGCCAGCCTCTCAGGTGTCTGGAGTCTTTAGTTGCAGTCAGCCAGAGAGGCTGCCGTTAGCTTTCTTCGCTCTGCCTGGGACTGGAAGCCTCTCAGCATAGTTTCATTTACGCTTCTCCCTGAAGGGGTTAAGCATCTTTTCATGTGTTTGAGGTCATTTTCATATTTTTTTAGTGAATTGTCTATTCATGTCTTTTGCCCATTTTTGTATTTGGTCTTTAGTCTTTCTTTCCTTAATTTTGAAGAGTTTTATATTTTTTAAAGATACTAGATGTTTATTTCTTTTGACATGCAAAAATTAAAAAAATTTATTAAGTATTTTATCTTCTTAGTTGATATTGTAAATGGGGTTTTCTCTAATGGGTTATTGTTTTTGTATATGGAAACCGTTGAGTTCTCTTTGTTAGTTTTATTTCCTGCTACCATACTTAAGTTCTTTTCAATGTTTGAATCTGTTCTAGGAATTTCATGCATACCATTATATCCTCTGGAAGATAGTTTAACATCTTCTCTTCCAATTCATATGCCTCTAATTGATTTTTCTTCCCGTACTCTGTTGGCTTAAATCTCCAGTACATTGTTGAATAGTAGTGTAAACAATGGGTATTTGGATCATAGTGGAAATACCTCCAATATTTCTTCATAAGTAGCATGTTGGCTGTAGAACTAAGGAGAATGTGTGTGTGTGTATTTTAGTCATTTTTAAGAAACCCATCAGTTTCTGTTTGCTTAAGTGTTTTAATAAAAAATGGATACTGAATGTTGTCAAAGGCTTTCTCAGCATCTATGGAGTTAATTACATGATTCTTCTCCATAGATCTATTAATATGGTATATGACATTAATGGATTTCCTAATTGAACCAATCTTGCATTCCTAGGATAAATTCCACTTAGTCTTCATGTATTATTTTCTTAATTTGATGTTCTACTCTGTTTGCTAATATTTTATTTACTGTTTTTGTATGATATTTATATGTGATAGTGGTTTCTCCTTGTCTTCTGATCAAAGCTTGAACTGTATCTCATGAATTCTGTTATGAAGTGTTTTCATGGTCATTTTTTAAAATTTATGGTTTAAGTATTTCCCCTTTCACCTAAAAGTTGTTTAATAGATGGTTTTTAATTTTTAGTTTGGAGGATCTTCCTGGATTTTATTTTGTTAATTTCTGGTTTAACTGCACTGTGGTCATAGAATATTGTTTATAATATTTCTTCTTTATGAAACTTACTGATGTTTTCTTTGTGACCCAGTATATCATCAATTTTTACACATGTTCCATGTGCACTTGAGAAGGTATAGTCTCTGTTATCAGAATGTAAAGTTCCATATAGATTCATAATGTTTACCTTGTTGAGTCTTCTATCTCCTTGCTTGTTATTGTCACTGATCTGACTTACACTAAAAATAGTAGATCGCATTCTCCCTTAGTGCATTTTTTCCTTTGACTCCTTGCATGTCCTGTAGTTTCCGCTTTATAAAGGTGGTTTTTCTGTTATTTAGTACATAGATATTCATAACTGTTATATACTCATTGTGAATTGCAGCTTTTAATATTGGAAAGTGTCTGGCTCTGTCAAATCTGATGCTTTTTGGCTAGAATTCAACTTTGATATCAGTATTTTAACTCCTGCTTTCTTATTATTTTCATATATCTGATAGACCTTTGTCCATCTCTGCTTTCAGCCTTTTGAAATCACTTTAACTTTTTCTTGTATTGACTTGTATATTCTGGGTACGAGTCCTTACAGATACATGTGTTGCAAATATTTTTTCCCTGTCCACAGCCTCATTTTTGAATTCTTTAATGTCCCTTGATAAGAATTATGGTTTTGAGCTTCATCCATATGAGATGGGAGGTTATTCATTTTCAGTTTTGTGGTCTATTCTATTGTATGAATATACCAAATTTATTCCATTCTGCAGTTGATGGCCATTTGGGTTGTTTCTAGTTTTGTTGTTATGCACAATACTGCCATGAACATTCTTGTACAAATCTCTTAGTGGACACTGTGAGAATTTCTTTAGGGTGTTTATCTAAGAGAGGGGTTGCTGGGTCATAAGGTGTGCAAGATAGTCGCAGGCGGTTTTCCAAAGTGATTGTTTCCATTTCTGCTCCCGCAGCACGGTAGGGGGTCCAGTTGTCCCACATCTTTGTCAACATTTGACAGACTGTTTAACTTCTGACTAGTCAGTCTGCTAGGAGACTAATTATATCACATTGTGGTTTTGACAGGAATTTCCAAGATTATTAATTAGGATAAACATCTTTCATATGTTGATTGGACATGTATGTTTCTTATGAAATGTCTGTTCAAGGCTTTTGCCGATTTTTCTTTCTGGTGTTTGGTTTTTTATAGTATTGGTACAGTGTATTGTAGTGAGACAAGTGTGGGTTGTCTTTCTCCTCTCCTGGAGCAGCTTTCATATTGTTAAACCTACAGGAAAGGTGCAAGTGTAGTGTCGTGCACACCTGTGCACCCTTCCCTATGTTCACCAATTGTTAGCATTTTGTCACGTTTGCTCTACTTCTGCCTACATACTTATATGTAGATAGATATACATTGAGAGAATATGTTTTTTTTCTGAAACATTTGAAAACAGATTGCAGGCATCATTACCTTTCACCTCTAAAATACTGTAGCCTAGGAATGTCCAATATGGACATTCTTCTACAAAAAATACCATTATTCTTTCCCCCCAAATTAACAATTATTCCATATTGTTTGTAGCCCATATTCAGATTTCACCAATTGTCCCAAAAATGTCCTTTACAGCCCCCCTTTTTTGATGCAGGATCTAATCAGGTTCACATACTGCATTTGGTCCTGATGCCTCTGTGAATCTTAATTTAGAAGAGTGGCCCTGCTTTTTGCTCTTGTTGTTTCTCTTGACCTTGATCTTTGTGATAAGTCCGAGCTAGCTGTCTTGTCCGGTGTCCCATGATCTGGGTGTGTCTGATTGTTTCCTGCACACTGTGGGCGTGGATGTACAAGGATGGCACTGTGTCTTCTTGCATCACCTCAGGAGATAAGTGATGGCAGTTTGTTTACTGTTGGTGGTGCCAGCTTCCATCACATGGTGAAGGTGGTGACAGCCGGATGTCTCCATTGCAAAGGTACCTTTTCCTTCTGTGATTAGTGAATAATCTGTAGAGTAGTACCTTGGCACAATGCAAATCTCCTATTTCCCAACAACATTTCACCGGTTGGACCCTTTTCCAGATCTGAATGGTGACTTTTATAGTCTCTTGCTCTCTACTTGTTTCAGCTCCCTTTGTTTATTTCTTTAGAACTGTTAAGCATCCTTATTTTATATACCTGGATGCCTTGCTCTGGGGATCTAGTTCTGCTTCCTGTTGTTTCTTCCTTCCTTCCTTTCTTTCCCTCTCTTCCCCCCTCGCCCTTTCCCCCTCTCTCCCCTCCCTCTCCCCCTTCTCTTCTTGCAGTTCTGGAGGCTGGAAGTCCAAGACCCAGGCATCGGCAGATCCGGTGTCTGGTCAGAACTGGTTCCTGGTGTGCAGATGGCCGTCTCCTCCTTGTCTGTTTCCTGTTGTTTGTGATGGCTCTCCCTCCTGGTACCATGTTTCCTTGTTTGTTTTTATGAGTTTTGGCTACGAGCCTGCATTTTGTAGGGTTTTATCTGTGAATTCATTGAGGCCTGCATTGAAGGTGGGCTCCTGAGGAGACATTCACAGACTGAAGTTTTGGGGAGCTTCCAAGGAGGTGTGAATTAGGGCTCAACCCGAGGGCTGGCATTATTTTGGCACGTCTGGGTGCAGGTTTAGTTCCAGTTCAGTCTAAACCTGAGCATGTGGCCCTGTGGGGTCTTGTCTTTATGGGATGCTCCCATAAGATTACCCCTCAGGGCCCTAAGCTTTGTCGTCCCCCAGAGGCCTCGCGAGCCGGAGGTCCAGGTCACTGGAGCAGATGCCCTCAGGACGAGAGCCCACTGCGGGCTTGCAGACCTCATGAGGTTTCACTTGTACTTAGTATTTGGCCTCTGAAGGTTCCAGACTTTTTTACAAACTTAGTGGTGTAGTGAAGATTTGGGTACTTTCTAGTTTTATCAGCATTTTTAGTTGTTTTGGGGGGTAGGGTCAATCAGGGCATCCGTCCTGCTGGAAAGTGGCACCTTTCTGTCTGTTGGTTATGGGTGCTCAGATGCCTCGTGGGGCAGCGGGAGCTGGTTCTGGGTCCTCGCCTGGCACGTGCGGGGGCTGGGGTCCTGTTTGAGGTGCTCCCAGCACCGCTTGCAGCCCATCCTTACACTCTTGTGCACAGTCAGTGAGGCAGGACCTAGTGGGCTGGGGGCGCCCAGGCGGCTCTGGGTGCTGGCTTCCCTGCTCTGGCTCGCTCCTGCTGCTCTTTGTTGAGTTCCGAGCTCCTCCAGGGCCCAATAGTCCTGTCGCAGTGAAAGGAAGGGCTCCATGACTGAGTGCAGGGCTAGTGCCCCGGGCTGGCCTATGACCTGTTGAGGGATCAGGCTGTGGGGTGTGCAGCCCAAGAACCTCGGGTAGGGACCTGTGGTCTTTGGGCACCAGCCCGTCCCCTGGCCCTGCCTCCTGTGCCTCTCGAATTGCATGGTTCTGTCTGTGCTGCTTCAGCCCACGTGGGCAGTGGCAGGTCTCTGCCAGCACCTGGTTCTTTGCATACACACTCCTGCCTCCCAGGGAGGGGCGTCCTCGGATCCCTGTGGCTGCTACGCCTGCCCGAGGTGTGTGTACCTTGGTGGGTGGGTGAGTGCTGGGTGCAGCCTGGCCTCAGCCACCTGTGCGCCTTGCCACCTAGGGCCCTGGCTACCCGCTGCTCCCCAGGCCTGGGGGAAGGCTTGGGTCCCCTCTCTGTGGGGATGACCCTGAGGCCTGCCAGGCTGCTGCTGTGGAGATGTGACACAGGACGACACTGTCGTCGTCTGTCTGTGGGCAGAGGGCCTGTGGGGTGTTTTCGGGGCATTCGTAGCACCAGTCAGAAAGACTGTCAGAGTTGTGCAAATTGTGTCAGATTTGCTTTCTTTTTAATTTTGAAAAGAATGTGTCTGGCTTTGAGATCTCAAAGTGCAGGCAGAATGCCATGTTGTGCTCTTTGGATTAAGTTGCATGTTCCTTTGCCCTCTGGGAGGAGAAGACAAGTGAGAGGACAGGGAAGCCAGGCAGCGGCAGGCAGCTGATAGCGCGCATCGGCCTTGCGCAAGGGGCTGTGGCCTCTGCTCAGGGCGGCCCAGTGCCAGGGAGATAGGATAATGCGATTATTCTCAATTAGATTAATAAAGAATAATTAGATGTCATAAATCAAGTAGTCATGGGATATTGTCATGGGAAAAATATGTAGCTAGAATTAATTAGTTTTCAAATAAAGCATTTATTTTAATTGCTTGCAATGATGGAACCCTTAATTGCCAATGCATCATCTTGGCCTGAGCGTTTTGGTTGTTGTAACAACGTGACGGGTTTGTTCCCAGCAGTTCTGGGGAAACAATAGAGGAGAACTTGGTTTCATCACCTCAGAGCGAGCCTTGTGCTGCTGCGGTTCTGGAAACTCCCATCAGGCCACAGGCAGGTGGCAAGTGTGGGCTGGGCTTTGGCTGGTGCTGCCCGAGGCCACCGTCCTGCCCGTATGTGTGCCTGTCCATAAGTGTGTGCATGTGTGTGTGAGCACATGTGTGTGCCCTGTGCGCATGAATGCAGCGTGCCTGTGCGCGTCAGGGCTGTGCAGTGGGAACCTGTGCGGGGGCAGCCTCTACTGAGAGTTGGGATGCCCCCACGCTGGACTGGGGCTTTAGCAGGGTCTGCATTCTTCGGTCTCTGAATCTGGGGTCCTGCAGCCCTGTGCCGTCGCCGACTAGCTCTTCTTACAGGGGCAGGCATGGCGCAGGCAGGCAGTGGCTTCTGGGGGCCCAAGAGCTGCTCCTCTGAATTCGTCCGCAAGCCAGCCTGCCCATAGGTACCACTGGAGGCTTAATGACCCTGGCCTGGCAGTATCTCCAGGCAGCTTTCCTGTCCCACACCAGAGCAGGGCCATGGGTCATGGAGCAGTGTGGAGGGGTCCCTCTGAGCCCTGCAGGGAGCCCATTCTTGTGTTTATGAAGAGGCAATTGGCTTTCAGTCAAAGGTAAGAGAGGCTGTTAGGCTGAAACCCTAAAAGAGAGAGAGAGAGAAACAAAGACTTGACCATTTTGAAGCATGTTCCCAGGGACCCTTCCTTCTGTTTGAAACCTCGTGACAGAGGCAAAATGGTGGTTGAGTGGCCACCTGTGGTCTCTCTCCAGTAAGGGTGACCATTCGCCCTGGAGTCAGAGACTGGAGCCGCCCCTCCCTGGGCCTGGCCCTGCAGTGTCTGCTCAGGGCCTTTATGATCTAGGACCCAACCCTACATCCACTGCCCTCATGTGGGCCAGGCCTCAGTTCGCCTGGGTGCTGGCAGCAGCCTCCCACCGGGTCTCTGCAGCCCAGTCTTCCCTGTCCCCTACTCAGGCCCCGAGGGTCTCCAGACCCCCTGGGGCTTGCAAGGCCTCCAGCTGCCTGAACAGTGACATTTCTTAGGTGTTTTGCACCTTTTGCTCCAGTCAAGCTGCTCCTTGCTCTCTTCTGAAGCTAGAGAGACTAGAAAGAAAGGGCCTGGGATATTTTTAAGGATGGGAGGCACAGGGCTTGGCGTTTAAGGTCATGGCTGAAGCAGGGCCCTGGCCCGGCCGCCTGCCTGTGTGTGTGCCTGGCCTCGGTCTGTAGTCCCTCCTGTGTGGGCCCCACCCTCGACCTGGGGCCCCCTTCAGCCTCTGGCATCAGCCTCCTAGTCAAGGGTCCCTCCTGGAAGAAGTTTTCCTATCCTCTTTGCCCTGTTCTTTTACTTGCCCCAGTTCCTCTGGTGGCTGTGGCTGCCACAGCAGTCTGGTGGGCGGCCACTTCCCTGCTCTGTGGGCAGGCTGGAGGTGAGGGGTTAGGAAGTGTCTCAGAGCCCAGCGGGAGAAGCCCTCCTGACACAGCTGCCCGCTTCCTGCAGTCGCCTGGCCTTTCCCTCTGCTCTGCAGCCCCACCTGAGGCCTGTGGGCAGGCAGACGTGCCCCCAGCTATTGACGTTGGTCACTTCTGGTCCGGGACCTCCCCTGCCTGCTGAGAGCAGCCATCCCTGCACCATCGCATCTCTGCCTGCCTGTGGGACTGAGGTGGTGTGAGAGGAGGCACGGGCCTTCTGGGCACTCTGTAGGGTTGCATGGTTGGGGTGAACTCAGCGGGGACACTGGAACATTTCTCCTTTGGGGTAGGTGGGCTCCAGCAGGCCTTAAGCACAGGACCAGTGGTTTGAGGAAGGGCCTCTCATCTGTGATAGCAGCCAACGTGGGCCCTGCTCCTGAGCTTGCTGTGACACAGAGGTGGACAGCACGTCCCAGCACATCATTACTATACTGCTGGGAAGAAAGGAGATGGGGCTCAAGGAGGGGCGATTGGATTTGCTGAGACGGCTAGTTGGGGAGGGCTCCCCGAGGGAGAAGCTAGAGCAAGACCGGGACAGAGGGCAAGACTCAGCCAGGCCCAGAGGCAGGACGCACACTCCAGGTGTGTGCACAGCCCAGGCGAGGAGGACCCTGCCCCGGGCAAGGTGGGACAGCGCTGGTGTGGCCAGTGGGATGTGGGGAGCCAGAGGGTGCAGCTGGGGGTGGACTGGAGGCCAGCAGAGGGCTCTGTGCAGGGCACTGAGGGCAAGGGTGGCCGCGGGAGGGTGTGGGTGCTGCTTTGTCTGCCTGGGGATGGCACGGGTTGGGACCAGGATGGTGCCACTTGGGTGCAGAGGCCAATAGGCAAGATTGAAGAGGGGGAGAAAGGGTGGGCGGCATCAAGGGAGGCTCCTGCTGTCTTTCAGAAAGAGGACAGCTGGGTCACTCACATGCTCTCCCTTTTGGTCCCCAGGTGACCCCCGCCCAGCATGGCAGCCCCGCCGCCACCACCAGACCCCCAGTTTGTCCTCCGAGGCACCCAGTCAGCGGTGCACACACTACATTTCTATGGAGGAGCCCAGGGGCAGGGGCACCCACTCCTTCTCTCAGGGTGAGTAGCTGTGGCCCCCAGCCCGACCCCAGGGGGTGGCCCAGGGTAAAGTCAGGGGGTGATGGCCTAGCAATGAGCCCGGTGCTCATTTGGGAGTCCTCGTGAGGGGCTCAGGCTGACCGTTGTCCAGGCATCCTGCCCTTTCAGAGCCCACTCGACACACTGTCCCCTTGGGCCTGTCCCCTCTCCGTTAGAGACGCTGTCCAGCTTGCGCTGTCAACGGTGGCCCTCCCTCCCTCTCCAGAGAAGCAGGCTCTGCCTGAGGTGCCCTCAGAGGCTCCCACGGGCCCCTGCCAGCCCCCTTGGAAAACGAGCATGTGCCACTGTACCCTTAGTTCATCTTTAGAGCTGTCACATAAACTGAAAACCCTAGCTGCCAAAACGCCTGGTCTGCCAGCTGTGTGGCGTCCACGCCGGTCCCGCAGATTGTGCTGGATCTGTCCACCCATCTCAATGCATTGTCCTGAGCCTGCACTCACACTGTCTGAACAGGTCCCTGAGTGGGCTGGTGCACATCTGGAGCCTGCAGACGCGGAGGGCGGTTGCCACCCTGGATGGCCATGGGGGCCAGTGTGTGACCTGGCTGCAGACACTGCCCCAGGGGCACCAGCTCCTCAGGTGGGTCTCGGTGGCGGTGACCACAGTCCCGAAGGAGCCAAATTATGGCCTTCAGTGGGAGCCAGGGGCTCTCCAGTGGAGGCCCTCGTGGCCTCTCCCAGCTGCCAGGGCAGCCCCCGCTCCAACAGCAGAACAGGTGTGACCTCTGCCCTCAGCCCGTGCTAAGGCTGTGCGTCCCAGGTATGCTGGGTGCTGGTCACTGCCTCTAACCACTGTGCTGTCCGGGCAGGTGCCCACTGAGAAGAGCCTGATGAATGCACAGGACAACCCTGTCTGTTGCTCCATGCCACCTGTGGCCTGAGCAGAGCCCGCCCTGGCCTGCCAGGGCTCCGCAGTGGCAAGAGCTGGGGCTCGAGGCCTGTCCTCGAAGGAGCCTCAGCTTCCCCCCCGCAGGCCCCTGGGCCTGGGTGTCATGACAGCCTCTGCAGGGTGGCCTTCTCCCTGGCCATGCAGCCACTTTCCCACGAGGCAACAAGGACTGGTCACCAGGTTGGCACAGAGCCTGATCCTAAAGCTCACCCAGGCTAACTGGGGCTGTGCTCCACACCCCCGGCACGGCTGCCTCCAGAAGCACTGGGAGCGCCACTCGGGTGCCCAGGTCTGCGGTTTAGGGCTGGCCAGTACAGGGTGAGCAGGAGATGGCAGGAGCAAGGGGGCCTGGTACTCCTGGTGGAGGAGAACACGTGTGCTGAGGCCACATAGGGCCTGGCCTGTGAATGTCCCAAGGGGCCATGAGGGGCTGGAGGCTGGGCAGCAGAGTGGGGAGGGACTGTGTTCTGGCAGTGCCACTGCAGCCGATGGAGGTGACAGGCCAAGGACTCTAGGTGGGAGTGGGCCAGGAGGCAGCCGGGAGGGGCAGGTGGGTGAGAGAGCAAGTTGGGAGGGTCTTACCTCTTCCCATGGGGAGAGGGAGAGACAGGGCAGGGCACAGACCAGAGAGCGTGCAGGGAGTGGGGGCCCACCTGGCTGCCAGAGTGGGCCATTATCTTGGGTGGCGCTGCCTGCTCCCCATATGGGGATCGCTGCACCAGCTCAGGAATCCACCAAGTCAAAGTGCTGCTTTCCTGATGCCTTCTGTCCCTGGGCTCCAGGACTGGCCTGTTCTCCTCCTGCTCTGGACTCAGAGCCCACTTCTGGGCACTGGGGAGCCCAGTTCCCAGAGGAAGAGGCCTGCCAGGCCCCCACTGGTCTGCAGAGCACTTTTGTGCCAGACTCATGCAGCTCCCATCACCCTGAAGGTGGCTTGCAGGTGACTGGGGGACTGGAGGGGACGGGAGGTGTCCGGGGGGCCGTGGCCCTGGACATGTTTGCTTGTAGAGCCCTCGCCTGGCCTTGCCTCCTTCCTGGCCAGGCTGGCCCAGATGCCTCCTATTTGGTGCAGAGGGCCCTCCGTACGGTGTTGGTCTTTCCCTAGTTGTCAAGTAGAGGTCATGTCCAAATACCCCACTGAGCTACTTGTATCAGGAGTTGCCACTTGTAAGTGTTCCTCCTGAACTTTCAGCCGAGGCATAGGCCCACTGGGGCCTCCTTCTCCATCAGGGCTCAGGCTCCTTGGGCTATCTTCTGGGAATCCCTGACTGTAAGTGCCCGGCATCTGATGCCCGGCTCTCAGGCTGCACTCCCCGGACAGCCAGGCCTGATGCTGTGCGGGGAGGCAAGCTCTGAGGGCAGCCTGTTGAGTGAACGTTTGATGGCACCTCCCATTCCAGCTGGGATGGTACTGCGGTGGCCCCGATCCAGGCGGGGGTCCCGTGGGTCAGGAGGTCTGCAGTGCAGACCGTGCAGGTGCTTGGAATGCCCAGGTGCGTTTACGTTGCACTAGAGGCCGCATGCCCAGCTGTGTTTGGAAGTCAGGTCTCTCCAGAGTGGCCCTTGAGAAGGGAAGGTGCACTTTCATGTCAAGGAGAGGCTGGAGGACAGAAAGCAGAAAGCCAGGGGCCCCAGCCCTCCCCAGCTTGTGCGCAGGGCTTTGGGAAGCCCAGGGGTGCTCTGCAGACACTCCTCAGCCCTACCTGCACCAGAGGACGCACCTGTGCCCGTGACAGCCACCTGGGTGGGTCTGTTCTCTACCTTTTTTATTGTGAGAGGTAACGTACTTACAGAAAAGTGCGCAGAGCAAGTCTGTAGACCCCTGTATTATCACGGAGCAGACACCTGCACACCCACTCCCATCTGGAGGCAGAGCATTCAAGAGTCCCTCATGCCCACCCTGCCACTCCGTCCTCGTCCTCAGGAGGCAGCCCTTTGTGCCTTTTTCTTGCTTTACTGTCTGAATATGCATCTCCAAAAGGCATAGACTCATTTAGTTTGTTTTTTTCTAAACTTAAAAAAATGGAGCCATGCGGAACGGCTTCTTTTGCATCTGACTCCTTTCACTCGACTCTGTCTTGGTGAGATCCCGGATGGTGTATGTAGCTTCAGCTCATTGTGTGGGCTTTTTCTGTGTGGTATCTGCAGGATGCGTATGCCCAGATTACTTACGATCTACTGTCAGTGGAGATCTGGGTTGTCCACTTGGACCTGTGAAGGATGAAGCTTAAGAAGTTTCCCGTGGGGTCTCCTGGTGCCAGGTGCACATGCATCTGTCTACAAGTTGGACCCTGTGCCCACAGGTGGGCATCCAGGCTGCAGGGTGTGCGCACGCTGGACGGCTTGGAGGGTGCCGGGCTGCACTCCCCGGTGTGGTGAGTGCCCCCGCACTGCTGCCGGGGGCCTAGGAGCTCCTGGTGTGGCCTCATTTGTATTTTCCTGATCACTCGATGAGCGAGTCTCGTGTGTGTGTGTTGGCCACTTGGATAAACTCCCTTAAATGCCTCTTTTCTACTGGATTGACTGCCTTTTTCTAATTGAGTTATAGGAGTTCTTTTTGTATTCTAGGTATGGTAGATATTTTTGTATCACCAGTTATTTCTCTAACACGTGGCTTGCGTTTTTCCCTCTCTTAATGTTGTCTTTAATGACATTAAGACATTTAATGTCTTTAAATTAGTCATTTTAGTGAAGTCAGATCTGTGGTCTTTCCCTAATGGCTCTTGCTTGTGTGTCTTGCGAAGGAGTTCTGGCACCAGGTCGTGAAACCCCCTCGCTCATCTCAGCTTCACTGCTGTTCTTTTTCGTCCACATTTGTCTGGAATCCACTGGCGTTGTGCATGAGGGTCTTTGTTTCCGTATGGATACCTGATGGCCTCATCTTCTCTGCTCCCATTTTACTTCCAAGTTCAGCGACATCAGCATCTGAGGAAGCGGGACAGTGAAGGTGGTGGCTGCCGGGCAGAGGTGGCTGGAGCAGCGAGCGTGTGGCCAGAGAAGTAGAGTGATGGGGGCAGGGTCTCAGAGGTGGCTGGGAAGGTTGGGAGATTGGCTCCATCACACAAGCGAATTCGTTGGCTGAGCAAGCCAGGAAATATCTTCAGGATAATGGGAGCCAGGTTTTTCCCTGTCAGAGAAGGAAGTCACAAGCTGAGAAGGAGGAAAGGTAGAAAGAACCCTCAGGCCATAAGCATGAAAATATGTACACAAAGGGTTTTGAAAATATGTACACAAAGACAGGTACAGAAATATTTGTGAGTGTGAGGTGTGTGTTTGTGTCAGGTGTGTGAATGTGAGGGGTATGTGGTGTATGTGTATGTATTTCCTGCCTGTCTCTGCCGAGGGGGCTGGCAGTGGCAGCACCTTATAACAGTGAGCACACCCGCACCCGGATCTTGGTTCCTAAATCTCTCTCTGCGCCCGAAGGAATGAAGATTCCTTAGAGAAATGACTTATTCTAGGTCTGGAATATCTTCCTGATGGACGTGTGTCAGAAGAACTCTGAGCCAACTTGAAGGAACTCCCATTGGCCAGTCTGGGATGGTTTGAGCACAGAAGTAATTAATGAGAATTTTGCATTGAATAACACAGGAATGCATGTGTCCAAACCGATAGGAAGAGAGGCAACAGAAGGAGGAGGGAAAGCCCGTTCTTCAGTGGGATGGCCCCTCATGAAGAAGATGGACACAGGGAGTCACCTATCAGCGCCCATGAAGTCCTAGTTGACTGGTGGGCAGCATCAGTGTGTGCCAAGGCAGTGGGCCATTTGAGGGTTAGGACATTGGCATCATATTAGAATGTCTTCCCCACAAATACTAAGCAGAGAGCGGTGGCTTTGCAGTGGACACAGCTGGTAGGTGCCTCTTGACCAGGTGATCGGGGTGGGCACTTGGCATCATGTGCCCTGATGCGATGCACTGAGAGGGTGCTGTCCATCCCGAACGTGGAAACATCACCCTAGGGAATGGAAGGCCTCCTTTCTCTAAGAGTGCGAGGGGCACGGGAGACGGCAAGACGAGGCCTCTCCAGGTCCAGGGGGTAATGAGGCCTGACAAGCAGAGCGTGGTCCCAGACAGCCCAGAGCAAGCCGCTCCAGGACATGCTGTGGGACCGGCGGAAACTGCGGACAGGCCGCGGGCTGTTCTGGGGTTGCCTCACACTTGGAGGGGAGTGTGGAGGGGGCAAGGTGCACACTGGATCTCCTGGGGTGGCAGGGCATCAGGGCAGGAGAGCATGTGTACGTTAGCAATTAGAGAACCAGTTAGGGGACCAGGGGAAGGAAGCATGGAAGCAACTGTTTTGTCAGTTGAAAAAAAAATCAAAATAGTTACTTTGAGACAGGCTGGTTCTTTGCTCCCTGCCCAGCTGCTGTTTCGGCCATGCATCTGACGCCCGCCGTGTATGAGCACGCCTCTCGGCTGCCTCTCTTCCTCCCTGGGCCCCATGCATCCTGGTGTCGAGGACACCTTGCGCCTCTCTCCCTCGTGGCTGTCTTTTGGCTAAAATCTGCTGTCTGGCAGAGCACGGTGTCATACTGGTCCTCAGGTGTCCCAGCAGCTCCTAGTGCTCTGGGTGACCAGGCACATGTTAACACCAGTTTGACGGGCTCTCCAAAATGGAGCTGAGGTTTGGGTTGGGATTGAGTTGCACTGGATCAACCTGGGGAGAGTGGCCATCTGCACAGCCCTGAGTCCTCAGGGGCCCAGGCGTCTCACAAGACAGGGCAGGTTTGTCACCACACTGGTGCACCCCCGGCGACTGGGCACTGCACCTCACGTGGGTTCTCCCATGGCCCACCACTGTCCTTTTCTGCTCCAGGGTCCACCCAGCTGTCCCATCGCCTGAGTCCTGTGATCGCTTCTCTTTCCCTCATTTTTCGTGCCCTCCACCCTTGGGAAGAGGACTGTCAGGAGTTCTGTAGAGTGCCTCTCACCTTGGGTTTGCTGTGCGGTTTCTCAGGATTAGATAGGGTAATGGGCTTTCGGAAGGAAACCCACAGAGACGCAGCACCCTTCTCGTCCAGAAGTCCATGACCTCCAAGGACTCATTTCTGGGGAAGGTCACCTTGGTCACCTGGGGTGGGCTGTGACTGCGTGTTTCCTCCCGTCAGGGACATTTTCCCTCTACTTACTGGGCTCCTTGGCAGTGAGTCATTGGGTCCAGCAATGACCTTCCTCAAGAGATGAAAAATTAAAGAGGGTCAAGGGATGTGTGGTCATATGTTAGAGCCACCGCAGGGATAATAAGCTCCTGGGGAGGATCCTTGAGGCTGTGCGTATGTTTCTCCCGAGGTCGCGCCCTCTGACTTTAGCCTCCTTCAGTGGGGTCTGCCCCCTGCTGTGACTAGTGGCGGGGGGGGGGGCGGTTCTTGGGGACTTTCTGTTTCCCGTACTTTCCTACTGTATTGGCTTATGATCTCATACTACCGTTATTTATTTTATTGCTCAGATTGTGCCAGCTTTGGCACCTGTGTCCTTTGGACATGCCCCATTCTTTATTTTTCAAAGTATTTCCCTACTTTCTGTCGCTACAAGATGTTCAGAACTCATCTTAGTTTTTCACCCACTTCAGCCTTAGGCTCAGGCATTTCTTCAGAAACCTGGTTCCTGTTTTTGGAGAAACGGATCAGAAACCAGACCTGGGCACTAGGAACACTCATCACTACTGGGGTGTTGTTGCTTCTAGGTCTTCTTGGGGGGCAGCCTGGGGAATAGCTGTGTGTGCGTGGGCCATGCTGTGTACACACCTGTAGGCATCTCTGTGTCAGCCTGCGTTCAGACTGATGTCTCCAACTTGAATCCAACACCGTGGGGTCCATTCTTGCATCCCCCAGGCTTCTTTGTGACTGCTTTCTGTGGTGGGGAGAACCTGGCTCTTGCTCTCCACCACTTACATCCCTCTGTTCAACCCTGCTATCCACGTGAGGAGGTTTCGGAACTGCCGACCTGCACCCCTGTGAGAAACGGACTTACCAACTAGAGTTCTGTGTTTCTGCACGGTTATTTTGTCTTTAACTTTGCAGTTTCGAGTCGACATACTTTTCCCAAATTCTTTGGGTTGGCTCCTGTCTGCCCTCCCCTTGGGCACAGTATGCCATGCATTTGTCACAGTCTGCAGTTGATCTATGTACACACAGTAAAGCTTACTCTGTGGCATAGTTCTGTGGGTTTGATGGATGTCCACAGTCACGTATGTGCCTCCCCAAGATCACCCAGAACGGTCGGCACCCTGCAGAGCCCCTGTGCTGTCCCTCTGTGGGCAGGGCCCCTGGAGTCCTCTTTCCCTCCATTGTGCCTCTGCTAGAATGTCACACAGATGGGATCGTGCGGCACTGTGGCCTTTTGGATCTGGCTTCCTTCACTGAGATTCCTGCAGGTTGCTGTGTGGGGCGTAGTTCCTACCTCTCTGTTGCTGAGTGGAATTCCACGGTGGGACACCTCACAGTTTGTTATCCCGTCTCCTGTTCGAGGATTGTTTCCATTCAGTTATGAACAGAGTTGCTGTGAACATTCATGCACAGGTTTTTGTGTGAATGTAGGTTTTAAATTCACTTGGGAAAATACCTGAGAGTGGGATTGCCAAGTCGTCCTAGTTCATTCACGGGGGGCCGGGGGAGAGCATGGTGGGGAGATCACAGGGGCAGGTCACAGGGTGTGCGCCAGGAAGCATCCTGGGCTTTAGTCTGCGGTGTGCCGCTGGGACAGCCCGTGAGTATGTCCTGGCCTTGGCCGTCTTGGATACAAAGCCCTTCCTTGGCCGAGGTGCCCCTGCCTGATGACCTGGCACCAGCTGCAGCCTGTCTCTGGAAAGTGTCCCCTGTCTTCTTTCGGTGTCAGGCTGGTGCTGCCCACTGCCATCTGTCTGGGTGGGACGGACAGTCTGCTCACCGGGGAGCTCACGCCTGTCTCCTCTTGATTGTGGCAGTCAGGGCCGGGACCTGAAGCTGTGCCTGTGGGACCTGGCAGAGGGCAGAAACGCTGTGGTGGACTCCATGCACCTGGAGAGCATCAGCTTCTGCAGGGGCTCCATCCTGGCTGGAGACCATCAGCGCTGGACGCTGGCAGTGCCAGGGACAGGCAGTGACGAGGTGAGCGCCAGCCCACACAGCCCCTTGTTTCACGAGCTGCTGGGTGCTTGGTTTCCCTTAAACAGGTATGCTCATCCTAAGCACCTTGTTACAGGAACGCAGTGCCCACTGCAGGACCCTGAGGAGCAGGGGTGGGTCTAGGTCTGCCGCTGGATTGCAGTACCAGGGGCCGCGGGCTGGGTCTTGGCCTGGTCGCCTGTGGGGTGCCCTGGTGGTGAGAGGATGGAGGCCCAGGGGGATGGGCTAGCATCTCTGTGAGACCTGGCAGCCGGCACAACACAGCACAGTGGACAAGTGTTGAGGCCGAAGGCCATCAGGAGCCCTGGGGAGAGACCACCCATACAGACCCCCAGAGAACTAAAGGGTGAGCATGTGTGGACAGCAGGCCAGCAGGAGGTGGTATGGGGAAGACCGAGGCCCTGGTGAAGTTGAGGGGGCCTCTGAGGCAGGGCAGCAGGGGTGAGTGGCCTTTTGGGGAGCAGAACCGGGCCCTGGTGTAACAGGCCTCAGGCAGGGCTGGGATGCAGGGTGTCAGAGCTGCCGCCAGGGTGGCAGTTGCAGTATGGAGGGGCACAGGTGAGCAGGGGAACATCAGAGAGTGGAGCTTGCAGGGGTGGTGGGTGTAACCGAGCCTCAGCGGTTGCCGTCACACTGAACTCAGGCCAGAGCAGCCAGCAGTGGTTGGTGGCAGGGGACTGGTCAGGCTGCACAGTGGCATCCACACCCCCGGGGCAGAAGGAGCAGAGTGCACCAAGAGAAGCAGTGCCTAGGACAAGGGGCAGACGGGCGGGAAGCTAGGGCAGGGTGTGGTAGAGGAAGGAGGCATGGCTGGAGGCACCAGCTCTTGGAGGAGCTGAAGGGAAATTGAAGAAGAAACCTGCGAGGGCAATTGGACGGGCCTGGTGAGTGTGGGGCACGGCTGCTCAGGGGCCTGGCGAGGGTGGGCGCCAGGGCTCCAAGTGTGGGGCGGGGCTGGGGTGCACACGGGCAGGGCTCCTGTCTGCCGCCCACTCTCATGTTCTCTTGTGCCCCTACTGGCCCCCAGAGCCTGCGCGGCAGGCGGCGCTGGGCAGGCAGGGCCCCGGCCCGTGCACATGGTGAGGTTTGGCCCCTGCCCAAGAAGAGTCGTTTGTCTTAAAGCAGCTTCAGTTCATAAATAATGAGAGAGAACAGGCATTTATTTGTTCATGATTGCATTTAAATCGCCAATTAGGAGCTACATATACTTTTCTTGCCAATTTGCCAAAAACCTGTTAAAAGTTTTATTAACATGAAAAAGAGAGGGCCATGCTCCCTCCTGGACAGCAGGAGCTGGGCAGTGCCCAGCCTTCCTCCTGCACCGCACGCCACAGACACCAGCCTGGGGTCAAGCCAGCTCTTCCCGCTGAGGTCAGGTGCCGCGTACTGTCCCCCACGTCTCGGCCACCCCAGGCCTACCCAGCTGTGCGGGTCCCTCCTGCCCTCCTTCACCCTCTGCCCCCACTCCCGGGGCCTGGCCCCTGAGACCACTCATCCTCTCTGCTCAAGGCTGTTTGCAGGTGACTTCCTGGCTCCCAGTTCCCCCAGTGCAGGCAGCGACTGCCAGGCTGGGGCCCTCGCATGTCCTGGGAAAGTAGCTGTTCTCCACGTTCCCACCTGGAGTCTGCCCGGACTGGGCCCTTGAAAAGCACCGCTGGCCTGTGCCCAGGGAGAACGTGCTCCCACCCTGATCGGCCGTCTGGGTGGCCACACTTGCCCAAACCAACCATTTTTCCTTTTGGAAACAAAAGTTGCAGTTGAGTGCCAGGTGGAAAGTAGACCAGTGTCTGTAGGAGGCTCCCAGCACAGGCGCCCAGGCCCTGCCAGAGTGCAGAGCTCCTCCTTGGACCCACAGAGGCCCCTGGGCCTGCCCCTGGTCCTTAGGCCGTGTGTGGGCTCCTTGCACCCTGCACCTGGGTTGTGGCCCTGGGTGCCATCCCTACACTCCCTCCCACAGCACCTGGCTCGGGCTTGGGGCTGCCCTCGGTTTCCCCTCTCCCTCTCTCTTCCTGGCCGGAGCAGACTTGCTGGGTGGCTCGCCCCTGCCCGATACACTTGGTCTCACGCCACTCACTGCCCCCAGAGGGGTCTTCCTGAGCCTGCCGAAGGCTGCCCCTCATTGACCCGTGGACCTGCATGCCAGGCCGTCCAGGGTGCAGGCCTGTGCAGAATGTGTCTAGTGACTTCTGCATCCTGTGGCTCCTCCTGCCGCCCAGTCAACATCTTGGAAGCAGCCCATCTTCCTGATGTGGCGACAAAAGGAGCACATCTCCTTTTAGGCAGTCTGGCACTACAGCAGTCAGAAGGTAGGAAACCAAGTGCCCCCCAGCAGTTTGGTCCGTGTCCTCCCAGACCGTCCCTCACAGTACAGACGTGGGCTGGCTCCCGTGGCTTCTGTGAAGCAGCAAAGGGGCAGCCTGCCACGCACGCGGCCGACGCCTGCTGCTTTACCCTTGAACAGGCTTAGGTCCCCGAGGCGGCGAACCAAGAAAAGCATGTCTTTCCCTATTCCCTGGGGGTGATGGCCCTAGGTGAGCGTGCCCTGCGGGTGCTCCACCCGCTGCCCTCCTGCTCTCCTGCTCCCCACAGCTCTGCCGCGGGTCTCCAATGGTGAGCCTGTGCCAGGCAGTGTTACTCACTGCAGAGAGTGAACAGAAGGGCTCCAAGAGGCCCTCTCCTTGCCCTTCAGTTTTCTTGTTACTTCTGGGCCATGCTCCCTGGCCACTGGTCTTGGTTGTCATGCCCTCTCTCTTGTATTTCTTGTTTTTTCGCTAGAGCTTCTCCTTCAGCACTTTGCTGTTCAGGCCTCCTCCTTCTAGCAGCCTCTTATTTCATGACGGTAACAACTGCGCATGTCACTTAGGTTCTTTTCTGTCTCCTTTGTGGGCAGTGAGGGCCGAGGCGGCTGGCGTCAGCGTTGATGTGACCTTGCAGGCCCCTCCGGGTGTGTGCACGCATGTGCACTCGGCAGGGGCCCCAGGACTTGCGCTTCCTCAGCAGCGAGCCTCTCCCCTGGTACTGGGATGCTCTGGGGCTTCTGGCAAGAGCCCTGCCCAGAGAGTACCCACAGCCCCAACCGTGGAGGCGCCACCTAGGCGCAGAGGCAGGCCTGTTGCAGGACCCATAGCTGAGAGGACCAGGCTGTGCCATGGCTTTCTGCCCTGCCTGCAGCTACCCTCGGACACGGCCACCCGGAGCACATGTGTGGCAGATCTGGAACTCAGGCCTGGGACTCACCTCCGGGCCTCGGGCTGGCTCTCCCATAGGGGTTAGTGAGAGCAGCATGGCTCAGACCCACACGCCTCGAGTTCCCCTTGGGTTCTCCTCGCTGGGGGTTCTGTGTTCTGGGTGTCAGACAGCCGGCCAGCTGTCCCCTTGACGTCCCCCGCCCCTCTGGACCTTGAACTCCTTGTCTGCAAACTGGAGGATGCCCCCTGTCGGTGGGGGTGAGGTGCGGCTCCACGGGGCTGCACATCGTCATAATGTTATTGGTAGAGCCACTCTCACCGGTCCCTTGGGGAGCTAAGGGCCAGCCGAGCCTCCCCACCACCAGGCAGTGGACCTGCCTTGCACGGGATCCCCTCTCCTCTTCCAAGCCTTGCAAGAGGGTCACCCTTGTCCCTACTTGGCAGATGAGGGAGCTGAGGCACTAGGGATACAGATGGCTGGGGACCCAATTCTGGTCTGTGGCACTCCAGCGCCCGAGCCTGCTCCTCGTGGCCTCTGCCATGCCCTGTGGATGGTGCGGGACAGAGCCTAGACCAGCTCGGGGGGACAGGCCAAGTCTGAGCCAGTCATGCAGGCCAGCTAGGCATGTCTCCCAGCCCAGGCGCAGGAGGATCCTGAACCTGCATTCAGGTGACAGGACATACAGCTGTGAGATGCCGAATAAAGGTGCAGGGACAGGTGGCTCCAAACAGAGCTCCCTTGGTGCCTGTTGTATTCCTTTCCGAGGTGCAGTGCTGGGTCCCCAGGTGTCCCTGTGCAAGTCTTTATACCACTTGATACGCCTGAGACAGGTCAGAGCCATTCACATGTGCAGCCCACACCAGGAAGGAGAAGCAGGCGGAGCTGAGTCAGGCCTCCTGAGAGGCTGAAGGCAGCTGCTGGGCGGTAATGCTGGTTAGAGCAACGTGCCGGTCACTCAGGAACGATGCGTGCGTTTCGCAAGGCCTGGCAGCGCCCAAGCCCATGAGCCCGTGCGGCCTAATTAGGAGCCTTAGCTCCGAGGTTCCTTCGGGGAGCAGACAGAAACTCACAGCAGCCTTGGCTAATCGCCTTAAAAGTCTCTTGTTTGTATAGCACAGACTCGACTTGGCACTGGCCCAGATCAACTTGTTTTCTCACCGTCAGGTTCAGATTCTGGAGATGCCATCCAAGACGTCAGTGTGCACACTGAAGCCGGAGGCAGGTGCCAAGCCAGGCATGCCCATGTGCCTGGAGCTGTGGCAGGTAAGGCCCAGCGCGCACCAGCCACACCCACCAGCCACGCCCGCCAGGCCCTGAATCGTGCCCCCTTCAGGACTTAGTTTGTCGTCAAACCAAAGGGGCAGTCAGCCCCTTGGGAGAACATGTGCCCTCCACCTTCCACAGCCTCGGTGTCCCTGGCCAGTCCCTGCCACCCCCTGCAACTGCGAGGGCTCTCCTGCAAACCTCCCGGGGCGGGCCTGGCCTGCGCTGTCCTCCACAGGCTCCGAGCAGCACCCCTGCTCGGGCGGTGAGGAGGGACTGCAGGGTCCTGGGGAGGATGCGTGCTCCCCTCCTCTCCGCACACCAGTCCCCAGCCCTGCTCAGGGCCAGAGGGGAGTGCTGACTAACCCTCCAGGCCTGCATGCCCCTGCGGTGCTTGGGATTAATTTTTATTACTTCTTTGCCTTGTAGAGGCAGGAGTGGGCTTAACATGTGACTTTTCTTGCGGCTGTACTCAGAATTTCTGGTCCACAGCCATTTCCTTCTTTCTTGACTGTTCCTTTCTAATTAGAGAGGGTCTCATCTGATTAGAGAGGCGTCTCCTGGGCTAGCAGTAGAAGTCAGGGGGCCAGGGAGGGGAGTCACAGGCCTGGGTCCTGGCAGGGTGGGTTTCAGCCCCAGGGTTAAGCCCCAGGCCAGAGAGGGATCTTCTTGGGCCCGCCTGCCCACCCCCAGCAGTCAGCCCTGGCTCAGAGTGTGCGTTCCTGCTCCTTGGGGCACTCGTGTTTGGGGCAGCAGAGCAGATGGTCCGGTGTGTTCCCTTGAAAGGACTCGGGCAGCATCTTTGCTGTTGCAGAAACCATGGTGAGCAGGTCACCGATCAGTGCTGGCTTCGGGATCGCTGCTTACAGGCTGTTTCCCCAGCTCTGTTCAGTTCACCAGCACTTTCCGAGAGTCACCCTGTGCACCTGGGATTGGGAGGAGGCAGTTCCTGCCTCGTGCTTCGCCCGCTGTGTGAGCCCTTTCTAAGACTTAGACCAGTTGGGCTCATGTGCATGGAGATGTAGGTGTGGCCAACAGGCTCCACAGGGACTGGCGCCTCTGGAGACCCTGCCCCAAGCTTTTGTCCCTCCAGGGACCGGCCCCTTCTTGCAGGTGGTTCCCCCTGCAGCTGCAGCCTCTCAGAAGCCGGGGTCGGGGGGGTTGTTGAGGAGGTGGGGCCTCTGAGAGACTCACCTGAGTGACAGAGCTCCTAGTGCCAGCAGATTTGTGGCAGGTGCATCATGGGGCACACCCCTGAGGCCGTGATGCCTCGGACGATGGCGTGGGGCTCACAGGTTCTGGGGCAGGACAGCGGCGACAGCGGCGGCAGCTGCGTCCGCTGCTACTCCGTTCCCTGGTAACACTGTCATTGTGTAATCACGTAAAAATTCCAGCAGAAAAATGTGTAGAAACGGGATGTACAAACTTGTTAAGGTAATTAATATAGTTGACAGAAGGACAAATCGTGTTTTTGTTAGTTGATGCGGATCCAACGCAAAGTGTTATGTTAAGAAAAATCTATGTTAATTTGAAATGTCCCTTTTTTTCTCTCAACCTGAAGGTGTAGGTTGTAATGTGAGTGTGGCAGAATGGCCTGATGTGGTCTTTTTTTCTGAAATGTTCAGACGTTTTCTTGTTTTGCTCCTCAAAGTGGCTGAGCTGCATCGTTGTGGTGGTCACACAGAAGGTCAGGAAGGTCATCTGCACCAGCCCTCGGAGCAGGCTTCCAGCCCTCAGGCCTCGGGGCCCCTCTAGTGGGCCCCACCCGAGCTGAGGACCTCAAGGGGCTGTGGTCAGGGCCTGCTTGCTTGAGGGTCCCTCCAGCCGGCATGCCCAGAGATGGGAGGGGATGCAGAGTGAGTCCTCATAGCAACTTCAGGTCCTCGCCCCGTCGAGGTCAGCTTGGCACCAAGGGCGTGGCCATCAAAGGCCTGAGGCCACAGGAGCATTGTCCTGCCTGCAGAGTCTGTCGCTGGGGGCCACAGGAACCCTACATGCCAGGACAGAAGCTGGAGGGGCCCACAGCGCAGGTGGGGGCTCAGCATTTGTGCCCCCTTGGCAACCACAGGGTGAGCACCTACAGGCCAGTCTGGCTCCTGCTCTGGCCGCCCACAGCACCTCGACAGGTGGGTCAGTAGCGTGCAGCTCCTCAACTAGCTGAGGCGCTCAGAACCCAGAGACCACAGGCATCACACGGGCTTGGGCTATAGAGACTGCCCAGAACCAGTACATCAGCAGTGAGCAGAGCCCTGGACCAGGAGGAACGTGCTCAGGGGGCCGGGGACAGGCAGGGCCTAGGCAGTGTGTGGAGGGGAAGCAGTTGGCACGGCAGGGCACTGCCCCAAGTGGAGTGGACCCAAGTGGGCCCCTGGAGAGTTCCTCACAGCTGGCCTGTACGGTGGGCCTGGCAGGGCTGGCCTGAGCTCCTGGCTGGGGAGTGGACAGTGTCCAGGCCGTCCTCACCTGGCCCTCACCCTGCGTGGTGTGCAGTTACGGTCATGGAGGGGGCCCTGTCTGGGGAGGCGCCTTGCCCACAAGGAGCTGCCTGAGAAGAGGGCCTGACCACTTGGTAAAGCACTCTGTATGTCTTTGGAGAAAAGAGTTGTAAATAATTTTACACTGCAGAAATAATTTCTGATCAGATGATCTGAAAGATGCCAAAATGGAGCTCTTCCCTGTTACAAAACTACAGGGAAAGCACACCAACACTGTCAGGGCTTCTGCACGAGGCCTGATGGAGGCAGAGAGTGGGACACTTGGCCCCTCCGTGGTGGGCATCACCAGGTGCTGTGCACAGGTGGGGTGGGGGGCACTGTGCTACCCCTCGGGGTTCACAGTCACTAGGTCGCTCTCCTGACTGCTTGTCCAGTCAGCCCGCTGGGCACTCAGCCTGCAGGAGGCCCCAGGGAGGCACACAGCCTGCCACGGGCCTACCCCCAGGAGCTCATTCCCTTCCTTAGACTCCTTTCTGTTTTTGTTTGTGGGAACGTGTATTATCAGCAGAAAAAATGATCGTATGAGCCATTTCTGGGGACGTGCGGGAGGCGTCCTCTGGACCAGCTCTGGCCTGGGAGGGTTTGCCATGGCTGTGTCTTCCCCGTCCCCTGGCACAGCCATCTTCTCCAAATCAAAGAGCTGGTCTGCATCAGGCTCCCCCTGGCTCCCATCACTGACTGGGGTCCCCGTGACATACACCACACCCTGCAGCTGAGTTTCCCCTTCTGATGCACAGAGAAAGCCCTGGCTTCCTTGGGTTGTTTGAGGATGTAGTGTCCACTCGTGTTAGGCTTTCTGCAGGTCACCTTGCTTAGCCAAGTGAGGGTTCTCTCTGGGGCTCAGGAAGGCTGTGGAGAGGTGCTCTGTGCAGTGTGGGCCCGGAGCCTTGGCAGGCAGAAGCACCCCCACAACACCGTGCGAGGAGCTCCCACGGCGGGTGAGGAAGGCCTCTGCGGCACTGTTGGCCCGTGTCCAGTGAGGCCCAGGCGCTCTGCTCAGCACCAGCTTTGCCCACCAGTAGAGGACCATCCCTGGGGTTGCAGGGGACTGAGGACACAGCCTCGCTGACCAACCCCCCGGGCTCCTGTTCCCACCACTGCCCATCCAGAGGCTGAGGCCCAGGCCCAGCTGGAGCTCCCCAAGACTCAGTTGAAAATTCACCGAGGGGACGTGCTCAGTTCTTCCTGACTCTGGAGTGACGCCCACCCCAGGCAGCTCCGGAGGGACAGAGATGAGTGAAGGGCAGCAGGCACCCGTGGTGCACACTCTGTCCCAGGAGCAACCTGTCGTGGAGGCGTTTGCTGTTGGCAGTGCCCGGGGCCGCCACTCTCGGTGCCGGGGTGACGCCGAATCCTGCAGCGCACTTCTTCTGGGGTTGTTGCAGAGCCCAGATAAACGAGGCGCCTGCCTGGGGTGCGGGGCCCTCTGACCCACTCCCTCATCCATCACAATAGCTCAGGCCGGCGAGAGGGCGGCTCACACCAGTCAGCGCTGTGGCGGCTCACCAGGCTTGGGGGTAGGGGGCTTCCGCGGTGACGTTGACAAAACGCAGAAAGTTCATTTTTCATTGAAGTGGAGCTCTTGATTTTCTTTGGTTGGCCACTCTAGGTAGGTGACCAGCCCCACCAAGGGATGGCCACAATTCTTAGGCCTGCAGAAAGGAGGCAGGAGGACACAGCACCCCACGGTGCCCGCAGTGCGTGCCCGTCAGGAGCGGTGGCACAGCAGCATGAGGCGGGGCTGCACCCGGCCCCCCCAGGCTTTGTGCCCTCCAGTCCCCATCCTCAGGGGCCCCAGCACCACCCATGCTGGCCCTGTGCTGACGGTGTCAGCCATCAACGGGGAGGCAGAGCCTGTGACCTGTTATTGCTGTGTGGAGAACACGGGAAACGGGGCCCTGGCTGGGCCGCCCACCTCTCCAGCCCCTTCACCCCCAAAACACACCAGGACCCTTCGGGAGCTGACTGCTGTGCTGTTTCCTGCAGGCCAACTCAAGCCTCCGCCCACTTCTCCTGGCCGGCTATGAGGACGGATCAGTGGCCCTGTGGGACGTCTCTGAGCGGAAGGTGTGCAGCCGCATTGCCTGCCACACAGAGCCCGTCATGGGCCTTGACTTTGACTCCCAGAAGGCCAGGGGAGTCTCGGGCTCTGCAGAAAAGGCGCTGGCTGTCTGGAGCCTGGATGAGCAGCAGGCCCTGCAGGTCAGTGCGCCAGACCCGAGGTGTCATTTATCCTGCTTTGCACTAACAGTCTGATAGGCTGAAACAATATTTAGGCATGAAGAGGAGTTGTAGCAGATCCCTGGCTAATTCATCACTCTGAGGCGGGTGCCGGCGCAGGAAGAAGGGGGCGTGGGCCTGTGGGAGCGGCTCACATGGTTGGGTTAGCGGCAGTCACGTCCTGTCCATCTAGAGAAAAGGCATGTAGAGTCCAGGAGTATGCAAGCCCGTTTTCAAAAACTCAGAGGAATTTGGTCGGTAAGGAACTGATTAATCAAAAAAAACCAACCCGATGTGGAGAAATCCATGGAGTCACGCCCCTGCGGTGGTCTGTGAGCGGGCCCCAGAGGCTGCCCCTCACGGGCACCAGGGAAGGCTGAGACCACGGGGCAGAGTGCAGTGTTGCTGAAAACCTTCCCGTAACATCTCAAGGGACTTTCCCATCCCGTGTGGCTTCCGGAGCTCCTGGCAGCCACTTCTGGGCCTGTGCCTGGTGCTCAGCATAGAGGGGCCTAGCCTGCACACTCAGCCCTGTTTGGGGCAGGGGCTATGGAGTTGGGGGCAGGGAGTGTCCTTTCCAGGCCTCTCTCTGGTGCAGGTCCTAGGGACGCAGGCTATGGGTAAGGCGCTCGTTACACCCTGTCCAGTCAGCCCCCAGAGGGTGGCCTGGGTGCACACTGGCTTCTGGGCGTGGGCGAGGAGCTCCCGTTAGCCTGGAAGCCTTAGAAGGCTGAGGCTTGACCACGGCCAGCAAATGGAAGCTCCTTGGAGAGGCAGTTCTGTGAACCCGTGTCTGTTGGGGAGCAAGGCCCAGGTGGGGGCTATGTGGCCCTCAGGGTGACCGCCCGCAGAAGCAGTGGCAGGCCTGGCTCCAGCCCCAGCTGGGCTCTCATCACTGGGTGCTGAGTACAGGGCCTGGAGGCTGCCCACCTCTGCAGGGGCCATGGTGGTCCAGGCTTTCCACCACAGACAGAAGGCTGAGGAAGAGGGCATCTCTGAGGCCCCTCTCCAGATGAGTGAGCCTTGCCCAGCAGCCTGGCCAGCCTGCCTTACCTCGCACTTGCCCAGCACAGGCCCCCACAGCCAGGGAGAGAGGCCCTGGGCAGGCACCACCAAGCACCTGAGGCACATGGGTTGGGAGGGTAGTCCCTGCTGAAAGGCAGGACATGCTGCGGTGCCCAGCGAGGGAGAGGTCATGTGTCATGTCTGGGGACAGGGTACACAAGCATGCTTCCTTGGCATTGCCTTTCCCCAGCAGACCAGCCTGTGCCAGCACACGGCTGACTTGCAGTAAAGCCAACTGCCTGTCCATCTTTCTGTTATTCTGTTGTCCCAGGGAGTCCATGGAGGCCCCACGGGAAGGGGGTCAGACAGGCCTCCCAGTGAGGCCCGGCCCGGCTGTGGGGAGTGGAGCTTCTCATGCCTCCATCCCCAAGGAAGGTCTCTGAGGCCTAGGAACCGCGGACCCGGGCGGGGGTGGGACTGAAAGTCACAATGACAGTGGTCATCTTTAGAAACTGGCCGAGCCACTCTGCTGCTGGGTCTTCCTGTCCTCAGCAGCTGAGGTCGCCTTGCTGGGGGCCAAGCCCAGCTGGGCAGGCAGCTGCGTTTTCCCTCATACCCACCCCACTCCTGGTGGGGACCAGGCAACACCGTGGGGTGCTGTGCTCCATCCCGCTGTGGCTTGAACTTCAGACCCAGGCCGCTTCCCTGAGACCCCCCCCCTCACCCCAGACTGCAGTGCCCCCGGCCCCCTGCACCCGGGACTCCAGGAAGGGGCCGCTTCTGCCGTCCTGGCCTAGCTCTGCCTGATCTCTCCTGGCTTGTTCAGGAAACAGCTGCTGGAACTTAAGACTTAAATTTATGGGCATGTTCCAGTCCACAGATGAACTTTTACTGTCCTGATGAATTGGAAAGTTAGAGCAGAGGGGAGCCAGGCATTGCAGAATAGGTGTGGTTGGTATGATGGTGGTGCCTGGGCCAGGGGCCCCGCTCAGCCATGCACATCAAAGCAGGGGGAGAGTGCTCCTCCCGCTGGGCACGGCCACCTCCCTCGCCCAGAGACAACTGAACTTCACGTTCAAAGTCAGCCCCAGAGGCAGGCCCCTGAGGAGGAATTGTGGGGGCCTCAAGGCCCTCAGCATCCCCAGGCCTCCACAGTGGCCCTCCGCGCACGTGCCGAGCCCTGCTGCGTGGCTGCCCGCCCTGGCCCTCGGGCCGCATGGCTGCAGATGTGCCTCACCTCGCTGCCGGCTGCTGAAGTCTCTAATGAGCCCAAATCAGCGTCTCCCAGGCGGGCACTGGGAGCAGAGATGCAGATGAGGTTTCCCGCAGCAGAGCATGCGTAATGGGAGCCAGATGGCGGCAGTGCTGGGCGCGCATTCCTGGCACCTGAGGTCATGCACTAGGAGCTCCTGGTGGCCAAGGATCCTTCCAGGAGGGTCCTGCTCTAGGATGGGCTCAGCCAGAGCCACAGCAGTGACCAGGAGCCTTCAACCACCTTCATTAGGAAGCTGCAGCCTCGGGTACACCATGACGCCAGGCCACTCGCCTGCCTTCCAGAGGTGGCTTTCCCTCGAGCCACTGGGGGTTTGGGCCTTGGCTGTCAGACAGGTGGTGCACAGACCTGCTCCTTCCTCCCACGCATGGGGCAGGGCCCATGGCCTTGAAGCAGGGGCTGATTTACAGCCAGCTGGATTTTTAGGCCTTTAAGTAATAATGAGCACCCCCACCCTGCCCCAGCTTGGACCAACCGCACTCGCCCTGCACAGCACCCACAGCTGGTCGGCCAGGCGTCCCCCGTCCCCGCTGCATGACTGGTGCCTTCCCTCTAGAATGCGAGGTGCAGGATGCCTGGGCAGGTAGGAGGGAGACCACAGGGCCCTGAGGCCAGTGAGTTGTGGGCACACATGACCTGCTGTATGACCAAGGCTTCTGTTGCCACTTATTTCCTGCCAGGGGAGCCGGACCGTGTGCCTTTGCCTCGGTGCTGCCAAGCCTCTGGGAGGGGCTGCAAGGGTAGCAGGTGAGGCCAGGCCCTCCTGTCCCCATGGGCAGTGCTGGGCATCTTAGCCCCTCCCAGGTGGTGACGCTGGCGTGGAGGGCGTTCTCCACGCTGCTCCTGACTTCCAGCTGTGCGGGGACCACGGTTTAGGGCTCTTGACTGAAATTCCTGTGCTTGCTTGGGCTCTTAGTGTTCATCAGCAGAGAGCAGATATGAAAGCAGCCCTTTTCTCCCTGGGAACCATCCCCACTGTTAACCGATTCACATAAAGATGGAATCCCAAGGAGGTGACCCTGAAGCAGGGCCCTGAGTGGGTTCCAGCGAGTCCATTGCTCTGAGCCCTGGGTCCCCTCCCTACCGCTGGCTCAGGGGCAAAGTTCACAGGAGAGAAAAGGATGAGGAACAGTGACGGTCAGTTCCTCGTTCCCGTTCCCAGCTGCCCTACTCTGGTCCATGGGAATCGGGAGGGCTCAGGAAGATGCACACCCACGCACACAGGCACACGTGGGATTTGCCTTCTCACACGTGCGCAGCGGCGTCCACCCCCACAGCCCTGCTCCAGTGTGTGCCCGTCTTGGCGGCCCGTGTGTGGAGCCCGGGAACCTACAGCCGAGTGGGGAGACAGAGAGGGAGGCAGTGTGGAGGTGAGGGGCCACACACTGAGGGCCCACCTGGGTCAGTGATGAGAGTCAATGGCTGTGTGCTGTTCTGCAGCTACGAGCTTGTGCTGGTGTATAAGCACAGATAGGAAGCACATGGAGGCCCCCGAACCGGGATTCTGCCAGGCGAGAGCAGTTGAACAGAGACAGAGAGTGCAGGACCCGCAGAGATGATGCTGCTCACAGTGGATGATGGAGAAGGAGGGCTGATGCCTGGGGCATCATAAGTCCATGAATTGGTGGAGCCAGCCACTGGACAGAAGCTGCTGGAAGGGCAGGAGAATGGGTAGGGAGGGGGCCATGATGGTGAGAAATGGGGCAGGTGTGGAGGTGGCCAGACAGGTTGCTGCCGGAGATGCTGCCCACGTGCTGATTGCACTGGCTGGGAACCAGGACATGCCCTGGTGGAAGCAGGGCTGCAGCAAGCATCCTTACGAGCATCTTACGTGGACCAAGAGCTGCATTTGCTGTGGGCTTTTGGCTGAGTCTTATCATCAGGGTAGGTTCTCTTCTACTCCTGGTGGGGAAAGAATCTGGGTCATGAATGGGTGTTGGGCCATCAGACTGATGGCTTTTCTTCTCAAATCTGTTAATTTAGTGAACTCCTTTGTTTGATTGTTGTAACATTAAAACAACCATATAGTCCTAAAATAACCCGCTTACGTAGCGTGTCCTCTTCCGCACTCTGTGGGGCTCGGTCAGAGTTGTTCAGGGCCGTCTGTCTGTCTGTCTCTCAGTAGACTGAGCTGTGCCTCCTCTCCTATCACTTCAGGAGCCCCAGAACCTGGAGGCAGCGTCCCCTCCACCCCTGATCTCTGACCAGTGAGCAGGGGGCCTGTTACTGAGTGGCCGAGCGTCAGGCTTTGCCCATACCACTGGGGCAGGTGTTTTCTCTCTACGGAAGGTCTCATTTTCTTCTTGGACTAATTTAGGTTTCCTGCTCTTTTTGTAAGTTGCATTTTTCTAGGAATTTGTCTGTAGGCATAAAAACCTTCAAGATATTTTCATACAACCCCTTTTTTAGTTGTTTGTAATGATTAACTTTCTGTTATATTTGCAAGACTGTCTCTTTTTTATTCCTGATCAGTCTTTCCTTTGTTGATCTTTAAAAATCTTTCTTTTTCTATTTTACCATTTCTGCTCTGATCTCCCCACTTCCTCCTGTGTTCTCTGGGCTCGATCTATTGCTGACTTGAGTTGGGTGCATGACCCATTCGTTCCCGGCCTTCCTTTCCCCATGGCAGCTCCAGTGACCGCTGGCTGCGTCCCACGTTGTGAGATGTCACCATCTTCATCAGCACTCACTGGGCGGCCCCGATTTTTATTTGTTCTGTGACTGCTGAGCTGAGTAGAGTGTTTTTATGTTTCCAAATGTTTGGGGTTTTTTCCTCAGTTATTTTTTATTTTTCAATTTCTAACCTAATTCCATTGTGGTCAGAGAATAAGGTCTGCATGATATCAGCTCTTTGAAATGTGGAGGCCAGTCCAGTTGTCATAAGTATTCCACATGTGCTTGAAAAGGAAGCACTTCTTGTTGCTGGATGCACGGCTGTCCCGGGCAGGCGGGGCAGGCATGTCGGCCATGTCAGCTGATGCTGTGCACAGGCCCCCAGGCCTCTGGGGGCAGGTGGGACTCCTTGCTGCCCTGCATCCTGGTGTCTTTTCCTGTGTCCTGTGCATTTTTGCTTTCTGCATTTTGAAGCTGGCTCGGGAACATGCAAGTTTAGACCAGCAATCTTCCTGGGGAATCGAACCTGTGCTTCAGTCTCCCTCATTATCTCTGGAAAGGATTTTTGCCTAAAAGCCTATTTTACCAACTATGGCTCAGGCCAGGTTTCTTCGGGTTACGACTTCCCTTTCGCCTTCAGCCTTCCTTCAGGTGTAGATGTCTCTCTCAAGGAGCTGGTTTGCACACCGATTGCATCTCCTCGTTAATGTTCTGTACTATGCATGTTACCCAGGCATTCTTCCCTCTCAGGCCCTCCTTCCAGAAGCCAAGAGTGCCATCCTTTAGGAATCCGTTAGTGGGGGCCTCTGAGTGTGAGTTGTGTGCTGACGGTGCCCGCAGTTCTGATGCTTCTCTGGGTTCATATGGCCCCTCTGCTGGGCTGTGGAGGATTCAGCTCCCAGCCTAGTCACCAACCTAGGTGGGTCTGTCCCACAAATTTTGATTTCTGTGTCGTCATTTTTATTCAGTTCAAATACTGTCTATTTTCCCTTGTGATTTCTCCTTTGATCCAGGGGTTCCTTAGAAGTACATTATTTAATTTCCAAACATTTGTTGATTTTGTAGACAGCTTTAATCCAGCGTAGTTCTGCTGTCAGGGGAGGTGCCCCGTGAGGGGTCAGTATTCAGATAGTTCTTGAGGCTTGTGTTTGGCCCGGCGCACGTGTGTGCAGTTGTCGGCAGAGAGTTCTGTCAGTGCAACTCGGTTCAAGGTGGTCAGCAGTGCGGCTCGGGTCCTCGGTATCCTTCCCGATCTTTTTGTCTAGTTTTCTTGCCGTTACTGAGCGAGGTCTTATGGTCTCTAGGTATGGTTGTGAATGTGTCTGTTTCTCCTTTAGTTCTGTTGGTTTTGCTTCATGAATTTTGAAGCTCTGTCATTAAGACTAGAAGCATTTGAGATGGTTACCACATCCTGCTGAATGGTCATTGTGAAATGTCCTCTGTATCTCTTGTAATGTCCTTCGTCTTGAAGTCAGCCTTGTCTGACACTGACACCACGGCATGAGCTTTCTTAACACCGCCTCTTTGCATGGTGCATCTCTTACTTTCAACTTATCTCGATCTCTTTTTACTTAAAAAGCATGTTTTGTAGTCTTGCTTTATGATCCTTTACGACAATCTCTGCCTTTTAATTGGAGCACTTAGTCAGTTTGCGCTTAATACAATTATTGATGTGTCTGGCATGAAGCCTGCCATCTTGATACTTGTTTCCACTTGTCACTTCTGTTTTTGACCCTCTCTTACTCCTTTCCTGCCTTCTTGTGTGCTAATCAGAAGTTATTTTTTAGTATTCCATTTAATTTCCTCTCTTGGCTTCTTTACTATATAGCTCTTGTCATTTTTTCCCAAGTGGTTGTTCAGGAGCTAACAGTACGTTCATGTCCTTAACTTCATGTTGTCACACTCCCCACCCACTTGTCACAACCCCACGCTAGTATGATCCCACTCACCACACTCCCACCCTCTCTGCTCCCACTGTTACATATTTTATTTCTACACACATTATAAACTCCACCTTATAATGTCTTTGGTTTTGCATTAAATCATCAGCTGTTATATCTTAAAACTTACAGGAAATAAAAAACATAACATTTTTTATTTACCCACCTGTTACCATTTCTGGTGCTCCTCGTGTAGATCTGAGTTTATATCTGGTTTTATTTCCCTTCAGCTGGAAGAATATCCTTTCTTGTGGTGTAGTTCTACTGGCAAAAAATTCTCTAGCTTTTGTTTATCTGAAAAATGTCTTTATTTCACCCTCCCTTTTCAAGACTTGTGCTTACAGAATTCAGGAATGTTAGTTTTGTTTTTCTTCATGCACTCTAAAGATGTTGTTGCATTGTCTTCTGGGCCGCCCTGTTTCTGCTGAGAGCTCACCGTATCTTATCGTTATCCCCAGACACATCGTGTCTCTCACTCTATGGCTGCTTTCAAGACCCCTTTCATCTCTGGTTTCAGCAGTTTGACTGTCCTGGGACTTCTGTCAGTCAGACAGTTGGACATCGTCCCACTGGTCCCTGAGGCACTGTTCGGTTTTCCTCGGTCTTTTCTCTCCTTCAGGTTGGACAGTGTCAATTGATATGTCCTCTAGTTTACTGACTTTTTTTTTTTTTTGTGAGGAAGACCAGCCCTGAGCTAACATCCGTTGGTAATCCTCCTCCTTTTTTTTTTTGCTGAGGAAGACTGGCCCTGGGCTAACATCCGTGCCCATCTTCCTCCACTTTATATGGGACGCCGCCACGGCATGGCTGACAGGCAGTGCGTCGGCGGGCGCCCGGGATCCGAACCAGCGAACCCCGGGCTGCCAAGCGCGGACTAAACCGCTGCGCCACCGGGCCGGCCCCAATTATGATTCTTTTTAAAAAATTTTTTAATAAAAGACTTTGTTTTTTTAGAGCAGTTTTAGGTTTACAGCAAAATTGAGAGGAAGGTACAGACATATCCCATATGCCCTTGCCCTACACGTGCACAACCTCCCCCACTATCAACGTCACCACCAGAGTAGGACATTTGTTAACATTGATGGGCCTACAGTGACACATCATCACCCAGAGTCCATAGTTTACATCAGGTTCACTCTTGGTGTTGTATGTTCTGTGGGTTTGGAAAAATGCGTATCCACCACTATAGTATCATGTGGAGTGTTTTCACTGCCCTAAAATCCTCTGTTCTCCGCCTAATCATTCCTCTTTCCCCATTAACCCCTGACAACCCCTGATCTTTTTACTATCTCCATAGTTTTGCCATTTCCAGAATGTCATATAGTTGGAATCATGCAGTATATAGCTTTTTCAGATTGGCTTCTTTCACTTAGTAATACGCATTTAAGGTTCCTCCATGTCTTTCATGGCTTGATAGCTCATCTCTTTTTAGCACTGAATAATATTCCATTATCTGGATGGACCACAGTTTATCCATTCACCTCCTGAAGGACATCTTGGTTGCTTCCAAGTTTTGGCAATTGTGAATAAAGGTGCTGTAAACACCTGTGTGCAGTTTTCTGTGTGGATATAAATTTTCAGCTCCTTGAGGTAAATACCAAAGACTACAATTGCTAGATCGTGTGGTAAGAAATGTTTGTTTTTTAAGAAGCCACCAGACTGTCTTCCAAATTGGCTGCGCCATATTGCATTCCCACCAGCAATGAGTGAGCGTTCCTGTTGCTACACATCCTCAGCAACATTTGGTGTTGTCAGGGAATTGGATTTTTGCCTTTCTAACAGGTGTGTAGTGGTGTCTAGTTGTTTTAGTTTGCAATGCCCTGATGACATACAGTGTGGAGCATCCTTTCATATGCTTATTTGCCAACTGTATATCTTCTTTGGTGAGGTGTCTGTTAAGGTCTTTGGCCCATTTTTAAATTGGACTGTTTGTTTTCTTATTGTTGAGTTTTAATAGTTCTTTGTATATTTTGGATAACAGTCCTTTATCAAATATGTCTTTTGCAAACTCCTTGTCTTCTCATTCTCTTGACAATGTCTTTCACAGAACATTTTAATTTTAATGAAATCCAGCTTATCAGTTCTTTCTTTCATGGATTATGCCTTTGATATTGTATCTAAAATGTCATTGCCAATTCCAAGGTGATCTAGATTTTTTCCTGTATTATCTTCTAGGAGTTTTATAGTTTTGTGTTTTATATTTAGGTCTATGATCCATTTTGAGTTAATTTTTATGAAGGGTGTAAAGTCTGTGTCTAGATTCATATTTTTGCATCTGGATATCTGATTGTTCCTGCACCGTTTCTTGAAGAGACTATCTTTGCTCCATTGTATTGCTTCTGTTCCTTTGTCAAAGCTCAGTTGACTCTATTTATGTGGGTCTCTTTCCGGGCTCTCTATTCTGTTCCTTTGATCTGTCTGTCTATTCTTTTGCCAATACCATGCCGTCTTGTCTTTATAGAAAGTCTTGAAGTCGGGTAGTGTCAGTCCTCCAACTTTGTTCTTCTCCTTTAATATCATGTTGGTTATTCTGGGTCAGTTCTTTTTTATAATTTCCATTTCTCTTCTAATAGTTCCTATCTGTTCACTCATGGAGCCAATTTTTTTGGTAATTATTTGAATGCATTTCCTTTCATTTTTTGGAACATATTTAAATAAGCACTTTAAATTCTTTGTCTGATATGTCCAACATCTGTGCCATTCTGGGCTAGTTTCTATGAACTGCTTTTTTCCCTTAACTATGGGTCATATATTCCTGCTTCTTTGCATGTCTGATAATTTTTTGTTTATGTGCTAGACATTGTAAATGATATGTGATGGAGACTCTGAATTCTAGTATTTTGCTCTGAAGAATGCTTACTTTTGTTCTCACAGGGAGTTTAGCTACTGGCTGTTCACCTTGAGCTTGTGTGGGCTTGGCTCCATGCTCTGTCAGGGCAGGTGTGTGGAAAGCCCAGGTCATTGCCAGCTCCTCTAATGTGGCGGGACTCAGCTTCCAAACTCTGCCTCTCCTTCAGACCTCACGTGGGGCATGGTCTCCAGCTCTGTTGCAGTAGGTCTAGAGGAGGCCCTGCCCGAAAGTGTGATCCTTGTTCCCGAAGCAAGGCCATTGTGGCATCTCAGCTGGTCTTGTGTTGTCCTGCAGTCTTTGCACTTGGGCCGCTGGACGTGAGATCACTGTTGATCTCTTGTATTTATTCCATTTAACCCTGCAGCAGCCGTGTGGTAACCCTGTGTGGTGCCCTGAGCACGCACAGCCCTCACACGAGGACTCATGGGGAACCCACACATGGTCTTCAGTCCTCCCCGCTCCTTCCATGCTGCTGCCTCGTCCCACAGATTTCAGCTGCTCCAGCTGCCCTGCACTCTGATCCCTACCTCCTTGGCTTCACATGGCCGCTGGGCTCCGCCCGGACCTCGTGACTGGGACATTTCCCCGGGCAGAGAGCTGCTGGGGCGTTTGGGAGGCTCACCTCGTCTGTGCCCCTCCCCACCTGCTGTCGAGTGCCTGCACACAGCTGCTTAGTGTATTTTGTCCAGTATGATGGTTGTTTACAGCGTGAGGACGGGTCTGGTACCAGTTACTCCGTCATAGCCATGTTCCTACGGTTCTTGCTTCATGAACGATAAGCCTGTTGATTTGTTGAACAGATATTCACATCCTTCATTGTGTTGTACCCTCTGTCATCAAGTATGCTGTATAATCTGTCTCAGTGCTTCTGCTCTGAGCTCCGTCTTTCCTATTACTAAGATTAGACCCCTGTTTCTCTTGCTTGCAGGCTCCTGGTATTTCTTTGCCAGTCATTCTTTTGGCATCTCTTATACATAGTACAGATTTGGATTTAACTTTGGAATCCAGTCACAAATCTACTGAGTATATTTTTATTCCTTTGTGGAGAAATACAAGGGCAAATACTAGGAAACTGTAGAGCCTGATGTCAGGCGGGAGAGAGAGGGATGTTTTTGACATTACTTACATTGGGGTGTCAGATAATCTCTCAAGTAGGAGGTTGACTATTGGGTCTTGGGCCTAAAATGACAAAAGATGAGCAAATCAGTGATCTTAACAGACACCCCATCTCTCTTGCTGTCCTCCCGTATTCCTGTTAGTTACATAACCGGTTCTATGGCCATAATCCCTATATTGTTTTAGACCTAATCCGACAGGTAAGTAGATTCAGAGCTCTCTGCCAGACCATTTGCCATAGTTCTCCAGTTATCTCTTAGAAGACTGGAGTTAATCTTCTAGTCCCTCAAGAAGAGCTTATGGAAGCATGTTCTTTGAGTTCTTACATGTTCAAAAATGCTTGTCTATTGTCTTTATACTTGAGCCACAGTTTGGCTGGATATAAAATTCTTGGACCATGCCTCCCTTTGCAGCCTTCACAGGCATCACTCCACTGTCTGCTGGCACAGATGTGGCCATGGAACATTCTGAGGACAGCCTGTTACCCTCATAATCGACTTGATCTTTTTACCTGCCTTTTTTAGGACTTTGAAAGGACTTTTTTAGCTATTAAGTCCAGTAATTTTACTAAGGCGCCTCTTAATGTTGACCATTCTATAGCCTTTCTTTGGACTTGGATCATAAGACTTCAATTTTTAGAAATTGATGTTGATTTTCTAGGTCAGTGAATGTAAAGAAGCCCCGCCTTCCACGTCTGCTGCTCTCTCTACAGGCTGGCGTGATTCTGTGTGTCCCTCCGTTTCGCTCCCCTGGGATTGTCTTGCTCTTACCACCGTGTCACAGGTCTCCTCCAGCTGTCTCAATCCCCTTCATTCCTCGGAGATTCTCCCTCCAGTGTGGCCCTGCGCTCCGCCAGTTCAGACTTCCTGCTTTGGGTTCTTGTTTTATAGTGGTAATTTCTTCATGAAGTTTTGTTTTATTAATTTATGGTAAAAGTGCTTGGTGACAATTTCTGTTTGCTTCTGAGGAATGTCGCCATCTGTTTTTCCACATTTCTTTCCTCCTTTTTCCTTGTGTCTTGGTAGAAATGAGTGATTTTCAACTGAGGCTACCATGGCCCCAGCGGGAGATGATTAGGAGAAAAGAGTGCAGGTGAGGGCTTGCGAGGGCGACTTCTGGGCAGCGAGGGCTCATGATGTGTAGGGCTAGGCCAAACACAGGGTCAGTGGAAGGAAGTGGCCATTTTGGGTTGTCACAGTGATGGTAAAGTGCCTCTGTCATTTGGTGTGTGGGCACAGCGATGCCAGATTACCCTGCAAGGCATGCTACAGTCCCGTGTAACCAAGAACGTCCATGGCCGCAAGGCAGCACTGGTTCCTGCTCACTGTAGGGGGCGTGTGTCGGGGAGAGGTCCTCATCCAGCACTGGGTGCGAGGGCGCTCAGCCCCAGGAGAGGGGCTGGCTTCCGGCGCTCCACACTGGGACATGCCCATGCAACTCCTGGTTTTGTTTTGCCTGCCTGCTTCTCAGAGCCAGGCCTGGGACTGAGGTTGTGCCCATAGCCGGGGTGGCGTGCCCTGAGCTGCTCCTGCCACCTGAGCCTTTGGTGTCGTCCCTGCTCGTTGTGCCCACACCCTGCTGGTTCCCACTCTTGGTGGCCCTTCCACCCCCCTCACATTTCGAGGTTTCACTTATCTCTCAGTGTTGCTAAAGAGGAGTTTGCATTTCTTGTATTCCTCATGCTTTGAGTGGATGTGAGGTTTCTCCAGAAGGGAGGTGCTGACTTCATGCTGCTGTCAAGCTGGAAATGTTGCCTCTTGTCTGGATTCTAGAGTGCATCTATATCCATGGTGAAGGGCTCCAGGACCCAGCCCACTTTCCTGAGGAGAGAATTGGGGGCTCTCTGAGGGAAGGGCCTCAAGTCCTCTGTCATAACCCAAGGGTTTGGCCAAAGGCAGAGGTCAGGCCACTCTACTCAGCAGGTCTGCACCAGCTCCTGGGAATAAGGGTTAAGTTTGCAGGAGCATGGAGCCATTGCGGGGGCCTGCGTTTCCCTCCTTGTTCCAGCTGCTGGACCAGGGGCGTCCATGGGTGGCAGCCTCTGTGACAGGTCTAAGAAGCCACCTAATGGTTCTCCCTGCTGCTCTTGGTCCTGTAGGTATGCAGAGCTCATGAACTCACCAATCCTGGGATCGCCGATGTCAAGATCCGGCCAGACCGCAAGATCATGGCCACCGCAGGCTGGGACCATCGCGTCCGTGTGTTTCACTGGTGGACAATGAAGCCACTGGCCGTATTGGCCTTCCATAGCGCTACCGTCCACTGTGTGGCCTTCGCCGCCGACGGCTTGCTGGCTGCGGGGTCCAAGGATCAGCGCATCAGTGTCTGGTCACTGTACCCACACACGTGACTTGCCCGCTGCCTTGTCGGGACACGTAGAGGGAGGGAGGTGGGCGCCCGCACTTCAGCCTGACCCAGTCTGTGGAAGCCTTGTGTAGGGACCTGAGGACCCCACATCACAGGTCCTCCCCTTCCAGTGATGAGAAGAGCCCAGTCCCTGGAGTCCTTGCTTTCTGCACGAGCCTTGTGTTTCCTTTCATGAAATACAGCATCTATACAACTGGCTCTGCGGTTTGAAAGGAGTAACTGGGCCAGACACCTGGGCATCTGTGGAGAGGCCAACCTGGGGGTGCTTTCCAATAAACTTCCAATTGCAAACCTGCAGGCTCAAGGTACAAATTCTCCAGGTGACCCCTCTGGTTCCCTCTTAGGGTCAGAGCTGAGAGCTGTCCCCAGACCCCCCCCCCCCCGCCCCAGGTCCTGCCGACTCCATGTGGCTCCTCACCCCAGGACGGCCAGGAGACCCTGACACACAGGGCTGAGGGCAGGACCAGTAGAAGGAGGTGACCGGACTCCCAAAGCGAGCGAGGCAGGAAAAGGGTGCCAATGAGGGACGGCCAAGGCAACTCTGGGCAGAGAGAGCTCGTGGTACAGGGCCTGGCTGAATGCAGGGTCAGTGGGAGGAAGTGCCACCCCAGAGAGGGTGAGGCCAAGGCGGGCGAGGGGCCACAGCAGCATGTAACTGAGAGGGGCCCGCCCTTCTCAGGACCACGGGCACAGTCCACAGCCAGCACTGCGCACACGGGGAATTCACAGCGAAGCTGGCGGTGCACGCGGTCCCTCCCGTGCATGGCTGAGCCCAGCTATCAACGGCGTTTGGGAAAGACTGGGACCGTGAAAATTGAGAGGAGCTGGGGGCAGACCCTGCCGAAGCTGGGAACCTCATAGCCCTTTGTTCCACCAGCTTCTTTGCCAGAAGACCCCCCCTTCGGATCCTGCCTGAGGAGGTCAGCCCTCCTTTACCTGACAGACCTGGAATGGCCTTGTGGAACACTCAGGCCCCCACCCCCACCCTGCTTTGCTCATAACCGTCCTCAGGTCCCAGCTGGCCCCAAAGGAAGAGGTACAAAGTGTGACCTGTGATGAGGTGGCCACGCTCCAGAAGAGCTGCATGCAGACAAAAATGTGGAGAACACGTGTGTGATCCAGATGGCAGGAATATGAGATGCATCAGGCCGATCCCTTGAAACAGGCCCACTAACAGGGTCTGGACTCACTGTTGCAGCTCGAGGGTTAGAAAGGGCTCCAGGGTTTGGTTGGTTGATTGAAACATGGACCAAAAGGCAGGTACACTGTGTGCAGTTGAAATGATAGAACCGCCTTGGTGCTCTGTAGAGGGAGTCACCCAAGGGCTTGGGGGAGATTGGGGTGTTCCAGGGGAGTTACCCGTGAGACCTGGTCACCCAGCACAGGAGGGTCCAAAGGATGCGCCTCCCCCACGACTGGAAGGGAAGCCCTGCATCCTCGAAGAGCTCTGCCGTCGCTCTTCTCCGCAGGTCAGAAACCACAGTGGGAGCTGCTGCCACAGAACAGGGATTCTTAAGTGCAGTGGGCTCATGGGATCCCGGGGTGCCAGGGCCTAGTGGTGGCACTTAATTGCCAAAGACAGTGTGGGCGTGGTTGCCATGGTGGACAGTGAGGTCACAGCGGCAGTCATCAGTCTGGCCCGCAGGAATGCAGGCACAGGCTGGTGATCCTGGGTCCCTGGAAGTGGAGCTGACAGGCAGCCTGCTGATGTGTGACTTGTTCCACAAGAGCAGAAGTGTCCTGGATCTAGTGAATAGACATCTGACCTGGGCCACCAAAACAGAGGCATGGCCCCTCAGCCACAGACCAGGCCCCTTGAGGAAGGACCCCACCACACTGCCAACAGCGTGTACTCCTGGTCCCCAGGACCTGGGGCAGCCCCGAGTCGGGGTTCACAGACCTCCCAGCTCAGGGACTGGCCTCCCCGTTGGCCCCATTGGACAGAGGTGGTGCCAGGTGTCCTCCAACACCCTTGGGAGAGACCATGCTGGCCCCCGAGTGTCCTGTAGCTGGGTCCCTGGGATGTTGGGGGACGCATCCGGAGGGACTCCACATCATGAAGAATGAGGAGCAGCTCTGTTCAGGCTGCAGCGACTTGAACCTCATCAGACGTGAGGGAAGCTGCCGCGTGAGCCACGCTCTGGGTGCCCCTCACAGGGAGGTTGTCGTGGCAGAGGTGACAAGAGGGCAGCCTCACCGAGCCGCGGCCTGGCCAGAGCTCCCACAGGAGGTTACGTGCCGAGGGGTCCTCCTAGGGCAGCGGCTGCGGCCTGCTCAGTGCCGCCTTCTCAGCACACACCCCGTCCGCCTTATCTCGGGGAGGCGCTGTTTGCTGACCGGCCGGAGGCAGCAGCGCGGGGCTGTGAGTGGTCCTTTCAGGAGGTGAACCCCTGCTGGTCCTCCCACAGCCAGGCTCTTGTGTCTCGCACACACCTCCCTGACCTCCGGCAAAGCTCTGTGGCCAGTGTCCCCCCCTGTGGGAGCCTGTCCTGGAGACTGAACCAGAGGCAATGGTGGCAACAGGCTGATGTCAAACGGCAAAGAATTCTGTCAGACGAATCTCAAAACCCGCCTGGCCCCCCCACGGAAGCAAAGCGGTGAACACACACACGGTGGGTGGTGCCAACTCCCGTCCTCACGGGCGCCCTCAGGAGAAGGGGGCTGCGCTGTGGAGGGGGTCGCGGTGAGGAAGGGGCGCGCCTCGGCAGGAGGAGAAAGGCGCCCCGTCCCTTACTCTGCACGCCCTTCCAGCAGCCCGCACGGCAGCGCCGTCCACCCGGCCTCACCTGCGACCGAGGCGCTGGGCGCTGGATCGGAGCAGCCTCAAGAGGCTCTGCTGGCTGCGGCTGAGGAGATGGTGCCCCTGCCCGTTTACGTCCGTGTCGTCAGCTCATCAAGATTCTCAGTGACTGTCCTTTGGCAGCCTCACTGTATTTGCACAAACAGGCATGGAGGGGTGTGTTCCAGACAAAGGGATGGGGCGCTGCAAGTCAGCGTGAGATTCGCTAAACCCAGAGATGCTTCCAGAATGTCTGAGGAGAACTGGGCGTGTTGGCTGCCAGGATCTTACCCCTAGAGGTGGTAAAGAGGAGGTGTTGGCAGATGCAGACCCAGTGTCCGTACGTGGCCCCCGCCTTTGCGTTGAAGGCACAAGCAGAGGTGCGCAGAGCACCACAGGCAGCATGGGCAGCTCAAGCTGGGCTCTGGTGGTCACACGCTGGTGAGCAGTGTCCCGGGGACGTCTTGTGGCCGAGTCTCAGTGTGCGGGGGCTGTGTGGCGCTGTGACAGCCCCTGCGAGCTCTGCCTGCCTGGCGCAGCCCTCACTCCTCTGTGCGCGCCAGGGCCACGTGCCTGGGTTGGGTGCATAAGGCGGACGGGTTCCGCAGCCTCCAAGGCCTTATGGCTGTCACATGGGAAGACTGGTGGCCAGGACTTTTGTTCACTCAACTGAGCCCCGGAATCAGCAGTGGCACCAATTGTACTAGACCCTTGGTGTCCGAACCGGCAGGCCCCCCCGGCCATCGTCTGGGTCCTCCTCTGCAACCACGGTGGGGTCCACGGCTTTGCACAGCACAGCCTCTGCATCAACAGGACCTGGAGTGTTAGCCAATCACTGCAAACCTGCCCCATCTCAAACCCCCCACAGCGTGATAAGGAGTAGGGGCCCCGCTCTGGACACTCAGCCTGGGAAAGAGGCTTCAGACTGTCCTCGTCATGTCCCCAGGGCTGTCTTTCCCTGGACCTGACCTGGTGAGGGGCCATGCTCCAGGACGCAGGTGCAGGGGCGCTGCAGATTCCCAGCAGCCGTGCAACCACCTTGCTGGGAGGGCTCGAGCCAGCCTCCTTGACCATCCAGGGTGGGCTGCGGAGAGGGCAGAGTGCGTCCCCACGGCTCTCACAGGACAAGCAGGTGCTTTGCAGCGAAGCACTCTGCTCCGAGCTGTGAGGCCGCTCCTCACCGGAAGACTGCGTGTATCCCGCGGTCAGTCCCTTTGACATTACTGACGCCCTTTATGTTCTGGGGATGGCTTCTTTTTTTCTTTACATGGATGCTCGTAGCAGCTTTATTCATAATAGCCCGAAACTAGGGACAACCCAAATGTCTATTGACAGGCGACTGGGGAAGCAGACTGGTACATCTGTGCAGTGGAGTGCTACCGGCCACAAAGAGGATCCCCGATGGACGTCATGGAACTCGGGGTGGAAGGCACAGCACTGGGTGTCCGCTAAGGCCCTCACAGGCAGAGTCGGCACAGCCCCAGACCCCCCAGGTGGTGCAGGGTGTCTGCGGGGGCTGCCTGAGGCGCCCCAGGGCGATACCCTGGCAGAGGCTGCTCTGGGCACGCCCGGACGGCGCGGTGGAGGAGGAGGGAGGGCCTCACACATCCCGGCAGGGTTCTCTCCAGGCCCCGCTTTACCACAACATAGAAGGCCTGCTCTTACAGATGCTTCCACGTGCCCCGTGTCAGTCCATAAGACCTGTCATTGAAAGTCTAGTTGCCAGTGGTATTCCTCAACCTGGTAGACAGACAAAGGCGTGAGAGCGGGGCTCGGGCCGCGGGAGAAGCCCCACTCCCGGGTGACACTGCCTGTCAGCTGTGTGCGACAGTGCGCGTGCTGACAGGCAGTGTCGCCTGTCCCCATGGGGAGTTAGGGGGCTGGCCGAGAGCAGGGAAGCGGTGTCCAGCCACCTAGGGCCTGCACACCCACGTGCCTTCGTGTGAGGCGCTTTCAGCGGGACCCTCCTGGGGCCCAGCAACTCCTCGAACTCCCAGCCACGTCTGTCCGTGACATCAGGGTGGCTTTGCGAATCAGCCCCGTGATTTCCTCCCCGGTTCCAAAGGGCCTTTTCTGACTACTTCAGCTGTTAACTGAGCAACCTTCTTTAGGACTTAAGCACTGTTCCATTCAGGAGTCGTTCTAATTTTGCACAGTCCACGGTGGCTAACCTGTGATGATTCTGTGCCACGGACATCACCGTCATCTTCCCGGCAGTCGGCCACATCCTGTGAGCTGGCAGGAACCGACAACAGCTGCGCGCGGATGCCGATGGGAGAGGAAGCGCAGCCAGGGCGGAGCCTGAGGTTCCCCAGCACGAGCACGAGGGCACACGTGAGACAGGCATGGCGTGTCGTGCGTCCTCGGGTGGCCTCGCGGCCTCAGCAAGACGCTTTCCAGTGGTGCCCATCACCTGAGAGATGCGGAGGTTGTTCGCCAGCCTCTGAACATACTCTTGATTAGCGTTCTTGTAGATGGGGGAGGCTGCTCACAGCCTGAGAAGGCTCGTGTTTGGGAACAGTGACAGATGTTTCTTGTGCGTGGTTCTGGCTCCCGTCGGGTGTTCTGCCGTCCTGTCCTTCCTGGAAGAGTCTCTGTGGTCAGGAGCAGCACCCAGTGTGGCCAGGCCTCTGCTCGGGGCCTCACAGGCTGCAGTCAGGTGTCAGCAGGGCAGGCACCTCTCCCAGCCCTCGTGGTGGTTGACAGACTCCAGAGGTTTGCGCTGTAGAACTGCGGCTCTTGGCTCCCAGAGGCTGCCTAGCCGCTTCGCAGACAGCAGGAGTGGCCTTGGGTTGTTCTGTGAGATGACATCGTGGCTCAGCGTGGGGTCCAGACATTCCACCACAGAGTCAGAGCACCCCCCCCCCACCTCCTCCGGTGCAGGGTGATGGGCACCTCTGATCAAGAGGACGGCCAGGGCTGCAGTGGGTCCCACCTCCAGGCCACCTCCTCTGGAAGGCAGGGACAGAGCTGTGCAAGGACAGAGAAGCCCTGGCCAGCCAGCACAGGCAGGTGAGTGCCCTGGTGTGTGCACCTGGAGAGAACTTGCCTCAGAGGAACCTACTACTGACCCTCTTCCAGCCCCAAGGCAGGGCGAGTCCCACGGTCATTCCCACCCAGCGGGTGGGCAGCGCTTACCTGGCATCCCACTGCCAGCCGGGTCCCTCTCAGATGAGTGGGAGGCCTATGGCAGACCAAGCAGGTGACCAGGGACACAGCCCGTGGTGGTTGAGAATTTACCACCTTTTCCTATGCTCCCCGAGTTTCACAGACGGGATAATGTCAGCCACGTGCTCTGGAAATGCACAGACCAGCATCCGGTGGTGCGTGAAGCCTGGGGAGCTGGATGTGGCCCTCGGGCGCTGAGGGTCACCTGAGGAAGGGCTGGCGGGCGCAGCATCCTGGGAGACCTGGCGGCGCCCGCTCGGCAGGCCAGTCCCGTGCTGACGTGCGGTGCATGTCTTTCTGCTCCTGAGTGAGTGACGTTCAGTCAGGTGTTTCCCACCTGTGTCTCTGCCAAGAAGCCACAGCACCCTCTGCACAAAAGGACTGTTTGCACAAAGAAAAAGCATTCCTTGAGGGGTTCTTTAGAAACGCTTGATACTCAACTAGCTATAACTTCATGGGAAAGCCTGGTGTTAAAGACGAGCTGGCACGGACGAGAGCCTTGAAGCTGAGCTTGCTGTGCACCTGTGCTTTGGCACAGACGAACCGCCCCCCACCCCACGGCTCCCGCGGCATCCCCGTCCTCACTCTGGATGTCACGTGTGTTGGGGGCAGCTCAGCCCTGCCTGGACTCAGCTCCTCCAGGCCAGCGAGCAGCAGCGCTGCCCTCACACCAGCTCATCTGGGAGGCCCAAAAGGAGCCAGGCAGGAAGGAAGCACCTGGGCCGGACGGAGCCCAGCAAGATGTGAGGGCGAGGCAACTGCTGTTGAGCAGGGCAGACACACTGACCCAGCAGACAGACGCCTACCAGGTAGAGGGTCGCCAGTTCTACAGAAGTTCCAAAACCTTGTTCGGGGAATCCGCTCGGGAAAACGTCTGCATGGGCGATGCAGGCCCGGACTGTGGGAAGAAGGGTGTGGACATGTGGTGTGCTAAACCCGACAGGTTCGCAGGCACTAGTGGGGAGCACGCCCAGCACCCGACCTGCTCTCAGACCCTTGGGGCAGGGTCAGGAAAGTAAGCCACATGGGTCTCAGTACCCTCCTTGTGCTGCCACATCCGGGACCATCGGGCCCATGCGCCAAGAGGATTCACTGCCCAGCCGTTCCTGGGAAAGTCTGTACCAGAGACAGACTGTCCCCCCCAAGGGATCACTGCTTCTGTGGCACGGGGCAGACGGGGTGAGTCTTGCTGCTCCCACAAAGCCAGGATACCTTCAGAGGTGCCAGGAACAGTGCTGAGGTCAAGGGGCCTCACACGTGGGCCGAGGAGGTGGCCAGCGTCAAGATGATAGTCACCGTCATCTGTTCAAACCGGCAAGACTCTGATAAGGCCATGAGTTCTAACTGACACGCAGACAAGAGAAGTTAGCATGAAGTCTACCGGAAGGTATTGTAATGGTCAGATAGGCCCAGTGCCTGGAGAGTATCTGGGTCCCCAAACTCATGTGGAAACCTAACCCCAGGTGATGGCGTCAGGGGATCAGGTCACCAGTGGGATAAGTGCCTTGTGAAAGATGCCCCGGAGAGAGCCCTCCCCCCTCCCACCAGGAGAGGACCCTGGGACCAAGAAGCGGCCCTCACTCGACACTGCATCTGCCTCGATCTTGGACTCCCAGCCTCCAGAACTGTGAGAGAGGAATCTGTTGTTTATAAGCCACCCAGTCTGTGGTGTTTTGTTATATATAGCAGCCCGAACATACTGCCACAAGATGCTTACCTTTTTATTGCTTTTTTAAGATGTGGAATGTTAAGAAATTGAGTTGTTTGCTTTCGTCCTGTTGCAGTTCTCTATTGCTGCATTAATAAACCAGCCCAACTGCACCCTGTGATGTGGAATCTATGGGTAGGAGGTCAAGGGGCCAGAGGGGTGGTTTGTCTCTGCTCCACCTGGCAGGCGCCCCGGGAGGGCCGGGCACCTTCTCGCGGCCTCTCAGCGGGGCCATCTCAGGGGAGTTGGGCTTCTTAGGTGGGGGCTCCAAGAGCCTGTCCCGCAAGCCAGGTGGCAGCCCAGAGCTTTCTTTGCCCAGCCCTGGTATCAGGGAGGGGACACACACCCCACCTCGTGATGGAGCAACGTCAAAGTGTTTGCAGCCTTTACAAAATAAGGCTCGTCCTTGCTTGTCTCTGTGTGGCAAGAAAGAGTGAGCATGGACACTGAGACCCCAGACCTGGGGGGTTGGGGCCGGGGCGGGGAGGCAGGTGGTCAGTGGCTGAGCCCTGGGGGTGCTGAGAACACACTTCAGAAAGAAGGAGAGACAGTCAAGAGAGAACCTAACAAAGTTCAGTGCTCTTAGAGCCAGCAGTCTTGAGTCGCACGGCGTGTCTTTCCTGAGATGTGAAGACAAGTTTTAGATCTGATACATTAGGCTTGTATTTTTCATTAAATATTTAGAAGTATTCTTAATGAGTTTGCAACCGATATTTAAATGTTGGGGAAATTTTAGTTTGTTATATCCATACATTTTGATTTATCAACTAGTTAAAATGTGACTATATAGAGAATTATTTACTATACAACATATAATTTATTAACCTTGATAATTTACTAAACAATTGGCTTTCTTTTGAAATTTCTAACATAGAGCAAAATGAAGGGAAAAACAACCACCCCCATGTAGCCAGCACCTGGCTTCAACACTAAACAGAGGCCTCGCCGGTGGCCCCCAGGCCCGTGGCGCCGGGGGGTGAGTCTGCTGGCCTTCATCTCAGGAGGGTGGCTGCAGGTGTCTGAGGTGTGCTCCTGGCCATCCCGAGCTGGCAGCTGCTCCTCTAGAACATGGGGCGACAACTCCTTCAGGTCAGAATGGACAAAGTACCTTACGAAACGTGTGTCTTTCCTCATAGACGAGACCCATGTCGAGTGTCTGCGCAGACAGCGGGGGCACGGGATTCGGCTGAGGCTGCACCCACGCGGGTGAAGCGCCCCCACCTTTCCCCTCCGTAACGGAACGCAACGTCCCTCTCACCTACTTGGAGAAGTCAAGAGTGGGAATGTGCTGTTTTGCTAATTCAGAACCCAAAAGCTATTCCCAGCACACTGTTCAGCTCAGTTAGAGGAGCAAAGAAAAGAGACACTCCAGAATGGGGTCAGAACAGAGAAGGGGTCTTTATATGTGAGAGGAGAACTTACGTTCAGTGACCTTTGCCCTCCTTCGGAGATGGTTGTATGAATGGGGACAAAGTCCCACCGCCCAGTCACACCCTCCTGCCCCTTTGCAGTCATCCCCCGCCCCCCTCCCCAGTCCCCCACAGCCCAGCACTGTGGTCTGTCCATCTCTGCAGCTCTGCCTCTTCCAGAATGTGCGCCCACGGATCACATGGTGTGGCGCCTCCCGAGCCTGGCTCTTCCGCTCATGGGATGCACCCGCCATCCACCCAGATTCTTCCTTCCTCTCCACTGCTGGTCCTGCTCGGACAGAGGGACCCCAGTGCTCACCGCCCACCTCTCCGGGGCACATCTGGTCTGTGTCCTGGTTTTGGTGACGCCGGCCATCGTGGACGTTGGGGTGTGAGTCCCCATGCTTCCGCTCCTTGTGGGTAGACAGGCTCCCTTGCAGCCTGGCCCAACCAACCTCACCACGCATGAGTCTGCATTTCGGACCGAGAGGCTGCCCCTGAGAAACGGCTTCTGTCTCCCAGAGTGACCCTCAGCCCTGGGAGACCCGATTCCCGAGCAGGGTGGGCAGGTGGACCGCCCTTGGTGGTCTTGCCTCTGCAGGGCCTGTCCCGAACCCCTCAGCCCCTCCCCGGGGCACGCGACAGCAACCCCCACCCCACCCCACCCGCAAGGAGGCCCGGACCATCCCGGTGAGTGTCGTCGGTCCCTCCCTGTGGGAACGTGCGCTCCTTTAGAGCAGGAACTGTCGCTTTCATTTGTTCAATAAATACAGTGTGGCAGGCACTTTGTGTGTGAAATGCCCCTGAAAGTTTTACTCGGCACTCCCTGCTCGTACCACACCGTTGCCTCAGAGCGCGCACGCCAGTTGGGCCGGGCGACTTGTCCCACCCCCTCCTGGAGAGTTGGGGTCCCTACCAAAGCTAGAGAGCCCCACAGAGGAGAATCCCTGCGAGGGAGAGGCACGGGGGGCAGGCTGGAGTGGCAAGGAGGAGGGACCAGCAAGAGCCCTGGCTCCTGGGGTCTGGGGTGCGGGTCGGGGCTCAGCACAGGCCCAAGGGCTGCCTTTTACTGTGAAAGCCACGGGGACTTCCCAGCTGGTTTCCAGGGCGCCAACAGCCGCAGTAGAAACACTCCCTTCCACACCTGCCCCGCACGCACCTTCTGCTTGGGAGCCAGCTGGGCTGGCCAGGGCACAGGCGCATGCTGGTGCCATCTCCCAGGGGTCCTGACCCCCATACCCAGGGCACAGGACCCACCGCTCAGGCTGGAGGCTGGACGGCCTGCCTCACTGGCCAGTCTGGGTCCCTGGGCACTGAGGATGGGTGTGGAGAGGGCGTGAGGTGGACTCGGCAGTAGAGCCAAGAGAGCAGCTTCCACCTGGAGGGGCGCTTGCTCGTCCAGCTGCTGCCCAGCTTTGTGCCAGGCAGGACGTGGGGCTCCAAATACTTGGGGCTTCGGCCATTAACTGACCCAAACCCTGTGACATCTGGGCCCGACATCTCTGTTGGGAGCCATCCTGTGCACTGGCTGAGCAGCATCCCCATCTCCAGACATGGCCCAGGCCCCTGGGGGACAAAACTGCCATGTAGAAAACCACTGGTTTAGAGACAGGTGAGGACTTGGTCAACGCAAGATGAACAGAGTGGCTTTTGCAGACTATGGTTAATCCAGGGTCTTTTAACTGTTAAAGATACATAAAAAATGTAAATTTGCCATTTTAAGCGCACAGTTAAGTGACATTAAGCACACTCACACTGTGGTGCAGCCATCACCACTGTCCCTCTCCAGAACTTCATCTTCCCAAACTGAAACCCCACACCCATTAAACACTAACTCCCCATCCCCCTCCCCCAGCCCCTGGCAGCCACCATCCTACTTTCTGTCTCTATGAATTTGATGACTCTAGGTACCTCGTTTAAGTGGAATCATAGAGTATTTGTCTTTTTATGACTGGTTTATTTCACTTACCATAGTGTCCTCAAGGTTCATCCATGCTGTAGCGTGTGGCAGCATGTCCTGCCTCTTTATGACCCAATGATATTCTACTGTGTAGAGAAATCAATTTTTTTAATCCATTTATCAGTTGATGACACTGGGCTGCCTCCACCTTTTGGCAATTGTGACTAATGCTGCCATGAGTGTGGGTGTGTACAAGTACCTGTTTAATTCCTACTTTCAATTCTCTTGGGCACATACCCAGAAGTGGAATTGCTGGATCATATGGTAATCCTATGTTTAATTTTTTGAGGAACTGCCATACTGTTTTCCACAGCAACTGCACCATTTTACATTCCCCCCAACAGTGCACCGGGGTTCCAATTTCCCCACATCCTCGCCGACACTTGTTATTTTCTGGGGTTGGTTGGTTTGTTTTTTTATTAACAGCCATCCTAATGGGCGTGAAGTGGTCTCTCATTGTGGTTTAATCCAGGCTTTTATTTATCGTAAGTCATTTTCTGGGTGTACACGTGCTGGGCTCTCTGACTTCTGGAGACTTGCCTTCTCACTGGGATGAGACGTGCACGGGAAATGGCTGAAACTGAGGGAGACCCAGCAGTGGGGGTCTGGCGGTCTGGAGGGCTTTGAGGAGCAAAGCGGCCTCGCTGGCACAAGGAGAAAGGCTACACGACCCCTTGGGTGTCCTGACCCACCTAAGACCAATCTCCTTCCCAGCAGCGACCACATGAGGGTGCCTAGATGCTCCCGCCTGAGCAGGTGGTGCCAGGGAAATGACAGCGGCAAGTGACGAGGCCAGAGGCGTCTGCGGCAGCTCTGGGGATAATCCTGCAATAGCTTCATGCACAGCAACTGGGCATCCAGCTCTCCTGAAGGGGGTGCCCACTGTGGTCCTGGGCTCTCCCGGCCTGCCACCCATAGGGAGAGAGGGCTGGAGCATCAGAGTAAAGGAGGGGGACACACTCAGTGCTCCGTGACCCACTCCTGCCTCCGCTGAGGTGCCCTCCTGCCTCTGCAGCTCTGGCCCTGCAGGCTCTCCCAGGAGAAGGTCTGAAGGGGAGAGCATTCAGAATGGCAGCTGCTCCCTGAGGAAGGCGCTTGTTCTTCTTAGTCCCTATAAGGCTTTATTTGCTGTTATCAGAAGAGTGATTATTTGCATGGAAGTGGCTGCCTCTATATTTGCTGCAGCCCAACAGCCACGTTCACAGGGCTCCGAATTCCCACGTCTACGTCAGCCGGGAGGAGGTGGGCCGCCTTTCAGGGGAACAACCACACCGCCCGTGGCCTGCGGTGCAGGGACTCCCTGGGCTGGGCAGCCCTCAGGGACACGGGAATCCCAGTACACTAAGGCCGACAGGAAAGGGACCTGTGTCCCAGCCAGTGACCTGAGTCCACGAGGCTGTCCCTTACCAAATGAGGGCCAAGGCGGGTCGACCCTGCAACGAGGAGCCGGCCGTGCGCTCCAGGGGATGTACTGCCTGGCTGCCAGGGGAGCTTGAGAGCGATGGCCTCTTCCCCAGCAAGGCCTCCGTCAGCCCTGCCCGCCATCACCACAGTCACTGTGTGATGAGGTCACAAAAGAAGCTATCCTGGAGAAGAATCTAGAAAACAGGTTCTGGGATAAAGGGTGGGTTCAGAAATGGGGGAAAAGATGGAGAGAGGAATTTCAGCTAGGGTTACAAAGAGAAAGGGGCAAAGAGAAGGGAGGGGGCACCCATCCTGGAAGGGGAGGGCCGCAGTGGGGAGGGGCTCTCGGACTGGAGACTGAGGAGCTGGTCCTGATTTGCAAGGGCTCCTAGGGCCGGTGGGGGCTTGGCTGTGTTCACGGCAAGATGCCAGCACCCGGAGCTGCTCTGGGCCCCAGCAAGCACACATAAGTATGTGGCTGAAAAAATGACCATGTGCCTGACGCCTGGCCCCCATCTAATATAAGGTGCACACTCTGGCTCGAGCCTCCCAGGGAAAGGCCTTCTAGAGAGATGCCAAGCCCCTTCTGCTGAGGCGTGTCCTTACTTCAGAGAGGCTGACATATGAGGAACACCCGGCCATCTCGGAACCGCTGACCTGGGGTGACGCCCCTCCCATGTCCCTGATGGAGGTCTGTGCGGCAGGGCAGCCGCCTGGCTGCATGAGTGGAGGTGGAGGATGGGGTGGCGGCTGCTGCAAGGAGAGGATTAAGTGCTTCCTTGATGCACTTTGTGTACAATCGAAAGCTGATAGATAAAGGATGTCGAGGATGCCATTCCTCTTTATAATTAAGAAGATAATTTAATTACTGCTATTAAAACCTAAGCCTCTCCGCCACATGAGCTGCTTTAACAAAATATCTCTGGTTCTGCTGTTTCCCACACGCAGACCTGGCAGCAGTTAAATGGAGACCCCGGGACTCCAAAGTCTCATCTAGTGAAGCCATCTGGTTTGAAGGAATACGACAAGCAGGAAAGGGAATCGAATCAAAGGCACGATTTGTGTTTTTTTAAATACAGAAAATGAGTGAGGCAGAGTAGGAGACACTGCACTCCCTCCCAGAGCCAGGCGCCCCTGGGCCTCTGCGCCCCGGCTGCCTCGTCAGGACGCAGAGGCGGCTTCCAGGGCTGAGGGAGGTCAGCAGGGAGGCATGTGGGGTCAGGATGGTGCCCACGAATCAGATGCGCCCAAATGCAGATGCCCGCAGTGGTCCGCACCACAGCATTACGGGAAACTGAGGCACGGAGCCAGTGAAACCCAGGGTGTGCGCTCTCCCTCGTGCCCACCTCCTGCCGACACTGGAATCACCCCTCTCGTCCTAGAAGAAGCTCCTGGGCCCTCAACCCCCACCCCCGCACCCGCAGGCGGCTCCGCTGGCTCTGCCCGTGGCAGCTGTGTCCGTGGAATTCTCCAGAGCCAGGCGCTTTGATCTGCAGCGCACCTGGAGAGCAGTGCCTCACACTCGCACAGCCACCGACCGGTGGACGGTCTCGCACAAGCCGTGGACTCCGGACCAGAGGGAAGGGGGGCTGGAGCCCCACCACTGCCAAGGCCCCCTCCCTGTGCAACTCCAGGCTTGAGGCGCCCCCAAATAGGCTGCCCTCATCCTGCAGCCGAGTCTCAGTGCACGGCCTCTGCACCCCAGTGCTTCCCTGGGGCACCGTGTCACCAGCCCCTTGGAGGAGTTTGCCACCAGAGGCTGTGCCCATGCCTACGTGCCATGTCCCTGACAGCTCAGCCGGCACACCCATGCCGGGCACTTCCTCTGTGTCCCCGTGAAGGTGTGGTGTCACCAGCTCCGCTGCAGTGGCAGGCAGGGGCAGTTCTGTTCCAGAGCACCAGCCATATGACTGGGCAAGACCTTTGTTGTGTGGGGTCATGAGAGTTCCTACGTCTTGGCTTTTGGGGAGACTCAGATAGGAGGAGGCGGCACTTGCCGAGTCCTCCAAAAACATGGGTCGTTTGTGTTGGGAGACACCTAAAAGGCCATGCCAAGTCCCCAACCTCCCTGGAGCTGGGCATTTACACCCAGAGCTGAGGACAGGGTGTGGCAGGCTCAGGGAGCCGGGCTGCCGGGGGGCCGTCCAACAGCACCCCAGGGTCCTTGGGTTCCCCAGACCCCTGACGTGGGACCCAAAGGGGTGAAGGGGGCAGTGAACAGGCCCCACCCCTCCTCCACTGTGTCACACGTTGGGCATCCATTATTTTTTGTGTGTGTGTGGGGAAGACCAGCCCTGAGCTAACATCCGTCGCCAATCCTCCTCTTTTTGCTGAGGAAGACTGGCCCTGGGCTAACATCCGTGCCCGTCTTCCTCCACTTTCTATGGGACGCCACCACGGCATGGCTGACAGGCAGTGCGTCGGCGGGCGCCCAGGATCCGAACTCGTGAACCCTGTGCTGCCAAGCGCGGACTAAACCGCTGCGCCACCGGGCGGCCCCGGGCATCCATTATTTTTTGAAGGGCTTTGAGGATTGAAGAGTTTGTGTCCCTGGACCAGATCTTTGAAGTCTCTTCTAGTCCAGGCTCTTGTCCTCCCAGGTCCTTGCAGCTGGACACCTGGAGAAGGGTGATGGGGGCAGAACAGGGCCTCTGGGCCAACTGGGCAGCCCAAGGCAGGCACTGGGGGAGTCCAGCAGCAGAGGGGTGAGCCCGTGAGGAGGCAGGTAGGACGGAACCGAGCCCCACACAGCACGGTGCCTCACGGAAGGGGCAGGCCAGGCGTGTTGGAAGAGGAGCCCAAAGTGAGGGAACTGGAAGCGGGAGGGAGAGGGTGGTCACAGAAAGGCAGGACAGCCGCTCCACAGGGAAGTCAAGGACTGCCCGGGGCAGCTGCCAAAGGAGTGTCAGCCTCACACAGCAGCGGCCAGACAGCACCTGCAGCTGGGGTGCTCACCAAGCCCTTGTTTCAGGAATGAGCGACCCAGAGATGGCCCTCATGCCTTTCTGAATGCGGAGCTCCCAGCGGAAGCTGGGTGACCTGAGACAGCCCTTCCCTCACCTCCCCACAGGAATGAAGGGCAGAGTGACCGCAGCCTAGTGAGGAGACGCAGGGCCCGCACACAGCAGGCTTCCCGGAGGAGCCAGCCCTGCCTGCAGCCCTGAGCATGGCAGCATCCGTCCTAAAACAACCAAGTGCCCCTCGCAGGGGACTGGACGCTGGTCAGCAATAAGGAGAACTGACCAGTGAGCAGCAGCAGAGGCCAGCCTTGGAGCACACTGTGGAGCAGAAGCAGCTGGTCCAGGCACCCTGCCGCACGATCCGACTTGTGAGAAGTTGTTAGCCTGGCAAACTCATCTACGGGGGCAGAGGGGAGAAAACCCTGTTTTGGGGGGCTGTTCCCGAGCGCAGGGTGAGCCCTCAGCCACAGTGTCCAGCGGGCTGACCACAGCACGTGCACCATCTACCTGCGGAACGCAGCCAGTGAGGAACTGGATGTTTAATTTATTCTATTTTCATTCATTAAAACATAAGTGGCCCTCTACGGCTAGTGGCCATCATGTTGGACAGCAGCGTGGCTCTCCTTCTGGAGCAGGGGAATGACTGCGGGAAGGGTACACACGCACAAAGTGCAAGCTGCACACCAAAGGCCCGTGCACTCAGCTGCATCTTCTCATCTGCACCACGTTGGTTCAGAGGGGAGCTTCTCCTCACCTGAGCTTTCAACAAAACCAAAACAGAGATCTCGCCAGCTGGGGTTCTCACCCTGTGCCCCACTCCCACGCCCTGGGTGTTGAATGTGTCCAGAGGGAGAGGGGGGCCTGAGAATCACAGTGGGCCCCAGAGGGGTGCCCAGCACCCACAGGGGAGACTGGCTCTGCAGGGCAGCCCACAGTCCATCACTCCTGCAGGCTCCCAGGACAGCAGGAGTGCACGTGCATTTGTGGTGCAAATGAGAAACAGGCTTGCCCCAAGTAGGGAGCCCACTGGCGCATGTGGCTCACCCAGAAGGAGAGCTGCAGTGGGGGGTGAAAGCTGTCCATCCAGGATGGGTGGCCAGAGCTGCCCTTAGAAATGCGTCCCTGAAGCTGTGTCCACAGGGCCTGCCGGCCACTCGGGCAGATGCTGCAAGAGTCTTCACGCCCTGGCGCTAGGTGCCCTTTGAGGCTTTGAGGGGCCCGGGCTCCAGAGCTCACCCCTCAGCAGCCGTGGTCACTTCCGAGACCCGCCTCATGGGAATAGTTCCTGCCGTCCAACTGCTGAGCCTTCAGTCACTTCACGCCACCAGGACGAACACATCTGAGAAGTGTCCAGTCCAGGGTGGACATCGGGAAATGTGCCCTCAGAGAGGTGGCACCGCGTGGCAGCAAATGCCACTAACACCCTGGGAGAGGCACGCAAGGGAGATAGAACCTCGGCCACTTGTATTTCCCGTCCGACTCATGTCCGAGTCAGCAGCCTTGACGTTGCCTGGCTGGCAGCTTTTCCTGCCTGGACTCAGGAAGGGCGGGATCACGGGGCTCCTCTGGCCCCATCCCTGGTGTTGAGTTAGCGGGGAGGGGTCCCTCACCACCTGGCCTGGGAAAAATGCTGCCCAGACAGCTTTCAAGATGACTCATGACCACTGTCATTGTGCCCCCTGTCCAGGTCACTCCGTGGGGACACTCACAGCAGTAAAGTCAATAAACAGGGGAAAACACAGGCCTGGGCGAGAGCCAGCCAGGGGAAATGCTGGAAGAGCAGAACTGCCTGTTTTTGTCTTTCCGATCAGTCAGGGCTTCTCCCCATCCCAGCCCCCAACTGACGGTGTCCCGTCATGCCTGTTATTCCCAGCTTCTGTGGAAAAGAACGCAGGACAGGCATCGGTCCTGAAAACCAGCCAGGGACGCAGGGCCAAGTCCTAGAAAAGGGACAGCTGCAGGGACGAGGAATTTCAGTAAAGGGGCCAGATGCACACCTGGGGCTGGGGCGGAGCCCCGGTCCCCACAGCCTGGGGGAGGCTGGGATGAAGCGGCAAGGTGGAAGTTGGGGAGGCGAGCCCGCGGGCAGAGCCCGGAGTGGGTGGAGGGGCGGTGGGAGCGGACCTGGGTGGGGCCCGGCGCAGGGGCGGGGAGGAGACGGAGAGAGGCGTGGCGGGAACAGGCTCCGGATCGGCGAGGAGGGGGCTGGGAGGAGGCGCTCGGAGGGCCCTACAGGGACCCTTCTCCGCCGGGGCTGGGGAGACCCTGAGGTCGCCGAGTCGACCGGACGCACTCTCCCTGAGACCCCCCCCCCCATCTAACTGGACGCAAATAAATGGAAACGCAAGCAGCTTCCAAAAGAGGCGAAACCATTTATCAAGTCGGCGCCGGCACGGTATCTACAGTATCTACAAATATCTACACGTATCTACACCGCCTGCAGACGGGACTGTCGGGTCGTCTACACCGCAACCGCCGGCGGGCCGGGGGCGACGCGGTCTCGCGGAGAACAATAAATACACTTCCTTCCGCCGCTGACCTGCGCTTTGGCACTGGCGGGCCGACCCGGGGCCCCCCGGGCTGGGGAGGGACCCGCGGTGGCTCCCGGACTGGGGAGCCGGACACTTCGCCGGCTCTCGGGGCTGGAGGGCGCAGGACCCCGACGGCTTCGAGGCAGGGGAAGGGGAGCCCGCGGCGGCCCCCGGGCTGTGCGGGCGCCGGGTTATCTGGGGCAGTAGTCGTAGGAGCCGGGCGGCGCGGCCCCGACCGACGAGTACATGTTGGCGGCGGCGGCGGCGGCGGCGGCGGCGGCGGCGGCGGCGGGGCTCACGGCGGGGTGGTGGTGGTGGTGGTGCGGGTGCGCGTGCGGGTGGTAGCTGTGGCCGCGCAGGCCGGGCAGCGGGTAGGGCGCCGGCCGGCTCTTGGCCCCGAGGTAGTGGTCATAGGCGGCGGCCGGGTACTTGTAGGGGTGGTGGTGCAGCGGCTCCGACGCGCCGGGCGCGTCCAGGCGCAGCTCAGGGTGCGGGGGGCTGGGCCGGCCTCCGGGCGCTCCGGGCAGCGGGACGAGGCCGCCGGCGCCCCCAGCACCAGGCAGCGCGGGACTCAGCACCCGCGCCAGCAGCTGCGGCGGGTGCGCCGGGTCCCCGAGCACGGCCGGGCCGCCCGCGTCGCGCTCGAATTCTCGCCGAGCCTCGGCCGCATCTGCAGAGAGAACCGAAGACTGAGAGTGGCCCGCCTGGACCGCAGAAAGGACCCGCCAACCCTGGCGGGGGGAGGCGCCAGGCCGCGCTCGGGCGCTCCCGCCCCTTCTTTCCGAACCTGCCCGAGACCCGGGCCCTCCCCAGAGGCCCGCGCCCCTCCGCGGGCGGCTGCGGCGGGCGGGGCACAGCCGTCGGCCCGGCGGGCGAGTGCGCGCTTGCCCGCCGACACGGCCGTTGTGCAAGCGGCGCGAAGGCCGCGAGCGCCCCTGGGGCGCAGGCGAGCCGGGCGCGGCCGCCTGCCTGGGGCGGAGCGCGCGCAGGGCCGCGGCCCGGATCCCACGACCCCGGCCCTACCTTTCTCCGCGCCGTTGGGTGGCGTGGGGGAGGCCACGGGGTTCCGCGAGCGCGCGAAGGCGCTCATGAGCGGCAGCGCGCCCGGCCGGTGGTTCCGGGGCCTGCGGGAGGGAGGCGGGCGGCGGGTCAAGGGGCGCACAGCCAGGGCCCGGGCGCTCTCGGTCTCCTCGGAGGACACTCACCAGTCCTCAGGGTCGCAGTCTCTGAAGCCTTTGGCGAAAGGATTGCTGGCGATCTTGAGCTGCGTGATCTGCGGAGAAGCAGGCGTTGAGCAAGCCACGCGAGCCCCTGCGCTGGGGGCCACCGGGCCGCGCGGAGGGGAGGGAGGGTGTCAGGAGAGATCCATCAGGAAAGGGCCCCTCTACTCTCCGCGGACAAGAACCGGCCCATACAACTGCTCCCTTCCCCATGGAAACTGTGCCTCTCTCCTGCTGCAAGGGGTCTGGGGAGTCTCCTTTCTCGCTAAAGAACCCTCTTTGTGGCCCCAGGTGATTGGGATGGAGACCCGGCTCCCTGGCTGGGATGGGGACGCCCTAGGAATCTGGGTAAACCACGGATCTGGCCCTGATGGGGAGTTTCCGGAGTGGTTTGGAAAACAAACTTTCAGGCTGCAATGACAGTTGCCGCTTGAGATCAACCTGACAGGAGGCTGGGCCACCTGCAGCAGAGAGGAGCCTGCTGCTTGAGGTCTTGCAGTGGGGCTGCCTCTGGGCTGTGTACCACCCAGACCCACAGCTTTCGGGTCCCAACCTTCTGTCCCCCAGGCCGCGACAAAACTGCACCGTTCCCAGAAGCGCTGCATTTGCCTGTGCCCAGGGCCTCACCCGGTGGTTCTGGTAGGCAGTGACCGCCGTGAAGCGCGTCTCCTCGAACACGAAGGTTTTGAAGTTCTCCTCGGCGTATTTCTCGCTATCTTTTCGGGGGTCCACATAGACAACATGGAAGCGGGGCTGGTATCTGTGCATGGAGTTGAGAATAATCTGGAAGACAAGGGGCCAAGGTCTGGATAGGCAGTGAACTTCCCAGAGAACTTGGGCAAAACTCTTAACTCCCAAAATAAAGCCCAGCCACGGGGCCCAAGCAGAGGCTGCGACCGACTGGGGCCCTCCGGGAAAGATGCTCGAGTGGCAAAACATCTGGGCTTAGACTCTCTCCTTAGCTCCTCGAGGACTCCCGCGGGCCTGCGGCGGGCAGGCGGCTGCAGGCAGAGTTCAGGCCGGCAGGAAAACGGCATCACCAGCCCGGATTCCGCAGAGCCTCCTGCCCTACCCCCACACACGGCCCCATCCTTTCCAGCTAAAAAACCTCCAGCAAAAGACCAGGAGTGGGGTGAGGGAAGCAGGCTGACCCCCTCTCCCAGGCCCGAGGCCCATCAGGCCTTGTGAGTCCCTGACCAGAGCAGCAGCCTGTCCCTTGTCCACACTCTGAGCTGCCCCAGCCCTGCCTCTGGCTCAGGCCAGCAAGGACGCAGAGGGCCTGCACCAGGGACAGTGCCGTAGCCTGGGGAGAGGGTGTCGCTCACATGGCCATTGTCGTCCAGCAGGTTGTTGGTCAGCTTGAGCTTGTCGAAGGACACAATTTGCTTCATCCACTGTGCACCCTTGGCGGGCGAGTCAGGGTGGTAGTGTACGCGGCCTGGCGTGGCGGGGTCCGCCTTCCCGGCCACCAGCCAGGAGGAGCTGTGGAAGGCATACCTGGGGCGGCACAGAGCAGGGGTCGTGCCACGTTGGGGTGAACCGAGAGCGCCCTGCCGAATAAACCCCGAAAGTGCCTCTGACGAGTTTCGCTATAGGTGCCACATGGGCTGGGAGCTTCCCCCTGGGCTGGGAGCTTTCCCAAGGGGGATCGTGGAGAAAACAGAAAACTCCCTCCAGTCCCAATACACAAGACAGCAGGAAGCTGGGCACCGAGGGCGGAGGCTGGGCTTCAGCGCCACATTTCGCAGCAAGCGGGTCCGCCTACTCGGGGCTTCCCCGCTGGCCTCCAGTGTCGCCGGCGCGGCGGGAGCTCGGATTCGGCTGCGCCGGCGGCCTCAGGCACAGGGCGGTCCACGGTCTCTTTATTAATTGCTATTAATTGTCCAGGCGGCTGAGGCCCGCCCTGCATAATCTCTCTCAGCCACCCCACCTTTCCTGCCCGGCTCTGGGGCCCAGCGTTCCCCGGGGGTGGGGGAAGGGGACAAGGTGCCCACGCTCACCTCATGGGAGGGAGACACAAAAAAGGCAGGAGCTGTGTGTGAGGGGCCTTGCCCACCTCAGGCCAAGCCAGCCTGGGGGAATGGGAGCTCTCAGGCCTACACCTGGGGCGGGGCGGGGGGAGCCCAGCCTCCTAAGGAGAGTTCCCGAGGGGAAACGCTTCGGTGGGGTGTGTGGGAATGGGGTCCAGCGGGGGTGGGGAGGGAGCCGGTCTCAGGTGCAGGTGCCTGGGACCACCCGGTCACTAATGTCGTAGGCCGCCCTGGGAGGCATCACCAGGCAGGGACCCCCCCCAGGTCCTGCTGGGCACTCACCGGTAGCGCTTGTCATCCACCGGCACGAAGTCCATGAGGAGCATGTAGTCAGCCATGGGGTCCATGCCGAAGAGCTTCACTTGGAAGGTGGGGAACATGCGCCTGGGGGCGGCGGGGCCTCAGGTCACCTCAGGTGGGGGAAGGCAGGGCCACCCCACCTTGACCAGCCGGGACAGCGGCCTCCCTGCCAGCTGCTCCATTCGGCAGCCTGGCTCCTCCATCACATCTGCCCTCACTAGGCTGTTCTAACCCGACTAGGCCCCGGCCGCCGGCCGCGGGTGAGAGGAGTGCCAGGGCAGACCCTGCCCCTTTTTCTGAAACACAAAAACGGCTAACACAGCGCTACAGCCGCGCCTCCACACCCCAGCCTCGGCCTGGCGCTTCTTCCGCCACCTTTGCCTGCGTAGACCCAGCCTACCAACTGCCGAGTCCGATCCCCGACTGTCCCATCCGGAGCTAGTCTTGGCCGACAACACCTGAGCAGCAGGGCTCCTGAGACGTGGGCCCAGAGAATCTCAGCCTCGCTCGGCAGGGCCTCCCCCAGCTCAGTCTAAACGATCCACCTAAGCTCCCGGCTCGGCTCGAACAAAGTGAAACCGGGGTAGTGTGTGTGATTCCGAGGAGTCTCAGTTGCCCAGCTGGGTCCGCAGCTGCTCCCCAATCCCTCCAGTGAGGCCAAGCCCTTGGAGCCCATAGCCCCAACCCTGCCCCGACTCTGTGCCCTGCCTCCCGACCAATGCCGAGTCTCCCCACCTTCCCCGGGGACACAGGCGAGTTCCCATGCTCCCTATCATAACCCCAAGACACAGCTACTCAGAGCAGAGTTGGCTTGTGCCCACATGGTCCCCTAACTCTCCTCTTCCCTGGACTCAGACTCAGTGACAGATCCAGGCTCCTGAAAAGACATTCTGTGGCTCCTGGTTGGGCCGCTGGCCGGCCCTGTCCTGACGGCACAACGGTGCAGGCCACTGGGCCCTGGAGGACAGCAGGAGGCTCGGCCCCCACCTACCCTTCCTACTGCTTCTCCTCACAAGCAACTCCCTGTGGGTGGTGGGCAGGACACAGATGCCACGGAGCCAGCCCCCCCTGGGCAGGCTTGCCACCCCCTCCCCGCCTCTGCAGGCCGGAGGGTGCTGCAATATGCCGGCTCCTGGGGTGAAGCCTGTTCACCGCCCAGGCCCTTGCTGGGCTGGCCAGGGCCGGACACTGGGGTGCAGTCTTCAGGGGGGCCCGTGTGCCCACGGACAGCAAGGAGGGCCTGGAGGAGACCCACGAGCTGGAGCCGAGCACAGGCCCCAGAGCCCCCAGGGAGGACCGCCGAGGCAGGGAATCGGAAACCTCACGCAGGCTCTGAAAACAGGCCCTGAGCTCCCCGCGGTTGTGCAGACACAGAGCTGGTGTCTCCGTGTGTACATTAGACACAGCCCGGCACCGGCCTTTGTCTGCCGGTCAACTCGGTTGCATCGCAAAACTTGTTCCCCTTCTCTCAGGGACCTTAAAACAAATGCAGGCCAATCAGAAGGCGGCGGGCCCCAGCGGCAGGGCCAGGCCCCACAATCTAGGCCTGAGAAAACCGGGTAGGAGCCTCCACCGAACAGAGCACACTGTTTTTAAGGGTTTTAATTCTCTCCTAAAACTTGCAGACAATTGCCCAGATGCTCCTCTTTATCTAGCCCGCATGGACTGAACTAGGGAACCAAAGAGGGGGTCCTTCCTTGGAGGTGGGATCTGCCGCGAGCCCGCTGGTTGGGAGGCCCCAGAGGCAGCTGCCTTCCCCCGAGCTGAGTGTGCCAGAGCCGGCTCCTGCTTCCCGGCGCCGCGGCGTCCAGGGGCCACGGGTCTGGCGGGCCGGTCCCGCTGGGCTTCTCCCGGCCGGCCTTCTCCGGGCCGCCCCGCCGTCCCCTCCCGCCCGGCGCGCTTGTCGGCTGTCGCTGGAGCCGGGACCGCGGGGCGAAGGAGCCGGCCGCGCCGAGTGGGGCCCGCAGGTGGCCGGGCCGCGCCCCCACCCCGCTTCTCGGCCCCACTCGCGGGGATCGGACCGAGGCGCGCTGCCCGAGACTGGCGACACGTGGGGAGGGTCGCGGGCGGGGAGGGGGCGCCCTGACCTGCCGGCCTTGGTGACGATCATCTCGGTGCCCAGCTGATTGAACTCGTCCCACAGCGCCTTCATCTCCAGCTGCACGCTCACGCTGGCCACCTTCGCGTTCTTCTTCACCGGCGCCTTGGCGGCGGCCGCGCAGCTGGCCCCGGGGCCCTCGGGCTCCGCCGCGGCGCTGGTAGCGGCCCCGGCGGCCGGCGCGAACGGATAGGCGTGCGGCGGCGGCGGGCCCGGGGCGCCCGGGGCGGCGGCGGCGCACGGGTCGTAGCGCGGCGGCGGCGGCGGGGGCTCGCGCGGGCCGTATGGGTCGGCGCCCGGCGACGCGGCGCCCGGGAAGCCTCCCGCGGCCCCCAGGCTGCTCAGGCTGCTGGCCGTGAAGGCTGCAACGTCGCAGAAGTGCGAGAGCTGCGTGAGCCACGGGCTGGACACGGCGGAGATCATGACCCGCGGGCGCCGCGCCGCCCCGCCGCCGAGGTGAGCGCTGCCCCGCGCCCCGGGCCGAGTGGCGGGTGCTGCGCCGCGCTGCGCCCCGGGCCGCGCCGGCCCACACCGCGGGCGGCCCGGAGGAGGCGCCCCGCCCCGCCCCGCCCCGCGCCCCCCCGCCCCGCCGAGACAATGGCCTGCCTCCCCTCCCCCGTCCTCGCCCCTCCCCTCCCCCTCGCGGCCCCCTGCCCGCCCGCCCGCCCGGCGCGGCGCGCTCGGCCCGGGCCCCCCGACCGCCCGGACCGGCTCCCCGGAGCGCCGGGCCGCCCGCGCCCCTCGCTCTGCCGCCCTCCCGCGTTGCCCTGTTCCTTTCTGTCCCTGGCTCCTTCTCCAAGTTATTTCTTTACCTTTGTCTTCGTCGTTTAAATTTTCCCTCCTAGTCGTCTTTCCTTCCACTATCTCTTTCGTTTCTCTTATTTCTGTTTTATTTTCTGCCTCTTCCTCTTTTCCTGTCCCCCTCCCCTCTTTCCACTTTATTTATTTCATCACCCTTTGTCTTTCTTTTCGGTGTGCCTTTTCCCTTTTATTTGTATGTGCCCTTCTCATTCACGGTTTTTTCTTATGTAAAAATAAAAACTGAACTCTTTCTCTAACTTTTTCTCTTCTTTAATGACTTGACTTTCTGGCTTAGATTTCCCTTCGCTTTCTTCTCTTTCGTTCTCACTCTCTTTATTTCTCTTTCATCTTTCTCTTTTTTCCTATCTTCCTTTCCAGTGTTCTGTGTTTTCTCCTTTTCTTTTTCTCCCAGCTGCCCTCACTGCTTTCCCTCTCCCCTTTTCCCCGGTTCCCTGACTTGCAGTCGAGCTCACAGCCACCTCTGCTGCCTCTCTCTGGTTCTCCCCTCCTTTCTTTCTCGGCTCCACTAGCCCTCTCTGGGCCTGTGTCTAGCTGTGTGCGGGTGTCTGCAGCTGGGTCCCCAGGCTGGAGGGTGCACAGGCTTTGGACAGGATGCCCGCCCTTCCTCTTTGCCCCCAGTCCATGGTGGAAGCCTGGAGCCCACCCGCCAGAGCTCCCTCCACCCACTCTGTGTCTGGGCCCTGCCCACCCTCTTCGCTTGGGCCCCACGGCAGCAGCGCCAGGGGTCTGCCGGTCAGGTCTGCGTAGAAGCAGCAGGGAGGCTCACCTTCCATGTCCCTGGTGACGGTGCTGAAGTGCATCCCGGCCGGGGATCCCAGCAGCCGGCGAAGCTTCACCTGCTCAGAGGACCCAGGGCCCAGGCGAGCAGTGTGCTCCAAGGCTTCTGCTGCAACCAGAGAGGTGATGCTGAACGCGCTGGCCCGGGGAGACAGCGAGCTCCGCGCGTCCATAGGCGCCCGGCGGCCTGGCCGGCGCCGCCTCCGACTGCGTGCACCCAGCCGCACCGAGGCCAGCCCAGCCCACGGGACCCGGGGGCGGGGGCCTGTGGTGCCACTCACAGCCGCCAGCCCCGAGCCCAGGGGATTATGGCGTCACAGCCCCCCACTCCCTGCGAGTACAGGCCCTCCTGCTTTTCAAGCTCCCTGCCCCTCGCTTCTGCTCCCAGGGACCTCTGTGACCAGCACCCCTCGAACATCCCGCTGCTCCCGCCCAGGCCAGGGTTCCCTCTGTACAGCGAAGCCACCGTCAGCTTCTAAAGCCCCGGAGGGGAGGCGGCTACGACACTGGGAGCGCCCAGCTCCAGCCCGCGGCAGTGGAGCACCGGTGAGGCACCGTGCCACCGTGCGGCTGCCTGGGCCCTGCCCTGCCCCTGCCCTCGGCCCCTCCCGCCGCCTCCTCCCTGGCTGCCCCTGCACCTGGGTGAGGAGAGGGCAGTTCGGACTCCGGCACTGGCCACAGGCGGACAACCCGAGGGCTGTGGCGTCGTCCTTTCCTCGGGGCAGCGAGACAGGACCCAGCCCAGCAAACGCCCCCCAGCCCCTTTCAGTCGGCTCACTGTCGTGGCTGGGAACCCCGAGCAGAGGGACACCACCCAGGCCGCACAGCTCGGGAGTCCGAGTGTCACGCGCACCCGCGCGCACCGCCCGCCTCTGGCCAGGACGCTTATACATCCGGAGGGTGGGCAGTGCCCGCTCCTCCGACCTCCCCGAGCACCCGGCCAGGCGCAGGGAGGGCCGGGGGCGGGGCCTGGACTGGCCGAGGAAGCCGAGGACACGTCGGAGGAGTTCAGGCTGCCAGGTCGGGTCGTGTGCTGCCCCTCACTTGCCTTCCCGCCTGGGAAGGCTCTGCTGCCGCGGTGCCCAACTAGGCCCGGCAGAGGGAGGCAAGGCTCGCCCCGAGGACTCAAGGCCTCTAGGCCCAGGCATTTTGGACACTAAGGCCTGACTTGGCCTGCACCTTCCCCCACCTACTGCCTCTGGGGCCTCCTCTGACCGGTTCGGGGCGTCTGTGGCCTTCCTGTCCAGAGTCTCCCCAGCAGGGTGTCCAGCCTCCTTGCCTCCCAGGAGCCTCTCTGGCCCTGCAACCACGTTGTAGGCCTTCGCCTGTGCCTACCTGGATGGAGGTGGGAGGCAGGCAGCCTCTCCCAGGGTGTTTACAATCCTAGGCCTCAGGCCCCAGGCTGGAGGGGTGCTGGCTGGGAGGTGGGAAGGCCCAGGAATGGGACCAGGGAGTAGACTCCAGTGGGAAGTGACTGGCTCTGGGCCTGCGGTCCCAGATCGAGGATGAGGCAGGGAGTGTGGCATGAGCACGTGGGTAGTGCTGTGTGACTGGGGTGTGGTGTGTGTGATCACAGGCAGGGAGTATCCCCCTGAATCCCAGGCTGTGGCTGCACCTTTGCGGACTGTGTAGGGAAAGGGAAGCTATGGCTGGGGCACGCCACCCAGCCTGGCCCTGAGTAGCCGCTCGGGGCTGTGACAGCGACAGTGACCTGTGGGGCCTAGGGCTAGGGCCAGGGCCAGGGAGGAGTGTGATGCGGGGAACCAGTAGGCTTGAGGTCCCTGTCTGTCCTCCCTGAGCAGAGCCAACCCAACTGCCTCCAGGACCCCATGCTCCTGATGAAGGGGAAGCCCAGTTGGGAGGGGGCAGGTCATGGTAGTATTGCAGGAGGCGAGCCCAGAGCTGGCAGTCCACACCCAGGGAGGCGTGCAGGGCCATGTCACTAGGGGTACCTATCCCTGGCGTGTGGGTCCCTGTGAGGGGCTCGGTGGGGTGGGGCTCCTGCATGTCGATTTGTATCTGGGATGCACAGTGCCCCAGCACGTGGGGGTCCTGGTGGTTGTGTCCCATGCACCTGCACACATGCACCTGAAGGAGCCTTCCTCATTACCTGGGCAAACCCCTGAAGGCAGTGGCCAGACATTGAGTCCTTGCTGATGCCGGTGTGAAGGGAGAAGTGAAAGTGAAAAACCCTGGGGCTTCCTGGAGCCCCAGGATCAGCCCCCAGGGGTGCCCTCCTGAGGCCCTGGCCCCCACGTCTGAGGTGGTAGAGGGGATGGCTGGGTCATCCCAACCCCTCATTAACCCCCTGGTGCCTGAGCTGGGACCTGAGGGGCCTAGCTGGGTCGGCAAAAGCTCCAGAGCCCGGGTGGGCAAGACCTGGTCGACGAGAGGGTCTATGGGAAGAGATGAGGGGCCCCACGCGGGCCGCTCCATCCTCTGCCCATACTCACCCACGCGACTGCAGAACCCCGGACGCCCTGCTCAACGCCCCGGCCCCCCTGGAGCCTCGACTGGAGGGGCCCAAATGGACCCCAAGCGCTGGAAGCATGAGGCCGCCTGAACCTCCTGCCCGCGGCAGAGCCGCTGCCTCCACCGCCCGCCGGGGCTGGGCTCCTCGGACCCTCCCCCGTCCCTCCTGGGGCGCCGCACGCCCTCGCTCGTCACTGCGCCGCACTCCGCCGCCCCGAAACCCGCCTGAGCTCCTCGCCGTCCGCCGTCGCCCCACCCCCGTGCCGGCCCTCGGCCCGCAGCCCCAGGGAGCGCGCCCGCCCGGTGGCCCTGCGCCCCGCACACCCCCGGGCCGCAGCGCACCCGCGCCGCCGCCCGCGGGAAGTCTTCCTCCCTCACCTGGACCGGCCGCGGCTCCCTTCCGCCTCGCTCCCCCTGCCGGCCGCGCCTCCAACACCGCAGGTAGGAGGCCCGGCTGGGCGGCGGCCTGCGCGGGCCAGGAGGGCTGGACCCGCCGGGGGTAGTGAGCCGCGCGGGGTCAGCTCCCTCAGGGCGCCGTGCGCGGCAGGGGCCCGGGCTGCACGGCCCGCCCCCCTGCCTGGGACGCACAGAGAAGACGGGACCCGCATTTCACCGCACCGCCTGGCCGCGAGTTGGGGACTTTGGTGAGACTATTTTACAGGCCCTAAAACGGAGACTATCGGTAGGTACGGGGTGGTAACCAGAAGTCTGGCTGAGGGCAGGAGACGTGAGGGGTGGGACGGGGCTCAGGCTATGGCCAGTCCTGCGCCTGGGCACAGCCGCAGCCTTTGCTCCTCCCTCTGGGTCCTGCGCAGGGTCCTCCATGGGCGCAGGGCTGCGCCCCAGCACTGCCCGGGGAGCCTTGCCTTCCACGCTCACTCACCCCCGGCCTCAGCACCCTCGGAGTTTCACCTGAAGCGAGGCTGAATTCGGATTTCTTCCCAGGGCACAGAAGGTGGCCCCTGGAGAGCCTTGGCCCCTGGAGAGTCTTGGCTGCCCGCTGCCCGCCCAGCTCAGCCTCCCCAGAGCATGGTGGCTCCCCCAGGGGTGCCGTCAAGATTGGCACTTTTGGCAGGACCCCACTCCTCACTCTCCATCCGTTGTAAAGGCACCACACCCCCGGCTCAAAATTCATTCCACCCTGTCGGTTCCCAGCCCTGGAAGGGCCTGTGCACCCTTGTACATCTCTTGTGGGCGCAAAGCTCAGCGATCCTTGTGCTCAAGTGCCCCTCAAGTCGAGGTGCACACCCCCGTGCCCCCAGTGTGCTCTCTGGCGGTCTGGGGCAAATGTGCACACAGACAAACCCGTGCAGGCAGCCCACAGGATGTGAGTGCGGGGGGCTCTGGGGACCCCTCCCCCAGGAGTCAGAGCATGGAGTGGGGCACAATGGGGCTGCATTCCCCAGGGCTCAGGCAGAGAGGGACCCAGCTTTACCTTTCCCCGTGAATTCGTTTCGGGATTGATTAGCCGGGGAACTGCCTCCAGCGTTTCTGCCTGGACTCAGCCTTAGGGGTCTCTGAGAGGCCCGGCTCCAGGAGTAGCCTGCACCCTGCTTTTCTGCTGCTGTCAGTGGCTCCGCCAGGCTCGCAGCCTAGGAGACTGGGAATTCTGGGGCTGAGTCGTGGTGGGGCGGCGAGGTGGGGGGCGACCTTCGCTGGAGCCGGGAGAGGCAGGCAAGCAGGCGATTCTGTCCTCCCTTCCAGGCTCTCCCCACCTCTCTGCTCCCGGCCCACTATGGGGGCCTCGTGCAGGACCCTGGCCCCATGGGCGTCCCATCGTTCCTCCATACTACGAAGGTGCTTGGCCCGCGATGCTGACAAATGTGGCTTTCTGGGTGGCCCCCGTGAGCATGGACGGGTGAAGGCAGGCCGGGGGAGGTTGCACCATGCTCACTTGCTGGATCTGCGGGGCCACTGGGGTGTGGCCTCCCTCCCCCTGGTCCCCAGCTGAGCTGTGGAGAGGGGAGAAGAACCGCGGGCTCGGAAAGGCGAGGCGAAGGAGGAGCAGGCTCTGTCTGCAAGGGGTCTGCGTCAAAGCCAGGCTGCCACATTCCATCCGCACCCAGCACGCCGCACCACTGGCCGCTGGCTGGAGCACCGTCTGTGCATACTAGGCGGGTTTGCAGGCACGCGGACGAGCTGAGTCCAGACTGGGGACTTGAGGGGGCTTGTGGTGAGGGGCTGAGGCTGGAATGGGGGCAGGAGCAGTTTCCCTGCCCCAGCCCTGCGGTGCACCCGCCCGCTGGTCGTAGTCTCTTGTGAAACTGTCCTGCAGGACTGGAGAGGGAGGCAACCCCCTCTCCCCAGCTTGGTGGCTCGATGCACCTGGAAGAGCAGTGGCTCCTTTGGCCCCTAACTGCCCCTGGCCCTTCCCTCTAGGTACCCGCCTGCTGAAGCAGATGTCCCTGTGAGCCCACCCCCAGGCCTCTTCCTTGGGGTTGAGCCCTTACCCAAACCTCTGGTGGAGGGGTCTGTGCCCAGCCTTGAGCCCTGTGGGCTGTGGCAGACAGCAGGCAGGAGCTCCACCTGGGAGCCCCAGGCCCACAGTGGGGTTCACATGAGGGGGACTGAGGGTTCTGAGAAGCCCAAGTGAGTCTGGCCAGGCAGACCTGATGGGGTTCTTGACAAAGGCCCGGGAGTTACAAACAGCCTGGTGTGTGCACTCTGGTGGCTTGCAGAGGATGCCGGGTGGGGTGAGCTGAAGCACAGCCAGGGAGGGGGCTGGCCCCTTCACGCCTCCCATGGCATCACCTGGAACCCAGCACCACATGCCTCCCGGTCCCAGGGCAGGGCCTGATGCATCTCAGAGCTGATGCCTGAACCCTGGGGGACAGATGACTGCAGGATGAACAAAGAGGGAAACTGAGACACTGGAGGGAATGACCTGGCTGGGGAGAAGAGAAGGCAGGACAGGGAGGCACACACCCCAGTGACACTAGCTCCCTCAGAGCTTGGAGAGGATGGGCCAGGGTCTGTACAGCCATACACAGCTGGGTCCCAGCCTCCCATCTGCCCTGGGGTCTAGCTGCACCCCCTCACTGTGGGTGCTGTCTTCCAGGCCCAGTGCCCAGCAGGACAGATGGGGAGATGGTGAGAGGGATGGCCAGGCCGGATGGGCCTGTCAGCTAGGGCTGGGTCATAGCACCCCTGCCCCCCGCCGGGCACCAGGGCCCCCTGCAGGCTGGAAGTTTCCACAACTCCAGAACAAACAAACAAACAGACAGACCGATGGACAGCCAGGCCCTGGGCCCCTCTCCGATTTCTGGGTCTGTTGATTTAGCTGCCCACTTGGTGGGAGGACCCAGCCACATGGGGAGCCTGCTGTCCATCTGTCTTTCTATCTACTGGCTGTACTAGCTCCTCCACCCAGGTGCTATCAGGCACAGGTGGGGCTCAGAGACCCACGTGTCCTAGATGTAGGCCTGGTGGGGTGGCTGATCCCTGCCTACTGAGGGGCTGAGGAAAGCTGCCCCCCACCCCCCTCGCTTCTCCTGTGGCTCAGGGAGGTGAAGCCACACTTTTAGGGCCTGTCCTAAAGCCCCTGGGCTGTGTTGGCTGAGCATGAGTGGTCAGAAGATGGACACCTGCAGAAACTCTTCTCAGGTTCCTCTGGCCAGCAGGGGAGCCCGGCCGTGTCCCGGTACCCACCTGCCATGTACCCACGTGGCACCCACAGCATTACACACACCACACATACATGAACACAGCCACAGATGAGTGTGCATGCACACATGCATGTGGGCACACATGCATACATTGGACACAGACATGCATACACTGTATGCACACGCACGTGAGCAGGGGCACACATGCACACACTGTTCAAATACACAGAAGCCAACACGGGCCAGAGTGCGCATCTCAGCACGTGCAGAGCACATATACCGACACGCATGCGTGTGCAGGTGTGTGCCTCACAATGGCTACTGTGGCAAATTTTCAACGTGGTCGACACTCATTTCAGTAGCTCAAGTGGACCTTACGTTTACTGACTTGGACGAGGTCCGCGCGGAGCCACGTGACAAAGAAAGAATGAGATGTCTCAGTCCACTCATGTTGGGTCGTTTCCTGAAGGGGACACACTCAGGTGATATCCCGGGGGGGAAGGTCTGATGGCTGGGACGAGGCCCTGGACGCCGGGTGCAAGAAAGGTCTCCCATGACAGGGTTACTCAACGGGGGCCCTTCCGGGTGGACTCGCCGGGGGGTCACTCTCCGTGTCAGGCCCCAGCCCTGGCTCAAGCGTGCCGGTCAAATGAGCCCCAGGAAGCTCTGAGAAGTAAGAAACTGAGGACCGGCAGAGGTGATGAAGAATGACCGCTAGGCCGGTGACATCAGCACCGTTGGTAACAGGTCCTGTAATTGTTGGATATATTGTGCCTGCCCTTAAAGATGCTTAGAGCATTAAAAATAGTCAAATCTATCAGACTTGAAATTTTCATTAAATGCTGAAGTTAGCGATTAAATTCGAGTTGTCTCTGTGACATCCCAGTGTAACTATCTGGAGAAACTCTGGGTGGAAATCAGGCCCAGGTGCCACAGAGAATTGGCTCTGAGCTGCTGCCCCTCTCCGTCCACTCTGCTCCCTGGCAGAGCCCCCAGTGCTGCCAGACTGTCCCTCTTAGCCCAGGACTACCCCCCAGGGCCGTGGCCTGACCTCCCAGGCCTCTGCACCCACTGCCCTGAGAGGCCACCTGGTTCCCCCCCTCTGCCCATGGACCTAGAGCTGAAGGCAGGAGGCAGGTGGACTGTCCAGCCTGGGGCAGCACGGGCTGCTGCTGCAGAGTCACATGCACAGTAGTCAGTGTGAAGGCAGAGTGGCCTGATGGGCAAAGCTCCAGCACGGGGGCCCCTCCAGCACCCCCATGGGCAGATGGGAGACCAAGGCCTGGGGAAACGGAGGGAGGCAACCAGACCTTCCTGGTGGACGCCCTCCCCAGCGGGGCTTCCAGCCCTGCCTGGTCTCCTGCCTTCTCCAGGAGAGAAGCTGCTGGGAAAGAGGCGGGGATGATATTTCAGAGGAGAAAGACTCCTGCAGGCAGGGCCTCTGTCTCCTTGGCCCTTCAGAGCAGAGCAGAACCAGGGGTGGTGGGGCAGCCCTGTCATCATGACCTGGGCCGGGCATGAGCTCACCCTGCAGTGCTCTGTGTCCAGGACACACCTTGGCCTCTGCAAGCCTCAGTGTTTTCATCTGAGAAGTGGGGAGAATGCTCTAGGCCCCACAGTGTGGATCAGGTGAGCTCACACGCCTCTCGAACATAGCCCCTCAGCTGATGTCACCATGCTGCTGCCTGGGCCTCCTTGGGCCACCCCCCCAATCCAGCTGGTCCCCCAGGACTGTGGGTAGGAGAGCTGTTGCCTCTGTGCCCCTGTGGGGCCTCCAGACCTGGCCTGGGGTTGCAGGGGGAGGGGCCTGGCTATGACCCCGGGAAGCTCAGTTACGCTCTGCCCGGCTTCCCCCCATGGCCCAGACTCAGCCTCGGTTTCCCCATGTCCGTAAGCAGAGCCACGCCTCACCCCAGCCAGACAAATCCCTTCCCTCCTCCAAGGCTCTGCGGAACCAGGTTGGAATTTCTCAAAAGCAAACAAACAGGCGAGCTCAGAGCTGTGGTTTTCAGATTCCTCCTGTCTGTCTGAGCCAGTGTCAGGCCCAGGCGGCCGCCCATGGCAGGCTGGACGGGGGCCATGGTGGAGCCCCCTGGGCTGCTGGCTGCTGGACCTGAGCAGGGTGGGGGTGCCCAGGCTCAGAGCCTGACAGCACGGGGCTACCCCACTTTCCTCCAGAGAGCCCGCGAGGACAGCAGGAGGCTGCAGCCTGCGCTAAGCAGAAAGGACCTGGCCTGGTGGGGCAGGGCGGGGTGTGAACAGGGGTCCACTGGGGAACAGCGACTGGTGACGATGCCCTGCGAGGTGCGGTAGGCAGGGCTAGTGAAGCAGGCCGGTGAAGACTGGAGGGGTTGGGGGCCCAGAGGACCAGTGTGCTTGGGGGTGACCCCAGGAGGCTGCAGAGCTGGTGGTGATGTTGTCAAGGGGCAGAGGCGGGTCTGTGGGAGCCGCGTGGGAAAGTGGGGGTGGAGAGGCGGGCCGAGGGTAGGAGGGCACCTCCAGGGGCCCAGGCACCAGGAGGGAGGGCTGGGGTGAGGGGAGGGGCCAGAGGGGGCTCTCGCCAGGTGGTCTTAATCTCCTCAGTGAAATAGGAGTCCTGGGGCAGGCGGGGGAGGTGGGAGCCTGAGACAGCTGTGGGGAGGGGACGGGCCTGACAGCCCTGAGGCCCCAGAGCCCCTGCCTGCGGGCCCACTCCCCAGTCACTCGAGATGGGTCCCTGGGCCGAGACTTGGAGGTGGTTCTTCCACCCGCCCCTCCCCCTGGGCCTCTTCTGCCTTCGTGGCCCAGAGGGTCTGGCCTGTGTCTGTGTATGTAGGGGGCCTGGCCATTCCTGCTGTCTAAGCAGCCGGTGGTGACGGGGCTGGGCAGGAGCTGGGTCAATTTCGCCTCTACTGAAGCACCTCCACTTGGGTCCCCACTAACCCGCTAAGATGTCCATGGGTCTGAGGTAACGCCAATGGAGGACAAGGAGGAGGAGGGAGGGGCCCCCGGCTAGGCCTGGGCCCTCAGCTTCCCCCCACCAGCCCAGCACTGGGACCAGAAGGATAGAGGGGAGGGTCTGGCTGAGTCCCCACACACTCAGGCCTTGGTCTTCACCCCTACCCACTGAGGAGCCTCCCAGAGATGGGGAAACTAAGGCGGAGAGGGCGTGGGTGAAGCTGGCGTTGGCCACTAGGCAGCGGGGACCGGAGCGACACGTGGGCTGTGTGAAGATGCCGACCGCCCCATCCTGCTAAGTGGGTGCTTGGCACCAGCTGTGCTGGGCGGACAGACAGATGGATGCAAGCTTTCACTGGTGCCCCAAAGCCAACCCAGCCCCTCCCTCCAGGGTGTTTGCCAGGACTGAAAGTACGCAGGCCACCCCATGCTGGGCGGGTTGTGGGCGGGCGCCGGGCTGTCTCAGGCCTTGCTGGGAACAGCCAGGCCCTGGGGCCGATCTGAGTGTCTGAGGTGCCCATTGGAGAAACCGAGGCAGCCTGCCCCCTGACAAAGCCAACGTGGAGCGGGGGCACCTGGGGCTTCCCTGGGCCAGCCTGGCAGGCCTGGCTCTCCTTCCCACTCCATGGCAATCTCTGCCCCGAATCGCCTGCCTGCCTGGGTCCTGGCTCCAGTCCATGTGTCCCCTCCTTCCTGGCTCTGTGCCAGGAGTCTGCCCGCCTGGACAGTTAAACCCGTCGTCAGGACTGCGCCCCTCAGCACCTGCTAGGCCTTGCACACTGCTGCTGTTCCTGGAGCCTGGGGTGGGGCTCGCCCCAGGGCATTTGCCGATCCTGCGGCTGTTCCCTTCCAGGCCAGGCATCAGGGCTGTGCATGTAGAGTAGCAGTGAGCAGCAAGGCAGGACCGTGCCGCCTTGGTGAGTGGCCTCGAATGTCCACAAGGAGGTGGCCCATCAGTGGGGCTGAGCCAGCCCTGGTAAGCTGGACCCGGGCCCAGGGGAGTTCGCCTGCACTGGCGGGGAGAGTCTTCCCAGAGCCCCTTGGAATTAGCATCCAGAGAGTTCCCTCAGGTGGCCTCGATGCCACTGTTCCCCTGAGCGCCTCCCTCCCACCTCTGCACATTCAGGGCAGGATGATGATTCGTCCCCCTCACCTTCGAGGGAATTTTTGCAGATTCTTTCCTAACATCCGCAAAAAACCAGCAAGAGTCTTACTTCAGGGAACAATAAGACATGAGTCTTGCTTCAGTGACAATACCCTGCACACATCTGCAGAGGAAGCAGCCCAGGTCTAAGGGAAGAAAGTTCTGGAAGAGATTGTTGCTCCCAGATGAAAAAGAGCTATGCAATTGTCAGGGCTGCCTGGGAGGTAGGCCGGGGCGGGGGGCGGCCACTGGGGAAGGGAGGAGAGCCGGGGGGTGGTGCAGGCTGCAGGGGACCCTGAGCTGCAAGCACTGAAGCTGAAGGGCATTTTCCTGACCCCACCTTTGGGTTTCTGGCTGTGCTTCCTGGGAATGAGTCCCTCGGACTCTTGGCGCCAGTCTGTTCTCTGCAAGGCGTCAACCCTGGGAGCAGGCCTACGACCATGGCCTGGTTGCTGTGGACTGGGGAGCTTGCTTCCCTTGTCCAGGGGCCCAGTGGGAGCCCAGGGCCGGGGCAGTGAGGAGTGACCGGGTTGTGGATCAGGGGATAAGGGCAGAGGTCTGAAGCTGCAGCAGTGAAAAACACATCCCAGCTCTGCCTACAGGAGCCTCAGGGGTGTTGTGAGAAGTGATCAGTGGTGATTGGGTGCCTAGCACCGTGTTGGGAAATTATACTGTTATGTGTACATGTCACGAAACAGCCGTGGTCATTGTGTAGGTGCTGAGGGCACTGCCCTGGGGACACCACCTTCTTGATATGGCATGTCACCTCCATTCTGTATGTGCTGTCTCTCTTAATGTGGCCCCAAGTGTCCCCAGCTCTGATCTTGAGGCTGATGGTTTCCAAATAGGTGCCCTTCTGGACCTCCTGGCAACCACCGCGGCCCGCCCCCCCCCCCCCCCCCCACCGCCGCTTCGGTCTGCAGACTGGCCCCGCCCCAGAGCAGCTCCTGAAGGCTCTCCAGACAGCCAGCATCAAGCATCTGGGATTTCTGACAAAGGGACCCCCATCTGGGGGCAGCTGACACCTGAACCCACCACACCTAGTGGCAAGGGGCAGGGGTGAGTGACCTGGCTGGAGACAGCTGCCCTGGGAACAGTCAGAAAATCCCAATGTTACTTGCCCTGGTGCCAGAGGGGGACTAAGGCACAGAGCAGGGTGAGGCCTCAGGCATCTGTGAGGGGCCTGTCCAGCCAGAGGTCCGACACATCCCATCCCGGCCCTGCTCCTGGTGCCCTGCACACCTCTGTTGTCCACTTGCCCGCCCAGGCAGAAAATGGCCCTTTCCTCTGGCCCTCGCCCCAGGGAGCAACATGGAGCTGGCAAAACAAACAGGCCGTTCCTCCTGTGGCCGCTGGCTGGTGATGGATGGCCAGAGAGGCTGGCCTCGCTGATGGACGACCGCCCATCATGTGTGGGCAGGAGCGGGGGCCTGGTGAGGCCCTGGACACAGGCTCAGACACACACTCGAGAGCGCTGGTGCTAGCCTCACCTCACCCTGACACCCTCCCAGGTCAGAGACCCCGGGGACCCGAGACCTGGGCAAGTCCGTGCCCCCAGTTTTGGACTCCCCATCGGTGCGGTGGGGATCAGAGTCCAGGCTCCCAGCATGGGTGGGGGTAAGCCAACCTGAGGGGAGGTCCTCCACGGCCCCTCCCAGGTTCCCACCTGTTGCCCAGAGGGCAAGAGCCCCCTCCTTGGCCTCCTCACTCTGGGCCTGGCTGGGCTGGTGTCCTTTGAAGCCTTGGTCAGCACCTGCGTGTGCATGTAGGGGACCCCCAGCAGAGTCCACTCCTGGTCACGGAGAAAAGGTCCTGGAGGTCTTTGAGCTCAGGGCGGAGTCAGGTGGCTGCCCCGGGAGGGGCAGAGGCGTGAACAGCAGCCAGGCAGTGGGGCCCCGGGTCTCGGGATTCTGACAGGGCCGGATACACTGCACAGCCCCAGCTCCAGCCTTCACTGGCAGCCCCTCGTCTGTCTGTCGGGGCAGGATCGTCACCTCATTGTGCAGACGGGCAAACCACGGCCTGGGGAGCTCCAGCTGGGAGGAACACAGGCCCCAGGGCGGGGTGGGCCCTGCCAGGCACTCCTCAGCCCTATCATAGCCATCTGCTGGCGAATCCCTCCTGGCAGGGCTGGGCGTGCTGATGGTGCTGACGGCCCCACAGAGGCCGCGGCTGACATGCTTGCAGCCTGAGCCGGCTCAGGGACCTTCCGGCCCTGACTGCAGGCCACCTGCAGGGCTCAAGGGACATCCAGCTACCCAGCCTGAGGCTGCCAGCAGTACGGGCCACCCAGCTGGTGACTGGCTGCAGAGGAAGGGGCAGCAGTGGGCTGGGCTGAGCCCCCCAGCCCCCCCGCCAGCCCCACTGGGAGCATGTCTGGTCAAGAGGAAGCTTCTGAGACCCCCACTTCCTGAACCTCAGAGAGGGCTGGCCTGGGGCCCGCCCACTTCCCTCCCGAGCCCCCAGCCCTGCCCTCAACTTCTCCAACCCAGTCCCAAAGCCCCACACCCCCAGTGATGTGTGTCCTGGGGGGAGGCCAGAGGGGGCAACCAGGCGACTTGCCCAGCAATGGGGTCAGCGGGGCAGGAAACCCCATTGAATGGGGTGTGAGGAGCTGGTGGGTGAAGGGCCTGGGTGGAGCAGGAGGGCTGGGCCAAGGAGGGACCTCTCCCCGGGATGAGGCTGCCCACGGAGCAGGATCATGACCTCTGCCTTAGGACTCTTGGGATCCAGGCTAGCCCACTGGTTCAAGGCCAGCCCTGAGGTGCAAGACAGGTCCACCGCTGCCATAGCCAGGGTGATGATCGGATGTGCGCCAGCTTCTGGGGCCAGACCAGGATGCCTGAGGTCCCCACTGGGATGGGCTTTAGGGGCAGCAGGTGGTCTCAGAGCAGAGGTGTCTGAAGGCGGGGTCTGTGGGCAGGGATCTGGGGTCCCAGCGGGAGGCTCTCAAGCCCTCAGGTCTGGCGAGTTTGGACTGTGCCTGCCGAGCTGGGTGAGGCCGAGACGTCCCTGCCCTTCCATGTTGCTGCGGGCAGGAAGTCTGGGGTCTGGCCTGGGCTGGCAGAATCGGGGGCAGGACCGAGGCTCACGTGGGGCAGGAAGTGGCCCTGGACTCCAGCGGGGATGGGGTGGCCTCCAAGGGGCCGTTTCCTCCCTGGGAACATCCTGCCCAGGCAGCAGGAGGGAAGAGGGCTCGGTCCTGGAGGGCAGGAAAGGCCTGGGGCTCAGCGTCCCCTGGGGGAGGTCCCAGGAGGGAATAACCTCACAGATGTCTGAGCCTTTGGAGCTCAAAGGCCAGCTGGGCCTCCGCCCCAGCCTGCAGCAGTCGGCACCCTCCTCTGGCTGGCTCCTGGACTTCCCAGCACTCTCAGCTTTAGTCTCCGTGGCCAGGGTCTCAGACCCCGGTCCAGCCTCCGCTTCCCATATGAAATGTAGCCAGAGCCCATGCCTCCTAGCCTGCCTGTGGCTGCGGACAGAGGGCCGGCAGCCCAGGGTGAGGCTCCACAGGCAACAACCTGCACCTCAGAGCCCAGCCTCAGCCACCCTGATCCAGGTCCCGGCGGGGCCAGCAGCCCAGCGTACCCCCCGTGGCCTAAATATAACCTGAGCAGGCGCCTGGCCGGGAATAGAGACCTCTGTCAGCCTCCAGCAGGTGCTGGCAGGAGGAAGGTCAGCCTGATTGGCAGAGGTGCCGGCCGGGCAGGCAGCCAGACGTGGGTCATGTGAATGTCTGGTGGTGAGGCCTGAGGGTGGGGCGGCATGTCCTTGCAGGACAGCTGGGTGCCCATCCTGCCCTGGTTGGGGCAGCACCATGTCTGAGGCTGTGGCCAGGCCCCCAGGAAGGGAGGGCCCGCCCAGCACTGGCCATGTGGCCGAGCTGAGCACGGGCCCGCCCTGCACTCTGGCCCGGGCACCTTCTGGCCTCCACAGGCTCAGCCCCGGGCCTGCAGCCCCATTTGATGACGGGCCATCCATCTGGCCATGCGGGCTACTGAGCACATGCTCGGAATGCTGTCTGGCCCTGTCCAGCATCCCTCTACCCTCGCCCCTGCAGGGTTCTTCCATCCCCTCCAGCCTCAGGCCCCACCCTGCCCTGTGCCCGTGCTTGTGCCCTCCCCCAGGACCCTCTACTCCAGCTATTTGGAGCTGACACACTAGCCTGGCTGATGGAGCTTGACACCTGTGTCCTCTGGAGCCCCCTCTGCAGCCCATCTCACCTCCTGTCCCGGCCTCAAGCTCTCCCAACCCGGCTGTCAGGACAGGTCCCCTAGGGCCCCACATTCTGAAGTCAGGGCTCCAACGGGGTCCCTGCCACCCCCACCCCTCGGCTGCCTCTCCCTGCCCCGGAGGCAGCATCCTGGGCCCCAGGTCCCTGAGCCCAGCACTGCCCCCCATGGTGGGCAAGTCCTGACTGCTGCTGGCCCGGCCTTGGCCATGGCTCTCCCCAACGGCTTGTCCCACTGGTCCTCTGAAGCACCAGCCTTCTCTCCCACTCCTTTCTCTAGAAAGGGGCTGTCAAGCTGAGCATCTGCAAATATACTGAAAACCGCCGAGAGGCCTGGAGAGATGGTTCCTTCCAGTTCTCCGCTGGGGTCAGTCCTGTTTCTTGAATCCAAACCAGCGGTTTCTCTCTCGCTTGATCAGAGTCACGTGCATGGGCCTTGGGGCAGGAGTGGCAGGCACTGGGGAGGGGAGACCTATGTAATGTACTGCAGGGGGCCGGTGGTCTGGCCTGACCCTCAGAGGGGGCATGGAGGGGGCAGGGGCAGGCTGAGGAGAGAGTGGAGGCTGAGGAGTCTGAGACACCCAGCCCCCACTGAACCCCACTGGGGTGTTTGTTGATTGAATAAGTGAAGGTTTATCCAGCACCTATGACGTGCCCAGCCCCGTGCTCACCCTATGACACATGTCACTATCCCAGAGGTCAGAATCCTGGAACCTCAGGTTCTAGGAAGGAGTCTTGGGTCTGGGGACTCTCTCTCTCTTCTGAGAAGGACCTCAGAGAAATCGGCTGTACCCGCCAGCGTGAGCTTCCCCTCTGCAGCGCCCCCCAGCTGTGGTCTTATGGCTCTACTCGCACACCACTAGTGACGAGAGGCTCACTCCCCAGAGGCAGCCCCCGGCATCCAGGACAGCAGGCTGTGCAGTCCTTGCTCTGCAGATTGGCTGGTAGAAAGCCATCCCAGAGAGTGATGAGCAGGGCCAGCACGGCCAGCGGGTGCGGGGTGGAGTGCCTGGCATGGCAGGAGTTAGGCTGGGGAGGCCGACAGAGAGGCCCTGAGTGCCGACTGGAGAGTGTGGACCACCTTCTGCACCCCCTGCTATCCCTCCCAGCCTGACCGTCAGGACCCCAGGAGGGACGGGACCAGCTCCATGGCCCTGCCCCCACTGGACACGCTGGACGCTGGACGCGGTGGAGGCTGCGGCGTGGGCTTGTTTGTTCTTCATCTCGTTTTTCTGGTTTGGGGCCGGGGTGCCCAAGCGGGGCTAGGGGCCTGGGAACGGGCAGGGGTGGGGAGGGGCTCCGGTAGGGGCGTGGCTGAGGAAGGGGATTGAGCCTGGGTGCGAGGCCATTCCTGGCCCCACCTCGCTGCCACCTTCCTGTCCATGCCTGCCCTCACCTGCTGACAGGTGGGTGAGCTCTGCCCTGAGCTGCTGGGGTCACCCACATGGGCTTCAAGGAGGAGGCCTGGCTGGAGTCCCCCTACCTCCATCCTCTGGCCTGGTCGCAGGCCAAGGAGGGGACCCAGGGTGCAGCCTCAACAGGGCTTCTTTGGTCAGAGGGTCAGGAGTGGGAACAAGTCCCCGAAAATAGGCAGCTCTGACTCTCGTTCCCCTCAGCCTTCCTCGGAGATGTCTGGGTAACGGGCTCTGGGTGTGGGGACAGCGGGGACAGTGGGCAGTGGCTCAGTGCCCCAGACGTGTGGAGCTCTCAGGAGAGCAGCCTCCCACCCACACGGCGTCAGTCTGCCCCTGGCTTAAGTCCTGGCTCCTCTGCTTCCTCTGCTCGGGCCCTGTGCCTCGCTGTGCCTTCCTCCTTCCTCCCCCATCCAGCCCCCGCAGCCCCGCGCCCCACTCCCCGCTCTAACACCACCTGCACCAAGTGCCTGCGATGCGCTCCCCTTTCTTCCAATCAAATTCTGCCCAGCTGCCCTTCTCCCAGCTATACTTGGGGAAACGGAGGCCCAAGGAATGGAAGGAAGCGCTGAGATGAAGCAGTGGGAGGTGGTGCGGTCAGAGCTCTGGGGCCCGTGGTGGCAGTGGTGGGCGGGTGCTGGCCATGACCCTGGGGAGGCGGTGGCTTCTGGGTAGCCCGGCTCCTGGAAGGGGCTGCTCTCCAGGCTTCAGCCCCCAGTGGGCACAGTTCCCTGGCCCCCAGCCTGGGGGGCCATTGGTTAGGGGTTGCCTGCAGACAGCAGGGGACTGTTGAGAGGTTGAAGCCCTGGGCGGCTGTCTGGACAAGGGGACTGTGGTTGGCTTCTGTGCCCCTGAAGTGGTGCCCACTGCGAGTGCCACTCCCAGCAGCTGACCTTCCTCTGGGCAGCCCCCCCGATCTCCCTCTGAGCACTCAGGGCACCCAGGGCCCCTCACCCACCTGACACTCATGGTGTCCATTTCAGAGCTGGGGAAACTGAGGCACAGCAAGGTAGTGTGTCTCTCCTCACAGAACGAGTTCAGGCCTGGCAGTGAAGGTGGACTGTCCAGTGAGGTGAGGGGGCAGGGCCAGGCCTGGTGGGCTCCCGGGGGAGCTCAAGGCCCAGAATTCCCCCTGTCAGGGGAGGAGGTTAGCAGCTGGGGATGGAGCTTGGAGTGTGTGGGTCATTCTGGGGCTCATGGTTCAGGCCCCAGTGGGTTTTGAGGGTGCATAGGAGTTCACCAAGGCAGAAGGGCCAGCAAGACGTAGACTGCAGTCAGGTGGTGACACCCACCAAGACCCTGTGGGGCAGCTGGGACTCAGGGTGACCAGGCAGCACCCAGGCCCCTGAGGCAGGCAGCTGGGACTCACCCAGCTGTCCAGAGCTCCATCCCTCCTATGGGCCAGAAGAGAGGGCCTCAGGGGCTGGGGCAGAGTCGGGGGAAGGAGTCCACACAACAGGGCTGGCTGTAGGCTCCCCGTGTGACTCTAGAAGGGCTGTTCCCTCTCTGAACCTCAGTTTCCCCATCTGTAAAATGGTTGATGGCCCCTGAGGAGGCTGGCTGGCTTGGGGTTGGAAATGTGACCCAGCCATGCCAACTGGGACCAGATCAGGGACTCAGCACAGGTGCTTTGAAGGCTGGTTGACTAGGGTTATTAGGATGGCCCACCCTGGAAAAATCTCCAGAACATCTGCCCCTCCCACCCCCACATTCCCAGCTGGACCTGGGCTGGCCGGGGTCCTGAAACATTTCTTAGAGATTAAGCCCTAATCCCTGGCCACCCTAGCAGGGGGTCCCTCCCTGCACTGTCCACCCACCCACTCGGCCCCTCCACCCATGGTGCTCCAGCCCTCGGGGCCCTGGGAGGCTCCCAAAAGGAAGATGGCTCCACTAAGTCCCCTGGTGGGACCTGGGGTCCGGGCCTCCCCCCAGCCAGCTCCGTTTGGCTTGAGCTGAGCTTCAGGCCCTCTGCCGTCCAGGCGATGGGGAGTCCCTTCTGACGTTGAGATTAAGAAACCCTTCGTGTTGCTTTTTCATCGAGCCAGTTCCAGTGCATGAATCCCCTTCTCACTCCTGCAACTTGGGCAGACATTGCCAGTTCATCCCAGACCTCTTGCTCCATGGACTGGAAGCTTCGGGTCGTTCAGCCCTGAGCTCCAGGTGTCTTCTGCTGTGGGTGCAAAGCAGTCGACTTGCCCATCCTGACAGTGACAGGGAAGGGCAGGCTGGTAGCATCCCTGGACTCCCGGGTCAGGGAAAGCCAGCCCTACAGAGGTTCAGGGCTCCTGATGGCCTCACATGGTGCTGAGGCCACTTTCCCCACAGCAGGGTAGGGCGCTGACACCAGACCCCCACCCTCAGTGCTGAAGCCCCCCTGGGCTCTGACCTGGGCTCTGACCCCTCAAGGGGGTTCCTGCTTCATTGCCCTTCCTGTCACCAGAAACTGCAGCCCACGGAGGGGCAGGGTTGGTGTGGGGGTGGGGGTGGGGACCCCTCTCCTGTGTGGTGACCCTGCCCCCACGAGGCCTGGGCGGGCACCTCGGCGCAGCCAGGGCTCCAGAAACATTTGCTTTAAGTCTTAAAATATCAGGTTCCTGCATCACAGGGCTTCCCTGGGGGCCACCGGGCAGGCGGGCGGGATTTCAGGGGTAAGAAGATTCTCCTTCTGGCCCCCACTCCACCAGCCGCTTTGCCGCCCCTTGGCCTCGGCTTAAGCCAACCGAGTGTTTGGGGACGGCCAGCTGGGCCTCCACGCTCCTGCTCTGGGGGCAGTTTGCCCAAATCAAACCTCACCTCTTCAGAGCCGGCAGCCCCAGTCTCCCCAGAGCTCAGACTCACTGCAGTAGGGCCGTGGATGCTTTCAGCCAAAGACCGTCCACGTGGGGAAAATGAAGCCCGAGGGGGCCAGGCCTCCTTAAGGCCGCATGGCAAGCCTCTCACTCCTGGCAGGGGCACTGTGGACCACCCTGGTGTCCAGCCCTGTGGCAGATGCAGGACCACCAGGGAGGAGTCCTGAAAAGATGATGACACCAGGTTGGTGCTGGGTCCAGCATTCAAGGTGGCTTCCCAGGGACAGGGACACTCGCACGGTGTCTTGAAGGATGAGTAGGAGTTTTAGGATGATCCTGGGAGAGACCCCCCCAGACAGAAGGACCAGCCTGAGTGAAGGCCCAGAGAGTGCAGGCTGGCGCCAGGCTCGTGGTGTAGGACGGAGGGTCCTGGGGACAGGCCCTGAGGGACCTCAAACACAGGCCCGGACAGGTGGTTGGCCCAGGTGCCCGGTGAGGGAAGGTGGGGGCTTGGGTGATTCTGGTGCTCAGAGCAGACGTTGTGACCTGCTGCTTGAGGGACGGGAGAGCCCTCCTGGACGGCCAGTTCTGCCACTCAGCACGAAAGTGGCTCCCTCCTACCTCTGCTGCCCCTGGGACACAGCTCGGAGGAAGGCATAGCCCCCATGGCCCACCCACCCCCTCCCAGGCAGACCACCGGCCTCGGCCCGGGGGACCAGCCTCGGCGCAGAGCGGGAATTGGAACCAGGCAGCAACAGCTGGCCCCACTCGAGCGTCCCCCAGGGGCCACCGCCTTCGTTCCCAGGCCGCCATCCCAGCCCGTTCCCAGGCTGCACCCCACCCCCCAAAACACACTGTTGGGGATGTGGTCAGATGAGGCTGTGAGGGGACCACCAGCTGGGAAATCTCACCTGCCCTCCCTACTAGGACACAGGACCGTGCCCTTGGGCGGGGGTCCGGGGGGGAGTCCCAGGATGCCCCCCCCCGCCCCTCCTGGCCCCACCTGGGCCCCCTCCCTCCTCTGCTTGTGTTCACGGGCTCAGTCTCCCTGCAGGAGTACACACACTCCAGAAGAGTGGAGAACCCCAGGGGGACCCTGCCAGCCAGAGGGGACCGAGTGGTCCCCTCAACAGCTCTTGAGGCTGCACAGATCTGTGTATGTGCAGAAATACGTGGTTGGGTGGCTGCCCTTCTTTTTGGTGGCACCAGTACGGTGAGTGTCTCTACTCGCCTCCCTGGGAGCCAGTCTCAAAGAGGGCCTGGCAATGCCACAGACCCTGCGTTTCTGTCCTCACCCCACCCCTGTGCACCGTCTGGGGGGCCAATTTCTGCGGCTGAGGCAGTGAATGCCTATGTGCCTGCAGTGCCCTCTAGGGAGACCGGGGCAGAGTGCTCCCCCTCCGGAGAATTCCAGACTTGGCCACAGATCCACACATCAGGACATTTGCCTCTCAGAAGGGCCGCCTCTGAGTGTCTACCACATGGCTGCCCTGTCTGTTCTCAGGGCATCCCGCACCGGGCTAGGACAAGTCTCCCAGTTTATAGGTGGGGAAATTGAGGCCCAGGAGACTGTGAGGCCAAGGCCACGGCAAAGCCCTGAGGGTGGAGGGGTGTTCTGTGGACCTTCAGCCACGGCTGCCAAGTGACACGGAGCCGTGAGGGAGGGATTGAGACCAGAGTCTTGGGGAGGCTGGGGAGGGACACTGTCTCACTTCATAGCCAGGGCCAGGGAAGGCAGGGGTCGGAGTGGCTCCCCCCGACCTGAGGAAGCAGGCACCGTGTTCCTGAGGAGCAGATTAAAGCCGGGAGGAGGATTAGGAGGTCGTTGGTGCCCCCGAAACCCGAGCAGGCGGCCTGCTCTGGGAATGGGCGTCTGACCCCTCTGCGGCCTCCAGGATCCCGGAGAAAATCCTTGAGGCCGAGTTAATACCAAGACCAATTTTTATTTCAACAAAGTTAATTCTCAACAATGTGATACTGAGGGAGAGGGATTTTCCTGCCGCGGGGGTGGGGCCGGGGTCCTGACACGGTGTCCACCCCCCCCCCAGCTGTCCCCGCAGCCGGGGCAGGGACTGAGCAGCCCTGCAGATGCAGCCTGGGCACGGAGCAATTCAGGCTGCTCCTCCCACAGTGACCCCCACCCCAGCTCTGTTTCCTGGGGCCTGCAGGCCCTGTGGTGCCCCCCAGGTAGCACTGCCCTCCCAGGCTGGACAGGCACACTGAGCCCGTCCCCCCTCCCCCAATCTCCTTGCTGAGAGCGGGGCCCAAGCCCTCTCTGTGACCTGGGCAAGCGGGGCTCGGTAAGGTTCGCTGAGGAACGCATGAGGCTGTGTCCCTCGGGTCACACAAACCTAGTGGCCCCCCAACCACGCTCTGTGGGGCTGGCCACGTGTCCTCCCACTCCCCAGGGTGCGGCTGGCCAGCACTTGGCCAAGTCATGGGGCTGTGGAGGAGCTGAGGTTGCCCCCCGCCCCAGGGGCTCAGTCCCGACCTCACTGCCCCCCAGCCGCGCCTGGGGCCGGACCCGGAAGCTGCTCTCCCCGGATAATCGATGGTCTGGGGGCCGCAGCGACCGCCGGAGGGTCGGGTCGGGAGCCCTGTCAGAAATTCCTTCTGACACTGACCACATGCACTCCGGCAGGGACAGGCTTGGCCAGACCCGCCCCGGCTGCCCGGCCTTCCCTCTGCAAGGCCCACTCCATCACCACCCCAGCTCCCACAGTCTTCTCTCCAATGAGGCGCCCACTGCTCCCCGTCCACGTGGAGAGCGAGCTGCTTGGGGCATGGCCTCTGCACAACCCTGCCAGCGCCCAGTGCCTGCGGCCCTGGTGCTGTCGAGTGGCCCAGGAGCGCACAGCCGCAGGAGGCCCGTGAAGATGGTGGTGGGGACACTCGCTGGAGGGCACTCCCAGCAGAGGGACCAGTGTGTGCAAAGGTTAGAGGTACTGCGCACACTCGTCCCTGGGCTTCACTCTGAGGGCACTGCCCGAGGGCAGGGGTGGGGGCCCAAGGGCACCCTACGACAAGCCAAAGTCAAACCAGATGGGCTGGGGGCCCCATGGGGCATGTGGGCCATTCGTCACCGTTATCTGCCCCTCCGCCAAAATCACAAACACATTTTTAAGTGAAGGACTGGCTGCCACTGGCCTGGGGGCCCTGATGCCGCCCAGCTGTGGCCACACTGGGCGGGGATTGGGGTTGGGGGAGGGGGTGGAAACGGGGTGTGGGGGGGCCAGCCAGTGGCCGGCCTGAGGGAGAAGTGCCTGCTGCCCCTGACATGCTGCCCAAGGCTACCCTGAAGCCTGAGCCAACACCAAGCCCCCCGCTGTCTGACATCTGCAGCCTCCCCTGCTTGGAACCCTCCAGAGCTGGGGTACAGGGCCCAGGGGGCACCCCCAGCTCTGCCCTGGGCACCCCTGCCTCCTGCCTTCCTCCCAGAGCCTTGGCATCACAGTTCATTCCCTGAGCCCCACACTGACCCCAGGCTGTGCGTCAGGGCTGCTTGGGGGGACCGAGGGACTCCAGGTGGGGGATGGGCCTTCTGCATGAGGCTGGTGGCTCAGTGGTCATTTCATGGGCTGGGGCTTGGGGCAAGCCCCAGAGAGACAAAGACAGAAATAGGAGCAAGTGATAAAGAGAGACAGAGGTGAGGGAGTGAGCCTGGTGCCTGTCAGCAGCGATCCCCCCTGCGTGTCACCACAGAGCCAGCTGAGTCTCAGTGGCATGGCCCAGTCTCACTCCACCTGTAGCCTGGCTGTGCGACAGCGACGCACAGCTGTCCTCTGGGGGTGCAGGGTGGGGGGGCTGGCCTCCGTATGGCCACCACTCAGGGAGCCAAATGCAGGTCCCGCCCGGCACCCTGGACACTCGGGCAGGCCCGCAGGGATGGGGGGGGCGCCAGGAGAAATGGCCTGTGACGGGGGTGGGCGTCCCGGGCGGGAAAGCAAACAGTGTCAGCGGCTAATGAGCGGGAACCGGGCCTGGGGCCGAGGGCCCAGGGAGGGGCACGGCCATCGCTCATCCTGACAGGCGGGCTGCGAGGGGAGGCCGAGGACCAGAGATGGGGGGGAGCATGAGAGCCGACAGAGGGTCCCCTGGAGACCCGACCCTGCACATAGACAGACAGACGGACAGAGGGGAGGCAGCCAGGCCCCCCACCCCCCTGCTGGCTCCCATCCCCAGCTGTGGCCCCGACTGGACCTGACTTGCTCCATCTTCTCCCCAGCCGCCCCTCCCCCACTCTTCAACTTTGCAGGACAAAGGAGACTGCCCAGGGAAGGGGGCTGAGCCTGGGGCCCCCACATTGCATGCTGAGGAGCAGGAGTCTGGGGTTTTGAGGCCCTGCCCCTCCCTGGGCCTTGGTCCCCCTTCTTTACAAGGCAGAGGAGGGCAGGTGTGCTCTGAGGGGCCCTCCCGGCCCTGACTTTCCACCGTCACCTCTCCTTCCTCCCTCAGTGCAGCACCAGCTGCCCTCAAGGTCCCCACCCTTCCAGACCATCCCCCCTCAACCTCCATGCCTCCAACAGGCCCAGCAGCAGTTGGGGGCTGACTCCACACCTGAGAGAAGGGGCCTGTGCAGTCCACCACATTAACGCTACTGCCCCATTTCACAGGTGGGAAGACTGAGGGGCAGAGTGGGAAGGGCAGATGGATGGGACAGACATCAGGCCGAACTATTGGCTTTTATGCTTCTGGCAGGTTAGAAGCCCCTGCACCCCAGCCCTCGCTCAGGCAGAGCCGATCCAGCCTCTTGGCCTCTCGTCTGCCCTGAGTGCCCTGAAATTGCAGGGTTTCTGAGCAGGCGAGACTTTGGAAGCGCTCCTGAGCCCCTCCAGGCCCAGCCCCAGCCCTGGTGGCCCCATGACAGCCTGGCTGGGCGAGTGGCCTGTAGGTGCCTACTTGTGGGGGTGTTCAGGCCCCTGTCCTGCCTCAGCCAGGAGGGAAGGGCAGCCATAAATTCACACCACCAGCCGCCCACGGGATAAATGTGTCATCAACTGCACGATTTACGAGCACACCCCTGGCCCACAAGGCAGAGAAAACAAGCCTCTGTGTACACATGGCGCGGCGGGCAGGGACAGGCGGCTGCCAGGGGCACACGAGGGAGGGCACAGTGGGCCAGCAGGACACGCACATGCAGGAGGTGTGAGGACACGGACACACTCACAGGGATGTGGGGACATGGACACAGGGGTATGGGGACAGACATGCAAATGGATGTGTGGGGACACAGACACACTCATACAGGGAGGTGGGACTGTGTACCTCTGATATACCCATAAACACACACATGCACAGTGGTGATTACACACACACTCGCACATCAGAAGCACATGTGCTTAGCCTCGTGTTGGACCCAGCCTGGAGGGGTGCTCTCTCCCACACCCTCAGAGGAGTCAGACCCAGGGAAGGGAAGACAACGGAAGGCTCTCTGGATGCTCACATGTGCATGTAAGTGTGTTTGTGCGTCTCCTCCATCCCCAGACAGTTCATGAGGAGGGTTGTGGTGGAGGGAGCTGGGGCCACTGCATGGGGAGGCAAAGGCAGACCAGGAGACCAGCTGGCCCAAGGAGGACACAGGGCGAGCATGCTGGGAGACAAGGATGTGCGGGGACAAGGGCAGGGTGCTGATGCCTCAGTCCTGTTTGAGTCCCACCTGCTTTGAGGCTTGACTGTCTTGGAGGCCCAGGGATGCAGGCATCCATGGCCCCGCCAGTCCAGCCACTGAACACACCCTAGACACCAGCGCTAAGGGAGAGAGACCAGAGCTCAGCCTCGTCCCTTCACAGTCCTGCTGCCAGGCCTGCCGATCGCCATTCCCCTTGCCCACCTTGTCCACCAGGACCCTGTGGGCAGTTCTAGCTCGAGCCTCTGCTGGCGCCACCCTCAGTTTCCTGCTGGGACCAATCCAGGTACAGCAGCCCAAGCCTGAGAACGTGGGAAGCACTGCCGGCGGGTTCCAGGAAGCCTCAGGGAGCACTTAACGAGGACTTGGGGAGGCCTCAGGGAGGACTAAGAGGACTTGGGGGAGGATCTGGGGAGGACTCGGGAAGGATTTGGGGAGGACTCAGTCGACTCACAAGAGCATCGCTGAAGTCTGGCAAGAACTTGGGAGCTTCGTGGAGTTGAGGCTGTGGGTCAACCTTAGCTGTCAACACCCTTCATGGACGATCTGAGGCCAATTCCTTCTCCAGCCACTCCTGCTGGCCTTGCCACAAGAGGCTCCGGAGTGTGGTGCCCTGGGAGGATTCTGGTGGTGGTAGATCTCCAGCCCAGGGAGAAGGATGTGATGGATGTCCCAGAGACCACTGTAGCAGAACCATGGCTCCCCAAACAAGGAGAAGCAGCATTATTGACCCCCACACCGGGGGCCCACAGAGAAGAGACCTGCAGAGCTGAGCAGGGACCTCCGAGACCAGAGACCTTCACACCATCACCCACTGAACAGGGACCACAGGCCAGGGAGCCCCACAGCAGGGATCCCAAGACCAGGGACCGCCACACCAGAGATTCCAACACCGAGGACCCACAGAGAAGAGACCTGCAGAGCAGGGACCCCAGATGAGGGACTGCAGCAGAGAGATCCACAAAATAGGAACCCCCACCAGGGGGCCCCAGAACAGGGAGCGTCCAGGTGGGGCATTTAGTGCCAGGAGAGACCCGGGGCTCCCAGGAACAGGTCTGCGCCCACTCTTCCCGTGAAGAAAGCCGATGGTCTTCTGCACACCCCTCAGTGCGGCCATCTCAGGAGGGTGGGCCCGTGGCCTCCGTGCTCTTCCAAGTCTGTGTTGATGGTGCTTTTCTGGGCCTGGCCCACAGGCTGTGCTCCTGCAGGAAGGCCAGGCAGCCTGATGTGGGAGCACCTTTAGTGGGCACACAGGGGCAGGGGCAGGCATGCTGGGACAGGTGGCTGTCAGGGGCGCCCGCTCCTCCCCAACCCTGCCCAGACAGAAGCCCTTTCCTTGGTATCTGCGAAGACTGGCTGGAATTCTTCAAGAGCATCTTTAAATAAACAAAGCCTAGAGAAAAGCAAACTTCCAAATACAAATCACATCAAAATAGAGTTTCATGCAGATGCATGGCGGAGCTTGGCCTTCAGGCCTCCCAGGCACCTCCTCAAAGACCCCCAAGCCTGGGAGCCCTTCAGAGGCCCAGGAGCACTACTGCCCGGGTGATGCCCAGGTGAACCGTGTGAGCCCATTCCGCCCCTGGACCCTCACCCCCACCTCCCCACACCCCAGCCCCAGGCTGCAGCCTCACTCTAGGGAGTGGGCATCCCAGGCGTTCCTCACACCTGGGCAAGAGAAGTGGCTGCCATGGGGACCCTCTACTTCCTCTGGGGTCTGTACCTCCACACCCCAGGGGGGTCCATCATGCGAAGTTTGAAGGATCTCCTTCCAGCCCCTCCCACCTCTGAGGGTTTCTTTACCCCGCTGGGGTCATAGTGACCTTGTGGGGATGGCCCGAGGATTCTATGTGACCGGGTCAGAGGCAGAGACAGCAGCACCTGGGTGGAGCAGGCTGGCCCCTGGCGTTGAAGGTGTTCTCCTCTCCTCTCCTCTCCCCTCCCCTTGTCATGTGAGGGTCTGTCTGGCCCAGAGGCCCTCAATTTGTCTGACATGCTTAGACAGGGCGAGCTGAGCCCCCCAGAGATACCAGGAGTGGGGAGCTGGCCAGTTCCCTCAGGCTGGCCACATCAGGAGGGGTAGAGGGAAGAGTGGGGGCCTCTGCTGAGTGAAGTTCTGGGGACCAAGGGCCCTGCACCTTCCCCCTCGCCGCTGGCGGCCTCAGGCTGGGCTGCACACCAGCAGGAACAAGAAGGAGGACAAGAAGGAATGAATGAATGGATGGCAGCACCCCTGCACAATCGGGGGCCCTCCTGGCCTCTCCCTCTCCCTGAGCCCAGCCCCCCGAGGCCCTCTCCGGCTCCCCTGACACACTCGGTCAGTGTTTCTGATGTCCCAGGGCCAGGGTGGCTCAGGAAGTTTGTTCTGAGGGTCACGGAAGGCCCAGGCCAGGCCATGGGACACTCTCCCAGGCACAGAATTCCAAGGGTCTTTCGAGACAAGGAAGCCCCCGTCTCTGCCTCCGCTGCTCTTTGAGACAAGCCACAAAAGATTTCATGATAGACGTTCATGCATTTCTGTGTGTACACATGGCCTTATCTCTGCCATGTGAGCCCTGAGGGGTTGTCTGCAGGATAGACCCCTGGGGCAGGGATTGCTGAGGTCAGCTTGGCTGGGATTGGGGGTCTGGGCAGTGGGCTGAGCACACCCCGCAGGTCCCAGGGGCACTCCCATGGGCTCTCTCAAGCCTTGCCCACCGAGTACTGACCCCCCAGGGGTGCTCACACCTGCGGAGGGGGCCCACCTGCCCCTCTCAGCACTCTGGGGGGGGGTGGTGACAAGAAGGCAGGATGGAAGGAGGGACAAACAGCAGTTCCCCTGAGGCAGAGTGGACCCTCCCCCAAGAGAGCTTCACTTGGGAGGACCACTGACCCCCAGTTCCTGCAGGGCCAGCCTACAGGGTCTCGTGATAGGACAGGACATCACTCCCCGCTCACATTTCCTGTCTGCGGACGGAGATGAGGGCAGTGTGTCCATGCAGTGTAGACAGCACTGGATGTATACAACTTTGGGAGTGTGACTGTACTGAAGAAAAGGAGAGGTGGGGGCTGGTGGAGCCCCCAAGGGCTGTTGAAGGAGGAAGGGGCATAGCTAAGGCCAGGCCCAGTCACCAGGCCCAGTGACCCCAAAGACCGGAGGAGAGTAGGGGAGGGCTTGCCGAGAGCCCCTGATGATTTACGGTCCTCCAGGAGGCGGGAGTCATGGCTGCTGAGGCAGGGCTCCCTCCTTCTCCTCCTCTTCCCTGTTGGGGGTTGGCCGGGGTGGGGTGGCTTTCAGCTGGTTTCCAGATGGGCCTGGGGAGGGGGCCCCAGGGGGTGGAAGGCCAGACACCCTGTGCCCAGGGCCAGCCATAGCTGCCATCGTCTCTCTCTGCGGTTGTCTCTCCATCTCTAGGTCTTTTTCTGTCTCTGTCACATGCAGGCCCCCTTCCCCACGGTGGCCTGGCGGGGAGGGAGCCAGTGATTTATCACCCACTGCCTGTCTTCCATCGGAAACGCCGGGGGTGGGCGCAGACGGTGTGCTGAGCTATGGGCCCCCAGGGCCCTGCCACCCACCCCAATGTTGTTGCTCTGTCTGGGCGGCGGGTGCGCCCACCCCCCAACGTGGCCAGGGCTTCAGCCCCCCAGACCTTCTCAGGGCTTCGAGAACATGGGCCCCACTCAAGTGTCCAGGCTGCAGGGGGCCCACCGAGGACCCACACACAACCCCCACCCCTAGGTTGGTGGGGACATGGTGGCACCTCTGTTCCACTGCCCCGGAGGAGCCAGCTCCAGGGCCCCCCACCTGGCATCCCAGGCATAAGCAGCTGGGGCCAACCCCTCACTGTCATCCTCCATGCCGGCCGCCAGGCCGCTCAGCCCCAGCCCACCGAGGTGCACACAGCAGGGGCTCAATAAGTGTTTACGGAGCAAACAGGCGGCGGGAGGGCTGTGGGCGCACCTGGGCTGACCCCCCTCCGCCCCGCGGAAGAGGTCCCTTATCTTCCCGGTTGACGGGCTGTCAGCGAGCCCGGGGGAAAGGGGGGGGGCCCACGGGGGCGCACTCACACCTCCTCCTGTCAGCGCCGCTCGGCGCAACCCTCCCCGCCCCTATGGGGGTGCGACCGGCCCGCCCCTCTCCACGATCCACCCCAGCTAGCCTGGGCAAGCCCCCCTCTCCTGGCCTCTGTTTCTCAGCGGATCCTGGCTGTCTGCACCCCCGGCGCCCGCCTCAGCCGGCCCTGGCCCGTGAGGGCGTTTTCCACAGTCCGCGCGCGCCCTCTGGTGCCTGTGAGGGGGCACTGGACGGGGCGTCGGGCCGGGAGGTTCCCAGCAGCTACCCATTTCACAGACAGGACACGGAGGCTCCCGGTGGGAGGTCACGGATGTGTCTGCCCCGAGAATGCCGTCTGACCCTGCCAGGCTCACTCTATGCAACCCCTTGGTCAGTCATTCGCTCTCTAGCTGGCTGCGCCCAGGCCCCGGATGTGGCTTGAGTCTGGGGTCGACTTCAGGGGCCCAGCATGGACACAGTGTCCCGAGCCACATGTTGCTCCAGGACAAGGCCAGGAAGCACCCTGCAGAGGACAGCTTTAGAGAGGCCTTGTGTAGTGAGGACAGAGTCCCAGCAGGAAGGGCACACCCAGCCTCAGGACGCATGGCACAGGTGTGGAGGTCCTGGCCCCATCAGGGAGGGGCACCACAAGCTGCGCCTTCATTGAAGGCTGAGGGTCCTTGGACCCCAAGGAGGCTGGGTGGGCAGTGGTGTGGTCAGAGGACCCTTGGGCTGCTGGGCGAGGGGCCCTGAACTGGCCAGCCTGGGGGCTGGAGGTGTGGGGGGCTGGGCAGGGCCTTGAGTGGACTCTGAACTGTTCCCATCTGGAAGGAGTTTGAGGCCACAGAAGGAACCTGTCAGTGGGGCAGGGGCCCTGGGGCAGGTGTGTTGTCCCTGAGATGAAGGACAATGCTGGGGGGAGGGGCACTGTAGGCCCCTGAGCTGGGGAGGGCTGTATACTCCCCGTCCCAGCACCAGGCCATTCAGGGGCACTGAGCTGGGACCATCTACTTCTCCACACTCCTTGGAGGCTGAGGCCCAGGGCCAGCATGTGGAAGGTCAGCTCAGGGTCAGGAGTTGGAATTGCGGGCTCCCAGGCAGCCTGGAGAAGGTCAGCCAGTGAGGCCAGGCTGACGCCCCACCACAGTCAGTACCTTAGCAGGAGCCAGCCCAAATGGTGGAGAACTGGCAAGAGGGGAGGGGGATCCTGGAGGAACCACGGGGTTCAGGTGTCCCATTCACCTGCGAGTGGGAAGTTCTTCCTTAGTGCTGACCATACTGCGATGCCAGCCTCTTTCTTCCCTCAGGGAAGCTCCAACTGCTTCTGCAGTTCCTGCTCCTCAGGCCCCCCTGCCACCCTCTCAGCCCGACCTGGCCTGGGAGCCCTCAAACTTGTGGACAGTGAACAGTGGACCTGGGATCCTGCTGACCAATCCCCACAGCACCTGCTGCGGCCCTGTCCCACAGGAGGGCTGCTTCTCGTAGTTTGGGGTCACCCAGGACCCCCAGACTACTTTCTCCTGGGCCCTAAATTTGCCCTCTGAAGGCCTCCATGAGGAGGAGAGAAAGTGTCCCAGGGCCCTGGTCTCAGCTTGGCTCCCGGTGCAGCCATGGAGAAGACTCTGGGGTCTAGCCTGGACACCCCTTTCTGAGATCTGGTTTCCACCTCTGAAAGTAGGGGAGACACCCCCACCCTGTGGCACGTTGGGACTGAGTTTAGGGGCTTGCCTGTGTACTTTGCTGCAACAACTAGTCTCGACTCCCACCAGGGGCTCTGGGGGTGCTGGGCCACCCCGTGGGGAGGGCAAGGTGGCAGTTCATTTGTACAAAGGGGGCCACCATCCCCAATGTGGTGACAAGGCCAGAGAGATGGCCAGGCAGTCAGCTGCAGCCTACAATGGGCCGGATGCCACGCACCTGCCCACAAAGAAGGGGCTGGCTCCTGCCTCACGTCCTACCGGCAGCCTGGAGATAGCATCAGCCTGACCGGAGGGCCATCCATCTTGTCCCACAAAGGCCAGGACAAAGGCCGTGTCAACGGCAGCCTCCCCGACCCGGTCAGTGGGGGTCGGGGGTCTTCCTGTGCCAGGCGGCCAGGGCCCAGGCCCGAGGCTCCTCATCCGGGTCGTGTTTGGGATCCATTGAGAGCAGCCTTCACTGTTCACAGCGTCCTCCCTGCCCACAGCACCCGCACTGTCCTGTGTCCTCACTGCCCTCCGTGTGCTCACTGTCCTCTGGCTCCCGTGCCTTCTCACTGACCCCTCTGTGAGCGTCAGTGGAGGGACGAGGGCACCCACTGACCTCGTTTGCCCAGAGGCTATTTTGGGTGATGAAGCCGTGAGGTGTTCCCCTGAACCTCCTGCCAGGGCTTTTCCCGCGGTTTGGGGAGGGGGATTTCCAGGTGGCGTGGTGCAGAGCCCGATGGGATTTGGAGCAGGGTTTATTCGCACTAGAGTTTGGCATGGGGGGATTCCGCGGGGTCCGGGCTGCAGCTCGCCCCCTGGGCCTGCGGAGGTGCGCAGGGCGTGAGTCGGCCCCGCCCGTGGTGGCAGGAAGCAGTGGAACCCGCGTGGACCGGGCCTGCAGGGGGCGGCGTGGTCTGGGAGATGGTGCCTGGGCGGCAGAGGGGAACGGCTCCAGGTCAGCGCGAGGGCTCCCGGGGCAGGGTCCTGTCGGGTTGCCGGGCCCGCGTCGCTCAGCGCCAGTCCGCTCCTCTCAGGACTCGCCGGCTCCGGCCGGGTCCGCCACCAGCGGGGCGGTCAGCGAGAGCCGGTGAGCGGCGCGGGCGCGCAGCCTCCGCAGGCGGCACAGCAGCAGCAGCAGCAGCAAGGCGTGCAGCAGCCCGAGGCCGAGCAGCAGGAGCTGCACCGCCAGCGCCCCCCAGCAGAGCTCGCCGGGCGTGCAGGCGGCGCGCAGCTCCTGCTCGGCCAGGTAGGGCAGCAGGCGGCCGCGCAGCGCGGGGGGCGCGGCGCAGCGCAGGTCGCGGTAGGGCGCGCGTTCGGGCCGGCCGGCCAGCCAGGCGCGCAGCGGCACCAGGTGGCAGTCGCAGCGCCACGGGTTAGCGCCCAGTTGCGCGGCGTGCAGCAGGGGTAGCGCATCCAGCAGCCCCGGCGGCAGCGCCGTCAGGTTGTTGCCGGTCAGCACCAGTTCGGTCGTGTCCGGCGGGAAGGCGGCCGGCAGCGAGGCCCACGTCAGCCCGCGGCGCCCGCAGTCCACGCGCGTCCCCGCGCAGACACAGGGCGCGGGGCAGCTTGTGGCCGCGCGGCTCGGCGGCGCGAGCAGCAGAAGCAGCAGGCTCAGCGCCTCGCGCGGCCCTGGAAAGGAAGCGCGCGGTGAGCGGGGGCGGCCTGCGGGGCACCTGGGCGGCATCTCTGAGCCCCCAGAGCGCCAGGCCTGGCCCCAGCGCCCCACATTGCCCGAAGGCCTCTCCACCCCCACCACGCCGCGCACAGGTTTAAAGTCTCCTCTAAGTCGGACCCCAACCTCTCCCTACTGCAGCCAAAACGACTGGATTGTCTCTCAACGCGACTGTGCTCAGGGAGCAGCCCCAGCTCTGCCAGACCCTAGACTCACCCGAGCCCATGGCGAGAGGACAGTGGCGCGGCTGGCTCTGGAGCGCCAGGAGTTGGCCAGAGAACCAGGCGATAAGGCTGCCCCACCCCTGCCAGGCCCCGGTGCCGGCCACACCAACCACAGCACAGCCGCCCTGCCAGAAATAACTCCGAGGCGGCCGGGACAGGCGCTGAGGCCCCAGATAGAGGGCTATCGCCAGGACCGATGACCGCCCGGGCTTCCGCCCCCACTCGCTCCCGGGGGCGCACAGAGCACTCAGAAGTCCGCAGCGACGTTCACCAACATTGTTCTCCTGTCACCAGGACAGGACGCGGCATTCACAACTGAACAAAACCGGAGAATGGGGTTTGTGGAGAGGGATCATGCGGGGGGAGGGATGGGGAGGCCAAGGGCTAGGGGACCCAGGGCCACAGTGCTGCTGCCGAGAAGGGACCTCCAGCCACAGGCAGGTAACGGCAGTCTAGGGATGGGAGCTGCTGGGGGTCACCCACCTCCCACTGCTCCTGGAGCCAGCACAGCCACAGAGCTGTTGGGGAGAGGCTGGCAAGCACAGATGTCGCGGACCCTGGAGCTCTCCCCCGCAGCTGACTGGCCTCCTTAGGTCTGGAGGGATCCTAATGGCTTCTGCTGCCCAACCTGCCCGCTGAGCCACAGGTGAGGAGGTAAGCGAGGCCCCAGCATGTGCTGCAGGAGTGAGCGCATGAGGGCTCCGCACTCTGCTCTGCACTGGGGTGGGGGAATAGCCGAGACCCTGGGGATCTGCTCCCCTATTCTGCCTTGGTTTACCTGCCCACCTGAGTAGGGCCTGCAGTCTGAGTACTGGGACCTTCTGGGGTGGGGGTAGATCTCAGAAGTCACAGCCCAACGTAGCTCCTGCTCCCCCAAGGCCAGAGGAGGCTGGTCGTACGGGCTGTTGTCCAGACCCCTTGGAAGCAGATACAAATGAGGGGAGAGGTCGATGCTGAGAATAAATTAGGGTTGGCTGGGGGCTGTGACCCCGCGTCTCCGGGTCAGGTGGGGAACAGTCGGGAACAGTCCGGGCCTGGGCCACTCTGGGATTGGGGTTGTGTCCAGGCCTGTTGGAGATCCAGATGAATCCAGGGTCAAGTTAACAGACCAGTCGGGGTCCAGGGGTGGGAAGGGCCAGCCCGGAAACTGGCGGTATATCCATGGCAATGTGAGGCTGCGGTGCTCACTGGTCCTGCATTTGCTGCTTCATCTTCTGCAGCATCTCCTGCATGCGCCTTAGCTGGTGCAGGGAGAAACTTGATGGGAGGGGCCTGGCCCTTCTCCCCCCCAGTCCCTGCTCCTCCCCTGCCACCTCACCAACCTCCTCATCCTTCATCCTGATGAGCTTCTCTGTCTCAGCGTCGGGCGTGGGCAGTGGCAGAATGGGAATGGGGCTCTCCATGCGGCTGTCCTGGGTCAGTTTGCTGTGGAGTAGATGAGAGGGACAGCGCTGCTGTTGACCCCCCGACACTACCAAAGCCCGACCCTCCTGAGCTCGCACACCTCTGGGCTGGCTCTGGGAAGATGAGGCGCTGGGCAGCCGGTGTGGGGATTGGAGCAAGGTTCAGGTCTGGACGGGTGACCGGGACCCGCCCTCGGTTATGGAGACCTGGCTGGGGCCATGAGGTACATGGTTCAGGCCCGGGGCGGGGGGCGGGGGCGCACCTGGTCATCTGCTGGATGCAGTGTGCACGGTAGTTCTCGTAGTGCACGTCGCATGTCACGTCCTTGAGGTCGTGCATGTGTGTGCGAATGAGCATGTTGCGTAGCTTCACGAAGTCACAGTGCGCCTGGTTCTCAACTGCAGCACGGGAGCGGGTGGTGAGCGGGCACCGGCCGGGGGAGCCTGCCCACCCTGGACCCCGTGCCCCATGCCTGAACTCACCCTCCACGATCCCCCAAGGGTACAGTCGCCCCCGGACCCGCTGCCCCTTGGCCTCCACCACCGTGTTGCTGCCGATAACAGCGAAGGGTGCGCTCTCCTGGGGAGGGGCAGGTGCAGGGCTCACACCCAGTTAGTATGAAAGCGCGTTAGTGACTGGAGAGGGGCCTGAGCCCGGTAGGCCCCTCCAACATCACCATCAACAACCTCTCCTCAAAGAGATCCTGACGTCGCCCCTGCTTCTGGCTGCTCTGCTGCCGGCTGAAGCCAGAGCTGGGGCAGCTCGCACCCTAGGGCCTTTGCCGGGCTGTGCTCAACCAGGCGTGCCCTCCCCAACCGATACGTCCATCAAGGGCAGCTCCGTCCAGCTACCTCTCCCTTACCTCCCCAGAGCTGAGCTCGGCCTCCTGCTAGGGATGCCCTTGCTGACTTTGGTTGGGGCCAAGGGCCATCCCTGCTCCTGGCCTGATAGCCACCTGTCCCCAAGCCTGAGCTTGGGCATTACCACTCTAGCTGTTGGGGCACCCAAAGCCACCACCATCCTCTGGAGCTCAGAATTCTGGGAGCCAGGGCATGCACAGGCCTGTGGCCACTGGGCTGGGCCCTTATACTGGTGACCCATGGGAAGAAGACTGACGAGCAGGGTCAGGGTGGGGGCCTGGCCAGCAACTGTGCCTTTGGGTCTGGGCAAGTGCTCCATTACCCATTAACCACGTGGGGCCCAAACTACACAAGACAGCTGGGGACCCGTGTGACCTTAGCCTTCTAGAGCTAGGTGAAGGGGCTCTACTGCCCAGGCAAAAAACCCCTGTCCCTACCAGGTCGGACCTGGGTGCTTGGCCCTCTGCCAGGCCAAGTGTGGACTGGCTTCCAGTTCCCTCCCCTGCCCCACTGGGCTGCATGCTCACCTTCAGTTCCCGATCCTGCTGCTTGAAGCCCTCGTCCTCGTCCGAGTCACACTCAGGGAACTGGTACACGTGAATCCCGAACTTGTCAATCTCCTCCCGGATCTGCAGTGGGGCAGAGGCTGTCAGATTTGGGGCTGGCTAGGTCCCGTGGGCCAGATGCAGTGGCGCCTGGGGTCAGCACAGCTGGTGCTCTCAGCCCTGGAGTCCTGGGCCAGGCCCCGCTGTCACAGCAGGCTCACCCGCTCCTTCAGCTTCCGAATCTCCCCGGGGACAAGACAGTCGGCTTTCGCGATGAGGGGCACGATGTTCACCTTCTCGTGCAGAGCCTTCATGAAACCCACATCCACTGGCCGCAGCCTGCAGACAGCAGCCAAGGGTGGTGAGGGGCACGGTGGGGGCAGGGGTGGTGTGGGGAGACGGTGGGGTGGGCTCAGAGGGGGAATGGTTGTGGGGGGTGCGGGCAGGGAATGGGCAGTGACATGAGGACCCACGGAGGTGGGTGGCCTCGCGAGCCTGCCCCCAGACAGTCACGCACCCGTGCCCGAAAGGGGAGATGAAGTACAGGCAGCAGTGCACCCGGTTGTCCTGGATGTTCTTGCGGTTCAGGCCGCTCTCGTCACGGAAATACTGCTCAAACTGCTGGTCCACGTAGTCGGTGATGGGCTTCCAGCTGCGGGCCGGGGCGCGTGACACGGGCTGTGAGGATGGCCCGCCAGCCGGCGAGGGAGGCTGGGTCAGCCTGCACAGGGGCCCTTCCCCAGCCAGGCCCTCCTCACCAGTCAGAGTTGTTGACCGCATCCCCGAAGCCTGGGGTGTCCACAATGGTGAGCTTCAACTTGACCCCCTTCTCCTCGATGTCCACTGTGTGCTTCAAGATCTCCACCGTCTGGCTGATGCGCTCTGCGGGGGTGGGGGCACTGTTTGGAGGGACCTCTGTGACCCCCACTACCCACTCTAGACATCCTAGTGTTGTGGCCCTGGCCACTGGGCCTGTGATCTGGGACGCTCCTCCTGGACCCTGAACAGGAGACCCAGGCTGTGGGGAGAGAACTGGGGGCTGGCCCTGGAAGGGTGCCCTTTGAGGGGTCACACAGCAGGGGATGGTGAACCGGTGCCAAGGCAGTGTGGGGCTAACTCACCCTCAGCACTGAGCAGCTTCCGGTCCTTGTACAAGTCGGTCAGGAAGAGGCTGTGGACCAGTGTGGACTTCCCCAGGCCTGACTCACCTGCCCACAGGTACAGTGAAGGAGTTGAGTTAGGTCCAAGGCCCCCATGACAGAGCCTGGCTGGCCACTGGCCCCAGCCACCCTGCCTGGAAGCCAAGCCCACTCACCGGCCACCATGAGCGTGAAATCAAAGCCCTTCTTCACAGACTTTCGGTGCACCTGGTTGGGCAGTGTGGCGAAGCCCACGTACTGCTTGTCGATATCCTGGGGGCAGGGGCGGGGCAGGTCAGGGGCACAGGGGGCTCCTGAGGCAGCCCCGTGACCCATCCCCTCCCCAGCTCTGTCAAGGAGGCAGCAGAGAGGGCCGAGTTCCCAGGGTGGCGTGTTTTCAATGGCGGAAATGGAGTGACAGCCTGTGGGCAAAGTCCCCGGAGGTGGGAAGGCAGATGGCAGGTGAAGACGCCCTTGCCCCAGCAGAAGAGAGGGGCTTTGCAGAGACCGAAAATGTGTGTGTCCTGGGGGAATGTCAAGCTGCAGCAGGCACAGAGTCCTCCCTTGGGCCGTGGGCAGAGACCACCAGGACTGAGACACCTCAGACAGGCCCAAGACTCTCCATAGGCAGGAAAAGCCCCCGGCCTCAATACTCACCCCTCCCCAGTGTCCGGGGATGGGAGGCCCTGTCTGGCCCCGATCCAGCCGCGGGGGTGGCCGGCTGCAGTGATGGCTGAGCAGAGGCTATTTATAGACGGCGGCGCGGAACCTTCCCGCCCGCGGGGTCCCTGCGCCCACCCTTGCGGACCGCGGCCCTGCTGCCCCTGTCACGTCCGCCCCAGGCGGCGCACACACACTGACCCACATTCCGCTTCCCTCTCCACGCACACACCTTGAGCCGCCTCTGGGCTTGGGTCCGCGGTGACAGCAGCTGCTCCACCAGGCGGTCCTGGGGCGCTGCCAGCGAGTCCATCACAGCGGCCCCTGCGACCCTGCTGGCCGCGGCCGGCCCCCAGACGGGGTCAGAGAGCCAGAGGCCGGGCGTTCTCGAGGGACTTACACGCGGTACCACCTTGAAGCCCTGTTCTCGCCCAGGTCTTACGGTCGCGGGAACAGAGACCCAGAGAGGGAACGCCGCGCACCCGGGGTGCCGCCGACCCCGGAAACCGTGCGAGCCATCCTCCTGCCTCTGCGACCGCCCCGAGCCCCGCGGCGTCGCAGCCCCCGCAGGCCCGGCTCCCGCACCCGAACAGAGGCGGGGCTCGGCGCGCGCGGGAGGGGCAGGGACCGCCCGCCGGCGCTGTCGCTGGGAGACCGGCGCCGGGAAATTGGGCCGCGGGCGGAGCCACGGAGAGCGGCTGCGGGGCGCAGGGCCGTGCAGGGGCTCGGGGGCGGGATGCGGCGCTGCGCGCACAGGGGGCCCCGCGGCCTCAGCCCAGGCCTCGGACACCCGCGGCGGGGGCGAGGCCGGGTCCCTTGCGCAGGCCCTCGGGGGTCTGTGGCCGCCGCGCCTCCCGCCCCCAGAGGTGCGGCGCGGCTTCCGCTCGCCAGAGGGCGCTCCCGGGACCCGCGCGCACCCACGCGGGAACGGCCCGTCCACCCCCTCTCCGCTGGCGGATGCGACCCGAAAACCTCCCGGCGGTGTCCCAGCGCCCCCAACTACCCCCGGACACATCCCTCCCTGCACTGCCCCTCTCCCCTCGTGTGTGTGTGTGTGTGTGTGTGTGTGTGTGTGTGTGTGGAGGAACCCCCGAGACATGCACCCGCTCCCTCAGGCACTCAGAGGCTTAGAGCGGGGTGGGTCAGACCACTAGACACCACTCCTCTACCTCTGGAAACTTGGAAGCTGTCCTAGTGTGCAGCTCCACAAACCGCCACCACTCCTGTCCCCCACGGCTGCCCCCAGACCACTTCTGCCAGCAGGGCCCCGCTCCCCGGCAGGCAGCTTCCTTTGAGCTTCCCCACCTGTTCTGACCCACAGGACTGGGTGCACCAGGGCTGGAGAGCTCCAGTCAGTTTAGCCCTCACCCACATGTGGCCACTCCAGGGACAACAGGGGTCTCCTGAGCTGCCAAACCCTTCCTCACCCCCTCATGCAGCACCCCACCAGAATCTGAACAGCCAGCACCAGCCAAGCAGGAGGAGGCCTGGAAAGGAGCTGGGGTATGAGAGATGTGCCTCTGGACTGTGTGTCCGTAGGGACAGGCGGCCCTCCAGCTCTCCCCCACCCAGGCCCTCCCTTCTTGGCTTCCCTAGTTAAGGGGCCTCTGTCCCCCTGTCCAGGCGCATGCTGCTGCTGTGGGGCCTGGAGGCCGCTGGCACCTGGGGAGGAGGGGTGGGTCCACAGCTGGGAACAGGAGAACCTTTCATCCAGAGGAGGGTATGGGGAGCAGGGGGAGGCCATGGGGCCCCCAGCTCTCCCAGCCCGTCCCCCGGCCTTGCTCCAAGAAAGCCTCCTCACTGGCCCCAGCCCTTTACCATGCTGACCTGCAGGAAGCCTCTGTGCTGAGTCCCACTCAACCTCACCTGTGGGTTCAACTTTAGACACAGCCCTCAGCCCAGCACCCACCCAGACAGGCTGGCATCTCAGGCCTGGGGCATCACCAGAAGACAGCCAGACCTGTGCCTGGCCTCAGGCTGAGAGGAAGCCTCATTACTCCACAGCCTGGTGTCTAACGGAGCCCGTTGCCCCCAGACTTTCTCCATTCCCTCAACGGTAAGGCACAGCATCTGGGGAGCCCACATCAGGAGGGCAGGAGTCTCACTCCACCTCCCAGCCTGCCTGCCCCATCACCCAACCACACCCAGACAGGGCCTGTGGGTTCCCTGGGGGATCCCCAAGGAAGGGGCCCTGCCACCCTCTTTCTCTGGCTGCCGAAGCACGACAGATACTCCTCAGGGCTTCCTGAGCCACAGATGCAGCTGCGCCCACCTCCTCCCAGTGCCTGAGACTCTCGAGGCATTTCCATTCTTAGAACGACCAGATCAGCTCTGAAAGCAGAGCTCTGAGCCAGAGGCAACAGAGCCCATCACAGCCTGCAACAGGGTGAGGGTCAGAGGAGGGGCACAGAGGGCCACCAGAGCTCCCCCCCCCCTTCACAGATTGTGGATAACTAAAGCTCAGGAAGAACAACAATGGGAACAGTGAAGCCACCACGTGCTTCTGGCTCCCCCAGACCCACGGGGAGCCTGCCGAAAACCCCTGGCTCCCCGGCCCTGCTCCCAGGGCTCCCCCTCTGCCTGCGCAGGACCATCTCCCTCTGGTCTTAGGGGCAGGGGATGGGGGAAGCTGGCTCCTAGGTGACCTCGAAGGGTGGGCAGACACAGGCCTGAAGGAGCTCACGCCTTGGCAGGAGGGGCCCTGGATGGTGCTGGGCAGCAGCTGCCCGGCCCAGTGACTCCAAGTACCTGTAGGCCCAAGAGAAGCCGTGGGGGCTGGTGTCCCAGGCCTTCCCTCTCTCTCTCCCTCAAACAATAGCTTGGCAGGGCATGTCTCTGAGTCTCAGTCATTGTCTTACCTGCTGCAATAGGGAGGCAGCTCCTAGCCTGGGCTCCCCAGGGAGCCCCTCGTTGGCAGAGTGAGGTTGACAGGGCCCCTCCCTATAAGTCTCACCCGTCCCAGGGCGGGGCGCATCCCTGTCAGGAGATGGCACCAAGCAGCCAGTGACTCCCGGCCCCCACCCCACCTGCCAGGTCACTCCTGGCCCAAGTGCTGCATCTTGGGCCAGGATTCCAGGGTTCCACCCAGCATCCATCCAGTGTGTGAAGCCCCATCCCGAACGGCGACTGCCAAGGGAATGGGGGTTTCTCCCCCAAACATGACTGAGCTTCAACCAGAGAGGCCCCCGGCAGGGCTGCCCAGAGCCCCGAGCCCACCTGGTCACCCAGACCCACCCTGCTCCTGGGGTCTCCCAGCTCTGTTTAACCCTGACCTCAGCTGGGTTTTCACAGTGGGTGCTCAGGCCAGCCTCCTGTTGGGTCCTGCATTCCTGGAGGGTGGGGACCAGGCCAGCCCCTTTGGAAGGCCACAAGCCTATTTATACCCACTAGGTTTGAAGACCCATTCTGGGCAGGGGGATGACTCAGACCAAGCCCTGGAGGCTCCCCATCTGGGGAAGAGGCCTGGTCACATATCAGCCCACTCAAATTGGTGTGTCGGGAGAGACAGTAGGGTGGGGTGGCCACAGGCTCCCTCACCAGGCTGCTCAGGGTCTCTGCGCTGGCTGGTGGACACAGACCCCTCCCCCAGCCCGTGGCCTCACTCAGGACCCCCAGCACACGGCCAAAGGCCAGGGCAGCAAGATCATGCTGGCGCTGGACCAGTGGGAGAGGGGCACCTGGGAGGGGCTCACGGGGGTGCTGTGAGGCTCAGGGACCAGGCCCCCCTGACCCCCCGGGCATGGCGCCCAATCCTCCCCTCTGCAGCCCTAGGCGCGGCAGCACTGCCCAGACTGACAATCGGTTATCGCGACAGGGCGGGACGAAGGCCGGCGGGGGCGGGGTCGCGCCTGGGCGCCGGTGGCGTTGGTGGCACAATGGGTGACAGCCTGCCGGGTGAGCCGCGGCGCGCACGTACCTGCTTGTCCTCTGCGGGGTCGGGGTCGAGTCAGGGTCCGGGTCCGGGTCCGGGCAAGTCCGGCCGCGGGGCGGGGGAGAGACGGAGAGACACGGTGAGAGACGGGCTGGCGGGCGGCGGGGACAAAGGAGCGCGCGGGCGGGCGCCGAGCTCACCTGGGGTCGCCAGCTTGCTCTTGTACCGCAGGCCTGTGCTCATGGTGGCCGCCGGCGGGGGACGTGCGGCGGCGGGCGCGCGGGCGGGGCGCGGCTACGAGCGGCGGAGGCCGAGGCCGGGCTGCGGGGTGACCGGCCCCTCCGCGCCGCCGCCCGCCCCGCCCGCGCGCGCGACAGCCAATCGGCGCCCGCCGCGCCCACGCGCGACCCGGCGCGGCCGGCGGGGGCGGGGAGCAGGCGCCCCCCAGTGGCCCCCGCGCCGCCGCCTCCCGGCGACGCCCTCGCCTCCAGCCGGCCTGCCGCGCCTGGGAACAGGCGAGACGGCGCTGCCCCCGTCCCCCGCCCGGGCCGGACCCTGACTCCCTCAGCTCTCGCGGGACGCCAGTCCGTGCCTGCGCTCCCACCGGCCCTCCGTGTGGCCCTTCTGCAAAGCCTGCCCTCGGGGGTCTCGCCGCCTCATGCTAGGCCCTGCACGCTCTGCCCGCTGAGATCAGCGGACGCGCCCTCCTCTCCTCGTCACGATGGACGTGGGAGGCGCTGGCCTGGGGAGTCCTGCTCCTGGCGACAGCAGGAAAGATGATGGTCACTGCACAGAAGGCTTGATACCTGGCACGGGGCCAGCACCCCAGCTACCCTCCCGCAGCGTGCTGGGTGCTGTGCACGTGTGCTCTGGAAGAAGACACATCTGGGCAAGCTGCAAAGGCCAGGCAATTGTCCTGGGCAACTGTCCCACCTCTGTTTTCCAGGGATTATTTGTGAAGAGTAACTAAGCTGACGTCTAGGACAGGACTGGCCCAACCTGAAGCCTGATCCCCTCCCCACCCCAACTCTGCACCCTCTCCTCTGCAGACCAACAGGCAGACCTGCTACCACCCTGAGAAGGGGTGCAGGGGGATCCCAGCCTCCTATGCTGGAGGGCAGCCAGGGACACTGTGATGGCAGGGCCAGGGCCTGCACCCCGTTTACAGACAGGAAGCTGAGGGCCCGGACCTTTGATGAGTTCACAAGCGTGAGTGCCTCCTGTCCTCTCTGTCACTATCTGCCTGGATCTCTCCGGGGTACCCCCAAGTGGCACATCTGGAGCCTTCTGTCCTTCAGAAAGGGACAGTCGGGCCTGTGGTCACCAGCTCCCCAGGCAAGGGCCCCATTGGAGCGAGATGGCCTGCTGCGCCCTCCACAGGCAGGAACCCTTCCTCTCTCCCCAGCCCCTCTTGCGCCCTTGGTCCCTCCCCTGGCTCCTGGGACTCCTTCACATCTAAACCACCAGCCCCTAGCAACTCCTAGCATGGAGTTGTTTGCTCACTAAGTGAAAAAGTCATGTAAGCAGCACCATCGCTCTGCCAAATTCTGTGGCCAAAGCCCATTTCCCTGTCTGCCAGGACCTCCACCTCTGCAGAACTGGGATGCGTGTGGGGACACTCCACTGCACCAACCCTCATCCAAAGCCTAAGGGCCAGATGGGTTTGCAGTTCAGAATTTTTCACATATGTCATTCATTACGAGACACCTCCTTTGAGTCTGGGGGTGCACCTCATAATCAAACACATTAAGATTTTTGTAGGAAAACATGACTATTAACGTGACCTGGAATAAAGACCGTGATAAATGGCTGCATGGCAGCCCAGGGCTGGCTTTGCCACCGAATTTTGAAAACCTTTATGTTTCAGAGCTTTGGGGGAATTTGGAATGGTGGATAAAAGAACGTAGCAGGGGAGGGGACATTTGAAGTGCTGGGCAGGACTTCTGAGCCTTCATCAGCCCCTAGGGGCTTGGGGGGAACCCTGTTTTAGGGGTCCTGGAGCTTTGCAAAATGGTTCCATTGGTCAGTGAAAAATGACGCTTGGACATTTAGCACAGACTGACGCATGCTTGTGCTTGTGGGGACAAAGGAGGAGAGACAGGAACCTGGCCTTGAAGAGGCAGACATGCCCCTGAGAAGGGCCCGGACGCAGCAGGGTTCAGGTGGGCAGGGGTCCAGGCAGCGGGGTCAGGGGGTTTGAACTCGGCCTTGAGGGGAGTGAACTGCAGGTCAAAGGCACAGCTCGGGAAGATGGTGGGACGTGCATGTGTGCAAGAATCTCAGGTTTTAAAACAATTCTGCAGATGGGAGACAAAAAGGACGTGGGGCACCACGTAAACAGGATCTTTTTATGAGGTAAGTGCACTCCAAAAGATTATACACAGAGATGCGGTTGGATTACAGACCAGCGTTTCAGGTCTCGGGAGCTGGTGTGGAGCTGATGGGCAGACAACTGGGAGCTGCTCCCTGGGAGGAGAAGTCAAGGGCAGGCCTGGGTCTGCTACTCCTGTGAGCTGTCTGAGGGTGACCAGAGGCTGCTGGCCTGGAAGGGGACGTGGGGTCTGCTCCTTGCGCTGGGGCTTTGGTCTCCCACGACTGTGAGTCCAGGGGACAGCCCTGAATCCCACCACAGACACACCTGGGCTGCACCCTGTGTAGTTGAGAGACCCACGGGGTGGCAGCACCTGTTGCTCAACAGGCAAAGTATCTGCCTGGTACATTTCTGAAGTCAGGAAAACGAGTCAGCAGATTCGTAGGATGCACCTCCAGTCCTCCCAGTGGGCCAGTGTAAGGCCTTTCTTGCTTTCTCCAGCCTGGATGCTTGCTAACCCTTACACAGCTCCTGTCCATCATCAGGGCCACCCTGTGGGGGTGACATGTGATGTTGGGAAGGGGCGGAGCGGCAGGGCCTGGTCTGGACACACCACCTGTACCTACTTCCTAAGGGGCTATGGCTTCCCGGAGCAGGATCTGAGTCTGCTTCCCTGGCACGCAGAGAAAGTGCTGGCTGTGGTACAGAGAGAAGTAAATAAAATGCTCCCGGGTGGAAAAAAAAAATGCCACTTTTTAATTCATAAAGAAAAGAAGTTAATGAGTGAAAAAATAAGCTACACCCAGAAAAATCTGCTCAACTGACTTGGGCTACAAATAGCTTGATGCTTTTCATAAAAAAACTTCCTTTGGTTAAGAAATTCTCCAGAGGCTGCATTTAGCCTGTGCTGTGTCTCCATCCTCCTCAGCAGACTCGTGGGTGTCCGTGTGGTCACCCGGGGTGGGAAAAGGAAGGAGCTTGTGGGGAGATGGCCTCTGTGTAAACCAGGGTGACGGTGACGATGGAGGTGGCAGGCAACAAAGGTGCCGGAATCAGAGGTGGGACAGTTTGCTTCAGGTGACACATAGATGTCAGGTGGAGCAGGAGCCGCTGATGACAAAGCTCCAGAATATTCAGTCCATCGGAGGACAAGGCTGAGCTGGGCACAGCAGTTTAGACGCCTCAGACCCCTTCACAGGGGCATTGGAGGGAAGGGGCCTGCCAGCTCACACCGGCCAACAGAGGTCAGACCACATCCTGGAGGAAAGGGCCACCACGAGAAGAGAGACGCATGTCCCTCTATCTGGATAGCGGCACTACAAAGAAGGAATTCCTTACATCAGCTCAAAACGCATTTAATCCACTCGAGAGAAATCTTTGTAACATGTAATGGAAACCTTGCCTGCCTTCCTACATCACGATATCACACAGAGCCACAAACCCCGAGTGGCCGTGGACAGTGACATAACCCCAGTCCTAGCGCTGTGGAAGCCAAGGGCTGGATGGGCAGCATGGAAAGAACAAGGCAGACCCGACCTTTCCTTGGGACTTCAGGTATCCCAGAAGCCAGGAGCCTGAGACACTCCTTTCTGCTCTGGCTGCCCCCTGGAGAAGCCCCAGCAGCAGGAGACCTTCTCCCCGTCCTGCCCTGGGGTGGGATGTCAGGGGAGGCCCAGAGCAAGGCTCAAGGCTGTGGTTCACGCAGCCCACCCCAACTGGCCCCAAGGTGGGTCTTGAGTCCTCTAGGTCACTCCTGGGAATCTCGCCAGCGGGCAGATGTGGTCCCAATGTGCAGAGCCGGACAAGATCAAGCTCAGTATCGGCCCAAGAGAAGGACCTACTACTCTGGCTAATGGAGGGTGCTCTGCTCAGGGCCCCTGCTGTGGTGAGCAGCCTGCCCCAATGCTACCCTCCTCCACCTGCTCTGCCAGAGTCCACATCCAGCCCACCTGCTCCCCTCTGTCCTGCCACGCAGTGCTGGACACTGCTGTGCCGTGTCCACCTGCTTCTGGCTCGGAGGACTGTGCCCCATTGCTTCATGTCCCCCTGCCATGTCCCCCCTGTCCCCCCCCCCCCCCCCCCCCCCGCTCCTCCGTGTGCAATGCTGGGGCCGTGGAGGGCTGCAGACCCCGGTCAGGTGGTCCCTCCTCTCCTGCCTGTAGACTCGTCTTGGCTTCCCCGGTAGTTCCTGCTCTGCCGGAAAGTGAGTTCAACTGACCCACCCCACCTCCATGAGGGCGAGGGGAGCAGGGCACAGGGCACTCTGCGGCCTCCCACCTACACCGCCCTCCCCTGGGCAGCCCTGACGTGTGCTGGGAATGGGCGTGGCTGTGCCCCTGCGCAGACCAGGAAGCGGAGGCTCAGGGCACGGTGAGACCAAACAGCTGACCCTGGACCTCCCGCTCAGGCCTCGCTCCCGCAAAGGGCTGTGACCTGCTCCCAGGCCACCTGGTCCGACCCTGATGCCCTCCTGGGCCCTGCCTTTGTCTGCTTGTGGGCACTGCTTCCAGGCCCCGTCCTCACTCGTCCTGCTGCCCTGCCTCAGCCCTACAGGTGAGAAGACCTGGAACCGGCAAGTCAGGAGGGCCACCCGCCCTGCTCACACCTCCCGCCTGCATGCGTGGGTGCCCCTGTGGCTTTGCGCCTCCCTCTGCCTGGACTGCCCTTGCCCTCCCCGCCAACCCCAGGCCTCGGAGCCTCAGGCGGGTGGCTGAGTAGGGTGTGTAGGCCCCGGGAACTCTGGCGGGGGGCATGTGTGTGCAGGGAGGGCTATCGGAGAATGCTTTTCTTGATCTCCTTGTTAAAAAAATGTAAGGGCGTGACGACACACAGTCTTTGTCACCAATGGACACAGGCCGACTAGAAGAGCTGGGAGTCCACGGCAGCTGCCCCTGCCAGGAGGGCGCCGCTCACTCCGTTAAAGTGGCCTGTGTGCTGCAGGGGACAGAGCTGGGTTCCAAGTGGGCCAGAGCCTCAGTCCCCACCGCATCCCCCATTCCCTGGGCAGCAGGAGGAGAGTGGGCATCACCTCCCCAGTGAGGGTCAGTGAGGGAGGACCGTGGGCTTCCAGCTGCAACCCATGAGACACAGTCCCCTGAAGGGCCCTGGGGAGAGCGCAGAGAGCAGGCCAGGGCAGGGGGAGGGGGGGGGACAGGGACCTTGAGCGCAGTATGACTCAATGTGGAAGAGCTGCCTGACCGTGTGCCCCTAGGGGCCCTCCAAATGGATGCACTCGGGCTGCCAGGGGGCTGGACACGGCCTCCCCAAGGTGTCCTGGCATCTCTGAGACTCTGTCCTCACTGTAGTTCTGTAATGAAACCCATAGATGGAGATAGGAAGTGCCACCAACACTGGGAGTCTTCCGGAGGCATTTGCATATTTTAAAAAATCCCACAGGAACACACACTTGCAAAAGGCAGAGCGTGAGGCTGGAGCACGGTGACCTAGATCCAGAGCCCGCCAGCCAGGCAAGGGCGGGAAGCTCATGCCCCTCAGCCATGACCTGCCTCTCTGCCAGAGAGGGCCGAGGGTTGGGGCCCTGGTCCGCCAAGTGAGCATCAGGCCAGCAACAGATCAGGAAATCCCCTAGAACAAATAGGGTGCAGCGAGGGCTCCAGCACCCACTGCCCCACCACACAGGCCAAGTCCCTCTGCGGCCCTGGCACCTGCCCTGCTGGTGGCACCCTGCCTGGTACACGCTGGCTTTGGGGCCCCAGCAATAGCCAGGGAGGGCGAGGTGGTTGGTGGCACAGGTGCACTGGCTGGCATGCCCGGGTGAGAAGGCGGCCACCAGAGCCCTCAGAGCAGGCATCCCTCACCTGGTTTCCAGGGTCTCTGGTGACTGTCACACCTGGGCGAGGGCAAGGACTCAGGGTCTGAGCTCATTCCCCTCCATCGTCTCCTTCCCATCCCTCTTTCCGGCTGCAGATCGTCAGGGATTCCTCTGCCTACAGAGAACAGCCATCTGCAGGGCTCTGCCTACCCCGGGCACACTCGGTGGAAGCCTGAGGCCAGGATCAAAGTGGGTGTTTAGTGGGTGAGGGGGCTGCCATCCCTGATGCCTGGGCTTGGCGTCCTGCTCCCTCCTCCTCTCTGCTCCCAGTTGGCCTCAGTCCCCATCAGGCGTTCCCTGCACACCCACCACAGGCCAGAGCCACGCCAAGCCCTCAGGAGAGGCTCCCAGTTGGTGGGAGACAGACCCACCACCATACACCTTCCCAACTCCTTTCACTGGACGAGACCAAACGTTCAAGGTGCCGGGCCAGCCCAGGCCAGCCCCAATAACACAAGAGGCAAGGTCTGCACTCTCCAGCGGGATGCTCTCCTGTCCTGCGCTGAAATTGGTGCCTGTCCCCTCCACGCTCCAAAGGCTGTCTTTAAAGTGGAGCCCTTGGGGCTGCTCCAAGGCCAATGGGCAGGAACCACTGTCAGGGTCCCCTCTAGGTGGGGGAGCAGCGGGAGACGGAGGCCCTGAGCCTGGGCTGCTTTTGCAGGAAAGGAGGGACCTTGAACATCACCAGTGGCTCCGAGTGGCATGTGGGAGGCATGGGCCCGGCCACCAAGCCTGAGCACTTCTGGCCAGCGTCCCATCAGGGGTGGCTGAGCCTCTTCAGACCAAAGAAGCATCACCAGAGTGCATTTGGGAGCTGGACCTGGGGACACAGAAGTGGGACCTTGCAAGAAAAGGAATCGCTGGTCCTCATTTCCCTCCCACAAACTCTTGCCAGAGTCATTTTTGCAGCCCTGACTCTTCACAACCACCCTCAGGTGCCAGCGTGTTCTGGGCTGCGTCCTGCCCCACACTCTAGCCTGGTGAGCAGCTGTGTGTGGCCTCCTGGGCAGGACGCACTGCCAATGTGCTAAACCGGTCCTCCCTCCAGGACTTCCCAGGCAGCTGCTGGCCGCAGGTGGAGGGCACATGGGCAGGACTGGTGCCTTTCACCTGCACAGCGGCCACCAGCCCTATCTAGCCACATCCCCCAGCAGCACAGGTGGGAGAAAGTGGTGGTCGCCAGCCTCCTCCCCCAGGTTTCACACTGGGGGGGAGGGTCAGCATGCCACAGGCCTCCATGAGATGCTGGCCACAGGCAGGAGAGAGGGGCTGGGCACAGAGGCCCGAGGGCCCCCCCAGAGAAGGGCAGAGGGGCCCTGGGCAGACGCTGGCCAAGTTGGGGCCGAGGAAGGCAGAGAAGCCTTTGGGCCTTGCTGCCACGACGGCCTCAAGCACCCCGCCAGACCTCCCGCCCACAGCCTGGGCCCTCGATTCCCACAACAGATGACTGTCTAACCAGGGGTCCAACCAGAACGCCTCTGCGCCCTCCACTGCCCTGCCCCCGGCCCCGGGCCCCACTGTCCCACGGTCAGGAGCAGGCCTGGCTCAGTCTTCCCATCTGTGAACAGGGGGACCCTTGTGGCTACACTGAGTCTTCGAGGTTATTTTGAGGATCAAAAAGAGCAACTGTCCCATTTGCAACAACATGGATGGATCTTGAGGCCATGATGCTCAGTGAGATAAGTCAGATGGAGAAAGACAAATGCTATATAATCTCACTTATATGTGGAATCTTAAAAAAAAAAATGAACTAAAAAAAGAGTGGAATGGTGGTTATGCGGGGATGGGGGAAGGGGAGGGTGGTGTTGAAGGTACGTACTTGCAACTAGTAGATAAATGAGTCCTGGAGATCTCATGCACGGGGCAGGGACTGGACAACTGTATTATAAATGTCAAATTTGCTGAGAGACTAGATCTTAATTGTTCTTGCCACTAGAAGAAGCGATAATTAACACGTTAGCTAAACAACAGCATTCATTTTGCAATAAAAATGTATCAAATCAATATGCTGTACACCTTAAACTTACACAGTGTCATAGGTCAATAATATCTCAATTGAAAAAGAGAGACCGTCAAACAAAAAAAAGACAACCCAGTTCAAAAATGGGTGAGGGACTTGAGTTGACATCTCTCCAAAGAAGAGCCGGCCAGAGATGGAGGCTGAGGATTCCTGCGACCACCTTGTCCCGCATGCCCAGCCTCCCCTGGGCTTCCCTGCATCCAGCCTGGGCCTCAGGCCATCTTTCTGAGTGCCACCCTAACCTAACCGTCCCTGCTTCTCAGCACATGGCCCCCTCGCAGGCCACACCCCTCCGGGCAAACTGAGCTTGGGCACTACCCTGGCCACCCTCCTGCCCCTCGCTTGGCAAGTGCCCTTCCCTGCCTCCCCCTTCAAGCCTCATCTCAGCACCCCCAGTCTTGGCTGGGAGCCCCCTGCAGAGAGCAATGCTCCCTCCCAGCAACCCAGCACCCTGGCACTCCCAGGAGTCGGCACACAGCAAGTGCTCACAATGAGGGCCGAGGGGGAGAAGCGGGGTGAAGGGGTGTTCACGGACAGGAAGGCCTGGGCTCTGGAATTCACTGGACACCAGGACATGACAAGGGACCCTGTTTGAGGGAGGGACGCGGGCTGGGTCTCCTGGAACCCCAGGGAGGAGACAACTGTGACGATGGGTGGAGGAAGGCCAAGGATGGAGAAGCGCCCACGGCAGTGGTCTTGGGGGTAGAGTGGTGACTGGGGACGGTGTTCCAGGCCTTTTGATGTAACACCCATTGAGCTCAAGGCAATTCCAAAGGGGAGATGGGTAAACAGGAAATGAGGAGGGGTGGTGGCCCAGGAGGAGACTGTGAGAAAGGGGACGTTCCACGTGTTGGTAGGCTCTGTGTCAGTATCTGGGAGAGGAAAGTCAGAATTATGGGGAACAAGTGTGAGTGAGGCCCCCACGGCCTCCTTCTCAGCCCAGCAAACTCCTGTCCTAGTGCCATGCCTTCCGCCAAGCCTGGCAGGGTGCCCTTTGCTGGGGGGTGGGAGGGTTGGGCACAGACCGTCTATCTGATCTTGAGACGGGGTCTGATCTTGAGAAGCTCCCTGGGAGCAACAAACGGGACAGTGGCACCTGCTCACCTGCAGGACTTCAGACACACGACCACCTAGCCTTGTCCTTGGCGCAGAGAATGTGTTCAATAACTGATGCCTTTTGAGACTGAGATTAAAGTGAGGCATGCAGGCGCTGTGGGTGTGGGATATGCACCGGACAAAGGCTGCCTGAAGGATGTCAGAGCTTTGGATAATGAGGCCCTGCAGGAGGGGCCACAGACACACTGTGGGCCTGGGGAGGCCTGGGGCTGCTCTGGCTGTGCGTGTGGACACTCAGTTCCACTTCTGGTCTCATCTGCCTCCCAGGAAGGCTATAGGACTAAGCCAGTCATCAGGATTTATATGTTTTTTTATTATTTTTTAAATTTTATTTTTATTTATTTATTTTGGTGAGGAAGATCGGCCCCGAGCTAATATCTGTTGCCAATCCTCCTGTTTTTGCTTGAGGAATATTAGCCCTGAGCTAACATCTGTGCCCATCTTCCTCTATGTTGTACGTGGGGCGCCACCACAGCATGGCTGATGAGCAGTGCATAGGTCCGTGCCAGGGATCGGAACTCGTGGACCCCGGGCCGCCGAAGCAGAGTGTGCAGACTCAACCACCATGCCACAGGGTCGGCCCTGGTTTATATGTTGTTAAAATTAAACTTGTTATTTAGAGATGGAGTTGTAAGAAATAAAACAGAGAGAGCTCATGCTCACCCAGTTTCTCCTGATGGTAACACCTTGCAAAATTATATGATAATATCACAATCTCCCCCATTTCTATAATTTTGTCATTTTATGAATGTCATGTTAGTGGAATCATACAGTATGTAGCCTTTGGGGATTGGCTTTTTTCACTCAGTGAATTCTCCGGAGATTCACCCAGGTTGTGTGTGCCAGCAGTTCCTTCCTTTCTTACTGCTGAGTAGGATTCCACAGGGCGGACAGATCGGATTCGTTGATCTAGTCCCCCGTTGAAGGACATCTGATTCGTTTCCAGTTTCTAGCTATTATAAATAGAGCTGCTATTAACATTCACATCCAGGTCTTTGCGTGAACAAAAGTCTTCATTTCTCTGGGATAAATGCCCAGGAGTGCAATTTCTGGGTCCTATGATAGTTGCATGTTTAGGTTTTTAGGAAACAGCTAAACTGTTTTCTAGAGTGGCTGGACCAATTTTACATTCCCGCCAGCCGTGAATGAGTGATCCAGTTTCTCCACACCCTCACCAGCATGTGGTGGTGCCACTTTTCCCCCATTCTCATAAACATGCGATGGTATCTCATTGTGGTTTTAGTTTGCATTTCCCTCGCGGCTGATGATGTGCTTTTTTGCCATCTGTATATCCTCTTCAGTGAAATATCTGTTCATGTCTTTTGCCTGTGTTCCAATTGGATTGTCTTTTTACTGTTGACTTTTAAGAGTTCTTTATATATTCTAGATACTAGTCCTTTGTTGGATATGTCATTTGCAAATATTTCCTCCCAGTCTGTAGCTTGTCTTTTTATCCTTTTCACAGGGGGTCTATTGCAGACCAAAAGTTTTTTATTTTGAAGAAGTCCAGTTAATCAGTTTTTCTTTTTATGGCACATGCTTTTGGGGTCAAGTCTAAGAATTTGTTGCGTAGCCCTAGATCCTGAAGATTTTCATCTGTTTTTTTCCCCTAAAAATTTTATAGTTTTACATTTTAAATTTAAGTCCAGTTTTATTTTGTGTTAATTCTTGTATAAGGTGAAAGATTTGGGTTGAGGTTTTTGATTGCCTGTGGGTGTCCAATTGCTCCAGCAGCGGTTGTGGCAATTCACAACTCGCTTTTGAACTTCCCCAAAATCAGACGGACATGTTTACTCTAGTCTGTTTCACTGATCTGTGTGTCCATCCCTCTGCTAATACCACACAGTTTTAATGACTGTAGCTATAGAATATATATGTAGAAATATAGAGAATGTAAAGAAACCTGGTAGACTGTTTCTTCTCACTTCAACAAGGTTGCAGAACACAAGACTGATATACAAAAATCAATTGTATTTCTATATACTAGCAATGAACACATGGAAACAAAAATTAAAAATACAATACCACTTATAGTCTTTCAAAAAATGAGATACTTTTGTGTAACTCTAACGAAACATGTACAGGATTTATATGCTGAAAACAACAAAATGGAGATGAAAGAAATCAAAGAAGATTAAATAAATGGAGGGACATACTATGCTCGTGGATTGGAAGACTCACCATTGTAAAGATATCAGTTCTCCCCAAATTGATCTATAGTTATTCCTGTCAGAGTCCTATATAGTCATGTGCCACATAACAGTGTTTTAGTCAAGCACAGGCTGCGCACAGGACGGTGGTCCCGTAGACTAGTACCAGATAGCTCAGGTGTGTGGGAGGCTACACCACCTAGGCTTGTGTAAGTATGACGTTTGCAGCGATGAAATCACATAACGGTGCATTTCTCAGAACACATCCCCAGCATTAAGGTACCTGTGAGTGTATATCAAAATATCAAAATCCCTGCAAGATTTTTTTGTGGATATGGATAAGGCTGTTCTAAAATTTATATGGAGAGGCAAAGGAACTAGAATAGCCAGTGTTGTTATTTTAACCCACTTAACACAGATTGGGCACTCATTTCACTTTTTTGTTTTGTTTTGTTTTAAATTATTTTATTGGGCCAAAATTTACATGCAGCGAAATGCACAGATCTTAAGTGCTCAATTCAATGAATTTTGACAAGTGTGTAAACTCATGTAACCAACACTCCAATCAAGACTCCATTTTCATTACCCCATACAGTTTCCTGTGCCCTTTCCCAGTCAATTCTCATCATCACCACCACCCCTGGCCCAGCCCCAGGCAACCACTGATCTGCTATCACCACAGATTAATCTTGCCTGTTTTAGAACTTCAAATAAAGGGAATTATACAATATGTATTTTTTTAAAATCTGACTTTAACTCAGCATAATTGTTTTGAGATTCATCCATGTGGCCAAGTGTACCAAAAGCTCACTATTTTTTACTGCTGAGTAATATTCCATTGTGTAGCTATACCGCAATTTGTTTATCCATTCACTGTTGATGGACATTTGGGTTTCCAGTTTCTGGCTCTTACAAATACAGCTGCTATGAACATGTGTGTACAAATCTTTGTTTGGACATATGTTTCCTTTTTTCTTGGGTACGTAATTAGGAGTAAAATGGCTGAATCATATAGGTGTATGTTTAACTTTATAAGAAACTGTCATACTGTTTCCAAAGTGGATGTACAGTTTTACTCCTGCCTGCACTATGAGTCCCAGTTGCTCTGCATCCTTGTCAGCACTTATTAGTGTCAGTCTTTTGTTTCAGCTATTCTGATGGGTGCATGGGGTGTCTCACTGTGGTTTTCATTTGTATTTCCCTGATGGCTAATGGTACTGAGCATCTCTTCTGTGCTTCTTGGCCATTTGTATGTCTTCTTTTGTGAAATGTCTATTCAAATCTTTTGCCCATTTTTAAACTGGATTGTCTTTTTACAATTGATTTGCAGGAGTTCTTTAATATATTTTGGGTACAAGTCCAATGTCAGATATATTCGCTGCAAATATTTTTTCCCAGACAATGGCTTGATTTTCATTTTCTTAATAGTTTCTTTTGAGAAACAGGTGTTTATAATTTTGATAAATTCCAATTCAACAATTTTTTATTTGCTATTTCATGGAGGTTTTTTTTCTTGTCCTCTGCAAGAAGTCTTTGCTTGTTTCCTCCAAGGTCATGGATATATTCTCCTCTGTTTCTTCTAGAATCTATATAGTTTCAGTGTTATGTTTAGGACTATGATCCATCTTGAATTAATTTTTGTGTATGGTGTTAGGTAGAGGTCACAGTTCATTCTGCTCCCCCCCGCCCCCAGTTTATCCAATAGTCCCAGCACTGTTGAAAAATTTGGCTTTCCCATTGAATTGCCATGACACCTTTGAAGAAAATCAAGACTTTGGCTAGATATTGTGGATCACTTTCTGGACTCTTGATTCTGTTCAGAAATGATTATCTGTTGCTGCATAATAATTCAAAACATAGCAGCTTAAAACATCAATTTAATCTTTTTTTTGTGAGGAAGACCAGCCCTGAGCTAACATCCGTTGCTAATCCTCCTCTTTTTGCTGAGGAAGACTGGCCCTGGGCTAGCATCCGTGCCCATCTTCCTCTACTTTATATGGGACGCCGCCACGGCATGGCTGACAGGCAGTGCGTCGGCGGGCGCCCGGGATCCGAACCAGCGAACCCCGGGCTGCCAAGCGCGGACTAAACAGCTGCGCCACCGGGCCGGCCCCCTTCAATTTAATCTTTATTATCTATCATGGTTTCTGTGGGTCAGAAATTCAGGAGGGCTCTGCTGGGTGGTTCATGTGATTTCAGGCAGATAATGTCTGGAGCTAGAGCAGCTGGCTGGACATCCCACTTTCCACGAAGTCTCAGGGTTTCTTCATATCACCTCTGCAGGGGGGCTAGCCTGGCAATCATCTCTTCAAGTGGGCTAGCCTGGTATCCTGAAAGCACAGTGGCCTCAAGGCTCTAAGCACAAGTGCTCCAGCACCCAAGGCAGATGCTGCATTGTCTTTTATGACCCAGCTTCAGAAGTTACGCAGCATCACTTCTATATTGTTTAAAAGATGGTGTAAGATCCCTTACATTCTTGAATGTAAGATTCAAGGGGGTATCAAGATTCTAGAAGAGCTGGAGGACATTGTCATGGCCCTTGAAAAATACAATCTGTAAAATCTCATCTTTTTTGGGTCAATCTTTTAGCTCTCTGTTCTGCAGGCTGGATAATTTGTATTGATCTTTTTTCTCTGGCCAGTGGTGTGGGAGTGGACTGAAGGTGGTGGGCAGACTCCCCCATGGAGGTGAGTTATAACAGAGGCCTGCAGGACAAGGGCAGGACGTGGAGGGGAGGGGGCTGTCTGAGGTGTGTGGTCAGGGACAGCTGCACCTGGCATGTGTGGGGAGGAGGGGCAGCGGGCAAGTGCATCCCTGTGGAGCTGTTGACCCCAATCTGCCTCTGAGACATCATGCTGAGTATGTGAGGCTGGACTCTGTGGGGGATGCCTCCCCTGGGCCGTGGGCTGCAGGGGGGTGGGTGATGGGGCTCAGGACAGAGGAGGAAAGCTGGGGCGGCATGTGGCCTGCAGGCCCGGGGGCCTGTGCTGAAACCCCAGCCCGCGGCCCGCACTGCTGTGACTCAGGGAGAGAGCCCCACACCAGGGTGTTTGAGTTGGCTGGGCTTCACGTGGAGGACGTCAGAGCTGAAGGCAGCGTCTCAGGCTCCCGGGGAGGCGCTGAGTGAGAGGGTGCATTCCGTGCTGGCTGGCGGCCGCCTCTCCCCTGACCTGAGGACAGGCCTGGCACTGTCCGGACGGCTGGGGAGGGGGCACAGGCTCTATTCGGCCGGCTCCCTCCAAGGCATTGACACTCCCGGGGCCCACAGTCTCCAGCCATCTCAGCGTTTTCCTGTGTAGACAACCACCCTTCCCAACTCATGGATCCAAGGAGATCCCTTAGAAGTCACTGTTGACAGAAGGTCAAGCTCCTGTAATCCTGCCCAAAGGGGCTCTGCCTTCAGCAAACTCACCAGCATCCTGGGTCCAATCCAGGGGTGGAGGAGACAGTCTGGGGACCACCTGGCCCCTCTCCCTCAGGTGGTCTCCTTGGCTCCACCATCCACCCCCTCATTCCCCAGCTGAACCCCGTCAGGCCTCAGGGCCTTTGCTTATCTTCTGGAGGCCGGCTCCTCCGCCGCCGTCTCGCCCACTGGCCTCCTCGGACGGCACTGCCCCAGCACATGGCAGCACTCTCTGCACATCTTGCTTTTCTCTTATGTGTTAGTCTCCCTCCCACTTGAATCAAAGCCCCAAGAGCAGGACCCTGGCCTGTCTTGTTCACGTGGCTTCCCCGTGACACGTTATGGGCACAGTGCACAAAACCAGTGGGGGAGGGAGGCGGGCCCGAGGGTGCCCCTTGATTTCTGTTTTCATTCGCTTCAGTGTAGGCAGGTGAGGCGACCTCTCCATGGAGTGCTACCCACAGCAAAGCAGCCTGTGGACTCTGAGGTCAGGTGAGGGCTAGCGCTCCTGGAGCCTGCCCAGGGCGAGTCCGTGTCCTTGTCCAGAAATCCAGAGCCCCACGTCGGCCGCCCCCCTGACAGTGGCACCTGGACTCTCGTAGGCATCGCACATGGGATGGGCCCACGATGGAGCTGCACATGCTCCTGCCCCAGGCTTTCCCGTCTGACATGCGACATCACCACCCACCAGCTGCTTAAATAAAAATCCCAAAGTCATACTGCTTGTCCCTTTTCCCTCAGTCTCCACATCCAATCCAACAGCAAGTCCTGCTGCTTCTACTCCCAAAATGTATTCAAAATGTGCCCAATGGCTCTGTCACCCCTGTATCAGTGCTGGGGTCGCCGCAACATGCAGGGCAGCCTGGGGGCTGAAACAACTGAAATGCATATCCTCACACTTCTGGAGGCTGGAAGTCTGAAATCGAGGTGTCGGCACAGTGGGTTTCTCCCGAAGCCTCTCTTGGCTGGTAGATGGTGGTCGTCTATGTGTCCTTACACGGTTGTCCATCTGTGCGTCTGTGTCCTGACCTCCTCTTCTTATAAGGACGCCAGTCGCATTGGATCAGGGCTCCACCTTATGACCTCATTTCAGCACAATCTACTCTGTAAAGGCCCCATCTCCAAATACAGTGTGGAGGTACTGGGGGTTAGGGCTGCAACATATGAATTAGGGGGCACAGTTCAGCCCTTGACACCACCCAACGCCATCCTGGTCTGCACTGCCCCAGTCGGGCCTTCCTTCTGGCCCACACTCATCCTCCACACTGCAGTGGGGACCCTTCAGGATCGAGCATTCAGGTTTCAGGCTCCACGCCTCGCTGTGCACACAGGCCCACGGGAGGAGGCTGAGCCCACTGTCCGACGCCTGCCTCACTTTGTCCCTTCACCCCGGACCCGGGCCCACGGCCTCCTTGCTCTTCCTCAGACACACCAAGCTCGTCCCCATCCCTTAGGGCCTTTGTTCTGCCTGGAGTCTCCCTGGTTTTCACTGCCAGGGCCACCCAGTCCTTCTCTCATAGCCTATTATGCCCCTGTATTTTCTTTTATTAATAATAACTTTATTGAGACAATTCACATACCAATTAGAGTGTGCCATTCAGAGGTTCCTCACAGCCTTGTGCAACAATCACCATAAATTTAGAACGTTTTGTATTGAGATATAATTCCCAGACCATAAAATCCACCCTTGTAAAGTGTATAATTCAGTGAATTTTCAGTGCATTCACGGAGTTGTGCATCAGTCACCACTGTCTAACTGTAGAACATTTCCATCACCAGAGAAGAAACCCATTAGCAGTCACTCCCCGTTCTCCCCTCCCCAACCCCTGCGCCAGCCCCTTTTTTTAAAAAGGAAGGACGTTCTCACACAGGCCACCACGTGGATGAATCTGGAGGACACTGTGCTAAGTGAACTAAGCCAGACGCAAAAGGACAAACATTGTAGGATTCCACTTCTGTGAGGTGCCTGGAGTCGTCAAATTCATAGAGACAGGAAGTAGGATGGTGGCTGCCAGGGGCTGGGGAGTGGGGGGATGGGGAGTTAGTGTTTAATGGGGACAGAGTTTCAGTTTGGAAAGACGGAAAGTTCTGGAGGTGGATGGTGGTGATGGTTGCACACAATGTGAATGTACTTAATGCCACTGAACTGTACACTTAAAAATGGTTAAAATGGTAAACTTTATGTTATGTATATTTTACTACAATTTTTTAAAATAAATAATAAAAAGCAATTCATCGGGTATAAAATTTCAGCTATGCTGGATGATTAAGCTCTAGAGATCTGCTGTACAACATTGGGCCTACAGTTAACAATACCGTGAAACATTTGTTAAGGGGGTAGATCTCATGATAAGTGTTCTTAGGACAATAAAAAACCAAACAAAGTTTCAGGTCTGTGGACATAGCATACTGCTGTGCATATGAAAAAGGTGGGAGAAAAAAACAAACATTCACGCATGCATACATGTGCTCGTACATGCATACGATACCCTGGAAGGACACCAAGAAGCTGTCCATTGGTGGGTGATGGGGAGGGAGCTGGGTGGGCAGGCAGGAGTGGCAGGCAGGATTCTCCAAGTGTGAAGCTTTTTATGCTTCTGGAACCTCAAATCTTGGGTCCCTTTTCCTACCGGAACAAGTTAGAAAATAGATTGCCGAAGGAGGCCAAGCCCAGGAAAAGAGCCAAAGCCCCAGGCCGAGGCTGCCACACCCCACCGCGGGGCGTCTGCTGGGCCGGGAGGAGCCAGCCCACTCTGGAGAGAAGCAGCTTCTTGTGCAGACACAGCAGCCCTTCCCCTGCAAGACTCTCCGGGTGAAAACTTGAAGCTCCCGTTCTGTGAGGAGCTGAGTAATGGTGACGAGTGTCTACATACCAAGCCGGGTCAGCGGGGAAGGAGGCGACTTTGTTTATTCTTTCCCTTCTAACCTCGCACATCTTCCGCTCACAAGTCCAGCGGTGTGGTCGGCCTGGCCCCACTGGCTAGACCAAAGAGACCAAACTTATTTGCTTAGACTGTGGAATTCCGAGCAGAAGGCAGGGCAGGAGGAACTCGGGCGTTCCCAGTGGCAATGCTCAAACCCAGAGCACAAACTCCCAGCAAAAGGCCGCGTCTGGGGCTCTGCTGGGCAAGGATCATACAATGAAGGATGAGCCACAGCGGAAAGAGGGAAATGGAATAAACAGAAAAAGCGAAGGTTTGAGTAAAGGCAATTAAAATCTACTTAGTGTGAAGTCAGGGATGTTAGCACAGACACAACGTCTTAAAAAGAAAAACATAGTCCATTTTATTCAGAATTTACATTCCAGCAGCCCAAGAAGCCAGGCACTTACATAATTAAGGAACAATAATAAGATATGTTACCGGGTTCTATTTTTTTGTTTTTTGGAGAATTTCCAAATAAGTTATTACAAAGCTGGTTTGAGGTTTGAGAATCAGAAGAAAATTCAACATAAAATTAGGAAGTCATTTCACAATATCTGACAGATGAACAGCAAAATGAGAGAAAAACTAGATTGAGTTCCCCCCAAAATAGAAATTTCTTAACGCGTTCTCACCAAAATGCCAGCTGCCCCTGGGCTTCGATAAGACAATTCCTTCTGGAGAATGAGAATATTCTCTGGGGAGAGAGGCACCAGCATTGAGCAAAGTCAGTCTCCACTGGGAGGGGACAAGGGCCCTTCCTCTATACCCCTATAATGACCACAGTGCAGGGCTGGCCCCCAACAGGCATTGCAAGGGACGGGGGACACAGCCCTGCATGTCCGTGCACTGTCGCTGAGCCCCTGGGATGTGGCTGGTCCTGACGGGGACAAGCTGCAAGAACAACACACACCCGGCTTGTGAGCAAAAGAAGGCAGACTGCCTCATCACTCATTTGCTGATAGTGACTGCGTGTTGAAATGATATTTTGGATATTTTAAGTTAAATAATATTAAAATTAATCTCTCCTGCTTCTTTTCATTTTTTTAACGTGACTTCTAAAAAAATTTAAAACTATACATGTGGATGGCATTCTATTTTTACTGGATGGCACTGGCATAGAAAATTCAGGAACAGACCCAAGCTAATTTGGAGATTCACTACATGACAAAGTGGGGGAAAGATGGACTTTTTAAAAATAAATGACACTGGGATAACTGGGAAGCTATTTAGAAAAAGTTAAAATTAGATGCATACCTCACACATTTCCAAACAAACTAGGAATGGCCAAAGATCAAAATGTAACAAATGAAATCGTACAGGTACAAGGGGAGACTCCTTTGCACACTGGGTGCAGGGACTCAAAACTCCATCCACAATGAAAGAATAGATAAAAATTCAATTATATGAAAACAAAACACTGCCCGGTGGTAAAAGACAGCATAGGATACACAGATGGAACATACACGACAAATGGGGAGAATCTGCAGGTTATGTGCCAATATTCCTAATATATGAAGAACTCAGCAATTAAGGAGGGAGAAGATAGGAAAATGGACAAAAGATACACAGAATACGCAACACACAACATAAAAATGGTCTTAAACACACGACCAGATGCTCAAGGTCACACACAGCGGGGGAAGTGCTAACTGACCCGCCCTGAGACAGCTCACCTGCAGACTGACGGCTCACATCAGAAGCTGCGGGGCAGGCGCGCCTCACACACAGGGGGTGGGGGCTGCAAAATGCCTCAACCCACGTGTGGTGGGGCAGTATCTCACGAGACTGCGTACTGCTTTACCCTTGGACCTGCCACCCCACCTCTGGAAATTTGCCCTGAAGATACGTCTCAAACAGTGCAAAGGTGCACGGGAACAAACATACTCATTGTAATGTAGAGGAACAATCTAGAACTACTGAGCAGCAGCCACACAGGGAGCGCCTCACCAGGTGACCTCCTGGATCATGAGGAGCGGTTCCGGGCTACATTTATGTGAAAAAAACCCAAAAAACAAAAAGAGCACAAGTGGTATGCTACTCTTCGTGTGAGAAAGAAAAATAAGAATACATGTGAATGCAGCTTGTCAGCCACGCCGTGGCGGTGTCCCATATAAAGTAGAGGAAGATGGGCACGGATGTTAGCCCAGGGCCAGTCTTCCTCAGCAAACAGAGGAGGATTGGCAACGGATGTTAGCTCAGGGCTAGTATCCTCACACACACACAAAAAGACTGGAAATGCACTAAGATGTTAATTTTGGGGGGACAGTATTTTATATATACATATAGTATATATACATACATATACATATATATTTTTTCTTCTTCCTTAGAGTCTTAAATATTTAAAACCAATATTATGTAAAATTTTAAAAACTGCTTTAAAATAATCACAAAGCCCATTTTTTCTGGAAAGAGAAAAAAAAAGAATGCATGTGAATGTCTATATCTCCTGATGTGTGCAAACAAGAGCAGGAGAGAGAACTGGAAATGAGTGACGCTGATTGTGTAACGGGGTGGAAGGAGGAGGGTAGGAGGGAAGGGCAGCATGACCTCTCGTATAACTCCAGTACTTCATCTTAATGTTTCCTGTAGTCATAAATAAAATTAAATCAAAAGCACTGGAGAAGGAACCCTGAAAATGAGTACCAGCAGAAAACCCAACTCAATCGTGTTTCAACGATGAATAGCACAACCACAAAGAAAACAAAAAAATGAACCCAGTGAATTTCTGAACACAGTACTCAGTCCAAAGACAAGAAGAGCAGACAAAGCTTCGCAGGTTTGCCATTTTCCATGGATGGGTGGCTGCAGCAATCCTGGAACTGTTCTGTGTGTTCGGAGGACTCACTAGACGATCAATATGTCTCGTGATGCTGTCAGAAGTTAGGGCTGTCCCGTGGGAGCAGGAGACGCAGAGGTAGACCGGCGGAGGCGAGGAGGAACCTGCGGTGCTGGGGCAACTGTGGGGACTCCTGATATTGTTCACTACATATCTGTCTAGGACCTAGATGACACCCTGGTGCAAATGAGCACACCTTGGTGTCGGAGAAACATTCTGCTCTAAAGGAACCCAGGAGAAGTGGCTGACTCCAGGTCTGGGGCAGAGAAAAAATAGGGCCAGAAAGCAAGAAAGTGCTCAAAACTAATGGTGACGTGTCAGAGGACACAGGAGCCAGCCTGACAGCGTCAAAATGAGCAATGACAGTAACAGACTATAACTCACTGAGTGAAATGAAAACCCGCAAGCCTGTACTCCTAATAGAGAACTAAGTGGGACGAGGAGAACAGACGGTTCTTCCTTGTGGTAGACTGCCAACTGACGCCTGGAGAACAAGTGAGGGAGTTAGAGAATCAGCTTCCTCAACCACTGTTGTAATCATCGACTCAAGCGAGAACCGCCAACAGGTGCTAGAAAATGGCTGGGAGAGAGGTTCTGGGGAGAAGTTTCCTCAGCCTCAGAGTTCCTTCCACAGTCTCCCTGATCATGACACAGGTGGAACACCTAGCAGACACCACCTGCACCCAGGAGTGTCACAGGCCTTTGGAGAAGGATTCCGTGTCATTCAAAATGTGTGGCCATGCGCATCTCAGCCAGAAGAAATGGGCAGGCACACCCAGCAAGGGACATGCCACAGAACTGGTGGCCTATGGTCATAAATGTCAACATCGGGGACACAGGCAGGGCCGAGCGGCCACTCCAGACATCTGACAGCAAAGCGCAGGGCATGGTCCTGGATGGGAGAGAATGGCTAGAAAGCACATTACTCGTACAACTGGCGAGGTGTGAACGGGACCGTGTGCTTACTGTCAACAGTAAATTGCCTGGGCTGTACACTTGAGCTCAGCGTTCTTGTTCTTCGGTGGAACACGCTGAAGTGTTAGGGGTAAAGGACTGCAACGCTCTGAAATGGTCCGGTGATAATGACCGCAGTGGCAGTGGCAATGGCGCTGTGCATGTTTATAGAGAAAGGGAGTGAGACAAAATGTTAACTGGGAAACTGAGGTGAAGAGTTGAAGGAGCTCATCCTACTTTCCTTTTCTGTATGTTCCGGAACACCCCAGAGAGAGCCTGTGGCCATCTCGTGTGTCTGGCCAACCAGGAGGGGAGGCCGTGGGCTACGGGGAAGCTGACAGGACTGTGACGCCTGGTGGAGTGTCAGTGTCTGCCACACGACTCCTGGTCGTCACATGAGACCCCCTGCACACAGGCATCGATCAGGAAAACTGACGGGATCCGACAGGACCCCGAGCTCAGGGACGGATGAGGGGTGACACTTTCTGGCCTGTGCTCAGCTCCAGGCTGCCTCGCAGAGGCCTCCTTACCCCCAGTGCCTCTCCTGTGTGACGCAGCAGGACCAGGTTTCCACGGTGACCCAGCAAGATGCAACGCCTTGGGCTTGGAACAACACACTTGATTAAGGACCGGGCCGTGGGTCGGCCTCGCTGGGACAGCGCTGAGTTGAGCTCCCACGTTCGTGTGCTGGGCTGTGCTCAGCTGGGAACTTGTGGTTGACCAGGAACGGCCCCTGCGACAGTGAGGGGCGCCGCCTTCACGTCTGAGCTGCAACTTCACCATCACCTCCTGCATCCGGAGAAGCTGGAGGGTCACATTCGAGGCCTGCGACAGTGGGATCTGTCCTCTCCCCGGGGGGATGGGGCCGTCTGATCTCATGTCCTACCACTGTGACCCCTGACCCCCTCTCTCCAGTGGAGTGACACCACTGACCACTCTGAGCACCTGGTCCTTCCTCTTCCTGCCAGCCCCTGGCTGCCTGGGAGCAGAGGGTGGCTGGAGAAAGAGGAGCCGGCAAAGGTGGCAGAGAGCCCGGATGGCGCAGAGACAAAAGCCAACGTAGGGGCTGCTCCTGGGAGGCTGCAGGCATGGAGACAGAGAGTGCAGGGGAGCTGGGGGGAGCAGGGACATCTGGCGCAGCAGCAGGGAGCAGGGGCCACAGTCCAGGGGCAGCAGGGCTGAAGTCAGGGCTCCCAAGCCCCAGCCCAGCAGTCCATCCTGGGCCTGACCTTGGTTCTGGGGGATAAGACAAGCCAGCAAGCACAATACGACCTGACACGTCCCAGAGCAGCCAGCAAACCCTGCCTCTGAGCCAGAGGAGGCCAAGGTCACACAGGTGGAGCCACCAGAGAAGAGCTCCAGGGCTAGCACATGAGCCTAGAAGACGAGAAGTTTCGAGAAGCAGCAGCCGAGGGCAGGGCCAGTGGGCCGGGAGCAGCATGGCCAAAGTCGCAGGGCCGGAGCAGCTGGTATGGGGCGGGGTAGAGCTGGACTGAGGAGGGTAAGAGCCCCACTGTAACTTTTGATGAGAGAGACCAAGGTGGCTGTGAGGGGGAGTGGCATGGGCAGACCAGTGTTTTAGAGGGAATAACGTGGGGGTGTTAGCCGCTGCCCAGATCCCCAGGGAGCAGGGCTGATGCTTTGCACCCAGGAGGCTGTGGATGGCTGGAGTCCGCTGGGCCAGTTAGGGAGAAGAGAAAGAAGAGGTCACAAACCAGAAGGCAGGCAGGAAGGCAGGGCAGAGATGAACGGCGAGTCGCGGAATGAGGACACCGCTGTGACGCAACCCCAGCAGCCACTGCGTTCAGGCTGGTCCTGCTGCGGTTTCCAAACTTGGTGGCTGTGACCCCAAATTAAAAAGCAAACTGCAGAGTCAAGGGCACTGGAGCTGTGACACCCCACTCCTCCAACCTCCTGCCAGATGCCGGTCCACCCAGCAGGTCCCAGCAGAGGTGCCCTCGTGCACCCCCCAGCTCCTTGGGGAGCCAGCAGGCAGGGTCACTCTGCACAGGGCGTGACTGTGATCCTAACACCCAGCCCAGAGAGGCGGTTTGTCACACTGTGTGCAGACCTGGGTGCAGAGAAGCACCTCCCAGCCTCCCCAACAGGTTCCTGCGGCTGAGGGGGGCAGCCCCGTTCCCCAGATGTGTGGAAACACGCTGCTCTGTGTTGCAATTCATCTCTTTGGCAACTATGACCCAAGAGGGAGCCTGGCCTGAACCAAGAGCAGAAGATAAACAGGTTCTTTTAAAATGGAGTTACTGGTTTATTGCTAGACACAGAGTTAAGTGAACACCTGCCTCACGGTCTGCATGATTCACATTTGTTCTAATGATCCAAATTACACATTACCACCTGTTGTGTACTGAAACTTTTTTTTAAATTGAACTTTATTTTTTGAGATAGCTAGATTCAGAGAGGAGTCCCTTGTACCCGTTATCCAGTTCCTCCCAATGGTAACATCTTGCAAAACTGTAGTACAACATCACAACCCAGATACTGGCATTGGTGTGGTCAGGGCACAGGATACTTCTGTCACCACAAGGACCCCTCCTGTGGCTCCTTTACAGCCACACACACTTCCCTCCCCTCCCACCTCCTCCTTAACTCCTGGCAACCACTAATCTGTTGTCCACCTTTATAATTTGGTCATTTCAGCAATGTCTTGGAGATGGAAATGGACTTATATAGCGTGTAACCTTTTGGGACTGGAGTTTTTCACTCAGCATAATTCTCTGGCACTCTATCCAGGTTGCTGTGCATATCAACAGCTCGTTCCTTTTTTCTTCCATCAGAGTTGTGCAGTTTTTTTGTGCACAAATTCTATATATGTTTTGTTGTTTTGGGGGGTTTTTTAACTGAAAGTGATTTATTAATAACATATTATATAGTTATAATAAAATTAAGAAAAAGATTTAATAGGCCAGCCCAGTGGCATAGTGGTTAGGTTCCCCGCGCTCTGCTTTGGCGGTCTGGGGTTTGCATCCCTGGTGTGGACCGACGCACCGCTTATCTAGCCATGCCGTGGCGGCGTCCCATATAAAGTGGAGGAAGATGGGCACGGATATTAGCCCAGGGCCAGTCTCCCTCAGCAAAAAGAGGAGGATTGGCAACGGATGTTAGCTCAGGGCTAATCTTCCTCACAAAAAAAAAAGAAGAAAAAGATTTAACACTATGTGCCAGGCACTGTGGCTTCTTGTATGTTATTAATACTTCAATTCTCACAACCACCACTGTATTATTACCCCCTTTTCCAGATGAAGAAACTGAGGCACAGATGGGTTAAGCTACTTGCCAAGTGGGAGAGAAAATGGGGAGGTGGTTATCACACACAGGCAGCCTACCTCCAGGGTCCCCTGTTCTTTTATTTTTAATTTTTATTGATGTCTTAGTAGTTTATAACGTTCTGTGGTTTTAGTTGTACATTATCATTTGTCCGTCACCATATGGATGCATCCCATCACCCCTTGTGCCCACCCCCAGTCCCCTTCCCCCTGGTAACCACCAACCAGTTCTCTCTGTCCGTGTGTTTGTTTATATTCCACAAATGAGTGAGATCATGCGGTGTTTGTCTTTCTGTCTCTGCCTTATTTCACTTAACATAACACCCTCTAGGTCCATCCATGTTGCTGCAAATGAGACAATTCTGTCTTTTCTTATGGCTGAGTAGTATTCCATTGCATGTATATACCACATCTTCTTTAACCAATCATCAGTCAAGGGACACTTGGGTTGCTTCCACTTCTTGGCTATAGTCAATAATCCTGCAATGAACATAGGGGTGCACAAGCCTCTTGTGATGGTTGATTTCATGTCCATTGGGTAGATGCCCAAGAGTGGGATTGCTGGATCATAAGGCATTTCTATTTTTAATTTTTTGAGGAATCTCCATAATGTTTTCCATAGAGGCTGCACCAGTTTGCATTCCCACCAGCAGTGAATTAGTGTTCTTGTTTCTCCACAACCTCTCCAACATTTGTTGTTTTTTGTCTTGGTGATTATAGCCATTCTAACGGGTGTAAGGTGATATCCTAGTGTAGTTTTGATTTGCATTTCTCTGATGATTAGTGATGTGGAACATCTTTTCATGTATCTATTGGCCGTCTGTATCTCTTCCTTGGAAAAATGTCTGTTCATATCCTCTGCCCATTTTTTGATTGGGTTGTTTGTTTTTTTGTTGTTCAGTTGTGTGAGTTCTTTGTATATTACGGAGATTAATCCCTTGTCGGATAAACGATTTGTGAATATTTTCCCCCAGCTGGTGGGTTGTCTATTCATTTTGATCCTGGTTTCATTTGCCTTGTAGAAGCTTTTTAATCTGAGGAAGTCCCACTTGTTTATTTTTTCTTTTGTTTCCCTTGTCCGAGGAGACATGTAATCTGAAAGGATCCCTTTATGACCAATGTCAATTAGTGTACTGCCTATATTTTCTTCCAGGAGTTTTATAGTTTCAGGTCTCACTTTCAGGTCCTTAATCCATTTTGATTTGATTTTTGTGTATGGCGATAGAAGATGGTCTACTTTCATTCTTTTGCATGTGGCTGTCCAATTTTCCCAACACCATTTATTGAAGAGACTTCCCTCTCTCCATTGTATGTTCTTTGCTCCTTTGTCGAAGATTAGCTGTCCATAGGTGTGTGGTTTTATTTCTGGGCTTTCAATTCTGTTCCATTGATCTGTGTGTATTTTTGTACCAGTACCATGCTGCTTTGATTACTATAGCTTTATAGTATATTTTGAAATCAGGGATTGTGATGCCTCCAGCTTTGATCTTTTTTTTCAGGATTGCTTTAGCTATTCGGGGTCTTTTGTTGCCCCAGACGAATTTCAGTATTCTTTGCTCTATTTCCGTGAAGAATGTCATTGGGATTCTGATTGGGATTGCATTGAATCTGTAGATTGCTTTAGGTAGAATGGACATTTTAACTATGTTTATTCTTCCAATCCATGTGCATGGAATATTTTTCCATTTCTTTACGTCTTCATCAATTTCTTTCAATAGTGTCATAGTTTTCATCATATAGGTCTTTCACCTCCTTGGTTAAATTTATTCCCAGATATTTTATTCTTTTTGTTGCAATTGTAAATGGGGTTGTCTTTTTAACTTCTCTTTCTCTTCATTCATCATTAGCATATAGAAATGCAACTGATTTTTGTAAGTTGATTTTATACCCTGCCGCTTTGCTGTAGTTGTTGATTATTTCTAGTAGTTTTCCAATGGATTTTTTTTTTAGGGTTTTCTATATATAAGATCATGCCGTCTGCAAATAGTGAGAGTTTCAGTTATTTGTTGTCTATTTGGACTCCTTTATTCCCTTTTCTTGCCTAATTGCTCTGGCCAAAACCTCCAGTACTATGTTGAATAAGAGAGGCAAGAGTGGGCACCCTTGTCTTGTTCCTGTCCTCAAAGGAATGGCTTTCAGTTTTTCCCTGTTGAGTAGGATGTTAGCTGTGGGTTTGTCATGTATGGCCCTTATTATGTTGAGGTACTTTCCTTCTATACCCATTTTGTTGAGTGTTTTTATCATAAATGGATGTTGGATCTTGTCGAATGCCTTCTCTGCATCGATTGAGATGATCATGTGGTTTTTATTCTTCATTTTGTTAATGTGGTGTATCATGTTGATTGATTTGCGGATGTTGAACCATCCCTGTGTCCCTGGTATAAATCCCACTTGATCGTGGTGTATGATCTTTTTGATGTATTGCTGTACTCAGTTTGCCAGTACTTTGTTGAGGATTTTTGCATGTATATTCATCAGCGATATTGGCCTGTAGTTTTCCTTCTTTGTATTGTCCTTGTCTGGCGTTGGTATAAGGGTGATGTTGGCCTTGTAGGATGTGTTAGGAAGTGTTCCATCTTCCTCTATTTTTTGGAATAGTTTGAGAAGGATAGGTATTTAAGCCTTCTTTAAATGTTTGGTAAAATTCTCCAGGAAAGCCATCTGGTCCTGGACTTGTATTTTTTGGGAGGTTTTTGATTATTGTTTCAATCTCTTTACTTATGATTGGTCTATCCAGATTCTCTATTTCTTCTTGATTAAGTTTTGGGAAGTTGTCTGTGTCCAAGAGTTTGTCCATTTCCTCTCGGTTGTCCTATTTGTTGGCAGATAGTTTTTCATAGTATTTTCTAATAATTCTTTGTATTTCTGTGGTATCCGTTGTAATTTCTCCTCTTTCATTTCTAATTTTATTTATTTGAGTCTTCTCCCTTTTTTTCTTAGTGAGTCTGGCTAAGGGTTTGTTGATTTTATTTATCCTCTCAAAGAAACAGCTATTTGTTTCATTGATCCTTTCTACTGTTTTTTTGTTTGTTTGTTTCTGTTTCATTTATATCTGCTCTGATTTTTATTATTTATCTCCTTCTGCTGATTTGGGGCTTTGTCTGTTCTTCTTTTTCTAATTCTGTTAGATGCAGTTTAAGGTTGCTTATTTGGGATTTTTCTTGTTTGTTAAGGTGGGCCTGTATTGCTATGAATTTCCCTCTCAGGACCACTTTTGCTGCATCCCGTATGAGTTGGTATGGTGTATTTTCATTTTCATTTGTCTCCAGATAGCTTTTGATTTCTCCTTTAATTTCATCAATGGTCCATTTGTTGTTCAACGGCATGTTGTTTAGTCTCCACATCTTTGTCCCTTTCCCAGTTTTTTTCTTGCAGTTGAGCTCTAGTTTCATAGCATGATCAGAAAAGATGCTTGTAATGATTTCAATATTCTCACATTTATAGAGGTTTGCCTTGTTTCCCCACATATGGTCTATCCTTGAGAATGTTCCATGCACACTTGAGAAGAATGTGCAATCTGCTGTTTTTGGGTGGAGTGCTCTGTGTATATCTATTAAGTCCATCTCATCTAGTTTTCCATTTAAGTCCATTATTTCCTTATTGACTTTTTGTCTGGATGATCTATCCATTGACATAAGTGGAGTGTTGAGATCCCCTACTATTATTGTGTTGTTGTTAATATCTCCTTTTAGGTTTTTTAATAGTTGTTTTATGGACTTTTGTGCTCCTGTGTTGGGTGCATAGATATTTATGATTGTTATGTCTTCTTGATGAGGTGTCCCTTTTATCATTATATATTGCCCCTTTGTCTCTCATTACCTTTTTTATCTTGAAGTCTACTTTGTCTGGTGTAAGTATGGCAAGCCCTGCTTTCTTTTGTTTGCCATTAGCTTGGAGTATCGTTTTCTACCCGTTAATTTTGAGCGTGTGTTTGTCTTTAGAGCTGAGATGTGTTTCCTGGAGGCAGAAAATTGTTGGATCCTGGTTTTTAATCCATCCCGCCACTCTGTGTCTTTTGATTGGACAGTTTAATCCATTTACTTTTAGAGTGATTATTGATATATGAGGGTTTAATGTTGCTATTTTGTCATTCATTTTCTGGTTCTTTTGCATTTCCTTCATTTCTTGTCCCATGTGTTTTGGACTGCCAATTCAGTTTGGCAGTTCTGCATGATGATTCTTTTAGTTTTCTCTTTATTTGTCATATGTGGTTCTATTCTAGTTATTTGTTTAGTGGTTACTGTGAGGTTTATATAAAAAATCTCTGGATGAGACAGTCCATTTTCTGATGCCTTTTGTTTCCTTAGACTAAGTCAATCTGATCCCTTTCCTCTTCCCTTCTAATTTGTTGTTGTCACTACTTATTCCATCTTGGGTTGTGAGTGTGTGTTTACAGTGATGAGTTTAAATTCATTTTTGATATTTTCCAACTGCAATTTTTCGGTTTAATTTTCTTGTTTTTCTCCTTGCTCTGAACGTTGTATCCCCTTTCTCTTTTTTTTTTTTTTTTCAGGCCTAAGGGCCGTCTTGAGTATTTCTTGTAGTGGGGGTCTTGTGGTGATGAACTCCCTTAGCTTTTGTTTATCAGGGAGAGTTATTATTTCTCCATCATATTTGAAGGATATTTTCGCTGGATAAAGTATTCTTGGCTGAAGGTTTTTTCTTTCAGGATTTTGAGTATATCATTCCAGTCTCTCCTAGCCTGTAGGGTTTCTGTCGACAAATCAGCTGAGAGCCTGATGGGGTTTCCTTTGTATGTTATTTTGTCTTTTTGTTTAGCTGCCCTTAATGTTTTTTTCTTTGTCATTGACTCTTGCCAGCTTTGCTACTCGTGGAGTTGGTCTTTTCTTGTTTATATATTTAGGTGATCTATTGACTTCATTCACTGTTATTTCCAACTCTTTCCCCAGGTTTGGGAAGTTCTCAGCTATTATTTCTTTGAACAAACTATCTGCTCCTTTTTCCCTTTCTTCTCCTTCTGGAACACTTATTATCCTTATGTTACTTTTCCTAATTTAGTCTGATATTTCTCGAAGAATGTCTTCATCTCTTTTTCGTCTTAGTTCTCTCTCCTCCTCTATCTGGAGCATTTCTGTATGGCTATCCTCGATAATGCTAATTGCTTCCTCCATATTGTCTGTTCTGCTCTTTAAAGACTCCAGGTTTTCCTTTATCTCGTCCATTGTGTTTTTTGTCTCCAATATTTCTGATTGGTTTTTCTTTATAGTTTCAATCTCTTTCGTGAAGAAATTCCTGAATTCATTGATTTGTTTCTCTGTGTTCTCTTGTAATTCGTTGAGTTTTTTATGATAGCTATTTTGAATTCTCTGTCATTTAGGTTATAGATTTCTGTGCCTTCAGGGTTGGTTTCTGGGTGTTTGTCATTTTCCTCTTGATCTGGAGACTAAAGACACTTTTGCATAGAGCCAGCTGATTTACCTTTGGTATTTTTCATCTTGAGAATATCTGGTCCTGCAGTTTCCACTTGCTGCCACTGGGTGAAGGTCACAAGCTGTGTGTTCTCAGCCTGCCGCAGTCCCTGGAGGGATTGTGCTGAAGCACAGGGCGTGTGGGGGGAGGGGCTCTCTCTTTCACCTGCCTAACCCAGGGGGCTTCCTTCCTCCATCATTATCTGCTCTCTTGGGGTGTCACTCCCACAACAGTTGGTCATCGCTTTCCAGCGGGGATCTCTCGACAGTCTGTGAGAGCACCTGGAGGGCAATAGTTTTCCTGCAGAGGGCCGCCCTTCCCCTATCTCTGTCTGTGAGCCACACTGTCTTTGCCAATTGAGTGGGGAGGGAGAGTAAATCTCCTTACTTCTCCTCAAGTCCTTTGGGGCTTCCTGCGCCTCCACTGTCAGATGTACCATGGCGTGGGTCTCTTAGAAGTCCTTTGTAGTGTTTGATTGACCTCTGTTGGTATGTGAATGATGTTTCTGTTGTGTCTTAGGGGGCAGAGATTCAAAGAGGGAATCTCACTCCACCATGACGTTGAGGTCCTGTATATGTTTTGTTAGACTTACATCTGGGTATTTCATTTTGTGAGTGATTTTAAATGTTATTGTATTTTTAATTTTGACATCTATGTGTTTATTGCTAGCATAAGGAATACAATTAATTTTTTTGAATTTTATGTCCTGTGACCTTGCTAAACTCACTTATTAGTTCTAGGAGGGTTTTTTTTGGTAGATTCATTGGGATTTTCTATATAGACAATCATGTCACCTGCAAATGGGGGCAGTTTTATTTCTTCCTTTTCTATATGTATGCCTTTTATTTCCTTTTCTTGCCTTACTGCACTGGCTAGAACTTCCAGCACTGTGTTGTATAAGAGTGGTGAAGGCAGACGTCCTTGACTTATTCCCGACCTTCAAGGGAGAGCATTGAATCTTTCACCATTAAGTATAATGTTAGCTGTAGGTATTTTGTAGATGCTCTTTATCAAATTGAGGAAGTTCCTCCTTTATTCTTATTTTTAGAATTTTTATCATTAATAAGTTGAATTTTGTCAAGTGCTTTTTATGCATCAGTTGATATGATCATGTGGTTTTTCTTCTTCAGCCTGTCAACATGGTGGATTACTTTGATTGCTTTTTGAATGTTAAACTAACCTAGCATCCCAGGAATAAACCCCACTTGGTTGTGGTGTCTAATTATTTTTTATGTATTGCTGAATTCTACTTGCTAATTCTGATAAAGGTTTGTGTGTCTATATTCATGAAGGATAACGATCTGTGATTTTCTGTTTTGTTTTGTCTTTGTCTGGTTTTGACATGAGAGTAATTCTAGCAGCATAAAACAAATAAGGAAGTGTTCTCTCCTCTCCAATTTTCTGAAAGGGATTGTGTAGAAGTGGTGTTAACTCTTTAAAGATTTTTTAGAAAATTCTTCATTGGAACTACACACGCCTGGAGATTTCTTTTTTGGGAGTTTTAAAATTATGAATTAAATTTCCTTAATAGAGTTATTCAAATGATCTATTTCATATTGGGTAAATTGTGGTAGTATACGTTTTTCAAGGGATTGGTTCATTGCATCTAAGTCATCAAATTTATGGGTACAGTGTTGTTTGTAGTAGTCCCTTATTATCCTTTTGATGTCTGCAGGGTCATAGTAATGTCCCCCATTTCATTTCTGTATTGGTAATTTGAATCTTGTTCTTTTCTTTGTCAGTGCTGACAGGGCTCTGTCAATTTTATTGATCTTTTCAAAGAACCAGCTCTTTCTTTCATTGATTTTTCTCTATTATCTTTGTTTTCAATTTCATTGATTTCTGCTCTTATATTCATTATTTTCTTCCTTCTGCTTGTGTTGGGTTTATTTTGTTCTTCTTTCCCTAGCATCTTGAGGTTTGAGTTTAGATTATTGATTTGAGACATTTCCTCTTTTCTAATGTAGGCATTTAGTGCATACCTTAAATTTTCCCTTTCAGCACTGCTCTTTCTGTCCACAAGTTTTGCCATGCTATATTTCATTTTCACCTAGTTCAATGTATTTTTAAAAATTTCCCGAGACTTCTTTTTTCCCCAAGGGTTATTCATAAGTGTGTTATTCATAAGTGTGTAGTTTTCAAATGTTTGGAGATTTTCCCATTATTTTTCTGTTATTGATATCTAGTTCAAATTCATTGTGGTTCAAGAACCCACTCTATATGATTTCAATTTTCAGAAAATTATTGGGGTTTGTCTTATGGCCCAGGATGTGGTCTACCTTGGTGTATGTTCCATGGGCACTAGGAAAGAATGTGTATTCTGCTGTTGTTGGGATAAAATGTTCAATAAATGTCAGTTAGCTCTTGTTGGTTGATGGTGTTCTTCTATTTCTTTGCTGATTTTTTTTGTCTAGTATTTCTATCAATTGTTTAGAGAGGAGTGTTGAAGTCTCTAATTACAATTGTGGATTTGTCTATTTCTCATTTTAGTTCTATCAGTTTTTGTTTTGTATATTTTGCAGCTCTGTTGTTTGTTGCATATGCATTTAGGATTGCTATGTATTCTTGGTGGATTGGCCTTTTTGTTATTATATAATGTCAGTCTCTGTCCCTGGTAATTTTCTTTGTCTTGAAGTCTACCTTGTCTAATATTATATAGCCACTAATTCTTTCCTTTGATTAATGTTTGTATGAAGTGAATTTCTTGTAGATAGCATATAGTTGAGGTGTGTTGTTAAATCCATTCTTTTATTTGGTGAATTTAGACATTTTATACTTAATGTAATTATTGGTATGTTAGGGCTTAATTTTGCCATTTTATTCAGCTTTGTTTTCTGTTTGTTCTCTCTGTCTTTTGATTCTGTTTTATTTTTCCTGCCTTCCTGCAGGTTTTAAAAACATTTTTTAGAATTCCATTTTGGTTTACCTATAGTGGTTTTTAGTATATCTCCTTGTATAGCTTTTTTTAGTGGTTGCTCTACCTTATACATAACTTATCACAGTCTACTGCTGTTGTCATTTTACCAGTTTGAGTGAAGTGTAGAAATCTTCCCTCTCTTTACATCCCTTTACCTCCTCCATTTATAATATAATTGTCTTAAATCTTTCCTCTGCCTACATTTAGAACCATATTAGGTGGTGCTATAAATTTTGCTTCAACACTCAAACATAATTAAGAAAATTCAGGAGGAGAAGGAAAGCCGATTGTATTTATCTATATTTTCATTTACTGTGTTCTTTCTTTCTTCCTGATATTCCAAAGTTCCTTCTTTTATTGTTTCCTTTTTGTTTAGATAACTTTTTAGCCATTCTTTTTGAGCAGGTATTTTGGCAATAAATTCTCTTAGTTTTCCTTCATCTGAGAATGTCTTGATTTCTCCTCCATTCCTGAAGGGTATTTTCATTGCATATAGGATTCTGGGTTAACAGGTCTTTTCTTTCAGCACTTGAAAAATATTGTACCACTTCCTTCTAGCTTCCATCGTCTCTGATGAGAAATCTGCTATAATTCACATTGTTTTCCCCTATAGGGATGGTATTGTTTCTCTGGCTTTCAAGGATTTTTCCTTTGTCTTTAGTTTTCAGAACTTTAATTGTGATGTGCCTCAGTGTGGATTTCTCTGGGTTTACCTAACTTGGTGTTCACTCAGTTCCTTGAATCTGTAAGTTATATCTCTTGCCAAATTTTGGAAGTTTTCAGCCATCATTTCTTTGAGTACTTTATCAACTCTGCCCTCTTTCTTTCTCCTCTCCTTTCAATACTCTGATGACATGAATGTTAGATCTTTTGTTGTAGTCCCACAGGTCACGGAGACTCCATTCCTTTTTTTGGTCTATTTTCTCTCTCAGACTGGGTAATTTCTATTGTTAACCTCCAACTAACTAATTATTTCCTCTGTCCCCTCAATTCTGCTCTTGAGCCCATCCACTAATATTTGTTATTGTATTTTTCTTCTAAAATTTCCACTCCAATTTCTTTATATCTTCTATTTCTTTGCTAAGACTCTATTTCTTTGCTTTCCAAAGAAATAGAAGCATTCCATTTTTTCTAGTCTATTTTTTTTCATTTGTTTCAAGCATGTTTGTAATTGTTCATTGAACCATTTTTATAATGGCTGCTTTAAAATATTTGTCAGATAATTCTGACATATCTGTCACCTCAGTGTTGGCATCTATTGATTGTCCTTTTTCATTCAGTTTCTTCAACAGTTTCATCTTATGATGAATGATTTTCTATCAAACCTGGAAATTTTCATGTTATGAGACTCTGGATCTTATTTTTAAATTTTATTTTAGTTTTTCTAGCAGCTTTATTGAGATATAGTCAATATACAAAAACTGCACATATTTAAAGTATACAATCTGATGAGTTTTGACATATGTATACACCTGTGAAATCATCACCACAATGAAGGTAATAAACATATCCATCACCTCCAAACGTTTCCTCCTACCCCTTTGTTTTGCTTTTTTTTTTAAGTATGGTGTTCTTTTTTTCATTCTGACAGTGCTCTGGCACCTTGTTACTGCAAGTTGGAGACAAAGCCCAAGTCCCCACTCAATCTCCACTGTCACTGAAGGCGAGATCCTCTCCTCTTTACTCTGGGCAGGGTTCTGGCTCCCCATGTGGTCTCTACTGGCACCACATGGGGATGGCCTCTTTACTGCTGGGTGGTGAAAGTCTTGGATCACTACTTTGCCTTCTCTGACACCATCCCTTGGCAGAGAGGTTGGAGTGCCTTGTTACAGCTTCTCAGTCTAGGCTCCCACTTGGCCTTGGCTAGGGTGAGTGGGGTTGTGGCCACAGTATTTTCAGTGGTATTGATTTGAGTAGGGTGGTTATTGTACAAAAGGTTTTTTCTCTTGCAAGCCTGCTCCTTCCTGGTCCTTTGGGTAAACAGAACAGATTTTTGTTGGGGGTATTTTTGTGTTGGCATTTCTGAGTTGCCAGCTTCTTCAGCTCCAGGGGTGAGATATACGAGATAAAAAGAAAACCCAGGGCACCTGCCACCATGTTGTTCATTGAGTTTCGAGGTCTCAAGCTGAGCTGTCTTCTTCTTTCTACCTTTCAGAGTCTTCCTGTGTTTGTTATATATATATGAAGTTCAGGGTTTTCAGTTGTACTTAGTGGGAGGAATAGAAAAAGTACTCCTACTCCATCTTCCCAGAAGTGGCAGTCCCTGTATTTTTTTAAACAGTTTCTCCTGTGTGACTCTTACGCTGCCAGCTCTGCAAGGCTATGTGGTGGGCTTGGGAATTATGCCTTGTTTTGCTCTGGCTCCCTCCCCATCAGGAGACACCTGAGAGGTCCCCAGTCTCTTAGAAGACTGGGACAACAGAGAACCACTTCTAGATCTGAGCTAAGAGTGTCCACCAGGGCCTCAGGGATGGTCCACCCAACAAGCTCAGTCCTGGACTGGAACACAGAGGCTCTGGTGACAGTGGCCTCCTGCAGGCCACACTGCCCCCTGGTGGCAAGGCCTGATCAGAAACTGGCTGGGGCCTGGTCAGGGCTCTGCATCTCCAGGGTCTGTGGGTAGCGTGACCTCTGCGGCAAGTACTGGGGGTGGAGATGTATATGGAGAAAGTGTATGTGCGTTCTAGAAACGCTTCCCAAGGCTTTGTGACACACAGGGGACCCTCAGCCTGTCTCAGAGATTAGCTGTCCAGGTGGCAGGACTCCAGATTGCCCCAGATCCCTTTCAGAACACAGGGAGTCAGACCTGAGAGCTCCTTGGGCATTCAGCCCAGCTGGGACCCAGAAAGGGACAGCCTGACCTGCAGAGCCCAGCTGGGCTCAGGACCCTGACAAGATGTGGTCACTTGGGTGTTCTGTGAACACCTTCTGGGGGTCAGGGCCCCTCGAGGAGAAGGCTTCCTCTTCAGCACCCTGCCTCCAGCCCAGTGGGTAGTGATGCTGGGCCTGAGGAAGCCCACCTCCTCCCTGGGGCTCTTCCCTTCCCACACTGCCCAGGAGCCTCCTCAATTCCCGCAATATCCTCTCCTTCACTCCACTGGCCTCCTGGGACTCTGCACAGGGGACTGAAGAAAGCCCAATCCAGCCACAGCCCAAGATTACTCAGATGACCCCCTCCACTAGTCCAGCTAACTATAAGCTCAGGTATAAGTGGAATGAAGAGAAAACTCACAAAAAAGGAAATACGAATGGCTAATCAACATTGGAAGAAATGTTTCTCTCACTGATTTTTTTTTTTTTACTGTGGCAAAATAGACATAACACAAAATTTACCATTGCAGCCATTTTCAAGTGTCCAGTTCAGTAGCATTAAGTATATTCACAATGTTGTGCAACCCTCTCCACCATCCATCTCCAGAACACATTTCATCTTGTAAAACTGAAACTCTGTCCCCATTAAACAATAGTTCCCTCTCCTCCCCACCAGGCCCTGGCACTCACCATTCTCCTTTCTGTCACTATGAATTTGACGACTCTAGGGACCTCACATAAGTGGACTTATACACTAAATTTGTCTTTTTGTGACCGGCTTAGTTCACTTAGCATAATGTCCTCAAAGTTCATCAGTGTTGTAGCATGTGTCAGAATTCCCTTCCTTTTCAAGACTGAATACTATTTCATTGTGTGGCTAGAACGTATTTTGCTTATTCATTCTTATGTCAGTGGACACTGGGGTTCTTTCCACCTTTTAGCTATTGCAAATAATGCTGCTATGAACTTGGATGTACAAATATCTGTTTGAGCCCCTGCCTTCAATTCTCTTGGGCACATACCCAGAAGTGGAATTGCTGGATCAAAGGGTAATTCTATGTTTAATGTTTTGAGGAACCACCATACTGTTTTCCACAGCAGCTGCACCATTTTACATTCCCACCAGCAATGCACAAGGTTCCAATTTCTCCACATTCTCACCAACACTAGTTATTTTTTTTAATGATAGTCATCCTCGTGGGTGTGAAATGGGATTAAATACTAATTTTTAAAGATGTATAAATTTAAAAAATGTTGAGACACTTTGCCTATCCACATTAGAGAAGTTTATTTTAAAAAATTAGAGTACCCAAGGATGGGCACTCTTCTCCTGTCTGTAGGTGCAAGTTTTTTGTAAAGTGGTTGGTGACACACCCAGGAACCCCCAGGGGCTCATGCGTTGACCCAGTGACTCCAGTTCAGGAAATCTAAGCCCAGGAAATAAGCCCACGTGAACAATAAGATACACATGCTTGATATTCTCTGAAGTGTTACTCATGTGAACAGAAAAATGGTCCTACTGGTCAATAAAATTGGGACAACTGGCTAGCCATTTGGAAAAAACAAAGGTTCGAGTCATATATCCCACAGAAAAATGAATTGCAGACTGATTGAGGAGTTCTACGTACACAGCAAATCTGTTAAACTATTAAAAGAAATGAGTGGAACTTCAGGTTGTAACAGCCGTGTTTCTCCTGGCTCCATCCTCGACCTTCACTAAAGTAACAGCAAAGGGATGAAGAGGGCTAGGATTTGAGCAGTGGAGGATGAGGGCAAAATAGTGATAGACTTAGACCCAGAGCAGGTGGAGACCTCGCCTCTGGGAGTTGCAGGAGGCACCAGGCACCTCGGAGGGAAGGCTGGGTACGGTGGGAAGGCCAGGCGCCTTTCTGGGAAGTGGCCAGGTCCCGCCAAACTGGGGGATGGGCTCCTCCCCTGGCAGAAGAGGACTGTCCCGTATCAGGACTGGTGCGTGTGTGAGGAGGTCTCAAGGAGAACAGTCGTGAGTGTGAGTGTGTGTGTGTGTGTGTGTGTGTGTGTGTGTGTGTGTGTGGGTCTGCGTACTAGAGGGAGAACCAAGTTTCCTTTCATCACCAAAATATTCTGTTATCTCTCTGTGCTTCTTAACATATTTTTACATCGTTTTTAAAGGACTCCTCATTTTTGAAAAGGTTCAAGTTCCCCATAATCATCATCATTTATTGTTATGTTTTCAAAATATTATCTGTAACCATTTCTTGCTTTAAGCAGATATTATATTCTCTGACAACTCTTTTTGACTTTGTCTTTCTTAGATCCGGAACAAAAACATTCATATGTCTTTTTTTGGCCTAAACTATCATTGGGTTTCCTGGAATGGCCATTGAAAAAAAAAAAGACTTACCTCTTCATCTTATTAAAGGAAGGATAATAGGACCAATTAGGTTTGTTTGTCACTCTCTAAATTTAAATTCATTCAAAACTCTTGCCAGAGTTCTATAGTTTACTAAATTTGGGGCACAAAAAGAAAAAGAAAAAAGGGAAAAATGTGCAATCAAAAGAGAATTTCAGCACCCCGAGGTTAATTATGAGTAAATTGCATATATTTCAGTCATTGTGTACCTTTCAAGTTAACAATACTCATACTCACGTGGTACAAAGACTGACACAA